>RSEF01000001.1:179180210-179207548 GCA_003993805.1 Himantopus leucocephalus
CTTCCAGTACCTAAAGGGGGCCTACAGGAGAGCTGGAGAGGGATTTTTTGCAAGGGCACGTAGCGATAGGACATGGGGGAATGGCTTCGAACTGGAAGAAGGTAGATTTTGATTAGATATTAGGAAGAAATTTTTCACTCTGAGGGTGGTAAGGCACTGGCACAGGTTGCCCAGGGAAGCTGTGGAAGCTCCATCCCTGGAGGTGTTTAAGGCCAGGCTGGATGGGGCTTTNCAATGGCAAGGGGGCTGGAACTTGATGATCTTCAAGGTCCCTTCTAACCTAAACCATTCTATGAGTCTATGATTCTATGAAATATACAAAATATGACCTGCATTAAACATTGAAGAATTTATTCAATGATAAAAAGAGGAGGGCTATGAATACAATAGTCAGATATGTGAAAAAGTGTTGCAAAGAAGACAGTAATTTGTCCCTTATTTCCATGGTGATTAGGAAAAAGAACAACAAAATTATAGGAGGGAAGATTCTAATTAGTTTCTGAGAAAACTTGCTTATCTATAAGGATAGGAAAGAGTTGGCAGAACACCTGTGAGGTTGTTTCCCTAAAACTGGAGGCATAGCAGAATAGCTTAGACCAATGTTTGTCAAGAAAACTTAGATATGCTTGATTTAAGTGTAAGGTCAGGCACGGCCTAATGACTATCTGTAGTTCCTTCTAGCTCTGTGATTTTTAAAGTTAGAAGTCAGTTCACATAGGTGTGATGCTTATGTTACAAGATCCCAGCTGTCAGCCAGTCTTTAGGGGTGGTAATGTGCAAATATTTGAAAGAAAAAGGGGAGATGATTAAGCCCCAAACATGTTATTGGAGAGTTAACAAAACATAAAGCAAGAAGATATGCACTATTTTGTCTAGAACAAATCCAGTGTAAAAGATATATGAATTCTTTTGGCATGCGTGTGTGTGAAAATGAGAGAGTATGAAAACATATGAAAATCTGTGATTTTCTTGTTTAAAAAAAGAAATGGTTCGTGGTTATAACTAGAAAGGCCACAAACTTGTATTAGACCACTCTTTACTAAAAAAAAATGTTTATATGTGCTTCCTGAAATAAAAGATGCCCTATTTTTTCAGTATAACATTGTATTCAATTGATAAATTTGAATAAAGGCTTAAAATGAAGACTGCATAAATGCATTAGGTAATGTTCTCTTCAAAATATTGTAAACTACAGCAATTCAGTCTTTTCTAAAGGCAAAGACTTTGTTCTGCAAAACACATTTATAAATCATTTTCAGTTCAGGTGATTTAGCAGTATTCAAATAAGAGAGCCTTCACAGAGAAGAAAAATAACCCAGCCTTCACAAAACTGATTAACAGAGTTCTAGGGGACCCTTGGGTTGTGAATACCTCTACTATAATATCAGAAGTGTTCATGAAAGAAAAAAAGAAACAAAATCCCACCATAGGTGAGAATGCAGCTTCAGGTAAGTAAAGTTCTTTCACCACTATCTTTTAATATAAATGTGAATTGATAAGATTAAGTAAGGAAAAAGAGCAAAGAAATAGAAAGTGCAGTTTTTATCTCAATTGTCATAATTTGTGAAGAACCTCTTAAAATGCTCTATTGATAACATAAATTCTTTATATGGCGGTGATTAGAAAGCTGAGGTTTATGCCTGCATGTATGTCTCAATTTTGAATATAATGAGCTGTTCAGGTTGTACTTGGCTTGGGATAGAACTGCAGGCCCTGTGAAGTGGATGCACCCTCATGACTGAAGTAATTTTTATAATATTTTGAAGTCAGTGCATGTTTCATCCCTTCCAAACCATTCATCTGAGGAAGAAGTTTGAGTATTAGAGAAGGCAGATTAATTTTCCATTGACTAGCTACAGCCCAGTGATGCCTGAAATGCAGGCAAACAAATTGCACAAAAATTAAAAACAAAGATACTGTAGAAATTCAGCTGGTTACAGGTGTTTCTGTTTTGTAAAACCTGGCTTTTTATATAATTTTCTTTTGCACGCTTTAGAAAAATCAGTGGAATTTTGATTAATTTATATTAAAATTCATTAGTTTGGCTTGTGAGGTTCCTGGTGTATTTAAAGCCTCATACTGAGGATTAAAGAATGAGTCAACACCAAGAATAGCAAATAATGCAGACTTTGGACCTCTAGTCCTGCTTCTCTTCTCACACCTTCTTTAAAATATTATATTCCATTTGACTGCAACAGAGTTATTCTTTATGGGTACTGGTGTTACAAAAGAAAAACACAGTGTAGACGCATACATGAATAGAGAAATAAATAACAGGGAAATGGAGAATTCACCTGTCTAGTGCAGGGCTACCTCCATCCTAACAAATGTAATTGCTCCAGACAGTGATTCTGAGTCCAGAGGCCAAGTGGGACGCAGTTAGGACTACCCTGCACTTCAGTAACCTGACCACATCCATGCTGTAAACCGCTCAGCCCTGGGGCCTGTCGGATGCCCTTGCAGACTTCACTATTATTTTGTGTGTGTTGTTTCTGGTTCAAAGCGCCTGCAGTAGTCCTAGGAGAGTATTGCAGCCGGCCAGACTGTAGTGATTAAAAGGAACTACATTTGTCCAGAAAAAGAATGAGAGGGATGTATCTCTTCTTCCCATCTGTGCTGGCACTCAGAGAGGCTCGTGATGGCTGATATGATGTTTCTACCAAGCCTCTCCCAAACTCATTCTGCTTCCCAAGACCGCCTCCAATGCCGGCTGAAGCAGGCAGCTATGCCTGGAGGAGCATGCAGGACCAAGCACCCACATCCTTTTGCAGGGACATAAAAGGGAAAGCAGGAACAGACCTAACACTCTGCATGAATATCTGTGTATTTGGGGATTTTCCATAAAGAGATGTGGCAAGGAGGTCAGCCTTTTCTTTAGACTTGAGGAGTGATGTGGAAAATAGCCTTCATGGGTGGGGTTTTGCTTAGTTCAGGGCCAAAAGCTACAGGATTATTTGCATTCCGTGGCCTGAAGAAGCTCCTGTGCATGTTGNAGCGGCCTGAAGAAGCTCCTGTGCACGTTGTCTGTCATTCACTTGGTCTTTATCTCTGGACCTGCCAGGACTGTCTAATTTGATGGTGAATCATCCAGTTCCCTTGGTAAGGAAATTATTAAATTCTTGTGTGGTTTCCAGTTTAGGTGCTAACACCAGGCATGGAGACCAAGAGGATACTGTTTTCTGTAGGAGAGCTATGACATCCCATTTTCTGTCCACAGCCTGTCTGTGCTTTGTGTGGGAATCTTGTAAGGACCTTGGCTCTCGCTGGGATAAAACGTGTGACCCTGGTGACATGCATCTTGTCTCCCATCTCATTGCATAGAGAAAAGGCCAAAGCATCACAACTGAAGGCTGCAGAGGAGGACCAGGCCGCCTTGCACTCCCCCTTCTCTACCGTGCCAGCGTAGAGGACGTTAGAGAGCGGATGGGGATAAGGCATCCATGGAGGTTCCCACTTTAGAGGGGACACTTGGATTCAGGTTACTTGCGGGGAGACCACAGCTCCTGACAGTGTGCCCTTTCTCAAAGTTTTGGGACATCCAGCTGAGTCTGTGGGGGAAGCACTGGTTTACCTTGCATCCCCTGCCAGAGTCAGGTGCAGTGGGTAAAGCTAACAGACTTCTGCATCCCACAGCTTTCCCTGTCTCGTGCTGACACAAGTTAGCAGATGCTGGCACAGTAGGTTAATTGGTTGTGTGTAGTACAGAAAAGCAGCCAGCCCTGGGAAGTTATGGAAAGAGAGTTTCCCAGCCTACACAGAGTGACCAGGAGCATCCATGGTGGCGTGTCATGTGTCTGGGGCACTAACCAGAGTACCCTAAAAACTGGGGCACTTCAGGCAGGGCAGTCTGGGCAAGAAGGTTTTCAAGAGAGGCTTTTTACTTAGAAATCCACCACAGTGACAGGAAATGTCCTCCAGGTTACACTTTATGCTTTTGGAAATGCTTTTATTTAAATACATGTTATCCTTCATAGCTTTTCAATCTTCAGCCTTCATTTATCTTGAAGTTTAGTTTCCTCCATATGTTTACCATCCGCTAAAGAACCAGAGCTGATGAGCTGCTCAGAAATGTTTTGTCATGCTGTATATGAGGTTTTTTGCTTTGCAGCTAAATGTTTTCACATTTAACTTGCACCCCTTCTGAGAAGAGATGAGTATTCACTGTTAGTACTGTTATTTCATACTTACATAAGAGCTATTCATTTGTTCGATGAGTGAATTTTTCCATTAAGGATTTCCAAGCCTCACATCACAGTAGTTTAGAGTTGCAATTGCAATTCGATGCAACCTTGGCTTGCACATAATTAGTACAGAATGGTGCACGATGCCACTCTCTTCCCTATGATGGAAACTCTCGCTTAGATGGTGCAGAGAACTTCCATTTGATCTAAACAAAATTGACTCAATTTAGCAAGTCAATCTCACTAAAAAGCATCTTGGGACTCAATAATATGCATGCAGTATGATGAAATGTTTGGTAAGTGCAAGGGTAAACAGGGATCTTATTACAGAAAGCTATTAGATAAATTTGCAAATGGATTTGTTTGTTTATCTACATTTATAAAAAAAATTCTTATGCAATTCTATACTTGAATGATCTATAGATATACTTCATAATTATATTCATTTGACTTTCAGATTGTATTTTGGATTTTATGATGAAACAATTTTATCAATGAAATCTAGCAAAGTGAAAGAAGAAAAAACTCAGATTTGCTTGCATTAAGCGTAATTCAGGATAGGTTTAACACTCAGTCAATTCTTTTTGCTTGTTGTAAAGTCAGTAGACAACATGTCTGTCAATTTATATCAAAATACTTTAGAAAGGCATGAGACTAAGAGAAGAAAAGTAGAAAACTTACCTTTCTGATTCAGGACTATCATAATGTATATATAGCAGTTTTAGGGTCTATATTCTGGTATTATATTTTTATTTCGGAACCAAAGACAGTTTGTGCTCCGTTAGAAATGCTATTTTATTAAAGGCATGGCTGTTTGGAGAATAGCAAGTGAGAGTGCCTTCCAGAAGCCTTCACTCCCCTTTCCATCCTGGAGGAAACCAGGTTTATTTACATTTTTCTAACCACAATGTCGTATCTATGATTTTGACCAGGTCAGTTGTATCGCAAAGGTAAGCAGAGTTTCATTTAGCTTACTTATTTGGCCATTTATGTCTGAAATCCCGCAGAATTTATATGACATTAATGGCAGGAGCCCACACTCACTCTTAAATAGGTCTAGGGCTGCTACGATATAGCTGCATAGACATAAGGCATTGCCAACGTATACTGAGAGATGATGTGTCCATGGCCGGAGGTGAAAATAACTGCATGCAACATGAGGAACTACAGGACTGGACAGGAGACATTGCTCAACATAACAGGAAACAGGCTGTGAAGCTGCCAAAATTGACCAACAGTGTCATGAGGGATGGTCAGGTCTCACAAGGCCTGAGGAGGGTTATTGGTAACCTCATCTGTGACACCAGGCAAGGCAGAGATGACCTAGGTAATGGCATCCGGGTACAGATGTAACAAAACTGGGACCAATGGGGGAAAGGTAATTAGTGAAATGTTGTTTATTTGGGAGGGAACAAGGGAAAAGAAAATGAGAGGAAGGGAAGAAAAAACATAAGAATATGGATGCAGGGGGGATAAAGGGGGCCTGTCTGGCCCCCCCTTGCATTTAATCACCATCTGATCACCACCTGATCTCCTAACTATTTTTCTGTGCAAGGGCGCTCTCTGTGCTCTTTGTGGGACAGTGGTAAGCTTCAAGCCAAACTAGCTGGTGAGCAGGACAAGAGATCTAGGTCTAGATACTGGAAGGGCTGTAAATCTAGGGGCTGGTTACTGGTGAGACTGGGGGTTGGGGACCAGATACTGGAGGGGCTATAGGCTTATGCCAGCTACCAGAGAGAAACACGTGTGTGTGTGTGTGTGAGTGTGTGCGTGTGTGTGCGTGTGTGCGTGTGTGTGTGTGTGTGCGCGTGCCTTTTGGGAATACACATTTACCTCATGTCCAGACAACTGGAAAGAAAACATCTGGGTCCCTAAACTGCTGGCTTTGCCTCCCCTTGTCTGACATCACATGCACAACAGCTGTGCTGATTCTCACAGCCTTTCCCTTCTCTGTTCCTTTATTTCTCATGACCCAACTTACTACCATAATTCAAATTGAATCTTACAGCTTCATATAGGATTTTAGTCTCCATGCTATGCAAGGAGTGTCTGCAGTTTGAAATCTATTATAGCTGTGCCTGTGTTGCTGCTAGGAAGGCAGGCCAGGGAACATGTTAAAGCACGTGATATACGTTGTCCCATGTACTTGTATCTGTGCCTCCATCTGTAGGAAATATGGAAAGTTTTAGAGATAATGTCAAACTATTTAAAAATATTTAATTTACTTAAATATTAAGTAATACTTAATTTTAATTAACTATTTTAAAATATTTAATGAGATATAGTAAATAATATATAGAGACATTCAATACTGTAGAAGTTCCTTACCCTCAAAAATTACTGAAAGAGTATGCTACTTTTATTCCTTCTATTTTTTTTTAAAGTTTTGGTTATGTTTTGTGTATTAAATGTGCTGTATAAATATTTTAAATTCTGAAGCACAGAGCTCATTATTAGATAATGTTCCCTGTTAGCTAATTTTGTTTTCTGCAGAATCCACTTAAAATGTGTAGCTCTGTATCACTGAGATCTTTCTTGCAGTGATGCTATTAGCTCTTATTTCAGATGTTACTATTTTAATTCTGTTATTTATTTAAAAAAAAAAAAAGCAGTGAAAACTTTCTATGGAAAACCACCAATCTATTTTCACAACCAAAAGCAATGATCAAATCGTCTGAGTAAGAGGCACAGCAAGCCACAGGATTAATCTTAGCTGCTTTGAAATTAAAATAACCTATTGAAAGTCAGTGATGAAACAACACATAAGTCTAGAGAGTTTTTTTAGAACAAGATGAAAAATGGATGGTGATTAGCGTGGTGTTTTTCCTGAATGGTAGTGTAAAGACATTCTCAGCATTATCTTTAGGAATGTACTACTTTTATAAATCCAGTTGTAACTCATAGGAGTTATGAAAATAGGTATCCAGTGTTTATTGGTACTTCAGGAGCTCCCACAGCTTGCATAAGACCCAGCAGGGATTGTTCTTCTGCTCAGCTGCTGTTGAGATAGTCTCTTACCCTCACTGAAAGGGCTTCCCTCTATGTGTTGACCAGCAGACCTGGATGACCAGAGTGGACAAAGAAAATATTGCATCTTATAAAGTGAAGCTGAGTCTCCTTCCAGCACAACCGAGGCACTTTGAGGCAGGAGGTTTCTATGATTTCACCAGGCAACAACAGCAGTGAAGCTCCTTGCTTCCAGCTGTGGCTTGTTGTCACGGTATGTTGCAGTTTTGTAATCATCATTATCCTCTTATGCTGTTGATCAGAGCTGGAGCTTTCCGCTGTGGTGGTTCTTCAGTTTGTGACAGTGCTGGTGCCTTCCATAAGCTGACCACCCATTTGCTGTCATGACAGTATCAACTGCCACATTTTATGCTCTTGAACTTTCTAGTGTTTCAAGTACCACTTACAAATTAACTGTTGATATTAATTATAGGGGGGTTTATCTTTATATTTGCTTTTATAATTATTCCTTGCTGTCCCTTCAGATTTTTCTATCTTATGTCCACAAATCACTCAAAACATTTAAGTGCCCTTTGAACATTTGCATTTGATTCTTACTTACATTTACTGCTTCTTCTCTTAACATCTATTCTGATAAACTGTTCTGCCTTTTTTCTTTTAATATGTTTTATCTGAATATATTGCTTATAAAAAGTGATATATTAATGATGGCTTGTTAATTCCCTAGAAGTGATGCAGACAGAAGCAGTAGACCCTTCATAGTGAAATCTGTCCTGATCCAGAGTGCTTTGCCTTACAGGAGCAGGGAGGCTTGCCCTATCTGTTGCAGAGGTTGGTAAAAGTGTCATACATCAAATAGGAGCACAACTCATTTCACAGGGGCTACAGGTCAGTGGCAATCCCCTGTTTTTCAAGATATCCATGTGCTCTGGATCCCAGTGGCACGTAAAATGCTCCATTGACCATTTCTGAACACTTCCTTGCTTAGCAGGACTGTGAATTACCAGTGAACAAACAAGATCCGACCTGGCCTTGTGCTCCACGTCTAAAATAAACAGATTTTTCAGTCTCCATGCTGCACACCTTTGTCATTCACTGCAGCATCAACTGAAAGCTGTGCCACAATAACAAGTTCAGCAGCTTTCCTGTGCAGTCTCGTGGTGACATGACTAACTTCCCATATGCATTAAACTGCATCATTTCCCCCTAGATGAGAGTTCCCATCAGCTGCTTCCCTGTGGATGTCAAGGGCCCCAACAGCACTGCTGGGCCATCTGAGAAACCAATTGCATGCCATGGATCCAGTGAAGTATCCATTAGCTGGATGCTGGATGTAATGTCGAGTGTGAAATACCAAAAAGCATAGCATGCCTTTGAAGTGAGTCTTGTGGGAAGCCCAGGATTTAGGGGGAAGTACGAGCAGTGCCACAAAGTTTGATAGCTGTCCAAATTCTCGAGTTTAACATAAAGATCTCTGCAGAAGCTAACAGCTGACACCTGGTAACAATGAACAATCAGCCCATAAATATTAATATATAACTAAATTAATATAAACAGTCAACAACACAGAATAATCAAACAGGGAGAGCAGATTACCCTTGTAAACTGGTAAACAGAAGAAACTCTAGAGAATCTTCTGTACCTAAATACGGCGATATCATACCCTCATATCCCTGGAGCCCTCACAGGAAACCATATTTCTTAGTCTCAAAACTTGTTACCAATGGATGATGGGTTGGGGGTGGGGGGGAAAGCCGTGTGAAAATCTTGTAATAGCATAAAGTTTGGAAATCTAAATGAGAAATTATATGCTTGTAATAAGTACTTGTTTCAGCTGCACTGTCAGACTAAACACAATACTGTGAAAGTTTTGGTTTGCTTCCTGGACTAATAAAATGAGGAACCTCTATAAACCTAGAATATCTACCAAAACCCACCAAACAGAAGTGCTTCTTCTTTTTCAGTAGGGCCAGAGGAGCTTTTTCATAACCACTTCCTAATATTTTCCCTGAAGACATACCACTTTCGAAAGCAATACCACAATTTTTAAAACTTACTTTATATTTTTGAAATGAGAGATCTCATTGTGTGCTTTGATAGTTGCAATTATTTAATGATATTTACCAAAGGATGTTTGTAATAAGTGTGTTTTGCATGTGAATGGTGCTATATAATCAATGATAATAACACACAAATTTGCAGATATTAGACTATCAATCTTCCTAACTAAAACTGTGACTAAATCCTTGTGCTTTATCACCAAGTCAGGTCTGGGATAACTTGACCTGCTCAGTGAAAAAGTTTTTGAGAATCTCAGCTGTTTTGCCTCCAGTGAACACCAGACTACACATTATTCTGTGGAACGTGACTGTCAAACATTTTTGTTGGGTTGATTGTCCGTAAAAGATGGAAATCTTTTGCATCAGCAGGAATGGTCTCTTCAAGATGTTCATGTCATAGTGCTTTCTTTTTCAGGCACGGATTTAGCCTCTCCTCCCCAGGTGAGTCCCTTGAACAGGAAAAGAGAAATAAGTGCCTTGTAATTTTCTGGCTTGATGTGGTTTTAAGTACACCTTTTTACTCTGTTGAGCAATAAACACCAAAGTGCTGTTACAGGCAGTAATTTCTCTGCCCTGTCATTAATGAAGATTTTTACAGCTACTTTTCTCTGTATTTCTGATACAACCTAACAAATTCAGTATATTAAATCATTAAGCTTCTTTTTACAGTATTTAGCAAAACAGTACAGAAAGGAGATGGCAATCATTTTCATTTTTAGTACAGAAGCTCAAAATTGTCTGGCAAGCTCTGTTACCCCTTGGATAATCCATGGAACAAAAGGTAGAAGAACAAATCTAATTCCCACTACAATCTTAGCAGCTCCTAAATCCTTCAAGGATACTTGTTTTGGCTTTGGTTACACTTGGAAAAAATGTAATCCAATTTTATATTGCTGTTGTATATAATTGTTTGCTCTTTGACTAAACGTTATTTCCCATCCAGAAATCCCCATGTGATTTGAAACTACTGCCCACACCACTGCTATATATGAATGTGTTGCTTCTGGCAGAGAAATGACTATGGAGTTTTTTGCAAAGTTTTTATCAATTATCATTTGCCTATGAAAGTATCTCATATATTTGTGTTATCCTAGGAATACACCATAAGTGTGGCCTTTAGTGGGAGGGCAGGAAGAAGAGTGAGGCACTATTTTTCTTTTTCTTCTGTGTATTCTTAATGCAGGCTTATGCAGAATTCCCAGGGCACATTGCATTTGACACAGCAAAAAAATATTATTGCAAACCTGCACAAAGTCTCTTCTGTATTCAGACTGAATAAAGTCAGCATAATGAAAAAGGAGCGTTGGGCTCCTCCTGAGTCTCTGACAAAGGCACAAATACTGACTTCTTATTCTCTGCTTCTCTACTATTCAAATAGAATAAAATATCAGTCATGCATTTTTTTAATATGTCTGAATGAGCTCTCTTGGCACTTCAGGCTTGGTGCACAGTGGGTACTTGAGTTTTTAATTTTCTTGTTCAGCTAAATAATGTAACTTTTCATGGTCCTTCTCCTCCTGGAGCCCTCTTAGCAATCTTTGAAAGATTTTTTTTTTACTTTATGTACATCTCATACTTCAATATTTGTCATACAAATTCTTCCCAAGCCACTGGCAACCACTGCCAGTGGGCCAATAGGCACATAAGCATCAGCTAGACTGGGCAAGGGTGATTTTGAAGAAACAACATTAGATATTTCTGGCTGAAACAGCTCTAGGAGCCTAGTGTGGATATCATTTCATTCTCTGAGACCCAGGGGAACTGAACGCTCAGCTCTGACCCCAAAGGAGACCCTAAGGGCAAGCCTTGGTGAGCAATCAGAAATACAACCGTGTTACTTTGTGTTTGCTGCAAGGTGACAAATTCTGTTTCCAGTGGTGTTAGGGAAGATATTCTTGAAACATTTTTGCCTGCCTCCTACACGTGACAAGTGTTTCAGAAAAACTGCATCTTAATGGTTACACCATAGTAGGTACTAGTAGGTCATCTGTTGTTATGTTGCTCAGAGGGAAATTATCCTTTTCCTCTAATCAGACAAGTTGCCAAGACTCCCTCACAAAAAGCTGCTTGTTTCCAACCCCGAACACTTTTCACCTTCTGTTTAGTCCTTCAAGAAAGTGGCTCCACTACGTCCATGACACAACAGTTAGAAAAAGGAAAACATGATGCAGGCTGCGCAGGCCACTTGCAGCTCATGAAGAAAGTTGTGTTCTTGCTGACTGCCCAAGAAGCATCCTCACTTATACCTGACATGCTGCAGCAGTGACGATTGGGTGATGAGATACTGCTGAGCATCCCGCAAAGTAAGGGCTCCCCGTGCATGTGGAGGGAGCATCGCAGCAGCTGCACATCTTTCTTTCCCCTTCAAGAACTGGACGTGCGTTGTAAGAAATGAATGCACATGGTAGTCAAAAACCTGCACAGAGCCAAGGCAGGTGTAATCTGGAAGCAGATAAATTCCAGCATGGGTTAAGCACCACCCTTACATTCACTCAAGGTCTGGGGCAGATTTTGTAGCCTGTGCTAAGTTTTGTGTTGCTTGTGCCCTTGCTGGGTGGTCAAAACACACTCAAGGGTTTCTGTCTGAGCAGCAGGACTGTCTCTGACTGCATTTAGATGTATCTCGTGTGCTGTCATCTGGACCAAGAAAACTCTTCACTGACTTGGTTTGCAAGCTTAGCCTCCATCTACCCCAAAACCTGCTTTGCTGAAGTAGGTTTTGCATTATTGAGTCCACTTTTAAATAAAACCTAAAAATGAAATGGAAAATAAGGAGCCAGAGATTTCATTGATAATATTAAAATTGTTTTCATTATTTTAGGGAAACGTAGTACTCAAATCGTTGTTCACTCTACACTTTTTATATGTACAGCTGAGGCTAAACTTGCATGCGTTCTATTTTCATACCAAAAATTTAACTCTGAATAACCATTGCTTTTAGTCTGGTACTCTCAGGAGACACCCCAAAAGTGAATTGACCCCTAGCTGTTTGCCGCCTTCTATGAGAATGAAGTCTACTGAAGAAAATTATATGGTCTTCATAAGTTAATTCAGTGGTTCTCATCTTGCATTTTTGGCCTCAGCCAAGATTTCCCCTCCTGCTAAAGACTGAAAGATTTCAGTCAGATTGCTGTAAGGCTATATGCACAAAACAGTGCAAAATAACTGTGAAGCAAACCTTACCTCTTTTTGTGCAATGTCATTTACACCGAGACACTGCAATCTGGAAAACTCCCAGAAAAGAGGAGTGGCTGAAACAGATTTATACACTTTTATGGAAGATAACACGTTTTTCTTGGCGAGGAAGCTAGAACACTTTTACAAAGCCCAGCAGCCCTCACTGAATGCTAACAGTATATCTCTGTTTGTGGAAACACAGCATTCCTGTTTTGATTCCTCTCTTCTGAGCTGTGTGCACGCAACTTCTTGGATGTCTTTGTGTTGTAAAAGACCGTGGAGCATTTTCCACTTGCCCTTTCAGGTAAAGACCACGATCCCTCATGGCTGCTGTGCTCCAGCCTCACTTCTCACCCTGCACCCAGTACAGGGACTAGCAGCATCAGCTGAGGATTTCCCCAGTATAAGGGCATCATGAGTAATCCAAAGAGTAGAGAAGGAAGAATGAGCTCTGGTCCCTCCTTTTCATAGCTATTATCTGCAACATTAAATAGGAAAAGGAATGAGTCCTCCTTTCAGTTTTGATTTAGTCATTTCTTAGAGTGACTTTTAAAATCAACTCTTTCAAAGACAAAGTTTCCAACATTTTGAAGCCACAAAAGTGAAGTTAAATTATGTAGACTTCTTACAGTCACAACAAAGCAAGACTGAAAAGCTGTGCTGGTATGGAAGTGTAGTGATTCTCATATACATGGGGCTGAATTCAGAGCAGCTGATACTGTAGTGGGTGTGACTCTGTGGAGACTGGTATGCCTTGGGCACTGGGAATGTTTGTAATATTCTGGGAGATTTGTCAGACAGCTTTACATAGTGCCAGCTTCACCCCGTTTTCACTTCGTTTTGCTTTCACTTCCATGGCAGTCTCCAGCCACATTGAAACCACATGAGTGAGGTTAAAATCTGGTTACATAAGCATAGGATTAGGAAATAAACCACAAGGTTCCTAGTAAGTGGAAGATAAAGCACTACAGTATGTGGCAGGAAATTTTCTCAGCATCTACACAGATACATAATAGTTATCCACTTCATTTGACCTTTATTTTCTTCTTCAGTGCAGTCACACACAGCTATTTATGTACCTGGTATCAGAATTTTGTGCTGTTTTATCTGTATGCACAGCATGTGTGTATTTAACCACGGATATATCACATAGAGAAAACTATCACTATGTCACAAAACTCCAAGGTATCTTCTAGTAAGTCCAACCACACTGTTAAAACCTTTAATCATTGACCTGCCAAACTATCTTACATCTCTTCCTGTCTTTCAGAAGAATTGAGCTCTTTCTTTTTCTGTGACTGTGGAGGAAAATGGGAAACTGAATATCAGTTATCTAATCTTTTGTTTTTCCCTCCCCTGAACTCATTTTATTTTTTACTCCTGGCCACTGTTTTTGGTCAGGAAAAAGCTTTTGCATGACTTTGCCAAAAAATCAGAAAACTACTTTTTAAATTTTTTTTCTATTCCTGGTTTTTTTCCATTTGCCAAATCAACATTTCTGCATAGACATGGATATATAGTCATCAAAGCACCATGGAAAACATTTTAATCCAAGCCTTCCTATTTGAGAACGGGCATAACAAGCAGAAAGGGCCAATGTTGTCTGCTTTTTGTCATGCAGCTGGTGGCCTACTAACTCTCATATCTTATGGTGCCAGATCTTACGTTAGGTTCAAGAAACAAAGAGTGAGGGTCCAAGCAGAGAGCAGAGATAGTACCTTGCCTTTTCTTTCTGTTGCATTTAGACGTGCTGCATCCCTGTGTCAACCTGGGTGTTAATTGCTACTTGAAGTTATAGCCATTCTCAAAGTTGCAGC
Organism: Himantopus leucocephalus; assembly: GCA_003993805.1. Classification (NCBI taxonomy): domain Eukaryota; kingdom Metazoa; phylum Chordata; class Aves; order Charadriiformes; family Recurvirostridae; genus Himantopus; species Himantopus leucocephalus. Next base: position 179,194,413 of record RSEF01000001.1, read on the forward strand.
TGGAAACCTTTGGAGTTGCCAGGTTGTCCGTTCTCTCCTGACCACACTCTTGTACAAAGAGTTTAATTGCCATCAGAGGGTCAACACCATCTAGCAGCGTGACACTGGGGCATCTGTGCTGGTCTGCCCTCCTGCCATGCCAAAGGGTGTGGGGATGCTCGGTTCCTGGGTCAAATGTGCCTCCTGAAATTGAGAAAGCCACAATTTTTAAGCCCCACGTTGAGTTTCCAGGTGCATAACAGCAGGGGTATATGTCTGCAGATAAAGTTGAAAATCTTCAATAAGATTATGACACTGGAGTGATAAGGCAAATACAAGTACTTAAAATGGTAAATGTTTCACAGATGGCTAAAAAGTGGAGTGCTGGCCTTTAGGCCAGAGTTTCAACCTCTTGTTTCGTTCCACTTACCCAGGACTGAAATAGAAACAGAGGGAAAGAGGAAGAGGTAAAGCCCAAAATTCAGAGATTAGCAATATGTAGCTTGCAGCTCAGCTTGCAGGCAGCTGTTCCCTGAAGCATGGCCAAAGAAAGTAGCCAAGAGAACTGAAGAAAGAACAAATTTTTGACGGTAAACATAAGTCAGCTTGTGATTAATAGCAACTTCTTTTTGTATATGATTTAAAAGCCACCCTCATCTAGGATGTTATGACAGAAGGTGCCCAAGAATGCAGATTTTGGTAGCTAGGACACAAAAAGCAAAGCCAATCAGGACAAGAAGAAACCTTCTGCAAGGTTTAATAAATACCTTTTGAAGACTTTTTAAAAAAAGTTTGAAAGGTCCATTTTCTGAAGATTTTTTTTCTCCCAAAATTTTGTGATTAAGTTCATACACAGAATTACAAAGCAGCTTTTTATTCCTGCTTTAAATGCACATGTCTCTGTAACCTGAACTGTGGTGTTACGGCAGCCTGAGCTCACTGTGAAAACATATTCCATTTCCTTCATTGCCCTTGCATCATTTCCCATTTTTTATGGTGTTATTGTGCTTCATAACTAGTATCCTGTATTCTTCCCTTGCAGAACACAGAGATAGCAAAGGATGCCACAGATTCTTTAGACAGAAGCCACCTGTGAAATTTATGTATTTACATTAATAGAAAACAGAGGACTTGAGTGATGCATTTGCAGTTTTATGTACAGCATAAATCATTTACTTGTTCTCTGTTTGTGACAGTCTGCAGTTTAAGCAAATTATTTGCTGACACAAAATGTAACTGGAACTCTAGGTTCAAAAGCTTTGCTGTGCTCTTTTATCTGCTCCCCTTTCCTCCCGAAGCGTCTTGATCTCCCCTGAAGAAATACTTTGAAACTTAAAGCCATTTTTTTTATGAGCTGCATGCTGGGTAATAATATGAGGACCATGTTCTAATTGAGCAAAAATGGCTTCTCTTTAAAAAAAAGAATTTCAGAGTTCTTCCTGCAGCAGCTAGATTTTTTTTTTCAGCTGCGTGCACAGAGTGATTTCCTAGTGCCTGCTTCACACTCTTCCTTCCCGCAGCTTGGACTCCTTCCTCACTAGTATCATGCTGTTTCCTACATGGGCAGTTTTTAGAAAGAGCTGTAAAGGCACCTTTTAATTTAGGCCTTTCCAGTAAACTGAATGATTAATTCCAAAGCCAATAGCAGAATGGTCTGTTTAGAGCTGTCCTGGCACAGCAGCACTCTGCCTTATGCAGAGTATCAATTATTTCACTATATGTAATGTTATTTTTGTTCCGGCTGGAGCCAGTCTTGATGTGACAGAGAAACTCTAGCATTCAGAGAGTGGGAAGGGACATCACAGCATGACTGCATTCTGCAGGTTCTTACCTCCTGGAGAAAATAAGTCGTTCAGAGCTGCTGCCAGAGAGTGATGCCTCCCTCCCCTCCTTGCTCAGTACTGACCTTAGAGGTAGGCAGGAGGAGATGAAGGTCCTGGGACGACGGGTAGGTCTTCTCAGCCCTTTCATCTGCAACTTTGGGCTTGGGAAAGACCAGAGGCAAGTTCTTCTGAGCATTACTGGCAGCACAGTGGCTGGATTTAACATCTAGGGGTGAGACTACAGAATTACAAAAATTTGCTCAAATCCAGAATGATTCACTGTCCAGAAATAAGTGGAGAGATGACTCAGACGTTTGCCTGCTCAGTGGGAATTTATAGCCAATGGCCAGTATACTTGGCTTCAGAGTCAGGATGTTTCTGGAATATGTAATTCTCTAGCCTGTCAATGCCCCTTCAACATGACTTCATGAATGCCCATCCTCCTGCCTCTTTCTACCCTGGCTCCTGGTATTGCACCACCTCCTTCCATTCCAGAAGGGTGGAAGAAAAATCCAGATAACCCCAAAAGCCTCTGATATCCTTTAGCAACCAACACATGAGTGGTAGATAAAGCTGCAATGCATGTGGCAGTTACCGTGCTTCTCAGTCCTCACCTACTGAAATGAAAGTTCAGGGAATAAGTCTTTTTTCAGTACTTCCCCTTCTCTCTGCTTCCTCTTCTGCCTGATATTACAGCCTACCAATGTTTTCTGGCAAAATTAGAGAAGTGCCAGCATCAGAAGTGTGTTCAGGCAGCTTCACTTCTGGTGCTGGAGAGGGCAAACTTCTGGCTTGTAGGAAAATGAGGGTGCTGCCATTTCTGCACCCTTTTTGCCTCTTATTCTTCTCTGCTTTTGCCATCCATTGCAGTTCAATCTCCCTCTGGTTGCATCCAGCAGCAGTGATACTTTTCCACCTCTGTCTCTGTCTTGTAGCTCCCTGTGCTCTTCCTTGCTCATCAGCTTTTAGGCTCTCACTTTGAAGTGGGCCCTGCTTTGAGTGCCATATGGACCAGGTGGCCCCCAGTGGTCTCTTGCAACATGAATTATTCCCCGGTTCTATGATTCTGACTTCACTTGTGTCTGGACAGGAAGGTGGAATCACTTCAGACTGGGAAAAATTCTGAGGAAAATTACATGACTTCCTATGGACAATTATTTAGCTGATCATACTGAACCCAGTGTGGAGTCTGTTCTGTGCCCAGAGACCATAAAGGAGGGCACTTGGCGAATTAGATTTCCACGTTTTAATGGGATGCTACTTTCAGGGGGCTGTGCCAGACCATGAGGTTGTCTCATTGCACATTTGATTGGAGGACTGAACAGCTAGATCTATTTGATAGGTAACCTAAACTATAGACTTTGTGCTGTAAACAGAGGTGTCAAACATGTGTACCTGTTCACCTACATGTCAGAACTGGAATATAGTTGCCCAAATGTAGGGTATGGGCATCAGATTTGAAAAGCTGACTTAAAATGTGTATTCCAAAAAAGAAAAGCATCAACAAATGTCTCTCCCATGCTACAGACAAATCTTGAAGACATACATGCGCTCAACTAAAAGCTGTTTAGCTCTGTCCCACAGGTACAAATGAGATGTGCAGGTTTAGACAATCGGAAAGGAAAGGGGCTCCCTGGGTGAAGGTGGTAGAGGAAGAACCTAACCTCCCAGGAAAGAGTTCAATGGACTATTTTCTTTTTCTTTGTTAATGTTTCTGTGCCTTCTATAAAAATAACTAGCATACAAAAAGTAATTTTGTCAAGGAGTTTAGCATCCGGTCTCTCTAACACTGTTTACAGTGCAGATGTGTCGAGCCTGGGTCCCATCATGATGACAAATAATGTCTCACCGCTCCCTTTGACTGCCCCGTTCTATCTGTATCCATTGTGTGTTGTCTTCTACTTAGATTAATTCAGATTATAAATGCTTTGTGACAGGTGCTGTCTTGTTCCATGTTTATGAAATACTTAGTGTGATTAGGTGAACATTTGCTGGATCACTGTTTTTTAACCTCATTTGGTGATAAAACAGAGTGCAGACCTGCACTTGTGCTATGGACATACGCATCTGGGAATAGTCTGAAACTTGTCTTCAGCCAGCCAGGGAGCAGCTGTCTTACTTTAAGTGACAGGGGAGGAAGTAGGAGAGCATTGTGAATTTTAAGGGAGCAGAAACCTCTGTGGTTGGTGGAAAAAGACCCATCTTCCGGGTCCCTCTTGGTGAAAATACAGTGACTGTGGCTGCTTTTGTAGTACTTAGATATCATGAGAACAAGCTGTTCTTGTGGCATTTTTGGCTTGGCCATCTGCTGTGAAAAACAAGAGATGAGAGGGAAGAAAAGGACATGGCAAGAGGACTCTGAATGTCTGTTTGTGTGTGTGCGTGCGCACACATCAGGTAGGAAGAGGGAGAGAAACAATAAAATATTAAAAGTGGGAGGGAAGTGAGCAGAGGGGAAAAAAAAACATAAAAGGAAGCAGTTTGTATCCCTGTAAAAGACAGAAACAAAGAACCTGCCAGGGAAGCATACAGAAGGAAAAAAAAAACCAAACAGGGAAAAAAATAGAAAATTGGACATTGTTGAGTTACTTCCATCAGTTTTGTCAGAAATCAAGTTAAGCCCTTTACCAGCCATTTGTGTTGTCATCTGACTTTAGTGGCATACATGTTACTGAACCACCACAGAGTTTTTGTGGTAAATTGTCTCTATGAAGTCCTCAGGAGTCTGAGCTGAGGGAGACACATAAATTTTGTTTTTTGGCTCACACACTTATCTAGAAGTTTTGATTATTTTTAGATTTTCTTAAACAATGTATCTAGGATTTCCTTTATTATTATTATCACCAACTATTGAGGCTGTCTGAGATAGCAAGCGAAGAGAAACTCTGTTAACCTGTTTATAGCTACTGCTCTCTTTCTTCCACTTTCTGTCCCATTTCACTATGGAGAAGGTTTTTTAACTATGGACTGACATCTCACAAGCTGTCTTTGGATGATGGTGTTTCAGACAACCTCAGTATTCAGCACTAACATTAGAGCTTCTGGGATGGCGCTGGGTGAGCTGTGGCTTGTTTGAGACTGTGCTTGTGTGCGAAGAACAGACTGCTGAGGGACAGTGGGATTGTACAAAGAAGAAATCTCTGGAAATGCTGAGGAGACCGTGCTTAGGTATGCCCAAGAGAGTATCTCCTCACCCCTCCATGTGAGGTAATCCAGATGTGTGTCTGCCAGGATTCCTGTGGAGGAGGTCCCTGCCTTGTCTTCCTGTGGAGCCAGCCAAGGAGGTACGTGCCATGTGAATGTACAGCTCCTCCAATCATATGAGTATTACATACACCTCAGGGACTGAAACGCATGCAAGGGAGGACAGCCCTCCTCGGGAGCAGAGCAGAGCTGGATGAGGTGGGTGGCTGTATGGCTGAACTGGGACCACCAGGATAAAAACGCCAGGGTCTTCTTGTTCTGATTATCAACTATACCTGCCATGACCTACTGTCCCAGGTGGAGCTGCTCAACTGATAAATTGCATCTGGTTTTAACTAGAGAAGCTGCACAGCAGGAAGTCGAGCTACAATCAAGAATACCTGTCAGCAGAGAAACCATCACCTGGGCATGGAAATGGAGTCACAGAGAAGATGTAGGGATTTCCAGCAATATTTGAGCAAGTCTTACTGAGACTGTGGGGACCTGCATATCCCTGAGACTCATTGGTATCCTTGGAGCAGATGGGTTATCAGTTTCACATACAGATTTGCGTTTGCTTTTTTTATTACCCGTTCTATTTCTCATTTTAATACTTTGATTATTTTCTTTGTCATCTGTATAATTTTAATTAAATAAATTGGCTTTTAATTTTGACTCAGTGCCTTGGGACCAATCTATTTCTTTCCTGTTGTCATTTCTGTCCATGGCATACAGTTCTGGCTGACATATGTAGTCTGTCTAAATATCAAAGGTTTTTAAAAATGGGAGCAAATGAGGAAAAAGTCAGAAAGAAACCACCACAGTCTAGCTACGATTTACATGGAAAAACATTTGTAATCTCAAAGCTGATTGCCGAGATAAGTTCAAATACAGAACTCAGACATAAGTCCCCATCGCTGATCAAAAGTGGACACTGTTCTTTGAACAAAGCCACCCCCACCGAAAAAAATGGTTTTATCTTGGGGGCAGATGACTGCAGTGCAGCTCTCAAAACCTGGATTGTTACCACGGTTCTTCCACTGAATGGTGAGGTGACGCATTTCCTGCTTCAGTGGCAGTGCAGGTATTACAAAATCTAATGTGGGTAATACAAAGCTTACCCATGTTTCACGTTGATCAAACAGGTGAAATCTGTTCTGTTTGCCACTGTTCTCTTGCATCCTGCTTGTAAAATGGGCATAAAGATATGAATTCCTTTGACAAAAGCTCTTAATGTGAGAGCTAGAAGCTTTCTTTCCTCATTCAGGTTAACCCTGATTAAACAGGTAGCTGCAAAGCCCAAGCCAAAAGTCTTATAAGAATCTCAATGAAAATCAACAACATCTCCACCCCCCAAAATACTGGGGGGAGGGGGAAGTCTATTTCCAGCCAGATTCAGAAAGAAGTCACTTTGCATCACTGATTAAGAATTATTACTGTCAAGAAATATTCATTGTTATGCTGTTACTCATTGAAGGTATAGGCAAGAAAAAGGCAGGAGCAGTTTGCAAAGGGCTTGTGAAGAGTAACACAAGTTACAAAAAACTTTGGAGGAGGCACCAAGAAGACACACTCTACTGTATTTAGCTGGAGCGTTCCCTGTGCCTTCAGCATCTCTGAAAAGGGGGTAGCTTTCTCATAGAAATAACTAGGCCTGTTACGTTATAATCCAGCATGTGGTATATGAAACATATGGACGGGGGGATAGTGAGACTCACAGCAAGGAAGAAAATGTAATTAAGAAGCAAACAAAGCTGAGTCAGGCACATATGTGCCGACCAGGCAGGAGCATCCAGTGGTGCCGTGTGAATGTGCAAGGACGTAAGCAGTGCTTGACCTAAGAGATGCAATTACTATGCAACTATGATGGTGCCAACCGGCAAACATAAGTTGAGGAATACACAACGAAACATTTCTGAAAATCAACGAAACATTCCTGGAAATCATAGTAGCTTTTCTATTCATTGTTTGGCATCACATATTTGACTGCAAAACAAAACAGAGAGGAAAGAGTATAATAATTTTGGGCCCTGTTAGGAATTTCAACAGACTATAAAGATATATTTCATAGTGCTGATGTGCAGATACTGACAGGGAAATCATGAGATTACTGACAAGCCAGCAACGAAAATGATTTATCATACACTACTGAGTAGAACAGCAGCCCTGTAAGTGTCAAGAAAACTTTTGGGAAAGCTAAAGTTTTGCATCAGAAGCTGTTTGCATAAAATCACTGAAGAGAAGACTTGGAAGAAAGCACGTTCCCCTTACTGACTATCAAATTTGAATTTCCTGTATGGTTTACCAAAAGACCATGCTAGATGGTAATGCCATGGTAAGCTAGACTGTAACACTGCTAAAGCCATTGTGGAGAGGTGAATATTGGACTAAATGTAGGCATGATGAAGCTGAGGAAAACTCAGATCTTTTTAATCAGGAGTCCATTGGCTTCTGAGGAAATCTGGACAGCCCCAGGGAAACTAAGAATCCAAGGGAATGTCTAGATCAAAATACATGAAATACCCAGGGATGATGTGACACAGATCTGACAGATACTAGGTTTTATTGGAATTTCTCAAATTCTGTTATGTTCTGCCCTTGAAACATGCCATGATGGCACCATAGAGACTCAGGAATACCTTTTTCAAGAATAGACAAAACCAAACAACAATCTGAAGCACCACAAAGCTGTGAAGTGGCTGGAGCAAGAGAATAATGCATCTGAAGGAGACCTGGGAGCAACATTGCGGCAAAACCAGGTCTTTCATAAGGCTCCTGAATGGCACAGAGAAGAATAAGTTTGGATAAAAAGGAGATGCTGGTTGCTGGTTTTTCAGCATGGCACAGTTCTGTCTTAGCTCTTTGCAAGGGTACAAACCCGCCACAAGCCACTGGAAAGCATCGTAGAGAGGCCATTGACCAAGTATTATCCAGGAAAGGTACTCCTTGTGACAGACAAACTGAAGAGGGTGTATTTCTCCGGTGCAGCTTAAGTGGCCCAGGAAACAGAATAACATCATACTTGAATTTTTCCTACTTATGCCAAGAGGCTCTATGTTGAGCAGCATCACCTTGAGTGAATGCTAAGAAAAGAAAATTATTTATGCACTCAAACTGTCCAGTACATAAGGAGACAATGTCAAAAGAATATGTTTCTGTCACTGGTTGGAGGGTAATCTGTGCATTAATGACCAGGCAGTAAACACAGACAAATTATACCTAGGATATTAAAAAGCCTTATGTGAATTCGTAAATAGTCATACTGTTGAGGAATGAACATCCAATGAACCTTATGGGATGTATAAATTCTACAATAATCAAGAACAGCAAAGAATATTTTACCCTTTGGAAATGCCATCCAACCTATCAGAAAGATCAGATTAATTTGTTTTTACAGAAGAGAAGTAAGGTCAAAGATTATTTCTCCATTCTCTGCAATACGGGCTATCCCAGAAATACTAAATCCGGGAAAAAGAAGGTGTATGGAAACTGAAATGCATATAAGGACATGTAATTATTACACCTTGCTCTAATATGCTGTAGCAGAATTCAAACAAGATCCTCTGCTATGTTGCTGGCATGCCCAGAAATTTTGAAGAATACTAGTAATGTTTTTCTTAAGAAACAAAACTGAAATAGGTATTTACTTGGAATGCAGAAAAATAAATTCCAACACCTGTGAAATGAAAGTGCTTTTACACAGAAATAATTAAGCCCATCCTTTTGCATAAAACTTTGTCGTGGTTTAGGCTGAACTGGCCACTGGGGACGTGGGGGACCCCAGATGGGACCGACAGATGCTCCCCACCACCTCTCTTCAAAGAGAGAGACAGAGGAGGGAAAAAGAGACTTAGGAGTTTAGAAGGAACTAAACTACTTAACGAAATATTAATAATAAAATAAAAAGAAAATAATGAAATATATACAAAACAATATCAAGCTCCCAGGATGATGATCGCATCACCCGCTGGCACTGGGGCAGTCCCAGACTGGACTCGGTGACAGACAGGAACTTGATTCCAGATCTGGACCCAGGAGCGGGATCAAAGGCAGACGAACAGACCTCCTCGGACGCCGGCCATTGAAGGAAGAGGCCGACCCCTTTGATCCCTCAGCCTTTATACTGAGCATGATGCAGATGGAATGGAATACCCTGGTGGTCAGTTTTGGGTCACCTGTCCTGTCCGCTCCTCCCCGCAGGTGGGACCCCGCTATGCTCTTCCCCTTCCGACCCTCCAACGGGGCAAATAACAAAGTGAGCTGACCTTGGTTGTTACAGCAATAAGTATAAGCAGGAGCCTCACTGCACACCATTCCTTGGGCATCAGCTATAAACATTGGTCTTATCACTCTGAGAGGGAACAGTGTCTGCACAATATGCTGTTAATTTCAGTAGTTAGAAGAAGCCTAGCTGCAAAGTAAAGTTACTGAACAAAACTGGTCCTGTTTTACATCAAACCAGGACAAACTTAATAGTATATTAAATGAAAACCATGACCCTAATCATGTACTTCCTTTTAGTCTGAAATAAGGAAACCAGCAAACACCATTACATTTAAATTACTAGCTTTGTTTTTCTCAATGCATCATTTCCTCCCAAGGCTCCCACAAAGCTATGGAAAAGAAGAGTGAAAAGTAAAAAGAACCAAGAGGCAGCAGGGATTACCTATCCACAGCACTGCTGCTCTGTGCAGAGCAGAGATCAGCAGAAATGTGTCAGAAAATCAAGGTTTTGCTTCCTGCTAGGGCATTCTTTTACAACAAATAGCTAATATGTACAAATAGCTAAGATAACACATAGTAAGCAGAGACCCAGCTACAATAAAAGAGAAGAAACAGAGACTGCTAGGCACAATGTTAGCCATCAAATGCCCATATAAAATAATGGCAAAGGAAGGACCTGCAATATAGATCAGATGGGTTGGTTATAAACTCAGGATAGCAGTGAAGCTGTAACTGAAGATAACTTCAAAGTAGGGGCAGACTATAAAAAATGAAAGCCTTTTTTTAATTAAAGAAGTCTCCTGAAATTGGAAAAAAAGCAGCAAGCTCCTTTTCCCTTCCAGCAGCTAGAGGGGAGTGGAGTTTCAATTTTATAAATTGCTAACTAATCTCAGCTAATATAAGCTACTAATCTCTTACTTATGCCCCAGGTCCAACATCCTCCTCATTCCTGCATTTGAAAGTGTCATTCAAAATGTTTAGGATATTGAAGTTTCAACTTTCCTGGGGAAATGAAGAAATAACTGTGGTTTCTGTGGAATATCTTAAAATTATTTTCTACTTAATAAGCTGTTGCCACAGCTAAATTAAAAAAAAAAATAAAAAAAAGATTTCCAAACAGAGTTAAGATGTGTCCAAAATAATACGTGATAATTGACAGCACAGTATGTCATCAGTGTTGCAGTTATCCCAAATAATAGAAAATCCCCACATGCATACAATTAGGGCACTGAAACAACCTCAACTCTGCCCCATAGCCCCATGGTGCAGTACCCATATGATTATGATTAAAGCTTCTCAGTGTCTGCAGTCCCAGAGCAGAATAAATTACTTTTTCATTTTTTGATGGTTTATTTTCAATTCTTTTACACTAACCTCTGTTACCTTTGCTGCAATGAGTAGAATTTTGAAAACTTTAAGATTACATGGCATTTGGTGCCAAGATTAGCATAGCTGAAAATTCATCTGCATATGACTATTTCCATCACTGAAGCTATCAAAGAACTTCTCTCTTTTCAAGAAGCTTTTCAATCCCATTGCTCTCAATGGGATTGAGGGCAGACGTCCCCTCTTGTGCTGTAACTGTCAGCACCTTGCTTCATTTCCAACACACACAAAGTCAACAACATAATGCTGCTGGCAAGTTAAATGCCCAGATAAGCTGCCCCTGTGGGGGCACCTAATTGGCAGGGTGCATTCGCCCATTCTATTCTGCTACCAGCTAATCTAAATCTTTGCTTTTTGATAGTGCATTGCTGCTGTTTACTAGCTGAATTTTGGCTACACTGTCAGAAGCCTGGAGTCCTTGGTAGGACAAAGTCCTATTCTGTGAGGAACGTAAATGGATATTGTCTTCTAGCCCAGCTCACAGACCTCATTTTTTTTTGTAGAAGAATTATTTAAGTTCAATTTTACTTTTGAACTTCCAAGTATAATGGCAAGGGTGACCACATTTTTCTACATCTTGTGTTTTGATTCATTACCGTAAAAAGCCAATGCAAATGATTACTGATAGCCATTCCTGTAGAGCTCTTTGCCATTTCTGTGCAAGACAAGTTCTAGCTGGCTTTCTTTTCCAAGTGTCTAAACTATTTGTTCTTGCTCCTTCGCATCCCCCACTTTTGAGGCTTGTTATGTTATGAATTTTCTTTCTCTTTGTCTCTCTTTCCTGGCAAGTGTTCTCTTTGCAGCTAAGTCCTTCCTTTCTGTTGCCAGGCACAATTTTTTTCCTTAGGTTGCTAGGCAATATTAGTTTTCTTCTTATTTTACTACTCATGTGACTTCTGCTCACCATCCCCTTCCAACATTGCCCCACACCTTTTATTCATTACCACCTCTGCTCGCACATACACAGCTGAACAAAATTTAACAAGTGAACACCAAAAGGGGCTTAAATTAAGAGTATTTGCTATAGCTAGCCTTAAAAATTTATAGCAAAATTCAAAATTTAAAGAATAAGGTTTCATATTTCCCCTGAAGAATGCATTTTAATAGAATCCAAATTTAATGCAAACAGTTCAGGTGGAGTGAGGAAGGCCTTGCCTGTAATTATCTAATCTATTGTCATGCTTAATGAACGTAGCATAAAGGGCTATTGAGGTTAAGCTGTACTTCACTATGTTTGTTTAAAAACCCATCATAGAGTCCCTCTGGGATCTAATTTATTAAAACCACTTCAGCAAACAGTGGCGTGAATAAGAAATCAATTCCTTTTCCTCCATCAGAAAAGGAGAGGCTGAATGACTGGTGTTTTATATCAGATGATTCAAGTAATACATTGCAGATATGCTGTCCCAGATGACAGTATGGAAATTACCTTCCTAACAGCTATGAAATATATGATTTTTTGTCTTTGAAATTTCCTCCAACTTTTTCTTCCACTGGTGCTGCAGCACTCATCATATTGCTCCCCCACCTAAATTGCTTCTGTCATATAATTTGAGCATTGTGTTGTATTCAAAATGACACACAGCAGCATGGAACAAATGGGTCATCATCACAGCTGATAAACTCAAGATAGAGATTCATCTCAGCCTCTCTGCATCAAACTCGGTCTTCCTTTATGGGGAGCTGCTGAAGTTGTCCTTCTGGAGTCAGCTTTCNTCTCCCCAACCTAAATTGCTTCTGTCATATAATTTCATCATTGTGTTGTATTCAAAATGACACACAGCAGCATGGAAAAAATGGGTCATCATCACAGCTGATAAACTCGAGATAGAGATTCATCTCAGCATCTCCTGCATCAAACTCGGTCTTCCTTTATGGGGAGCTGCTGAAGTTGTCCTTCTGGAGTCAGCTTTCCTCTCTTTCCTATCCAAAGCTCTTGTCCCGCAAATTTCTTTTGGAGTTCTCTTTCATTTTAAGAGGCCCAAACACCAGCTCTTGCTTGCTGGACTTTGACTTTTGTCCATTCACGACAAAGACCTGGGCTAAGAGAAGCTGTGAAAGTGGTATGTGCCCTTTCCTCCTCTCCACCCCACCCTCCACGCAGAGCAAACCTTGTCCTTCATTGCCTCTACAGAGGGAAACAGCTTCCCTTGGCCATAGCTGGCCTTTATGATTGCTCCTTTCATCTCTGGGAGGATCCAAGAGGATAAATGGTAGAGTAAAATAATAAGCAGAGGTGATACCATAATATCATATTAAAAAAACATAGTAATTTAATAACATGTGTGGTTCAGACCTACATGATGATGCCAGGATACACCTTTTACCACTCCTCTAAAGCATTGCCCTACAGCTTTCTCCCCTGTACAGACTTTGCTGAGGTTTCCTTCAAGCCTGAATGGTGGCTCCACCTCTCTTCNCCTCTTCCTTTTGCATATCTTTTATGGAGGTTATACTTTGTTAGCTGCAATAGAATCACTGTTAATATATGTTAGTATAAGAGGAAAATAAAGCTGACTTCCTGGTCTTTGTTTAATAGAG
>RSEF01000001.1:179207648-179223368 GCA_003993805.1 Himantopus leucocephalus
AAAAAAAAAAAAAAAAAAAAAAAAAAAAAAAAAAAAAAGATGTTTCTGGATATTCCTTGAACAAGTTTTATATGAAAACACGAGTATAAATTCTCAGTCAATATAGATCAAAGTAGTTTTACTGACAGCAGTGCAGATTTATGGCAGCTGAAATTTATGAAAGCCTTAAAAATCAAATTGGATGAGCTCCTCTTGTACCACTAAATCCCATCTCTAGCAATTGCAGTTTGTTTTGCCAAATAAACCATTTCATAAACCTATCACACTGTTTGGTTTTGATATGTGAATATTGTTTGCTTTGTGATGGTAAAGCAAGTATTTTCTTTCTCTTTTTTGGGGGAACAGAACATATCTAAAAGAAAGGCATTATTGTGAGGAATTTGGAAGAAGTATTTCATGGTCAAACCAGAAGGAACAGAGAACGTAAAGAGTGGAAAATTGCTCTTACTAAATGATCTAAAGTCTCTTTTCTGAATCTTGATTTGACTGGAGAAGGCTGACAATAAGGTAAACCTAAAACTGAAATACAAAGGAAGCCCCATGCTAAAATCTTTTCTGTACCCTGCACACTGCCCTATTAATATGCCCTCAATGCCTGACACTGCCTGAGCTCTCTTTCTAAAGCGCATACAAGAACTCCACGTGCTTCTTAGTCTTATCACTTCCATCCCTTGCTTCACCTCCATTACAGGCTTGGTTTAGTAATCTCTGTATCAGGAAATGCTATCAAGTTCCTCGTTCAAGTCTTGTAAAATACATTTTCTCTTGCAGGCTACTCAAGGGCCAAAGTGCAGTAGCCCCCTTCCTTATAGAACTTTCTATAGTTAGGAGTTGGCCTCAGGCTAATCCTTAGTTCAGTTCACATATATGGATCCAAATATCAGATATGCTTTTCAGAATTAACTTTTTTTTTTTCTGTGTGATGTTATTTTTCTTGATTTGTCAGTACCTGATCATGTTCAACTAGTCTCTATCACTCCTCAGGTTAAGGACTCTTCTCTGTTGTCCTGGTTTGAGGTAGAATAGAGCCAAGTTTCTGTTCAGTAACTTTACTTTTCAGTTAAGCCTCTTCTAAGTAACTGAACTCCCTGAAATTAACGGCATATTTTTAAGACAATAGTCTGCTCCTAGAGTGATAAGACCTGATTGTTTCTAATTTATGCCAAGGAATGGTGTGCAGAGAGGCTCCTGCTTATTCTTATTGCCATAACAACCAAGGTCAGCTCACTTTGTTATGTACAAAGTTTGAGGGTCGGAAACAGAAGAGCATAGTGGGGTTGCAGCTGTGGGGAGGAGCGGACGGGACAGGTGACCTGAAACTGACCAACGGGGTATTCCATCCCATCTGCCTCATGCTCAGGATAAAAGCTGAGGGATCAAAGGGACAGCTCTCTCTTTCTTCAATGGCTGGTGTCCGAGGAGGACTCTGTCTGTTCATTTGCCTTTGATGCCGATCTGTGCGTTCCTGAATCCAGATCCAGAACTCTGTCTGTCACTGAGTCCGGTCTGGGACTTCCCCAGCAGCAGTCGGTGACGTGATCGTCATCCTGGGAGCTAAATGTAGTTTTGCATATATTGTATATATTTCATTATTTTCTTTTTATTATTTTATTAATATTTTCATTAAAGTAGTTGGCTTTCTTTTTGAACTCAGAAGTCTCTTTCTCTCTCTTCCTTCTCACCTGGAGAGAGAGGTGGGGGAGAGCATCTGTCATTCTTTTCAGTGGCCAGTCTGGCCCAAACTACATCTGTATATGAGCCTATCCATTCCACTAAGCTTACTGTCTGAAATTTTTATGATTTGCAAGGAGTTACTTGTATAGTACAAAGGGAGAATGCCAGAGACACTAGCAAGGGCAACCTGAAGAGAAGGTTACTTGAGAAAGGCTGACCATCTGCCTCCTCCATAGCAGTTTTTTGTTCTTTTCCTCTCCAAAAGGCCTCTTGTGAAATAGTACCTCTGTGCTTGATTTCACCAGTGAGGCACGGGTCCTTTCAAGAATAGGTATGCTCATAAAAGAACAATCTCTTTACTGACAAAGAGAAGAGGAAGTTACCCCTACTGGGAGCAGATTGTACTGGCCCAAGCTCTAGGCCATGAAATGGAGTAGTTGGGTCAGTCTCCAAAAACTGATTGCAAAGTAGAGCTTCACCCTCCCACCCCACATCTCTATGCCATCCATTACGTGTGATTTTACACACGGTTTTCAGTGTAATCTACTGATCTGTACTCCCATGTTTCTGCTTTGTTATTTTCCAGACAGTGAGTTTTACAGCCCAGATTTGATTTTCACAAAACCTGATATCTTTTTGGGTGAGGATTATAAATGACCTATCCTCACAGTTTTTCTGTTTGTGCAAAACTAACCTTGACTCATCCTGCATACAACTAACCTGATAACCTGAAGCATCAGGTTTTGACAGCTTCTCATCGATGGAAGGAGTCAAGGTTATGGTGCCTGGCTTGGCTGGGTATTTTTATGCCTTCACTGGTCTGACTTGCAGGCTTTAACAGACTTTTCATAAATTCATTTCTTGTCCCCTGCTCCACTTTTCCGAAACTGAATCTTAAAAGTGAAGATCTTTAAAGAAGTAAATATGGGTTGACAACCAGACTGTAAGTCACAGCAATATTGTAATGGTGCACGACATTGTTTGCACATCTCTTATCTGTTCCACTCTACTGGGAACGTGTAGTTATAGCCCTGTGTCATCAGGAGTGTTTCCAGCTTGGAAAATGGAAATAACATACCTGTAGCTATGCTGTAGGGTTCTGGCACCATGTGCCAGAGCCTTCCAACAATGAAAAAGCTGTGTTCAAAGGGGAAAGTTAAAACTGACAGGCCATCATGGTGACACCAGGAAGATTTGCTAAAATAGTGTTTCTGTTTGCTTTGAGGGTAGAAGTAGGAAAGGGTGCAGCACTTTTTTTTTTTTTAGGAATCTCGGTCCATTTTGGCAGTTTTTGACACAAGTGCCAGAATGACTGGGGAAAAACAGGGTGTGTTTGCATGACCTTTTGCAGGGCCATACAGAGATACTGGCTCTGTTAGGGATAGAAGGAAGCAACCATCCATGTTAGATGTTTTCACCAGAGCTACCTCATCCGGCATTGCTATGAAGTGTGTGCATTGACTCTAGAAAGAGGCAATTCATGGGTAGCCTGCAGCGCGCAAAACTGCTGTAGGAAATTCCGAGGTGGAGGATTGACTCTCCGAAAGGCCTGAGGACAGGTTTATGCCATGCAATAACATAATGTGCAAAGCTCCCTGACCTAATAGCAATGAGAGCCGTCACAACACAATCGCATTGTGCAAAAGTAATGAAGAATGAAAGGCCTAGGTTTCAAAAGCAATATGGCTATTTCACTGTGGTGCCACTTCGGGAGTAATAAATGCCATCTTTCAGCTGCCTTCCAGTCACAAACAAGGAAAACCAAGCCGCAGCTGCAAACTCTGCACTGATGAGGTTACGTTTTTTTCAGAGTCCAGCTCTGTGGTGATGATCTTGCTGGGAAGGGACGAGCATGCCCTGCGTCTGTCAGCCCCTGCCAACTGTATTAATATTGTGACCCATCTCGTTTCTGAAAATCAAACTGACCCCAGCATGACCTCACCCACTTCTTGAAATGTATGGGGGTTGCAGCAAAAGCCTCTTCCAAGAGGACTTATTGAAAAGAAACAGGCATCAGGAAGTTTTGGGTTAGCTTTACATCCAGCACAGCTAAACCACTCTGTAAAAAGTATATTGATGATCATTTGCTTTCTGTTAATCTCTGTTGCTAAGATGCCTCCATTTCAAAACCTGATGTGTTACAAGTTAGGTAGATGGAGATCCCTTTACAAGGCCAGGTCTTGATGCGTATGGCTTTGAGATCAGATTGGGGTCTGAAGAATGGTGGCCACTGAAGAAGCACCTGCTGCGTTGCAGGGCAGAGAACTCAGTGGAGAACAGAGCTAAAATGGTTGGGCACAATCCAGACCTTCATTTAAAATACAGAATACTCCCTTGAGCCAGAGGCTTTAAAGATAATGTGGAAGCTGGAGGGAGATCTGTTTTGTAATTAAATACATATTTCTAGTTAAACTAACTATTACATGAAAATGAAAACCTATTTGTGGGACTCAGTCTCTTTGGTTCCTGTTCATCAGAGTCTCATGTTTTTGCAAGGGGTTTCACAGAAGTGGAACTCGCCATACAATCCCATGATAGCATAGGAAATAATTACTGTCCCAGTGGTTTCTGTTATTCCACTTGAAATGCAGGAATAGATTACACGCGAACCTAAGCATGGGCTTATGTAGGGGAAAAGGGGGCCTTTTCTCAGGCTATATCCCCATACATGTTTGGCCATAAAGTACTCCAAGAAGATAGGCACTTGCTTTCCAGAATGAGGTCTTAGGTTATCTACATTTGGCTGGTAGCACTGCCTAGATGTGGAAAGGAACAAAACATGGAAGAAATGAAGGACTTTAAAAATGAAGGACTTAACACTGCATTTGAGAAGAATTTAGGATGCGACCGAGGGGAAAATATCAGCTGCCATTATTTCTGGTAGAGGCTGTTGTGGCCACAGGTAGGATGGGAGAAATGGTAAGCTGCATATTCAAGGAGTTTACGTTTTTTCTTTAGCTACTGTTGAGTCAGGTGCTACCATGCCAGTCATATTTACATCTGCTGGACCAAAATGACTTAATGAACTGTAGTCTTTTTGGATTAGTGTCTCAGATGCATCGTGGCAACAAATACCCACTCAAAACCAGCTATCATAGCTTCCCTCAAACCTTTCTGAATTCTAAAGACACAAAACCAGACACAATCAAATTATTTCTTTACAGTGCTGGCACATATAGGATCAGAAGCATTTCCTTGCTGTCCTTAGCCATCCCAAACACATTACTATCTAGTCAAATTGTATATGTGAGCCAGTGGGTAAATTTAGAGTAATCAGGTTGCCTTGTATTAGTCATAATTGCACCAAGAACTTTGTTAGAAACAACTTTTGCTAAAAGAGATGAAGAAGTATGTGCATCATTGTACAAAAAGCCCTCCCACTGAACAGAAGGGGACTTTAAAACACCTCCAAAGCTAGAGGCAATAGGCTGTAAGCCAGAGCACCTGGAATGTAGGTTTGTATAGCATATTTCTGAGCAGCTTCTAGAGGCTGGAATGTAAAGAAACCATCGTCTAGAAGAATAATACCATGCTGATACTCTTCCTAGAATGAAGCTGTTAGTGCATTTCATACCAGAGTAGCAAAACTGCTACTCCCACCATTTGATGTCTTCTGGGATGAATTAAAGCTATTGTACTCATATTAAATAAGAGACAAGTTGCAGAATGTGTTGAACCAGCTTCACTCATTAAAGATATTAGTCTAAATTTACAGGTCTCATAAGGAACTACAACTCAGCTGGGCTCAACAGTCTTGCACTCTTTTACATCAGCAGTGAAATTCAGCCAATGTTTCTCTGAGATATTTTTGTACTCTGTTCCCAAGCACTTATTTAGTTTCCTGGACCAATGTAATTCTCCTAGATAAACGAAGTGCCACCGAGCTATCTTGTTAGCCATTTAGATAATTTTTGGCCAAAAGAAAATACTGTCAGTTCAATTGATTTTTCATAAAGAGTTTTTTCCAATGGAAAAATCTGCAAGGTCAGGCTTTTGTTCCTTTCAGTGGGAAGAAATTACATCTGAATATAAGGAAAATTTTATTGCATGTTACACAATGGTTCCTGTTTACATTACAAACATAAGGTCCCACCTGGAATGTGTTAAATGCATGAAGGCAATGAAGCTCCGTATATATGCTGTCAGGCTTTTGTGTTGACACACAATTTTGGTATCTTGGCTACCATGTCACAGAGTAGCTGGGGTGCCAGTCTCCATGTAATCAGTCAGGGTCTCTGGTAGGCCAGGCAGCTCACAATGATGTTCAAAAGACTATGGCAACGCAGTGAATGGTGCCTGGGTACAGCTGGCATGGGTCCGTCTCCGTGCTGCTGTCAGACCTTCTACTGCAGTGGCGTAACCTAATTCTGGCTGCGGGCTCACACAGCTCTGGCCAGCAACGTTTTTAAATGGGAGTCTGATCTAGTAAAAGTTTCCTAAATTTTATTATTGCTTTTTATTTCCTGTACCATTACAACAATGATTGTTTTATTTTGTTCTTGCATGTTGTCATTCAGCACTTAAACTTCCTTCGTAAAGTGCTTCTTTAAGGTCCTTTTTTCCTTCTTTTCTCCCCTACCCTCACATTTTGTGTTTCTGTTCTGCATTTGTAGATTCATTTTCAGTTGGCAACATAAGTCTCTTCTTTTCACCAGGGCTAATATTGAAACTAAATCAGGAAGAAGGAAGGACAAACTGCTATTGTGAGAAAAAGGAAGGATACATTCCTGTTGTGCAGAAATAGTGATGTCTATCAGCAGTAGTACAAGGTAGCTTCAGAAAGGCCAAACAATTCAAAAGTTTAGTCTTTTCTTCACGCTTTTAATATCTCACTGTTTTCCTCAGCCTTCATGCTGCTGTCTCGCAGCGTGACAGCTGCGGGCTGAGAATCCCTTTGTCTCCTCCATGGTTTGCAGTCTCTCAGGGTGGTACCAAGGGGCTGGACATGGGTTAAGGGCTGAGGACACTCTGTGTGTGTGCATGTGTGTCTGTGTGTGTTTGGCAAACCCACCTAAAAGGAAAACTGGAAACAGTTCTTAACAGCAGCCTTAGCATACAAAACTTCAGCCACAACATCTTCACAACCTCAGGAACTGGGAATATCAACTCCAGAGTTCCACTGCTAACATGAAGATGCTGATATGAGGCCTGTGTGACTTCCAGGCCATGGATACATTAGGCAGGAGGTCTGAGAGCAGGGACAGGTAGGGCTGAGAGGACCTATCAGGGCCGAAGTCACAGTCCTCCTGCGGGGATGCCCCCTGTCCCAGCAGCCCCTGCTGACTTCCTGCCTGATCTTGGGTGGCTGGTCTCGGTGTGCATCATGGAGGAAAGCACAGTGCAAATAGCAGGTATGACTTTTCCCTGTAGGACTGCCAGAATGAGCAAAAATGGTTCTTCACTATTCTATTTGCACGATCTGTCCCCTGAGCAAGTGCCCTTCCAGGAGCCCTGCGGGTGGAAATTGTCCTCTCCTGCAGCATCCCATGCCTAGCCCACATGGCTGGCAAAAAAACATAAGACAACTTGTGCTGCAGCTGAGAGTCCATGTGTAGCAAAACGCTGTAAGCGCTACCGCTTTGACACGTAGCCTTTGCAGCTCACCACAGAACTGTGTGTCAGCATCAAAGCTTTTACGTTCCACAGTTTTGAAGTTCACATTGAAAAATTTTCTACGTTTGTGTTCTCATTTCACAAAGTTTCTGAAAAATGTAGCTCATTTAATCCAAATATGCAATGTGGATGCATTTATACTAACGTAGAGCTGTTTATTCAAACCCACTTCATTTTGCACAGATTGTCACATTGATTTTTTGTGATTTACTAGTGCCCTAAACTCAAGATCAATAGCACCACTGTGAAAAATCTACTGATAGCCTGAAACTATACGCCTAACACTGGCAGTTCAACTTCCAATATCACCAGCTATTTCACTGCAGACCATTTCAGCAGAAGTGTTCGCTTACTCCCATGGTTTGAAACCTTACTGGTGTTTCATGTGGCGTAAATGTTTGCAGGGGCACCAGAGAGGGGCAAGAAGTTCATATATATTTGTAAAAGGCAGAATAAACTAGTGAATAAATTCCTGGACAAAAAGTCAAATACCTTGAGTTGGATTTTTCTCTCTAGCTGCTGACATCTCACGTCACACATGGAAGCTGACTCACCACAAGATCCTGCCTTCCAGGAGTACTCATCATGTATCTCAGTCATGAAATAATGGACACTGCTTAAACCCCTATAACTGGGATTTTTATATTATAGAGGAGGATATTTGATTTACAGTGTGCTTAATAACTGTCTCATTTGAAAGAACAAGTCACGAGGGAAGAGCATGGTCTCTTCATGATTCTCTGCTTTTGAGGAGGAAAACATAAGCAATGTACTTTAAGTCCTCTTGCCAAAACCTAAGAGCAATAACAACAAAAAGCTAATGAAGTGATGAACTCGATGGCCTACCAAGGCAAAGAAACCTGGAAAAAGTGAAACTATTGGGATGTCTGATTTTAGTAGATAATTTTGAATAGGTCTGGCCTCACTAAGTAAAAGCCCAAACCCCTCAGAAATGTCATGACATTGCTTGTCTACATTTTCATTTCTATTCCATTATTCTGGATTGTTTTCCAACTGAGACATTCTGGCTTTCATAGCTTGATCTAAGGACAGTGTAGTTACTGTAGCAGATATCCTAGAGCTATTCTCTGCATACTTCTGCTTATACTTCTTTGCAGATAAAAAGCTATCATTTTCTGCTCACCAACTCACTGGCGTTTGAAAATTTTCCAGAAAAAAAAAAAAGCAAAAATAATCACAACTATTGTCACACAAAATGAAAAGTGACCCCAGCATGAGTGACATGTTAGCAGGTCCCAAATTATTTATACATTTTAACAACCATGCATGCCAGAAATCTAATAAACAGGTGGTAGAAGGCAGCTGCCAGGCAATTGCATTTTAGAAACTGAACGCAGAAAAGCAGTTTGCAGATAGTGAAAAGAAAAGCAGCAATTCTAGACTAAGCACAGCTGGAAGACAAATCCACTCCTTGCTTGCTGTTTTTTTCACCAAATATTGTGTTCCTGTTTGTGCTGTTAAAATGTCCAGAGGCCCAAAGCAAAATGAGAGCTATATATTACTATGTCTAAGCAAGGAACAGGTAGGCATGATGCTAACAAGTTGGGCCACAGTAAAATAATTTTAAATACCTACAAGGGGACTTTATATGTGCATTTTTTTATAAGATGTCATGGTTTAACCCCAGCTGGCAACTAGGACCACTCAGCTGTTGACTCGTTTTCCCCTCTTCTCTGCAGAAGGACAGGGAGAAAAGGGAGAAAAAAGGAAAAAAACCTCATGGGTTGAGATAAAGACAGCTTAGCAGAGCAGTAATGGAAAATAAAATAATAATAATAATGGTAAAAGAATATACCAAATAAAGTGATGCAATACAATTGCTTACCACCCAATGATCAATTGCCCAGCCCATCCCAAGCAGTGATTGCGGATTCCTGCCCTCCAGCCAACCCCCATTTATATACTGAGCATGACGTCTATGGTGTGGAATATTCTTTTGGCCAGCTTGTCCTGTCTATGTTCCCTCTCAGCTTCTACGGGAAACTGAAAAATTACTTGACTTAACATAAGTATTATGTAGCAACAACTAAAACAATATGTGTTAGCAACATTTTTCTCATACTAAATCCAAAACACAGCAGCTACTAGGAAGAAAATTAACTCTACCCCAGCTGAAACCAGGACATATGATCTTTGAGAAAGTCACTTGTCAAGTTTGCTTACCTGTGGAGATGACTACAAAAGGACAAGAACTTTGAAATTCTGGAATACAGCATTCCCACAGCTATTTCACTGAAAACTTTAAATGAAAAAAAGTAGTGTAGTGATGTGGAAGTATTCCTACTGCACAAGCTGTGGTTCACACTTTAGCCGACTGCTTTTTTGAGGTTCCAGGTACATCCACAGGTACATCTCCAAGGAGATACCGATTCGTACAATACAAAACCTAATTTAAGTGTTCTGAATACCTCTGGAAGGGTTTATTTTTCTCCATCAACTTCCATAATGAATGCTAGAAGACTAGTTAGCAAGTCTTAGAGCAGAAATGTGAATATTCTCTTCTGCTTTGGATTTTAACTTTTAAGAAGTACCATTACACTGATATGAGGTGTACGTCTGTCGCAGTTTAGGCTTAACTCTTTCCCTCACTTTTTGCCTGTCTTGCCTGAGTCACAGACATAATGAGGCCAAGACTGTCTATTCTGTTGTTTGCATGGCATCTAGAAGAATGCCATCCCTTCCAGCTCAGCGCTTTTTCCTTACTGAGAAACTAGAAAACTGAGAACTGCATGAGAATTGAGGAAATGTAAGGAACACCCTTTGCCCTGGTGTACTCCAAAATAGCTGCCTCCATCCAAATCAGCTGTAAGGGACTGTTGCTGTTAAAAACATTAAGGCACAGGACTCTCTAATGAAATGCAAAGCAAAGATAAAAAGACCATCCCAATACTACTTTCGCAAAGTGAAGTGTATGCAGAACCAACTCTGCTCTCTAGGTATAGCACCAGGGCTGGTTAGCTGAAGAACCTGTTGAAATCCAGTGGTTCAGTGATTGGGACATAGGATCTCGCAGGCAAGGAGACAGGCAGAATGGTTATAAGGAAGGAAATCGGTTGGTGTGGGGCAACCAGAGCAGCAGTTGTGCAACTAGGCAGCACATACAAATGCTACGTATGCAGGATTTCTCCTAGATGGGATCAAATTTGTTGCTGGACAAGAGGCATTCTGCAATGCTAAATCCCAGGAAATAACTTATGATTGTGGTGTTCCCTGGGTCTCGCTGGTCTTGCGTTAGGATCCATCTCTCTTGTCCAAAGGACTGCAGGCTCAGTTTGCTGGATCCAGCCTGCTGCTGTTAGCTGTCTCCCCTTCCCTTCCCAACCTCCCCAGCCCTCTGCAGAGAAATGTTGTCCTTGAACGTTGTCTGACAGGGTTAACGCCTTCCCTCTCATCCCACTTCCCCAGCATGCCTGGCAGTCTGCCAGCTATTCTATATGTTCCATGGTGCGTCTATCCTTCATCACATTTCCTGGCTTGCCTCATCGCTGTCCAACTGGTCTAATTTCTTGCTTATCAGAGGTTGTCGCTAAAAGTTTTTTTCTGGTAAGAGGGGAAAAAAAGCCTTAACCACTTCAATGAATCCAGACGTCTAGATTTCACAGAACTGGCCCATCTATGGATTTTAGTCTCTTTTACACTGTTGCTTTCAGCTGAAATACCGTTACCTTCTTTCAGAAAGGGTCTTACACTGGGATTGTACCGGCATCCTCAATTTTACGCTTTGTGCCTGTGAACAGCAGTGCTTTTATCTTTTTGTCTGTCCGTGTAGCCATCTGGAGAGATGTATTTTATAAGCAGAGAGTACTTAGGCATATTTAAATAAGCTTTTGGGAGTACTTAGGAAGAAAGAAGCTCATTTGTGCGGAAAAGAAAAAAGTGAGGCCACTGGTGCAGCCTGAATCCTTAAGCTGTGTAAGCTTATTTTATTTAACTAAATAGCAAAATGTCTAGAATGTTTTAAGTACCTCTTGTAAAGAAATAAGCATAACATAACATTAGCTAAGAAGTCAGGAGGAAGAAAACCTGCTATCGGTAGAAAGGATGTTGTTGGAGATGATTTTTCAAGCAACAGGGCAGACAGACAAATATTTTAGTGCCCAGTTCTGTCAAGTTGTTTGAACCAAGGCAAACTAATCCTGAAACAATTACACAAGGCTTATGTATGGGGAAACCAGAAAAGAGAAATTAAAAGAAGAGGATGAGAGCTGAAACAGAAAGTGGCTTTACAATCCATATCCACAGCAAATGTTTTACCACTGCCAAAGATTCGCACAACTGGATTCAGAAAGAGCTGGAAACATCTTGGTAAAAACCTTGGCTGACATCAAGTCCTCTTTCTTGAGGGCACCCAGATTACCGCGAAAGAGCTAAAATACATGCCTGCCCAGGAGCTGATAGAGAAAAGATAACAGCCAGTGGGTAGCTACTGATTTAAAGAAACACAGTAACAGTTTGTTCAGACAGCAGATGAGGTGCGGAAATGGTATTTGACATCGGTTCAATGTTCTGACCTCACTTGTCTTTGCTTTTTTTAGAATTGCCTGTGCTGGCTCTATCGTGTCATACCTGCAGAAGGAAATTCAACAAGCGCTTACCAGCATTAGTGGATACTTGTCCCTCCCTTATGAGAGAACAGACTCTTGTTTTACTGCAGCCCATGTTTTCATGATAAAAGTCTGAAAAAGGACATCAGCCATTTTCAGTTACTTACTAATGTGACTAACGTTATGCAGACTCTTCTGTAGTGTTTTGCCCAGTTTCGTTCAAATGCCTCTTTGAGCATTTAAATGAGCTTCCAGTATTTCTACTGAAAGGCTCTTCCACAGTCTAATTACATGAAAATATTTATTAATAACTTGTGTTTTCAGTTCCTTTTTAAAAATATTTAAAAAAAACCTATGCAAACAAGGATGACTTCATTATAAACAAAACTGTGTTCAAATACGACTCACATAATTCTGTACAATTTCCTGGTTTTCTCAGCCAGTCTGTTTTTTCATGTATAGATATATTGGCATTAAATTTGATTTACTGTGTTTGAAAATAATTGGGTAGTGGATTTACAGGACTTTGTATTGAGACGTAAATTTTTTTCATTGCACCAATCTGACACAAATATGATTTGCTGCCATATGTAACAAGATTAAGTGATCTTTGTTGAGTTTCTGTCCCTCAGTTCTTTCTGTGCAATTTAGAAGTTAGAATTTGAAGGAAAACCAGCTGACAACAAGAGAACAACATGAACGTATTTATGCAGCAGTAACAGGGAGAATATGAACATAGTGATAATAAGCTCATAAGGGTAGCGTCACCATGGTAAATTGTCAGAGTAACTCCTCAATAGGGCACGGGACTAAATTTAGAAGACAACACTGCTGGTGAGTCATTGATCATTGCACAAGTAGCATGGTCTTCTGCTGTGAATATATATACTGCGTTTTGCATACGTGGGCATGCAGTTTGGCCAGGATCTAATTATACTGTTGTGCAAATTATATTTTACATTGCCACAGGTAAGACGGAGTAAACAACAACCCATGATGAATCGGGATATTGGGGTTTACTTAAGAACCAGTGAGATTAAAGCTTTTACCTTGCTTGATTTCCTCACACACTCTCTCCCTCCCCACCAGCCCTATGTTCCTCAGCACTCAATGTCCATCCCCACAGGGAAGTGGCTGCTGGCCAGGGAAGGACAGACAGAAAGCCCTGTTGGGTGATGATGTGCTGCTGCTCGCAGGTACCAGTCTCAGGTGTTAACAGCCAAGGGCTCTGGTCACCCATGCAGCACTTGTCTCCATGCAGCAGCCTCATCTCCAGGGTCTTCTCCCACTTCCAGGATCTTTTCTCCAGTCGGGGTCCTTCAGCACCCAGATTTTCAATTTAAATATTCACTGTGCAAAAATAAATGCATGATCAGCTCCTAATTGGTGGTTCCATTTCACATTTTTTTTGTATCAGGAACAGTGGGGCCAGCAGGACTAGGGAAGAGATTGTTCCCCTGTACTCAGCACTGGTAAGGCCCCACCCCTAGTACTGTGTTCAGTTTTGTGCCCCTCACTACAAGAAAGACATAGAGGTGCTGGAGCGTGTCCAGAGAAGGGCAACAAAGCTGGTGAGGGGTCTGGAGAATAAGTCTTATGAGGAATGACTGAGGGAACTGGGGCTGTTTAGCCTGGAGAAGAGGGGGCTGAGGGGAGACCTTATCACTCTCTACAACTACATGAGGTGGGGGTCGACCTCTTCTCCCAAGTAACAAGTGATAGGACAAGAGGAAATGGCCTCAAGTTACACCAGCGTCAGTTTAGTTTGGATATTAGAAAAAATTTCTTCACAGAAAGGGTTGTCAAGCACTGGAACAGGCAGTCCAGGGAAGTGGTGAGGTCACCATCCCTGGAGGTATTTAAAAGACGGCTAGACTTGGTGCTTAGGGACATGGTTTAGTGGTGGGTTTGGCAGTGTTAGGTTGATGGTTGGACTTGATGATCTTAAAGGTCCCTTCCAACCTAGACAATTCTATGATTCTATGATTAATTGGGGGAATCAGGACGTGCCACAGGTATTTAATCCCAGTGTTATCAACATTTATAACCGGTCCATACCAGTTGCAGCTAGCAGGCAGCAGGCTCGTGCTTGCTTATGAGTTCAAAAGTTCAGTTTCAGATAGTCACCCACTCACCCACAGACATGCAATTATCTGCTGCCTGTCACTGTTCACAATATAAGTTCTTTTCACCTACTACATTTATTTGGAAAAAAACCCCACCTAAATCTTGATGGAAAAAATAGCTAGTGTTTTTCTGGAAATAAAGAATCTCAATGACTCTGTTGCATCTATGTCAGTGATAACTATAAGAACGGCTGCTGCTTTAAGGGGGTATCATGTAATAAGGCATGCACTAGAGTTACCTGGTTACTGTTGCAGTGCAATGACTCTGAAGTAGAAAACAAAGTGGGTGTTTTTTTCAATCAGACTATAAGCTGTCCTAAATCTAATTTCAAATTTTTGCTTTTCAGTTTAGATAAAATCAATTGTAATTTCAGATAACATTTAGAAGTTGTCCTTTCCTCCAAAATTTGCCATATTAGAGCACAGGTCAGACTTCTCAAAAAACAGATGTATGAGACCATGGCTGGCTTATTTGCTCTTGCTCTTTGGAAGAGGACCTGGCTAGTGCATTGGCCCTCTGGAAAAGCCAGAACAACCAAGTTTGTGGCCAAGCAGGGAGGAACTGGAGGGGGCTACGCTTTTTATTTGGTCTCTTTTTTTTTTTTTTTTTTTTACCCTTCCTGTAAGTAATCCAGAGGAAAAAGAGGGAAAGAGGCCATGCTAATTACTGAAAATGCATAGAGTAGGCACGGTGGCAGGGTGGATATCAGCAGGGAGACCACTGCCTAAGTTGCATGTTAACTGGGTGAAGAATGTTCACATATATCTCATACACAGTCAGCAAATAGTTCAAAAGTGGTCAGTGTATTTTCACTATTCCATTGTATTTTACCTTTGCCCGTCAAAACTATTGCAAAAATAAATGTGTTTTGACAACAGATATTTTTACAGAAACTCCTGCCCTAAGTCACTATTTCGGTAGCTGGCTATGTAAAATGATAGCATGAGATGAAAAGAGCTAAATTCTGCTCTTAGTTCTGCAATCATAAATCTGGAATAGCTCTACAGAGGTTTGTGGAGTTATTTCTGATTTACGGTGGTGTAGCTGTGAGACAAATAGGCCCAAGGAGTATAGCTGTCTAATATTTTCTTCTGTATACTCCTTTATTACTTTGTACACAGAGAAGTAGACAGCCTCCTGTTACAGGGTGATTCAGTAGCTCCCCAAAACACTGTGATACCATTATAGCCACACAGACAGGCAGATGCACCAAGCTGACAGCTAACAGACTCTTCTTTGAATTTCTTGGTGACAGTTGCCACCCAGTGATTTACATCTGGAAATGAACATACAGAAAAGTACTTTGTGACAGCCCAGCGTTTTGAAGATGTCTTCTTTCAGAAGATCTAATGCCACCATGTTTTGGATCATAAATTTGAAATTTGTCAGGAGAGTAGTCTCTGTATTCAAAATGTCGTCTGTTATTCCAACAGAACTGACTTTAATTTGTTATTACCTTTAAAAAGGAGGAAAATAAAAATAATTGGAGATTGCCAGGCACATCACAGACTTAAGGGAAATTTGCAGATAAACATTAAAAAAAAGGTCTAAGCACAGTGGAGGTCTGGAACAGTGGGTGTTTGCTTCAGACTGTTACAACAAGGACCTCAAGAGTTGCAATCATGAATCCTGAACGATGGAGACAGCATCCTGTATCTTAGTACTGCTGTGACTCACATTGTCTACAGACTGGCATGGGAGGAATCATAGAATGGTTTAGGTTGGAAGGGACCTTGAAGAT
>RSEF01000001.1:179232815-179243273 GCA_003993805.1 Himantopus leucocephalus
AAGTGAGCTGACCTTGGTTGTTGTAGCAAGCAGGAACCTCTCTGCATACCATTCCTTAGCATAAATTACAAATAAACAGGTCTTATCACTCTGAAAGTGAACAGAATCTCCACAATATGCTGCTAATTTCAGAGAGTTAGTTAGAAGAGGCTTAGCTGCAAAGTAAAATTACTGTAAAGAAACTTGGTTCTGTTCTATCTCAAACCAGGACACCTTACCACTCNCTGCATACCATTCCTTAGCATAAATTACAAATAAACAGGTCTTATCACTCTGAAAGTGAACAGAATCTCCACAATATGCTGCTAATTTCAGAGAGTTAGTTAGAAGAGGCTTAGCTGCAAAGTAAAATTACTGTAAAGAAACTTGGTTCTGTTCTATCTCAAACCAGGACACCTTACCACTCAACATGTTGATACCTGCAGTTCCCTTTTAGGGACATCCATCTGCCCTCAGGTATTGCCCATGGATCCTATGGCTATGTCTGTTCAGATCAAACCCTAGCCTTGACACAGAGTTGCACTGATTTTCTAAGAATCATAGAATGGTTTGGGTTGAAAGGGTTAAAGATTATCTAGTTCCAATCCCCCTGGTTTCTCAAAGCCTCATCCAACTTGGCCTTGATCACTTCCAGGGGTGGGGCATCCAGAACTTCTCTGGGCAACCAGAGAAGTTTCTCTCGTTTGCTTTGCTTGGGACTAGCTCCTCTTGGAGTGAGCTAGTTTGGGCAGTCCAAAACTGAGTGAGTGAGCTAACCAACATCAGGGACAGGCAGGGATCCTGTGCTGATGTTTGCTCCCTGGACCTCTTAAATTAAGTAGGGTAAATGCACTTTATGACCTTAACCCCGGAGTCTGAGTTCTACTGCAGGTACATCACTGCTTTCACATGTTAAGCCTCACTGAAGTCAATACGTGCAGCAAAGCTTATAACCATGATTCAGACAACTCATAAGTCAGCATGAATCAGATTGAATTCTGTCAGGTGACAGGCAATAGGAAGATCATTACCAGAGTAATGAGAAAAGGGTAAAAAAAAAAAAACCCAAAACAGAAAGAAGAATCACTAGAAATCTGCCCTCTGTAATGCTAAAACTCAAAGTAAAACTACTCAATGGGATCACTTATTTGAGAGGAGCTGCCTGGGTAAAAATAGATTCCTTATTGATAGTCAGATCATTGAGACTCCAAAAAAGGAGACACTATTGAAAAAATGCCTGCAAACTGGTTTTGTTTGGCATCTGAATGAGTTGTGGGAGCCCTGAAGCTACCAGCAGCTTCCTGCCTGCCACTCCTGGAAAAGCTTTAGATAGTGCAAGCAATAAACACTACCCAGTGGGAAACTCCAGACTAATGTTTTATATTGATTACATGCTAACAGCAGGGAGAAGCTTGACATGGACTTTTCAGAAGTTGAATGTGTAAGCTCAATACCATTTTCTAATAACAAACAAGATACCAAATCTAGGACAGTCCACCATCCTGTCAGATAAAGAGGACTTAAAATGACATTCACGCTCTCCCTAAGCCAGTGACAGTGGTGTGGATTTGAAAAGACTGAAATTATTCCAAAATAATTCCATTAAAGTCAACTACAAATCAGATCAATGTGATTTGTATTTGAAATTTCATATGTTTGCCAGGTGGTACAGCTGATTCAAATATTCAAATATATATTCATAAAATATGAATCATAATATGATTCAAATATTATTTATATTTTTTTGAGTGGAACCATATAATTTTCATATGTTTCANTTAAAAAAAAAAAAAAAACACCACAAAAAAAAGCCAAGCAAGCCAAGGTGAACTTATAATAGACTTGGCAAGGATATAGTGAAGTGAGTTGAATTCCAGTTGACAGGTGTGGTCTGGTGACTGACTAAACCTCCCAGGAGCTGTGGGTATTGTCACAAGGGGTGATGTTCTTGCTCCATAGAGAACAAGAAAGATTCACAGAATATTTGTAGTGTTATGATTATTTGTATGAATGCAAAGTTCAAGTTTTGGTAACTATTAATGCTTAGTATTTCTGAGAATCAATGTGCATAAACTTGATACTGAGGCTAGTTACTGATTATTTATATGTGTTTGGTATGCAATTTCCCTTGTTTTTTGCTTTTTGCTGATATCAGTCATTCTGTTATATTTCATTTAGTAACGGTAATGGTGTCTCATCTGCATTTCTGTGTGGAAATCTCCCAGCAGGCCTTTTTGTGAGTTTTTGTTTTGTTTGTTTTGTTTGGGTTTGGATTTTTTAAAAGTTTCTGGTGTGCTTTTCATTGGTGCTCTTTTATGGCTTCCTCCCTGCTCTGGACACTGCGTGCCTGGTGCTTTTCCGTTCAATAGTTCTAGCTGCAATTCTTCTGCCAAGTCTGTTAGAAGGAAAGGGGCTGGTTTTAATTTTCCCTCTGAAGGAATCATCTTGAGCCCTGGCAAAACCCTTGGAAACTAAGTGATGGGGGAGGCTTCAGTGGGAATACCCTCAATGGATGAGTTCCAGGGCTGGCTATTCTTACTTCTTACAAGCTATTCTTACTCACAAGCATCAAGTGCAAGAGACTAAGAGAACATTTGAAAAGAAAGAATAAACTATGGAAAACCACTATAATAATAATTCATAAGAACTGAGAAGTATGCACTTTAGTCCTCATTAAGTCCTGCGTTGCTAACGAAATTATGTATTAAGTCAGTCCCTCCCCCTCCTCCACTTCATCTCACTGAGGGCTGTTGAAACCCAGTAATTCAGCAGCTCCATCATCTGGTTGTATGAAGCTTTGGGGAAGCTACTTGAATTGAGTACGCTTCTGATGCCAAGGGCAGAGGCGATCAGCTTCCTGCTGCTTTGTGTAACCTCAGCTCAAGCAGTTTTAGCTCTGCCCTCCACCTCGGTATGTGCGGTTACTTTGAAGCAGCCTCTACACTCTTTCAGCTCTATCTCCCACCTCTGCAGTTTCAGAATCTATAACACAATCAAATCGCAGAATACGTGCTCTTTAGGAATGATTCAAGGGCATAGAGAGCCCTTAACTGAGTCCTTGACACTAGGTAGGACCGTGTCCTCAGCACCAGCTTCTTCAGAGTTATCCACTCACCTCATACAGCAATTCCTTGCTGTGTTTCCTCAGCAGCCTAGGTGACTCATAGCTCCTAATCTCGTGACTATCCTATCCTTTCATTTTCTGGCATTACTTGAATACTTTATTTTTCTCTAACTCAAAAATTAACTGCATTTTAACCCAAATAAAATTCAAATAATCTCAGTGGGTAACTTCAGTGAGCTATTCCCCGTGCTGATTCTCCTCTACACCCATCTGATGTTGTCAAGAAATGCCAGTCTGGAGGCTTTTGATACTATGCAGGAGTAAGCACTGCTTTTTTATGGATCTGATTCTCTCACATATATTGTTGCCTTTGAAAAAGGCCTTTATTGTGTGAATTTCTATTATCATCATAGTACTTAATTACACCAGAACACAGTTCTCTATATAAAATTGTGTTTCCACACAATGGTTCAAGAAGGTTTTGAAAAGAGTAAAAATTACTTTTTCATAGCTTTAGAGTCAGAAGTGGTAGAGTGCCATTTTCTCAAGCTTTCTCAAAATATCGATTTCTGGGAAAAAAAGCAGGGTAACAAGTGAAACTTTCAAAAGGCTGCAAATGATCAAAACAAGAGGCCTCTCACTGGAGCTCTTTGATATTCTTAATTATAAGAATCACTATCATCTCATATAGTAAAATATATCGTGTCTAACAAGAGATCTGAAAGCTAATGACCTGAAAGCAAGTGAACACAAATCTAAAGCTTGCCAAAGACAGAAGTAGTTTCTTTTTTGTAGGAGTCCCTGATGAGAATTTGTAGCCTATGGGGAAATTTGGGTATCAGCGGCTTTAAGCTGGGGTGAAACGGATTTTTTTTTATTGAACTTAGTTCACTGAAGGATACATTTTGTTGCTCGGAATAAATGGAGGTAAAATTTGCAAACTTCATGTACTTTTTATTTTCAGCAGAGAAGGAGGGGATCCCAGCATATGCACGGACATTGACGTGGCTTAGTAAACCATGGTGTTGTAGGCCAAGGCTTCCTGCCAGTTTTTGTTCAAGGGAAGGAAGTTTAATAGGTGGTGGGGTCAACCTGGGGCCCTCTAGTAAAATCCACATCCTTTGCTGGGTCTCTTTGACTCCATGCCACATCTCTCCTCACTCCCCAGATCCCAGGGCAGCATCTCAAGCTGGCTGTTCCTTTCTGTGCTGTTCCTGAGTGCAAATTTACCTTAATCCATGCAGTGTATACCTCAAATACTGTTTCTTACCATCAGAAGGGGATTCAAATCACTTAACTGCATATGCCAAAACTGGTCATCCTAGGGTCCCTTTGTAATCGGCAGAGAGAGGCATGCCTAATTCTGACTCATCTTATCCTAAAGTAAAGGTGTATAATAGGTGCAAGTAATAAAAATGCCCATCCCATTCTCTCACCTACCTCAGACCTTTACTGTAGGATGGAATGAACCACATTCAGATAAGCATGTCTCTACAATCAGTACAAAAAGGGACTGAGGCGACTAGTTCTGATATAGATGCTTACATTGTAAATATATACACATATACGAACATTAGCCAGTCCACACTATGAGGCCTCAGAGCCAAGAATCAGCTGCTGGTTCAATTTTATTAGCAGTATTGGACATAGCTGGAATGGCTGACAGCAAAGGATCTCCAACTGCCCAGACACTCACTCCAATCTCAGTGCAGGCAAATGAGATCCAACAGCCTTTACTGTTAAGGACAGCTGCAACTAAAATGTCTTCTTCAGGATACCATACAGAGGGTTTTTGGAGTTAGAAATAGCAGTCTTTGGGAATCCTTGCAGTTTGGGACTCTGTGGCATGTGATAAGCTTTGTTCAGACCTTTCAAGTGATGTTCCACACTGCATAAAATAATAAAATGATTAATGAGACATTGACTGAATGGCACAACAGAGGACAATCACCTGAAAATCAAACCTCTCCCTGTCTCCAGCAAATATTTAAATAGGAAGCAATCTGTGAAAGTTGATAATGGTCTTTTCTTCCCTCAGCACAGAGTGCTGAAGCAGACCCTGCTTTGGGACCATTACCTGCCATGAAGGTAAAAAATTTGAGGCAAGAGTCTCACCTGGAGTGACTGGGAGTCAAGATGCTGCTTAGAGGGGAGATGACCTCAGTATGAAATTCAACACAAATGGAAAAACCAGCTCAAGTGGCACCTCGGTTCTAGAAGTAATGATAGAGGAGAAAGCAATCTCAAGAAATCTTTAAATAAGGAAAAAGCAAGAATTATTCTTTTAGAGTGAAAAAGGGCTTTGCCACTTACCTTTATGTACAGCAAATGCTATGAATTCTTATTATTCTGTTTCTTTTGGAGCCAAGGGCAATGACATCAAAATGTTCTTTTCATTGTAATCCCCAGGGGGTAATTAAAATATAATTGCATTTTTTTTGAGATGTTTGGATTTTAACTTAACTTTATTTTGGTTTAAGATACTTGTACTTTCTAAGAAAAGGCAATAGTCCTTTTCTAAGAAAAGGACTTAGTCAAGTTACTGAGGTTTATCCTTTTAAATAACTTTTACAGACTCCGATGGAGAAAGTATTCTTTGCCCCTAATCTATAGTAATAAAAAATAAAACCCCACTCTTCTTGTATTTTTTAATTCTCATTAGTTGTGAACTGATTATGGATAATTATGGAGCTGACACAGACACTCAAGGATATTTCAACAATGTCTTGAGCAAAATATAAGCAGAGAAGTACTGCAATAGGTATATATCAAGTCCTCAGCTGAGAGCTGGTACAAAACACTCAGATGCCCCCGGCAATCGCTGGAGACATTTTTGCATCACATAGTACTCTTGCCTGATTCATTTTTGTTGGCTACATTTTGCCTTCACTGGACAAGATATGAAAATCTTAGAGGACTGAAAAAAAAAAATCATTCCTGCTTTACAAAGTAGCTCCTGCATAAGAATGTTAATTGTCTAAATTTTCAGGTACCCTGTGTAGTCAAGGAAGCACTTGAACAGTTCAGTCAATGGACATTGGCACAGGCACTTCAGACAGGATGGATGACTTGTTCCCTGGAGGTCCCTGCTGCCCCTGAGTCCCTGGGCAGGGAAAGCTAAGGTGACTCAGCTAAGGTGACTGAAGTTAAATAGGGTCAGATCCACCCTCAGTCTTCTGGTACGACCAGGTTTTCCAGCCTGCAGAAGCAGTCTCCTTGTTTTATTTATTGCTTCATATTGGGTAAGTTAAATGCATGTCAAGGATTTGTTTTGACTTTACATGTTTCTTCATTTGGGGGAATTATGTTGACATCTGTTACCATCTCTACAGTCAGGTATTTAAAAAAATTAGTGAACAAGCCCTTCAGCTTTCCTTGATTTATCTGACAAGGGGCAGAATACCTCTAATGAATCAACCTTCCTCATCTACTTTTTTTAGCATCACACTGGCACAGGACATTGACATTCTCTGTTTCGAAGACTAAAGTTCCCCATCACCTATGTAAAAGGAATAATAAGGTATTTTTCCTTCTCATCCTAGCAAGTTTAAATTAAACTATGCCTCTGGCTTTCTCACAGGCAAGATTCATTTAAGACAACAGATAAGGTCCAGTGTTTGAAGAACATTAATTATAGTTGGATGATGCAAGTTCAGATGATAAAACCTGGCTGCTGTAAGCTAGGTTTTACAAAAGGCCTCATCCTGTCATGCTCTTGCCGGGGGCAGGGGGGGGGAAGGAACAGTGATTTTTTCCCTTCTGGAGAATCCAGACAATCCCAGACATCAGGTAATAAATGTCGCATTCAAAATTTTCTAATGAGACAACACATCATATATAGCTAAGGATGATATATCTCTAATTTACTGTAAGAGATACATGCTGTTTCAAAAACACAGTCAATTCAGAATTGTCTAACCTGCAGGCAAGGTTCACAGAGGGACCCTTTCATTCACACAGTAAGTAATATCAGGTGATTTCTGCAGAGCAGAAGTGCTCAAGATATAGTTTTCTTGCAATGACAAGTATTTCAAGCAAATCCTTCAAAGAGCATCAGTATTCTTGACACTTTATGTTTAATGTTATTTCGAGCCAATTTTTAAACTAGACTATGCTCAAGATGAAGGATGAGCTCAGCCCTTCGTTACCAGAGCACTCTCATGGGAGGGGCACATGGTGGTGGGGGAGGAAAAGGTGAGACTTTTCTGCTGCACTAACATAACTTAGTTCAAAACTAAACTTGAAGCACAAATTCCTGGGAAAACAGGAATTTCCAACAGTGGCCTCCTGTCTTCCCAAAACCCAAGTGGCATGGATCTACAGACTGACAGACAGATGTATCCACACACCTGAATCACAGCTGCCTAACCTTTGCATCATTAAGAAACCATGCTGAAAAAAACAACAGCAGTTGCCAGCTAGTGTAAGGTCTGAATGTGCCACAGATTAAAAGAAAAAAAAAATGAAAAATTGTCAAAAAATTCAAAGAATAGAGAAAAAAAATCAGAATTTCTCTGGGCAGGAAAACACACTGAAAGAATCAGATGCGTTATTTATGGTAAATTATCCTCTCGACTTTGCTCAAAATTCACTTTATTGGCAAGTTTGAAATGACAAAAATTACCTGACTCCTCTTTAGGTGAGCATCTATTTTTTTTTTTCAGAATAGAATAGAATAGAATAGAATATTTCAGTTGAAAGGGACCTACAATCCTCATCTAGTCCAACTGCCTGACCACTTCAGGGCTGACAAAAGTTAAAGCACATTAAGGGCATTGTCCAAATGCATCTTGAACACTAACAGGCTTAAGACGTTCAGCATTAAGAGTCTAATTCCTATGTGTACTGTAACAGAACAGGATAAAAGTGAACACAACTGCAAGGAAAGAGAACTTCTCTTGGTTTTTTTTTCTCTTTCATTTCCAATTTTGGGGCAAATAGCTCATGCTGTATAAATTCTTTGCTAATGCAATGCTGTATAACCTTGTCCATGGATTCTTGCCTACAGGTGTTCCCTCTATATAATAGAGTGTCAGATATGGTAAACTTCAAGGTGTTTCTTTCACTTCAGAAGAACGCTGCAAGCTGCTCCATTTCCCTTTGTGGTTCTCTGCTGAGCAGCATTTTAGTGTTACCTTGTTTAAAACATACATGCAAATACAGTAGAAATAAACAGAGATTTGGGAATGAACAACAGAAATTATTAAAAGCACTGAAAACCTCTATGTGAAGGCAATCTGAAGAATATTATTAAAGTACAGAAGAAATCCATGATATCTCACAGAAAAAAATAAATTGTACAGAAAGTGTTGCAATTACTCTCTCCTGATATAGAAAGGACTAGGGAATTCCAGCAGAGTTGGAAAGTGAAACATTTACAACTGATTTTTTTTCACAGAACAATCAATATGAGAAATTCATCTCCTCTGCCTCCCTCTGATATAATTGGGTCAGTGCATTTTAGAAAAGGACAACATATACACACAGATAATAAAAAATGAAATGTCAGAGTGAAAAACCTGAGCCGTGTGATCTAGTGCACAGAGTCAACACTGGGTATCAATTTAAAAATTAGCCAGGGAAAGGCTGTGGTGTAACTGGCTGCTGAGGGGATTCAGGAACAGAGTGGAAATTGTAATACTTTGCTGCTGATCTGACCTAACATAGCAATCTGATCTAACATAGCAATTGTTATGCGTAAAGTCAAATGTTGTAGCCCAGAGAGAGACACTTGGGACAAGGAGTCAGAGGTATACCTGAACTGATGGTAGTTCTTTCAAAGATGGAGGTGAGGCCTCGGCAAGCCTTATTTTTGCACAGATGCTGCAAAACCGGGATCTTGCACATCCTGATCTTCCTATAGAGGCAAAATGCAAGCAAAATGCAAACAGACCAAGGGCGGCCATCAGATGTTTTTTACACAAATGGCTCTGGCAGTTTTCAGGGGTTGCCTCAGGTTCCCACAGCTGTTCATTGCTTTTGGCTGTAGGAACCTACCCGACAGCTGAGCTAGCAAAGGAGAGTACCAGAGCACCTCAGCCTGGGACTAAATGAAATTTCCAGACTTATTTTACAGGGTCTGATGTTCTCACTCCAAATGTAATAAACTACAAAAATCCAAACAAACAAACAAACAAACAAAAAATCCCAGAGAAAAAAGTATATACAAAAGAAGCACTAATTTATCCTAGTTCCTATAAGGAGACATTCTATGTTGGTATGTTTCATACCTAGAAAATGCTGTGATTTACTGCAATAAACCAGTTTAGTAAAATTCACACAGCCTAACTTGTGGAAATTCACGAATTTACTTGAGATTAAAGTGCTGATTTCATTTACCTGTATAACATAAAATGGATAGGCATACTGTTGGGCTTGCATCTCATTTCTACCTGGTTTAAAGTAGATTTTGGGGAACTTAGGGGCATGCATACACTAAGTTGCAGTGGTCATGCAAGAGTTATAAGCACCCAGATCAGATGTCTTCTGATTGTAACAAATTAATGTGGTTAACAAATTTTCCTCAAAGTAAGTGTTGTCATTCTGGAGAAATAGGAGAATTTGGAGAAAGCTGTGTGACTGTGCTGGGAATGGGGTGTGATGGTATTGATGTAGTTGCTCTATGCTTTGCTTTTCTTTCCAGAGCAAGTATATGGATATCGAGCAGTGTATGTAATGGTAGCAGTTCCATAGACGTTTGATTTATACAAACTGATGTTTGCAGAGGTTAGCAGGTTTTGGGGTTTTTTTTCCTTCTTTTTTTTTGCTTAACATTTACAAGAAGAAGCCCCGAATTAATACCGCTCACTTCCATTAACCACGTAACCAAGCCAAGCCAGTACAACACTTGGTTTCGGCATGGTGAATTTCACAGTTTCCTAAGTACTTCCCTCTTCTCCTTGAGGCATCTCTGTGTTTTCCAGAGAAAGGGAAAACTTTACTTCTTTTTTCCTCTGTTCATACACAGCAGTGTTTGTGAAAAGAGAGACAGCTAATGAGAACTGAAATGTGAAAATGTTCTCTAGACTGTAGTGCACAGACATATGTTTCTGTTATTTGAGACAAAAGAAAAGGAAAAAAAAAAGAAAAAACTACATACTATAATAAAGAAGACAAGTACTAGCAAAATTAAGATATTTCCCATTTCCATTGTAAGAGTAAATTGATAATAGTTACTTGTTCAACAGGGGCAATGATCACACTTAAAAAACTATGTTGTTCCTTGCTCAATTAGTCTGAAATTACTATGAACACATTTAAATAAGGACAAGGAACTTGTGGGATGGCTGCACTCAAAGAGTTGTAGTCAACAGCTCCATGTCCAAGTGGAGTGACAAGTGGTGTTCCTCAGGGGTTGGTACTGGGACCAGTTCTGTTTAACATCTTTGTTGGCAACATGGATGTTGGGAGGGAGT
>RSEF01000001.1:179244273-179262841 GCA_003993805.1 Himantopus leucocephalus
AACTGGAAGAGGGGAGATTTAGAACAGATATTAGGAAGAAATTATTCACTCTGAGGGTGCTGAGGCACTGGAACAAATTGCCCAGGGAAGTTGTTGAGGCCCTATCCCTGGGGGTGTTCAAGGCCAGGTTGGACTGGGCTTTGAGCAGCCTGGTCTGGTGGGAGGTGTCCCTGCCTAGGGCAAGGGGTTTGGGACTCGATGATCTTCAAGGTCCCTTCCAACCTAAACCATTCTATGATTCTAAAATAAGGTTTCATCATGACCCTACGGTATTATATACAACAATGGTGTTTTTTGAATGGTGGATTATAAGTCTGGGGGTTTTTCTCCTGAAAAGTACTTTAACAGGGCTAAAAAGAGATGGAACTTGTGAAGTTATTATGGAGTTATTTTAGAAAATGCAAATTAGTGAATTTTGCTCATGCCAAGGTTTTATTTTTGTTACTCACTTCTGTATTGCCATGCGATATAGTGACATTTCACAGATTAGGAAAAATAAAAAATGATTGGTTGTATTAGGCAGAAACATATAAGTCATGATTCAGAATACTGAAATAAAAAATGCTAGAAAAATATACATATCTGAAGATTTATCCTCTCTATATGCATATTTTATATAAAGATTACATTTCTTGTTGAAGAAACAAATTCACGTGCAGTATCTCTTGCCTGGAATATTCATGCAAGTGGAAAGTCTTGAAATTGGACTCATCCTTTCTTTTCACATTTTTAACTTTTATTGGTATTAACTTTTGTCATTCTGAACAAATGCTTTTCCAATTGGGACATTTATGCATAGCTTCTTTACAATTTTTCAAACCAAATCTTGGCTACATATGCTGCAATTTGATATACTGTAAGCATAAACACTTGCATTTCCATAATACTTCCAGTAAACCTGTATATTAAAAACTACCTTGTCAGAAAAAGAAGTACTGTCTAAAAATTGTTTTGAACAATGTATTGGGCATTGAACAGACATCTTGTGTACATTTATTTAATTTAATAATGTTCTGTGAGTCTGTAGTCCTTAACCTGCATGAATCTTTAGAATAGGTTATGCACTTACTGTCCTTTAAGAATCTCCTTGTGAAGGATTTAGGTAACAAAATCCTATTGAATTTTGAATTTTGTTTGTCTCAAAAAATTCCAGCTCATTTCCCTCCTACCTTAAAATGGAACAGCTCTTTTAAGTGAATGTTAGATGAGTATGAATTTAACATATATAAATTATTCATATGATGCATACTTCATTTTATATTATTTTATAATTTAAAAATGCAGTTTTCAAAATGTTTGCCAAAATTTGACTGTTTCCATAATAACTAAGTTATAGACATGACATTAACAACAGAAGTTTGAATGTTGTGTCTGTGGTGGGCTGACCCCAGGCATCAACTAAGACCCTGTCCAGTCACTCGCTCACTCCCTCCCAGGCAGGCTGAGGGAGAAAACTGGAAGGGCAAAAGTGAGAAAAAACTCATGGGCTGAGATAAAGGCACTTTAGTAAGTGAAGGGGGGAGGGAGGGGGGGGGGAAGAAAACAAACGATGCTAAAAGGAATCATTCACCACCAGCAAAACAATGTCCAGACAGTCCCCAAGCAATGGTTACTTTGGAAAAACTCTCTGTTTTATTGCTGAGCAAAATGTTATATAGTATGGAGTATTCCTTTGGTCAGTTGAGGTCAACTGTCCCAGCTGTGTCCTCCCTCAACCTCTTGCCCACCCCCGCCTACTCTCTGGGGCAGCACAGTGAGAAACAGGGATGGCTTCAACACTGTGCAAGGACAGTTCAGCAACAGCTAAAACATGGGTGTGCTATCAACATTTTTTTGATCACCAATTGAAAACACAGCACCGTACAGTCTGCTGTGAAGAAAACTCCATCCTAGCCAGACCCAGTACAGTGTGTATGCAGAGAACATATTTTAGGCATTTGCATGATTGCAGACCCAATCCTTTAGCAAAATTAGTAAGAATTTATTTTTTAAATAATAGTTTCTAATTCTGTCTGTTTGCAATGGCCTGAACGTGTACCTGACATAGTTAAGACACCCTATTTT
This sequence comes from Himantopus leucocephalus, assembly GCA_003993805.1. Classification (NCBI taxonomy): domain Eukaryota; kingdom Metazoa; phylum Chordata; class Aves; order Charadriiformes; family Recurvirostridae; genus Himantopus; species Himantopus leucocephalus. Next base: position 179,246,338 of record RSEF01000001.1, read on the forward strand.
AAACTGATGCCCTGCATTGTTTCTAACAGGAGTCAGAACATACCTGACACTCATCAGAGTCCATCACAAAACGCAGTGGCCAAGAGAGCTGTCATTTAAAAAACAGGTCGAAGGAGAAGTCAAGGACCATCTCTTGACTAATTTGACCTCCTCCTCTGCTTGAGAGGAGGAAGCAGTCACACCAAGTCCCATTAAATAGTCTTAACAGCTGAAGAAGATGGGTCAAATTCCTCTTTTCCCATTAAAACAGAATTATTGAGAAGCCACATATAGAGAGCCCAGAAATTAAAACAACAGGGTAGCCTAGCACTTAGGTTGCTCGCCTGAAGTGGAAAGCCTGGGCCTACGTAACTCAGTGTTAGCTGTCTACTTATTAGATAATAGATTTTAGTATTAATTATTGAGTTAATAATTTTGGGATCATTTCCATTTTGGTTTACAGCTCATGTTCTCTACTGTGTTTCTGACATTTTGGTTTTCTTCTAGCCTTTAAAAGAATTTAAAATCACTCATTGTGACTCTGTTCTTTGGATACAAGAATTTATGTGAAATGCATAGTATAAAATCGAATTAGTAGATTAACTGATTGTAATAGGACATTTGCAATTACATAGTCTGACCTGCATAACACAGTCCATAAGATTTTGAATTAATTCCTGCTAAAACTGGAGCATATCTTTAAGAGAAACATGCAGTCTCAATTTAAAAAGCAGTCAGTGATGAAGATTTTACCACAGCCCTTTATATATAGTTGCAGTGTTAAGTTTTTCCTCTCAGGTAAAAATTTGCGTTTTACTTCTAATAACTATGTCAGTTTCAAGATTAATAATTACATTGTGATACTCTATACCAGTCAATCTCTGGATTTTTCTTTTTTTTTATGACGCTCAGTAGAAGAACGTATTTGTAAGAAGCAGCCTAGTTTTGTAATGCAAATAGACAATATGCTCTATAATAGAGGCTGAATTCCAGCTTTTGCTCTGATCCCCTCGTTACTTGTGTCTCTTGAAATGTCACTAGCTCACAACTTGATCAAATCAATTACTTCAGGACTGGAATTTTCCATGCTTAGGGCTGAGCTCCACTACACTAGTCCTCACCAAGTCACAGCCCCATCACAGAGAATCACTGTAAGCTGATAGAGGGGACTCGTTCTTGCTGGCAGATTGACACCACCCTCCTGAAGGGTGGAGGCTGTGGTGGGTTGACCATGGCTGGACGCCAGGTGCCCACCAAAGCCGCTCTATCACTTTCCCTTCTCAGCTACACAGGGGGGAGAAAATATAACAAAAGGCCAGTGGGTTGAGATAAGGACAGGCAGAGATCACTCAGCATTTACTGTCACGGGCAAAACAGGCTTGACTTGGGGAGATTAGTTTAATTTATCACCAATCAAATCAGAGTAGGGTAATGAAAAATCAAAACTAAATCTTAAAACACCTTCTCCCCACCCCTCCCTTCTTCCCAGGCTCAGCTTCACTCCAGATTTTCTCTACCTCCTCACCCACCATGGTGCAGGGGGACAGGGAATGGGGGTTGTGGTCAACGTTGTCTCTGCCACTCCTTCTTCTTCAGGGGGAGGACTTACACTCTTGCTCCTGCATGGGGTCCCTCCCATGGGAGTCAGTGCTCCACAAACTTCTCCAACGTGAGTCTTTCCACGGGGTGCAGTCCTTCAGGAACAGACTGCTCCAGCATGGGTCCCCCACGGGGTCACAAGTCCTGCCAGCAAACCTGCTCCTGTGGGATCCATCCATGGGTCCACAGGTCTTTACAGGAGCCTGCTCCAGTGTGGCTTCCCACAGGGTCACAGCCTCCTTCAGGCATCCACCTGCTCCAGTGTGTGGTCCTCCATGGGCTGCATGTGGATATCTGCTCCACCGTTAACGTCCATAGGCTGCAGGGGCACAGCCTGCCTCGCCATGGTCTTCACCAAGGGGTGCAGGGGAATCTCTGCTCTGGTACCTCCTCCCTCTCCATCTTCCCTGACCTTGGTGTCTGCAGAGCTGTTGCTCTCACGTATTCTCACTCCTTTCTGACTGCTGCAGTCACCATTGTGCATCAACTCTTTCCCCCTTCTTAAATATGTTATCCCAGAGGCACTACCACCATTGTTGATTAGTTTGGCCTTGGCCAGCAGCTGGTCCATCTTGGAGATGTCTGGCATTGGCTCTGTCAGACGTAGGGGAAGCCTCTAGCAGCTTCTCACAGAAGCCATCCCTGTAGCACCCCCTGGTACCAAAACCTTGCAAACCCAATACAGAGGTTAAACCATGGAGCCTTTTTTGACACAGGAGTACCTGCGCCTGGAGACCTGCTGGCGTAAGTAAACTGGTTACTGGGTATATATCTTCCATGTTCTAGCTGACAAAATTATAATTAGAAAACTGTAATGTGAATTGGGTCTCAGTCTTTCACTCCAGAACTCCAGAAGAGAACTGTTTGTTTTTGAAACATATTCATATGCTATTTTGGTAGCATATGGTCTTGTTTTATGATGTAAGTTGGCGTTCTTGGGATGGAAAACACAATACAAACATGACTGATGGGGAAAATTGCTTATCAAAGTGTGGAACCAGAAGAAGAAAAATTTGATGTACTTGTCTCACTGTATGAGCTTTTCAGGTACTTCCCGAAGAACATAGTCGCTCACTTAGTTTAGGTGCCAAAGTCAAACTCTCAGGTTTTCAACATTTGATATTGTTCCCCAAACATGACCTTGTAGATTTCCTTCCTTATTTTTAGCTAGTTTTGGAAAGGAAATTAATATTAATTATTGCTTCTCAGCTGACCCTTTTTCTCTTACACATAGGGGAGGCTGAAGTGGCAAGGAAAGATTACTTCAAGCTTTCATAAGAATCTGTAAGGAAGATAAACTTTTTGTTACCATTGGGAATCTTGTATTAAAAGGAAAACAAAAGTTCAGTAAGTTAAGAATATACCTCTATAATACTAGCCTAGCTTGTGGCTGGTTGCGAAATTGCTGGACTTTGTCTGTCCATGGTAGATAGAGAGCTGTTTCATATGGAACAGTTAAAATTGTGCTCCCTGGGACACGTCAATCACCAGTCATTCAGATCATATCATGCATCTTTCAGCAAGTCATATAATGGAAAATTCCATAGAACTGATGAAACCTAAACCAAAAAACTGCGCCAAGTAAGTGCTTTGGTTGCCAGGGTTTTATATTTCTGAACTATTTGTATAAATAAGATGATCCCTTAGCACTTAATCAAAGAAGTTATTAATGTTATAATTAAGTTATTATTATTTTAAATTTGAAACACAGCTTTATCAAAAAATATTTAATAGGTATATGCTGCTCATTATTAAATGTGTCAAGCAAATGCTGGTTGTGATAACTCAGTTCTAGATATTCTTGGAAGAGGCTTAATGGAATTGTTTTTGATGCAGAACTCCATGAATTGCTCATTCCTTCCAACTACAATAACAACACTGAAATGAAGAAAATTTGCTTAGCTCTTTCCTTCTGTTTTTGTAGACAAAGTTATCAGATTAACATGTCAGGGTCAATGCTAGAATGGTAGAGTTCATAAAACCACCAGATTTTTCCTCTCACCACATGCTCTTTGATTCCCAGTAGTGTGAAATAATCTTTGTGCATCTTTGGGAAATACTGGTTTTGATGTTTGCAAAGCCTCTGTAAACTCTGGACATTTGTGATCAAAATGTCACTGGTTGGATGCTTTTTAGAAATTCTCTGCACGTCATATTCAGACAGTTTAAGTCCCACCTGAGGTATTATCTCCTATTCACTGGCTTGATCCCGTTTCCCTCTAAGAGCCATATGTGAGCCCTTCAAAAGCCTTCAGAGTTGCTGTCTCCCTTACTGACTTACCACCAGGAACTAGGCGAGATTTGAGCTCTGTGAATATTCACCATGGAACAAAATATTTGGTATTCTAGTGTGGCCTTTGAATGGAAAGTACATCTGGTATATATTTTTGTCTGTATATACCCACACCCCCCATCATTTCTGTGTATTGTGGACATTTGGCTACAAATTTGAAGAACATTTTCACATATTAGATTTTTAAAATGGATAGGTTTAAGTACACTTAAATGAAAAATATTTTTGCAAAGCTGCATTTGTGAAGGCATTTTAATACTCACACAGCTATTTTGTGGAGCATAATTCTAGTAATTATAACAAACTATAGAAAGTTTGCATTTTAAAGAAATACAGTGTTCCTTACACAGCCAAAGGATCATATGTACTAGAGCATACATGTATCTTGGAGGTTGAATATAAATTTATCAAAGGTGATTAAAATAATTATTGCTGATTCTTCAGCTTTTCCTTTTTCAGAGGTCTTTCGGATTATGTGTTCCTTATGGTTTAATAATTACTGTCCATCTCCATCTAACATCTAACATGTAGTGCACAAGCAACAATAACGAGCAGGTAATACGTTGCGGGAAATGCAATGCCATATGTTGCTGGCATTTGGAACTGTCTACATTGTGTAGCTCAACACTGGGCAGAGAGCTGTGCTGCCTCTGTCTACACAGCACTGCTGGTGATACACAGAGAGACTAGCATGAGTTACAAAAACAGCAGACAAAAACTAGCCCAAGGGTAACCACTCGCCCCTGCTTCAAATTCCAGAGTTATTATTTCCAGAAATCCCAGTTCAAGGTATTTCTGCGTGGTGTAGTATTGTATCGGATGGGTACATCCAGAAGAAAAATCCATTGGAGAAAGTTAGCACATGCAACAGAAGACAGCCCTAAGTCATCACAGCTTCAGTGCAGCTCAACTGCTTGCATTTCTTTTGCTTATGAGCTATACTAGAGAATGTCATAGTCAGATTAGTGTTTGCTGCTTGGGACCATGGTCTATTTCCTTCCTGAAGGGCAAAGTATCTTTTCTCATACTGAAGATGCTGGTGATAAATAATGACCATAATTATTTTTTAAGTGTTAGAGAGTGTGCTTATTATTTGCTTGGAATGCCATAGGACCTATTTTGGCTTAGGTAATGCACACAGTTACAAGACAGATGGCTCCTATCTCCCACAAAAATGTAAGGGCCCTGAACCCGTGTATCTTTCTGAAATATCAGAAACTAGAACGACCATATTTTGTGTGTCTTCACTGCAAGAGGCTTTGTGAATGCCTGTAAAAGGGTGAGTGAGGGTCAGGGTGAGAATTCATTACTTTGAGAGAAGCCAAAGGAGTATGTGTATTAAAGCATACTTCCAGTCATGAGAAAGACACCATCTCTGGGTATCTACTTGCTCATCTTCACATTGCTGTCCAAAGAGGCATAAGGTCCATGGGGCCACTGGTTCTGTAGGAGGGTAGAACAGGTCAAATGAATTCACCACCGAGTAAGACAAACTGGAGGTATTTTGATTATTTTGACCAAATAAAATCTCATTCTCCAAGAGAATGAGGGGAGAGTGGAGAATCCCCAGTAGAATGAAGAAATGCAAAGTAGCTGTGCTAGAATCAAAACTTTTGAGTGATATTGTGCGTTAGGGGAGACAGAATGTGTTGTGAGGAAGGAGATAGCAGGAAGCAGGATGATTGCTGGCATTTAAATAAAGCTACTTGACTTTTATCAGATAGAGGGAAATGATTACTTGGCACTTATATTAATTGCTGAAGAGACATAGGAGACTTTCATTTTGAGCCTAAGCATGATGGGATACCTCATCAAGGATGCAGAATAAATTTCACTTGGTCTAAAAAACTTAAATATGAGAAAGAACATTTTTTTCCTTTGTGCATTTTAGGAGCAGAACTTCACTGGAAGTAATTTGGTGTAGTTTGCTAACGCTGACTGTTAAAGACCAGAGCTGCTTCCCAAATTGGCCTCACCTGGCAAACCTTCTCCCTGTAGTTGCTGACCTTTGTCCCAGGAAGTATATCTGTGTCAGCAAGCAGCTCCCTCCTTATAAACCTGCTCAAGTCCAGGTGTTTTCCTTCTCTGGGCAGAATTTGAAGCTGGGGACAGTCTGCTCCCTTGCAATTCCCTTCCTCACCTGCATTTCTCCATCTCACCTGGAACCAGCTGTTATTTGGTGGGCAGCATATTCCAGATCTGGCAACCTCATTCAACGAAAGTTTGGTGCTTTTTAATATTTTTTTTTTTCATGACAATGCATCAAAGAATGAGATAAACATGGAAAAGTGTCTGTAGAGTTCAGAATACATTACACTCTCAGTAAAGGAACTATAGGCATGTATGCAGTCAAAACTGTTTCACTTCAACTGTCTGAGAAACAGCATATACTTCAGAACTTGACATACATGTATGGTATNATTACACTCTCAGTAAAGGAACTATAGGCATGTATGCAGTCAAAGCTGTATTCCTGTACTCCACTTCAACTGTCTGAGAAACAGCATATACTTCAGAACTTGGCATACATATATGGTACCATTTGCAACACCTATGTAGCAAAAGTAGATTAAGAAAGTGAAAATTTAGCCAATTTGCCTGGACCTAAATCCAGTGGCTCAAACAGAGATGAATCAGAAGCAGATTCCTGCAGCAGATGACAGAACAGCATCAAAGCTGATCACTGCCAGCTAGAGTGGTGTGGTTTGGTTGGGTTACTTACTGTGATGAGAAAGGCAAATAGTTAAAATTTTAATAATAACTGAATTTAGAAAACGTCTTTCTCTAGACTTTTTTTTTTCCCCCAAGAAATATATCTGAGATTTTACTGCAGTTTCCCAGTGGACACTCATGAATAAGTCTGGGAGGAAAATGTTTTCTCATCACAGGAAGCTCCCATTCTCAACAGGGATTAAATATTCAAAATGCCAAAAAAACATTCATGAATCAGCAGTCTAAAAATGTTCATTAAATATAAATCAATACTTCTTTTGTTTTGATTTTTGTTATTCTTTTTCATCACTTTGTAAAATAATTCATGCTCGGGGTTTTTTTTTTCAGTATGACCCAGTATAGTCTTAAAATACTTTTAAAATAAAAAAAAAATACTAATTTAGGGGAGATTTAAATGTCAAAACATTTTTCCAAAGCATTTTGTCAAAATTTCTGTTTTTATTTATAGAATCATAGAATAGCTTGGGTTGGAAGGGACCTTAAAGACCATCTAGTTCCAGCCCCTCACCTTCCACTAGACCACATTGCTCAAAGCCCCATCCAACCTGGCCTTGAACACTTCCAGGGATGGGGCATCCACAACTTCCCTGGGCAACCTGTGCCAGTGTCTCACCACCCTCACAGTAAAAATTTCTTCCTCATATCTAATCTAAATCTACCCTCTTTCAGTTTAAAACCATTACCCCTTGTCCTATCACTACACTCCCTCATAAAGAGTCCCTCCCCATCTTTCCTGTAGGCCCCTTTACGTGCTAGAAGGCTGCTATAAGGCCTCCTCGGAGCCTTCTCTTCTCCAGAGAAGAGAATTTAAACAGATTCACTTTGGCAAATTGGCATTTAATAACAAAATACATTTACAATTTAAAATTTCCTATCAGGTTTAATCACAGATGCATCAAATACCACTGTCATGTATGATTAAAGTTATTCGTTGGAGCATTGCATTAAATCTGCCTTTATGCTAGTGAGAGCTCCTGTAAGTGGATGCAGACCACTGAATTCTCAGGGTCCAGTGTGAAAAATTGATGCAAGAAGTAAGGATATTAAAATATACGGAGGCTGTAGGCCTGCATGAAATTACTTCATTGCCCCTCTAAAAAAATTCTTAATTAGTTTTCCATAACCCTAATCTTTGAACCGCAACAGGTCATTGCAAAATTCTAATTATTTTTGAAGCCCCTGTGTAATGAAAAATCCTTTCTTAACCTACAGATTCTAATACTTTTTTACGCAAAAAGCATTGATGTATTTTGAAAAAAAAAAGCAGCTCATTATTTTATTCCCAGCAAACTATGCATATTGCAAAACACCAGTTTCTCATCAGTTTACAAAATCTTTATTGCAAACACAGGCTTGCATTGGTTCACCTTCATCATGTTACTTTGAAAGAGACTACAATGCTTTGGCATCACCTTTATAAAATCATTCAACCTTTTTTAAAGTATTGATGTTAAAAAGCCCTACCTGAAGTGATTCATGAACGCCAAGAGAGATGACATGGTTGTGGCCATACTGTAAAATGAACATCTCCTTTTTCAGGGAGACTAGACCCATTTCTGTACTCTCTTACATGCTCTTTCTAGTGTTGATTTTCCTTGTTGTTCACCCTGTTTTCCTTTGTTGTAGCACAGTAAATGTGATTTTTGCCACTGCTAGTAAAAGACCACAGGCTTTGTACTGACGTGGCAGTGCAGGATCTCAGGATTTTTTGTGCTTGCCTTGGCCTGAACTGGCCTTACCTTGCTTTAATAATTGTCTAGGGGTCAAGTGACTTTTGCCTGACTTCTCGTAGCTTCATGTCTGGGAATACTGCATATGGCGAAAGTCTGATAAACTTGGGTAGTCATCATGGGACAAGTTAACAGCCCTTTGTGTTAGACTGTGCTAAGGAATGCTACTGGACAAATTTCAAACTTTAGCTGGAAGCTGGCCTTGTTAAGCAAATGTATAAAAATAACTCTATTTGGACACCAAGACTGAGGAGGAAGGGATCCCATTAACATGGACATCGTACCCTTGTGAACGAATCCTTCAGGAAGGTGGTGACATGGTGTAAAATGCACTCCTCACTGCTGGAGAAAGAAGATTGGCACTGTCAACCCAACCCAAAGGGACATTGGAAGGGTGAGCATAGTTCCAGGGGAAAGAGATAATAGCAACTTTTATTGTATAACAATCATAAGGATGTAATTTATAAGGTTTTCCTGTATAATTTGGTCCAAATATATAGCATTGAAACTGAACTACTGATTTGGATAACTAAACTGCTAAAATCCCAATGGGATAAACAAGGTATTCTTAATTCCATATGTATAATATGTTCCTTTTTGCTCATAACAGGATTTTGGGTGTGTATTGCCATTTGTTTGATCCAATACTTCTTGTTTCCTTTTTTTGGAATGGCAATCATTACTTCCTGGAGTCAATGTTTTCTCAAGGTTTTAGTTTGGCCTAAAAGATCAGGAGCAGAGAATGAAAGCTTGTTTTTTTGATTGTTTTATATTCTGTAACCATAGCTTTCTTTATAAAAATCTAGCTAATAGATGACCAGGGCAGTATTTTATAGCCACTCTACTTCTGAATTTTCTAATGAAATAAAATGCTGTTATTATTTCTTACGTATTTATTGAACATATAGAACCACATTATACCTTTGAACATAAAGTTATATCCCCAGATGTAAGTGAAAAATTTTGAATGCCCTAGACTGTTTTCTTAAGGTGTTGGATTTATATGAGAAAATATGTCTCCCCAAACCCAATCAGTCTTTTAATTTCTCTGTAGTTACTTTAATTGAACAAGATTAAAAGGAAGCCAAAGGAAATAACAACAGGGACAATCAAGTTAGGATGGCAAGGGAGTCTTGTTTACAAACTATAGCCAGCATCAATTCATTTCTGGCTTCAGTTTCTGACCTCCACATCAAAAGCAACTATTCACAAATGACAAATCTTACGAACTTTGAGGACCTGGCATGTTATGGATCTTGTAAGTGTAATAACTATATATTTACTAGTTCTAAAAGCTTCATTTGGCACCTCCAAAGGAGCAGGCAGATTTAGAAGCCAGATGTCTGTTTATTGAACTGATATATGCAAATAATATTTGTAAGCAGTAAGTTGGGATTCTAAAATGGTGCCTATAGTAAAAAAGGCGAAAATATAAACTCGACTTGCATATACTTTTATTGCTTCAAAAACATCAGAATCAAGACTATTGTCTGTAGACAAAAGTATTTTTTTTCTTTTGCTTCCACAAATAATAGATTGATGAGCCATAAATTGCCTTCTGTGCTGGAAACCCAAAAGGCTCTTAGACTGCAATAGTAAAACATGACTTCCTTGATTATCCTGTTATTCTTTTCAAATACACTGATTTTTTTTTCCCCAAAGCAATCAAATGTTTTCAACTTTCTGAACATTTACAATCATTATTATTTTCTGTGGTTTATTCCTCAGAAGATTTAATTCCACCCTTAATTATAAAAAGTAACCCCTATTATGAATAGTACTTTATTCTGTTCACTGTGCCAATAAAAAATGAAGAATGTGGAGACTGATATATATATTAACCTATATAAGAATGGCAGATAGTATCCCTTTACCACTGCAAATACAGGGTGTACCTGTCCAGTAAAGATAGGTTAAAATAAGTCTCCCATGATCCGAGTTATTATTATTTTTGAAGTAACCAAAAATCAGACATTGCCATTCATTGCCTTTGCTATAGAAAAGTTCCTTCTCTGGGAGCTATTGTTTATCTCCTTATTTAAATTCCGGCTAGTGTTTATTAGAATCAAACCTCATAGAGATTCTTTCTAACACTGGCAATGTTTGGTAGCAAACACAAAAAGCCTGCAGTTTCTTAGACACATTTTGATTTATAAGTAAAGTCTCATTTGGTTAACAGCTTTATTTATCTTATTCGTATCCCAAGAAATCAATGGCTGACAAGAGTTTGAAATTAAAATGCAGTCAAACTAAAGTACCTTCAGGACAAATAGATTACCTATTACCATTGAAATACTTAATCTCTTTGCTAAACAACTTTGAAATATTTAAACATAGAATGAACAACTTTATATTACAGAAGACCTGTGTAACATTCATCAGTGTCGTGCCTAAGAGCCTTCTGAAAGCAATTAAATAATGTAAGAAATGCTTCACTATTTGTTTGAATGGTATATTGAAAATGAATAAACGATACTGGACTTCTGTTTGTGACTGTGTTTGTTGTATCTTGTTCCTATTGTGTTAGTTTCAGCCAACAGGCTTTTAACTCTGTATTGCAAAGGCCAGGAAGGTTTCTTCCTCTCATTCCCCTCTTCTTTGATGAGTATTTTGGCTTCTGGAAGTGTTTTTCATCTTCCTCTGAGACAATGGTTACTGGCTATGGCCAGAGATGGGATGTTGGTTAGATGTGCTAGCCCTCCACGTGGTACTGAAAGTCTGAGAAATGTGGCTTGTGTCTTGTTCACTTGTTCAGGATTAACGCGATCATGAGATTTGGAGTCAAAACAACTTTCAACCTTAGCCTAACTATCAGTGAACATTGCCTTCTTGGCTTTGGTTTTCCAGCTTCCTCTTTGGTGTAGGCCATGGTTCATTTCATAGGATCACTTGGGTGTCTTTCTTTAACCAGCTGCCACTTCAGAGACTTAGGACATTGGTGATGCCTTCAATCTCTTTTGCTCCTATATTGTTACTTCTGAGGCTTTGAACTCTGTGGCAGGTTTGCCTTGGCTAGCAACCAAGCACCCATTCAGCCTCTTGCCCCCCACCCTCAGCAGGATGGAGGAAGGAAATAGGCAGGACAGGAATGAGAAAGCTCATGGGTTGAGCCAAAGACAGGGAGATGGCTTACCAATTACTGTTGTGGGCAAAACAGCCTCAACTTGAGGAAAAACAACTTAACTTATTGCCAATTAAAATAAATATCTAATTACTAATTTGGGTAGTGCCAAACAAAAAGACAAACATTAAAATTACACCTTTCCTCCTCCTTTTCCCAGACTCCAATAACCCCTTTGAGCAGCACAGAGGTGATGGAGGTGGTGGGGTAAAGTCAGTACCATAGCAGTTTCTCTCTGCTGCTCCTTCCTCCTCACACTTTTTCTGTGCTCCAGTGTGAGTCCTCCATGGGCTGCAGTGGTTATCTGCTCCACCATGGAGGACCTACTCTCCCACTTTCTTATCTGACCTTGGGGCTTGCAGGGGGTTTTTTCCCTCCTTTTTTCCTCTCTCCTCACTTGTCCATTGGTTTTGCCATTTCTTAAATATGCTTTCTCAGAGGTGCCACCACCCTGGCTGCAGGACTCAGCCGTGCCCTGTGGTGGGTCAGTTGGAGCCGGCTGGAACCAGCTGTGTCGGGCACGAGGAAGCCCCAGCCTCTCCTCACAGAGGCTGCCATGCAGCACCTGCTGCCGGCACTTGGGCACCTGCAGCCAATACATGTCTAGAGGCTATATGGAATCATAGACGACTTCATTTGTTTTAGGAAGTTATGGCATCTATAATAGTGTATCAGCAGATGAAGTGGAAGTTGAAACTTCTGGAATAAACATCTGTAATGTTTGGTAGCAGAAGGACACTGGATGCAATGCATCAGGCAGTCCCTGGTTTTGTCCATAACGATGAAACTAAATGATAAAACAGCAATCTTGCTCTGGCCGTGAGGCCAGGTAATACACAGAATAGCCATCTTTGCATAACATAGCCCTTGGCCCTCGATATTCTCTGGTGATGCTGTCATAACTGACGTGTTGTGTGAATGTATTTTTAATACACTTCAAACTGCCTGAAATAATATGATGACTGTGTTGCAGCCCATCACAGAGGTGCTGTAATTTCATGAAACACAGAGTGGATCGTTTATGTCCTCAGGTGTGGCTAAAGGGTATATGGAGTGACATAAGGCTTCAAAGATGGCTGGGGTAGTTCCGGCAGACTGTGGAGGGTGGAGACAGCCAAATTTGGTGAAGTCTCATCTATGCTGCCTTTGTGAGGAATCCCTGAAGTGAACTATGTTGAGAAAGCCTAGGCTTTGTCTTGAGATGAGATAACTGAGATGGAAACAGGAAGCCACCAAGAAGTTAGGCGATGTGTAAAATCAGGGATCCAGCGCTTAAGCAATTGCCTGGCCTTCTGTTATTTAAAGGTGTAGATGTATCCTGAATATCTTGAAAAAAAGGCAAGTACGGGGATACACAAAAGCATTTAGATCTCTTCAGGTGCCCATCAATTAACAGGAAGCACATGAAAAGCTCACCCAACTTGGTGAGGTATTCTTCACACTAAAGTAACCTTTTCATATGTGTGCAGATAAAACTGTGGATTTGGGTCCCATAAGGATCTACTTAAGTGTTATGTGCTGTGGTATTGAGAGTCACTAAAATGTACATGGATCCTGCCACTTGAGAACAGGTTGAGTTTAGATTGGCTAGGAAGGCAGCACAGGGAGCAGAGGATAGGACCTTTTTTTCTGTGTTAACTGGAGTTGCTAATAGTTACTAGCAATTTCTTTTGGTTTTGTCTCTCTCCTGCTGCAAATTAATAGCTTGCTTAGTACATAAATTTATTTAGTTGTATTTATGTATGTGCATGAAAATGAATTGCTGAACTCTGTGCAAATACTCAAAAAACTGTGGAAGAAAAGCTGAGCTGAAGTAATGAATTTCCATTCAGTTTTTAAGTTCCATAGTACTATCATCCTCTTGTTTATAGGAATTACTCCACAGTAGATCAGGAGTATAAACCTGTCTTCCCAGCCAGATGTCATTCATCAGCATATTTTGTCTAGTCTTCAGCCCATTTCTTGCTCTCCTTTTTCCCAAGGGTCTTCAAACACAGCCAGGGACCGAGGAGCTTGTCATCCTCAATCCTATTACTGAAAGCGCATTCCCCAAAGATATAACACATCAGGTGAATAAAGCATATACCTTTGTTTGAGGTTAATATACATAAGCATTTGGTCATGTATGCACCCTGATACACATGCTTATTCCTTTGCAGTACCAGACACATCTGTGACAAGACAGAGCCTGTCTGCACTTCGTCTATGCAATGCATGCATGGGCTATCACATGAGGAGGGAGAGGCTACAGAGTCATTTTGCTTTATCTGAAGAACAGTGGCCCCATCCCTAGTTTGTATACTAGGCTCCAGGGAATCTTCCTGCCCTCTGTTTCATTCATCCATGGCAGGTAGTCATCATGAAAGCTCTTCTGGTGGAGAAGTCACACTTCCACTGGTAGCAAACATCAGTCAGGCCCACTAAGAGATTCTGACATCAGAGAAAACATGGATTTCTTCAGCTGTGCCCAAGCTGGGGGTAAGCCCATGAATGGACATGAGCAATGAACGAACATGTTCAAGGAAAACTGTGTTCGTAAGCAGATGGGATGACGGATGTTAAACTGGCCGTGGCATTTACAGAGTTTATTCCCAGAAATAAGTAATCACGTTAGAATTAAGTATGATCCCTCTTATCTCCAACAATGCAAAATAGATTTAGGAAGTCATAAACAGCCAGAAGAGCCAGGGTTCATGAGGCCTTCACAGAAATGTGTTTGAACTGCGCTTGACTTTCTCAGAACATTCTCAGGAACTGGCATTTTCACTTTCCAAATACTTTTTACTATAAAAGGAAGATCTTAGGATCTTGGAGGATGCACAAACACAGGAAAACCAGCTCCAAATTGGGAAAGAGCAGCACAGGACTTCTGGCAGATTATGAGTGTACAGATCTTCTGGTTGAAGAAAGGCTATCTGTTCAGATGAAATATCAAATGTGAATATCAAATTGGAAGCAAAGGTAACATCATGGCAAAGATAATGGATTAAAACTCAGTAGAGAGGGATTTAACTCATAGCTCTGTTTTCTTGACAATTTTATGACAGTTACTTCTTCCCTCTTTGTTTTTGTCTACACACGTGGATGAGATATTGCATTTCCCCTATCTCTTGTCTGTCTTCTCTGTTTAGAATNAATGGATTAAAACTCAGTAGAGAGGGATTTAACTCATAGCTCTGCTTTCTTGCCAATTTTATGACAGTTATTTCTTCCCTCTTTGTTTTTTTCTACACACGTGGATGAGATATTGCATTCCCCCTATCTCTTGTCTGTCTTCTCTGTTTAGAATATGATTTCTGCCATTAATAACTTTAATGAATAATACATGCATAAGCCCACTGTGAAATCTCTAGACAAACTCTTGGTGACTCCGGTTCATAGTTCTGCAATCCAAGAACAGTCACAACCAGTCACAATGAAAACCAGAATCTGAGGATACTCAATGCAAAGAGAAGGAAAAATGGCATTTAAATAATGAGTGATAATCAGAATCCTTTAAGTGGCATTGCATACCAGACAGACAAACAACATAAAGCTTTGACTTGTTTTAATAGCAGCCAAACTGTCTGTCACTGGTAAATTCTTACTATCAGGCCTACTGGAGCACCTTAGTCTGTACATCATATTAAAACAGAGATACTGATAAACATCAGGGATTCAGTACGCATATCTTTTTAATTCCTAAGTTTCATCGTCATCCATCATAGTTAAGTAGTTGCTAAGAATTCTGGACATGAACTGACTTCCCTCATTTTCAGTCAGCGTTCAAGTGTTATATTGCTCAAGTTGTTAACTTCCCCCCCAAAAGTTCCACGTATTGATGGTCACTGATCCCAGCTACGTGCATTGTTGTGAACCTTAAGTCTTTCCTTCAGCTACTGTTGAGTTACTACTAGCACTGACACACACATTTAAAGTTCGTTTATTTCATTCTTTCACAACCATTCATATTCAGCCTAGTACTTTGATTTTTATCTTCCCTGATTAATATGTCTGCTGGGTACAGATGTAAAGCTATACAACCAGTTAGTTATTGATAATAGAAGACATCTATACAGGGAATACCCTGTTTTGCAGGACGAAGAAAGAGTAGGTATCTGCCCCAAAAGCCCAAAGCCCAAAGATGTTACAGGGAGACTTTTATTTGTCTTCAGTGGTCAGGCCCCAAGTGATCCATATTTGTAAAGTTAATAAGCCTGTTGCTCAATTGTACTGTCAAAAGGAAAAAAGAACTGGTGCATTTGATCCCTTTTACTTTCAGCTTGATGCAAAGCTGTATTAGGTATAATCCCATTTTTCAGAGTGAATGAAATCCTGTGTTATTTGAAAAGCTAGAGCTGCTGTCTCAGATTTATGGAGCTTAACTTGTTTAGCTTGACAGATGCTGTTCAGGATCAAAAGACATTGATGTAAACAATGCTGTATCTTCAAGGTCAGGAAAACTCTAGGGAAGAAGTTGTCTTGATACAATGTAGGATAGAAGGAAGAAGCAAGTTAAACATATAGATAAGTATAACCATCAGAAACAGTGCAATAGTTTTCATAAGCATGAGTCCCAGGACATAAGACAAGTCCAGTCAGGCAAGTGCAGCGATATTCTGTTGCTCACTCATAAGATCACTCATAAGATGTCTGTATGATGGTCTCTTATTTTTAGTAAATCCTTAGCTTAAATCCTGTTCTTTCATCTCACTACTTCTCTAGGATGTCACAAGACAGATTCTTTCTTTATTTCCAAGGCCTCGTTATTTTGTAATATAAAAATGGCACAGTGTTTAAACAATTCTCCTCAATATTTTGTTACAATCTGAAAAAAAATATTAATTTCTGGACAGAGCCCTTATTGTTGGATGGATTGTGTAGAATTATGGAGTTTTTTTCCATTGCAATAACATTCCACTGGTTGGAGTGATCTCAAGAGTCTGAGATCTTACATACTGATTACTATTTAGTCATTTTAGCCACACAGTCAAGTTCAAACGTTCTTGCTAGTATTTCTTTCATAAACAGTATCTCTTCAAGACTTTCCCTTTGGTTCTTTTGCTGATA
>RSEF01000001.1:179262851-179282458 GCA_003993805.1 Himantopus leucocephalus
GGCATCAATCCACCCACCCCTATGAGAAACTACAGAATATGCTTCCATTGGGACTAAATTTACCTTAATTAAAATATCCCATCTTGACCTAAGGGGAGAGACAATGCACTGTAACCCTTGGCAAACAGCTTGGTTAATCAGCTAGCCACTCAATGAATCATATTCTCCTGATTTTTAGGTTGAATTTGCCTGGCTTCAAATTCCAAATGCTGAGTTTTATTATATGTTTACCTGGATTGACCAAAAGTTACTCTATGAAGATATTATTTATCATATTGATTCTTACATTGATGAAGTTACAGTTTATCTTCAAAAAGTTAAATAGAGTACCCACATTTTTTCACTAAAAAGAATAGAAAACATATGTTGATTTTTTTTCTAGCTCTTCTTTGAACACAGACCAATTCAATGCTTTCCTTCCACTATGTTTTCCAGAACCAAATCCGTTATTCTCAGCATGGTTTCACCAATAACAGTCACAGAGTAAGGTAACAAATGCAATGTGGTCGTGACTTGAGTTTTTTCTTTTAAGCTTCCACAGACTTTGTTAATCCCTCCTATAAAAACCATGACTCAATAATTCCCAGATCCCAGGAAAACACCCTCAAGATTTTTGGTGCAATACAGTTTCTTCCAAGAACAGTGGGAGGGAAAGTAGGGAGTATAGGGTATAATTACCTTGTATTTGTATCACTTTGCCTGCACAGTTTAACTACTAGCAGGGCCTACTAATAGGGACCTGACCCTAATATCTAATCCTACAAAGCATTTTGTGTTAATTCTTGAGTAAAGTAGGGATGGGAGCCCAAATCTCTTCTCTTCCAGGTACTGTGTCCAGAGTGCCACCCTTGGAGACAGACTCATGATCACTTTTGTACTGTGTCTCTACTAATGGACACAGCACTCAGTTACCAGGAGCTGGATGCACTTTGCTCTATGTTTCTAATGGAAAAATCATTTTGGTATCACTGTCCAATTATTTTCACTGGATTTTTTCTGTGTGTGCAAATACTGAAGTGAGTGAAATGAGAAAAAAAGAGAGGATATGTGACTTGGAAATTGCACCAAGAGCGAAAACTAGAAGTTACCCACTGTGGTAGCTTTGGTAGCTGCAGGTGCTTGAAAATATCTCCAACACGTATAGCAACTGAAGTTTTCTTATCATTTATTGAAGCAAAAGAGTGCTACTTAGAGGGTCAAGTAAAGAGATATTGATCAAGTCTTCAGGAAATTTTAGAAGCAATGAAACTTTGTAATTTCTATATGATTAGGGATTAGAGAAAAATTATCTCCTTCTTTCGCAGGAAGTTGTAAATATGAGGTCATGTCATTATTTTAAAGCTGTGCACAAATCCTCATGCAGCTCTGGATAGACGGATGCTGGAATTCTCCCAAACACAGGGGGAAACAGCAATCTCTTGCAGGGCGACAGTTTCTTGCCTGCTTTGCCTGGTCCTTGCCTGCTGTTTTCAGCAAATACCTCAGGTGCACTAGCAGGGATTTCAGCTGGGCTTGACCTTTGCATTTGCTTTCTTTCCGCTTTCTGTGATCTGCCCGAGAGACAAGTCTCCTAGCAGAGCATGTACACAATCCAAGGCAAAACACTGCAGAAATGACACAGTTCATAATTTTCTCCATCCCAGAGCACAGGCACTACTATTTTTTCAATTTCCCAAATGCTATGTGGTTTTATATTTATTTAGAAATGGATTTTAGATCACTTTGAATAGTCCTCTGTCAGAGCTATAGCCCCAGATGGACAAATGAGTGTTCAGAGTGATAACTCTGCAGTACAGACCTCTAAAAAATCTGTTTAAATAATAACCATCCTGACACCAGAAACTGGAGGGAAGTCTATATAACAAATCTCCAAAGAGAGTGTATAAAACCAGTGCATTTTGCTATGCTGTGTGGCAAGTATAGAAATGTTTTGGTCATGTTTAATTATGAAGGTCAATTTATTTCTGACTTTGCTGTAGTAATAATGCAGTCATTTGAAATCCCTATTAAAAAAGCCTTTGCACCATTCTATACCATTAGATTTATTCCAGAGTCATTAAAAACAAATCAAGGAATTTTAAAAAACATTGTTAGATCTAGTTAGTCTTTACACCTGCTGACAATAAGACATGTCACAGGTATGTGCAGAGTCCAGAGGAAAATATGAATTTATAAAAAATTATGTAAAACTGCTTTATTGAACTAAATGTGCCACTTCCAAGAGCTTGTCTTAGGACTAAAAGCGAGAGCTGTGTGTCCCATCTTAAAAACACAGACCCAGGGGTAAAAAAGTTCCTTTTTCTAGTCCAAGAAATCACAAAACATCAAACTTTCATTGAATGCTAACTTACTCCAAGACAGTGCTTTTACAAAAGAAAACAAAATCGTTATCGATGGGGAACTGACAGAAAATTCATATGTGAAGTCAAAAAATTTATCAGAACTTATCAGGAGGAATATTTTAGGCTAGGTATTTGAATGACCAGAATAAGTTGGGGTTTATTTGTGATGGATTACAGAAGAGATTTTAGTGCACAGATTGTTTCCTTGTATAGCTGTGCAATTAATCAAATAATTATCTCCTTTACGTGACATTCATGTTCTAAAATATTGTTGTCCCTCTGCTAAGCATCACCCAATTTCTCAGCCATGTAAATCAGCTTCTTTTTAGAGGGGAAACAGGTAGCACCCTCCCTGTGTGAATGCTCAAATTACTTGTATAATAGTGTCATACATTTCTCCAGATTATTTGGCACCCTCTCCGACAGAGGTGGGCACAACTAAGCCGCAGCCAAATTGGTGTTCCAGGAGCTCAGCTGACAGCAGGCTTCAGGCAGTGACTCTGCCTCCATAAATAATCCTACTGTATTAGCAAGTGTAAGAAAATCAGTTCCCTTGCCATTTGAGCCCTTACTTTCCCACCCACCCACTACCACCACCAAAACAGGCAGAGCGATTGCCTGCTGCTCGCCCACAACGCCCTGTGAAAGCGCTTGTAATAGTGCCATCTAGTGACACCTGCCTCGAAAATACACCAACAAAACTGTCCGAGAACCCCAAAAATCCCCAAAAGTGCTCATTGCTACGTCACGCAAACCTTGATGAAGATTTGCACTCGTTGAGCACAGGGTTAAATGAATGCATCAACATGTTGTCCAGGTGGCCCCAATGATGACCTCTTCCCAGTCCTAGACCTCCTTCTCTTCCGTCATTTCCTACCCTCAACTGGAACAATTATTCCTGGGTCTCACTACTTTGGTATCATCCACTAAGAACATTTATCCTGTTTACGAATCTTAATATGTTTAAAGTACATGCCATTTTCAGATGTAAGTTCTATATAGCCTTTAATATGTACATATACATATAGTATACCTATTAGACTGACTGTGAATATCAGACTGCAGAAAATATTGACTATTGTGCCAAACCTCTTTCATAGTGCCACCAAGAAAAAGTCTTGGTTACCTCAAGCACTGGATAATCGTGGTCATTGGGTGAGCATAGTCACTGAACTACCTCTGTCAGTCACCTCAGTAAGTGATGCAGCATAAACTGTAGCACAGACAGAACAGATGCTCCAGGAGCTGAAGATTTAGTAGCTACATTAGACTTCAAATATTTCCAATTTCCATGGGTCTATGAAAATAAAAAGATCCTATAAGGAGTAATTGCTCAAAGTAATTCTTAACACTTTGTTTAAAAAACAACAAAATCCCCCCCCCCAAAAAAAAACACCAAAAAACACAACAAAACCCCCAATAATAATAATAAAAAGAAATATGTTGCAAAGATTCAACTAATAATTTACGTTTTCCTACAACAAGTTGCCCAGCTTTCACTTCTTTGACCACAAGATGCTGGTGTGCCTATGGATGATGGCAGGACTATCAGGAAGTATATCAGATGGATTAATTACTCAGTCTTTGAGAGGCCCAACATGCTTTTTGGAATATCATCTTCTGTCCTGAGGGCTCGTTTTATATGGTACTTCTAGAGCGCTTATGTTAACCTTCACGTTAGATCTGTCTTCAAAGCCAGATGTGGAGCAAAGAGATGGTACCATTTTTTTTAATATTCCTATCTCATGTCTCCTTTTCAGCAAGCTGAGAGAGAATAGATACTTTCCTCATATAAGAGTGTACATTAGGTTTGAACCTTTCTTATGTCACCAGAAGTCTACTGTCTGCAGATGCACTACTGGTAGAAATGTGTAGGGTTAAAGATTTCCAACACTTTTTAACCTCAAGAATTTCTTCGAGTTGCTTATGCCTACCAAATTATTTCCATGAGATGCTTGCATAATTTATTTTTTGCATTTTTGGCAAAACAGATTGAACAACACAATAATAAAGATTTTGTGGTATACATTCTTATAAGTTGTCCTGGAAAACAGAATTTGCTCTCTTCTATTATGGTATTCCTCCATGATCCTAGGCAAGTAATTGGGTTAATTTTTCCCTTTAGTTTAAGAGGTTTTTTGCTTTCTCTCCCTGTGTTAATTCCCTAACTTAAAATCAGTGGTAATTCTATCTCCACCTCTCTCAAGCTCAACATAAAAATTGAGTAATTTATTTTGGTTATTGTGAACATGGTGGGGTTAGAGTAAGCATTACAGAAATGCCAACATTTAGCATGTTTCACAGTAGATATGGCAATCCATATACACATAGAAGAACAGAACGAACTAACCCTCTGTCAACATTGTCTGTCCAATGTAGAGCATCCTGTGGAAAAAAAGACCTTATAATCAAGCATATAAAAGCTTACATAATCCATATGTGTATGAGAGAAATGGAAACTGTCTTAGTTCTGCTATAGGCAAAACTTAATAAAAAAAGTAACTTTACAACACTAATTGACTATGCCTCAGTTACATGGGTACTGTATACAGAACACAATGTCTTGTTACATTATGTAGAGGAAATTGGTTTTCTGTGCCCCGTTACGGCTGTACTGCACACAGGGGCTGTATCTGCAGGATCTGCCTGTTTCCCAGATCACGGTTTCTGGGCTGAGAGCACTCCAGACTAATTAAATATTTTCCTGGTGAGCAGTGGAACCCATTTAAATGAGTGAAAGAGAAAGTGTTTAATAAACATTCAAGGAGCAAACATTGTCTGGTGGCTTTTTGAAAAGAAATGTCACTGGGAAATCAAGAATAAAAGATGTTTATATTTAAACAAAAGTGGTTTGATGCCTTGGAATCATGCGTTGGAAGTTTTTCAAAGATATTGAAAGAAGATCATAGGGTGTCTGCATAAGTGTACATGTTCTTCCAGCACAGTCTCAGGGAAACTTTCAGGGCCACTAAGCAAAGGTAAACTGGCAGGAGCTTTCACAACTTAAAAAGAGCAAAATGCCTCTTAGTAAATAATGAATCACTTAAATAAAACTGTCTACATGAAAAGGTAACTTCAACAGTTGCCTCTTGAATTCCTGAAATGCAGAATGGCTCTAGTTCTCACGTTAACCCTTTCTTACTCAATACCTATCTTGCAGTAGGTCACGATGAAACCACAGCAGTGGTTGAAATGTGGTTACATTTGTCTGGAATAAAGTTTGGTTATGCACTGTATTGGATGAGTTCCACTTGAGAAGTGTGGCCTAAATATTTGGGCCAAATATTTTTATTTCTATCTCATAATTCTCAAGGAGAATTTAGTGAAGAAAGCTCCCAGAAATGGCAATCCAAGAACTACAGAATGGTTGGGGTTGGAAGGAACCTCTCGAGGTCATCTGGTCCAACCTCCCTCCTCAAGCAGGGTCACCTAAAGCTGGTTGTCCAGGACTATATCTCCAAGGATGCGGACCCCACAGGCTCTCTGGGCAACCTATGCCAGTGATTGATCACTCCCACAGCAAAAAAAAAGGTTTTCTAGTGTGATCAGGTGAAAGCTCATGCATTTTAATTTGTGTCCACTGCCTCTTTTATTGTCACTGGGCACCACTGAGAAAAGTCCCCTTCATTCCCTTCCTTCAGGTATTTATACATACTGATAAGATTCCTAGGAGCCTTCTCTTCTCCAAGCTAAATGGTCCCAGCTCTCTCAGCCTTTCCTTATAGGAGAGATACTCCATTCCCTTAACCAACTTTGTGGTCCTTCATTGGACTCTCTCCAGTATGTCCATGTCTCTGTTGTGCTGGGGAGCCCAGAACTGGACACAGTACTCCAGATGAACCCTCACCAGTGCTGCATAGAGGGGAAGGGTCGCCTTCCTCAATCTGCTGTCAACACTCCTCCTAATGCAGCCCGGGATACTGCTGGCCTTGTTTTGCCACAGGAGCACAGTGATAGCTCATGTTCAGCTTATTGTCCAACAGGACCCCAAGGTCCTTCTTGGCAAAGCTGCTTTTTGGTCAGCTGGTCCCCAGCATATACCGATGTATAGAGTTGTTCCTCCCTGATGTAGGACTTTCCACTTCCCCTTGTTGTACTTCATGAGGTTCCCATCAGCCCGTTTCTCCAGCCTGCCGACATCCCTCTGGATGACAGCATAATCCTCCGGTGTTATCAGCCACTCCCCCAAAGCAAGATATTTGGATATTAGAAAATATTTAACATTTTCTGGTGTAAATAAGCAGGAACCTGACAGCCTGAAAGTGTCCAAGCACCACCACAAGATGACTTGAAACAGCAATTAAGGGTTTCTCTACCAAAGGCACTATCTATTCTTCAGCTTCTTTATCTTTGCTTTGAATCATCTGCAGTACCTTTGGCTGGTCTCTGCCACATTTTCAGGTCTTACCCACTCCCGATTTTAGAAGTCTAGAAAACAAGAACTGTGACTCAGAAAAAGTACATTGTTTTTCAAAAAAGTTTTTTATTCTTCACTGGAACAAAGCCAAGATATTTCCAAATTCTTCATCAGGGAAAGCAAGACAGAAAAGAAAACAAAAACACAGAGAGATAACCCACCATGACATTGCAGATAAAATATGCACCTGATCCATAGGAGATCATGTGTCAATTCCCACTTCTAACTAACTCAAGGCTGGCACTTCACTTCCCCATTGAGTGCCCTAGTGCACAGGTTACAGCTTTAGTTTCTTTATTGGGAGCAATAAATAATGAAAAACAGCTTCAAAAGGAGGGACTGAGAAGGATTAACTACTCCTCATCGATCCAAAACAGTGGGGGATTTGCATATAATTCTTCAACACCTTCAGGACATTTACTTAACATTTTCCTGTTAGTAAATTTGTGAAACTGTTTTTCCTTCCTTTCCTCATCTTTTGCCCTGCAGCTACGCAGACTTTGCAACAAGGTTTTGTTTCAAATGACACATTTACATGAAAAGTTTAAAGTTTGACAAACTGCCATGTTCCAGTATAAACTGTTCTTACTGAAGAAAACCCTTAACAGCACTCCCTTTCACCCTCTCTGCTATAATTTTTTTTGTTGTGTGCGTTCTTTTTTTTTTGTTGCTAGAGAGCAAAAAAGGATATATTCACAAAAAGATTAAATTTAAAGAGCAGTTTTAAAATGAAAGCAATTGAAGAGATTTTATTTTCAATGCTGAATTAAAAAATTACATAACAGATTACTTGGGGATTGTTATTCTGTCTAATATGTCCTTAAGAACTCTATCTTGACCAGGATAGGTACAAGCACAATTAGACCACCCGGAGTCCTAGTCCAAAGGCACAACTGTTATGTATATTCTGTTCTTTTGGATCTCTAATTCTCTGCTAGCTGTCTCTGGGAAGAAATAAGGTCTAAAGCATTATATAATGTTATTTTAAGTAAATCAGAACCATTGAAGCATATTGCTTGAATTGGGGAGTCGTAATATTAGTTCCTTCCAGCTTTTGTCTTGCCTCCATGGTTACCTGTTGCAAGTACTACAATGTGCTAGCTATAGAGAATGGAAGAGCAAACCAAACAGTGACTTCAGCAAATACGCTAAATATACTTCCATTAATTATCTACAAAGCTATTTCTTGCCAAATCTATGAAGCAACTAAGCTTTTACACCGGTTTGCCTGTGCACTGTACTGCATCTATCAGCTTCCGCAGCTCTGGTTCCACTAGCTTTCTTCCACAAGATTCCTTACAAAAGCCAGGATTTAGAAATGACTGCCAAGTTTACTTTTATAGATTTCTCAAATTTACCTTCAGGACCGTACTGCAATTCCAGGAAAAAGCAAAAGAGCCAGACAATGAAAAACATAAGACTGTGTGGTATAAATCACTTATTTTCTTCACTATAAACCATTTTTGGAAGAAAAATGTCTCCTGGAGAATTACGTATTCACCAGAAGAGACAGGTGCATTTATATGGCTCATGGATAAACCCCCAAAAGAGACTCTTTTGCATTATAATTTCAGAATAAATAAATAAATAAATAAATAAGAATGAGGGAAAAGGAGAATGCCAATTTTCAGAAAAATTCCCAAGACAGAATGAAACTCATTAGAATACGAAAGGTCTGTGGGCATAATAACTGACATTCCATAACAAGCTGAAATATAGCTCAATATAATAAAACAATAGTAAGGTAATAATAGAAATGTATTGTTCCTTTTACACCAACGGTGTCGTTGGAGCAAAGAAAAGGGTATATAAACCTTAACTGCTTTGTTTAATCTCTTTATAAGTGAAGACCATAATGCTTTCTCTGTTGCAATTTTCGTGATGTTCTTGAGTGTTCCCTATAGCTGATTTTACATTATGTAAAGACAAGTTCTCATTAATAACATTGCGTTACACACTACTTTCTAATATTTGGTGGTGTGCAAAGATATTGCTAATCAATTCTAATATTAGACAGGACTCAAATCTGTGCTGAAAGTCTGTGTCCAGCATTGAATAGTCACAGAGAACTGTGACTAGTTTATGACAAAAAATACACACTATGGCAAGGTAGACACACAAAGTAATGGTGAAAGTGGAGTAAGACGGCAGCTGGTGCTGGGTCCCTCAATACAAATTTCTGTGGGCATTTAAGTGGATGCTGGAGCAGGGAGTAAGATAGTTAAATACATTTTCGTTAATGTGCACATCAATTTACTTTTGTGATATTATCCTAAACGCAAGGAAGTAAATCAGAGACAACTGCTGGAGGAAACAAACAGAGGATAAATCAATGAAGACAATGCTGTTTGTTTCCAACTAAAAGGATAAGATATATGCTTCAGTGGGTTTGTCAGGAGCAGCTGAAATACGCCTTCCAAAGAAAGACACACACAAATGGCAGCGAGCCCCTATCTCTCCCAAGCTACACACTGGAAACTGAAAGGCAAGAAGGAGTATTATAAATTGCAATGTAGATAAGACCCACATTGATGGTGGTTTTTTTTTTTTTTTTGTACTAACAATTTCTCTCTACCTGTTTTATGGTTTTGGATAACTTGAAAAAGTTAAGTTTTAATTTCCTTAATCAATTGTTATTGCAATCACAACCATCGCTGAAATTTCATTCTCTACACCTGTTGACAGATAATAA
This sequence comes from Himantopus leucocephalus, assembly GCA_003993805.1. NCBI lineage: Eukaryota > Metazoa > Chordata > Aves > Charadriiformes > Recurvirostridae > Himantopus > Himantopus leucocephalus. The sequence goes on from RSEF01000001.1 coordinate 179,272,303, forward strand.
TGACATACAGAGCAAATGGCTGTGAATTTTTCAAAAGATCTATCACCTTGAAGATAGAGGCCATTTTTTTTTTCTGGTGGTTTATTTCTGAGAAAGAGCCATGTATCGACAAACCTAAGTGATAAACTTTAAAGTGTAAAAAAGAAAGTGTTACCCAGATGTAAATTCATAGTTTGGACTTAATTACGTTCCAGTTAAAATCAAATAGGAATTTTACAATGGCACTTTGTGAGCTCTTCTTTACTAGGTGTTTTTGATTTACATGTTACTAAGGTCTTTAGGGATCACTGTCGTATTATTGATGCTATATGTAACGTACATTGTGTGAGAAATCATGGAATAGGGCAGCCATAAGATGGCAAAGTATGTCAGAATTCAGAGTTAGTAATTTATATGGTCTTACATAAATTGTATTGTTATTTTACGACTGTTTCATTTTGAAGAAATGATGTTGAGGAATAAATCAACAGCCAGAAATAGGTTCATCTTCACAATGGGAACACTTGTGACTGATGCAAGTGAAGTTAAAGCAAGTTTTAAAGTTTTCTATTGACTTTCAGTTGCAGACAAGTCAAATACTGGTACTTGCATCTTTCAGTTCACTGTATTATGTAAAATGAAGATGTTTTTTTCCTGCCTCATGAAAGCAAAACTATCCTTTCTGAAGATGGCAAAGTTGAAAATGTTTTTCTTCATTTTACAAAGTTCATTCACTATCAAAAAGAGTGAAAAGATGGAAATGTGTTATCATGGTACAAAGAATTCTGGTTTAATTAGAAAATACTCAAATACATGTTATTAATTGCAAAATTGACAGCATTTTTGATAGAATAAGCTGAGGAAAATTATGCAAAGTGCTTTATGATGCTTTTGACATTATCTTATATATAGATGACTTCTGTACAGAGATGACATGGAAGTGCTAAGCCAGCCCTTGCAGAGCCACTTTGGATCTAGAGTCATAATTTTGCACATGTAACTTTGCTTTTAAGATGAGAGGGTTGTTCTGTCAAATAGCCTGATGATAGATACTGCATTCAGCCTGACTTTTTAAAACTGCATTTGGTGGAAACAGAAACTCAGAGAATTTATCTAGAGGGGAAAACAGCTCTAAACTTATTGTGCAAAAACTGACCTGTAGTGGAACAGGTAGTGGGTATAATTTAAAGACTTGGAGGGGTTGTTTTGTTTATTTTCTTAATTTTTCAGTCTTCTGAGATACAAAGGAAAAAATCTCATTTAGCTCCTTTTTTCATAAAACAGTTCAGTTTTCATTAAAAGTTACGATCGCTTCTTAATCAGAAGTGAATTAAAGACATCTCAAAGTAAAAGCCACCATGTCCTTAACATACAGCTCACTAACCTAGCCTTTATGAAAAGAGACGGTGCAGCTGCCTCCAGGTTAAAGATTCCTAACCATTATGCCAGCCACAACTTGAGTCCTTTAGTGCCTGGCGTCCTCTCCTGCTTTAGGCGTACCTCCACATTTTTGCCTTCACTGTAACTGTTGCAGGTGTGTGGGCGGGCTGCAATGCTGGAGTGGGCACCATGGCCATTGCCACAGCTGTGGCAGCAGATATATGGAGTAAGGGAGTCCCCTGGCACCAACACATGGGAAGGTGGGTCAAGGTTGTCTGCTCTCAGCTAAGTCCCATCGTTCATGGAGAAATCTGGGAATGCACGAGCATGGAGATCACACACGAGTGTCTGAGGAGCTGAAAGCTGGATCTTCCTGCTTTTGGGGCACTCCCTACATGGATGAGTTTCCAATCCTGGCAGGTCCTCACCACCTCACTTCGTTGGCACAAATCTGAGGACTGCCCTTTGGGTGTGCTTCAGAGAGCTGTGGTTTAAGCTCCGCTGGAACTGGATTTCTCAGGTGTATTTGAACAGGCACATGACAAAATGAAATGCCTCTGCCAGCTTGCACAGGAGTTGGCAGGGCTTTTGCTTTTCCAAGCACCTAGAATCTGAAAGAACACCATCAGAGGACAGGCAGTCATACCTCCTTTGAGTTTCCCCACTCTGTCCATAATAATCTAATAGACCACAGCCTCCACTAGTCTTTTGCCTTAGGAATCGGCATAGGACTTCCTGATAGATGGAGAAAGTCATTATTACACAATGCGAGTATCTGCCACTGGGATAAATCTATAATTAGGATATCCACTTATGGACATTTTCCAAATACATCTAAACAGTTATGCCAATTACTGGCATAATTGTAAATGAATCAGAATAAGCATCAGCAAATGAATCAAACTGGAAGTTGTACAGTTTGCCTTGCTAATTATATTGCTCATAAAATAGCTGACATGAGATGTCTGCTACCTGCTGACTGGGGAATGCAGGGGGTTCTTTATGCTAATATTGAACACAATAAATAGGATGTTTAAATAGAAAAATATAAATAGCTTCAGAGAGTGATCAAGAGTGGTTATTTTAATATCTAGAACATTCCCATTCTACTAGATTTGGAAACCAGGCGTTGGTGGGAACACACTGGTTCTGTTCTAACACAGTGTGTTAGCAGAAAATACAGATGCTTTTCCCCTTAGTTCAAACTCTCTGAATCCAGTTCCAAACAGCTTTTTCTTTCAGGCTTTCAGCTACCAAGACAAGCAAGTCCTGGTGGGACAGGCTGAAGAAATATAAATTCAGGCCTTTGTTGGCAATTTCTTTATACGCAGTTAAAATACAGGGGTTCCTGAGATCTCTATCATTTTGCATCCCTCCCCTCCTTAGAGTATTTGACCCTTTTTATTGATTCTGGAATCATACAAATAAGTCTTTTAAGCAGTTATTTGCCACGGAGTATTGCTGCTGTCATTTACAAAGAAACTCACAGGAAACATGCAATATTGACAGCTAATAATATCAGATTGATGTCATACTTATCAGAATAACCTTCACTTTGCAATTGACCCTTTTCAATGGTGCTAATACTTGACTAATATAATAAGCTGTGCCTGCTCCCCCACTGCCAGCTGGTTCAGTCCCACACAAGATGACAGCAAAGGCTGGTGAGGGGGAAGCGGCAGAGAGGAAGCGGAGACTAAAGCTCCTGCTGCCTCTTCTTTGGTGTTGCTTACTTAGCTGTGCAGCTCAGCAGCAGCAGAAGTGCCTCACAGATGCCTCTTCAATCAACTATGCAAGTGTTGATGCGTCCTCTCCACTCCCAGGAGTCAGGGAAACCAGCACATCTGTAACCCCTAGCAGCAAACTTACAGATGAAATAAGCAGGTTGTTAGCAACAATAAGGAGTGCCAGGCTCATCATAAGGAGTGCCAGGCTCTCTTTTGCCTTCTGTACTTTGCTTCTTCTCAAAAGATCTGGGATTATGACATGCATGGAGTAAGAGCAGAAGTAGAAGCGGCCACGTCTCTATGGACGGCTGCAAAATTTGTCTGGTTCAGAGCAGGGAAAAGCCAAGGCTGCAAACGTGTCGGGTAGAAGACTGTTCACAGTCCAGTTTGATCACTGGAATTATCCAGAAATAAATCTGGCCAATGGCTTTTACCATCTTATAGCTTTGAAAATAGAGAGGAGGTAGAATAAGAAAGAGGTTCAGAAAGTTAAAGAAGAAAAAAGAGGTTCAAATGAACTTATTTTGCTTACTAATGATGCATGCAAAAGTAAACAGAATGACATCTGGTTCTTACCTTCCATGGTCTGTCTCAGACGGCTTGCAAACACTGAATATAGGGAGATGATTTTTATTATTAGTTACCTGTTTAGGATTATCTGCATATAATAGCACCTTTCACCCAGAGCTGTACTCACACTTTGGCGTCTCTGTAATAGTGTGGAATTTTTCTTGAAGAGTTTGCTGTGCAATCAGATAATTTAGAGCAAAAAACTAGCATCTGTGAATCTGTGTGTTAGATCTCTCAGGTATACTTATCTGCAAGAACCACCCAATAAACGAAGTAAGTCTCCCTCATTTTTATGTTTTGTACGTCTGTTTTTTTCCTCTTCAAATTGAAAACTGTCTTTAGCCTACTAACAGAATTTCAGAAACACCCACGCTCTGCAATATCATGCTTCAGAGAGCAAAATATCTGTAATCAAAGGTTCCCATTCTTGCTTATTTTCTTGTGCTGCTAAGGAAGCCAAGCTCTGCTCTGAGAAACCTGCATGTGAAGCATTTTGAGCAAAAAATGACATATCTTAAAAACCCTTGTCTTTTTTGGCATATCTGTTATGCTCATTTTTTAGACAGTTGCGCACAGCTCCACCATCTTGATATGGCCATATCTATGCTCTTGTGGAGCTTCTCCCTGCTCTGTGATACCTACTGCCTATGATGTCTGCATACTGGTGAGCTGTGCTTTGAAAGTTAGTTGCAAAGCAGGAGAAAAAAGAATCTATTTAGAGGTTAGGAGTTAGTGTCCTAAAAAAGAAAGGGAGAAAACGGAACTCAAACTCATATAGAAAATGCTGTGAAATGCTTAGTTTTGGACAGTATCTTAGACAATGGAATCAGTGGCAAAATTCATGTCCTAGTTGCAGAGAATCCTGGATTTCACTGCTTTTATATTCCTGATCAGAGTGAAGATGTTGTTCACGAATAAAATCATGACTACATGAATATTCTGCTTCACTCTGTTGTATAAACTATGACCTTCCGCTGCTTAAAAGCTTTCACTCACCATTCTGAATAAAATGAAGGAAGTTAAATGCCGCAGACAAACTGTTCTGCTACAGATGATTTGAAAGATGAGGAAGGTGTGTATCCAAGATGATATTTAGAGAGTACCATTTGCCTTTTGTTAATGATGATAATGCGTTAAGAGTGGCTATCCATTATGATGTGATGCCTGTTGTGTGTTAGATATTGCGTTACTGGGGCAACAGCATTCGAAATCACCAGAAAAGAGTTTGCAATTTATGTTTCTGGCTATCAAAAGTCAAGGAAATTTCATCTTCCTCTACTGAAAAAGATCAGTAGAAAACAAAATAAATAGAAAAAAATGGAAATAATAGACCTAAAGAAAAATTGCTTGAGTAAAGCATGAGAAAGGCAGTGAAGGAGTTTCCAAGGGATAAATTGAAGATAGAGAGGCTTGTGAAGAAAAGAAAAACCTGTTAAGAGGGAAATTTTTGACTGGTAAAGGCCGGGACGGGCATAGAACCCAAAATAAACAACTACAGAGAGAAAGAATTATAAGAAAGAGAGCTCAAGAGGAATGTGAAGTGAGAGTGTTACTGAATGGAAAAGGGAATGTGAATGTCTCAGTGAAGGAAAGGGTGCAGAACTGAGGTCAAAGGAATGAAATATATTGGGATTTCTGGAAAGAGAATATAAGAAGAAATTAAAAGAGGCACATGGAATAGGAAAGCAACAGGGGAAATCAAGTGTGAATGCTGGCTTGGAAGAATTCTGTCAGGATGAGTGGTTGGGGAGGTGGGGTATTTCAGAAGGGATGAGTTTTAGGAAATAGCAATTCTGAGATAAAGTTAAGGAAGTAAAGTAGGAATATTGAAGAAATACATCATGTTCAGCTGCTCCTTACACTTCTAATCCTTTCTTCCTGCCACTTAGCATCATTTTCAGTTAAAGGTCCTTTCACCAAAATCTCTCATATGCTCCCCTTCTTCTTTGTAAACCACCAACAATCTTTCTTCCCACCAGCCCTCTCCCTCAGCTCCTATCAACTGAGGGGAACAGAGTTTGTCCGGCCCTTACAGGTTGTCCTGTGTTGAGAGCCAACATATTGCATCACTTCTTTGTACTGACTGCCTTGTGGAAAGGGACAATGTAGCCTCATTGGTCATATGCTCTGCCATGAACACCACCTGGCATTGTGGAGAAAGAAGACAACCCATGACCATCTTCTTTACTAGCTATTCAGGTAAGGAGCTCCAGGGTTTTCCATTCTTCTTTTCTCTCCAAAGGAGTATGAGCTTTTTCTTGGGACAGGGAAGATAAAGAGGCAAAACCACTGTTTCCACATCTGTTTTGTGGAGGCAATAAGATGCAGGGTAGCTGCCTCCTTCCCTAGGCAATCTTCTAGTGGGATATGAGGTGGAATGAAGAAAAAGTCTGTGAGAATCCCAGTTCCCAGAATTGAACTCCACAAGCAGCAAAGACCACACAAGGGAGAGGAGAAACACAAACATAAGACGACACAGCCAGTACACAGGATGGCAAAGCAATGTGTGAAAAAAAGATGACAATTATAGTAGATGGTGGGGAGGCATTAAGGGAGACAAGCTTGGAAAAAGGGAAAAAAGGGAAATAAAGGACCTCCTTTTGCAATGCTTGTCTTACAAATGCCTCCTCTTCCCAGCCACAGCCAGTGCCTCCAGCATCTTCTCCTCCACGGTCCCCTCCCACTGCCTACTCACCAGATCTCTTTGCTTTCCACCACTCAGAGTAAACAGTGAAGACAAGCAGACAGAGTGCTCAGTGCAGCAATTTGCAGTACTACTCCCTTTCTCTGTAACGCTCTCAATCCCAGAGAGAGAAGAGAGCAAAGCAATGACCAGATTATAATACACATCATTCACTTTAGCCTGCACATAGTTGAAGTGCAGAAAGCTGAAGGAAGAGCTTCGGCCATGGAAAAGCACTTTCTCCTGCACTGACACTGGTTCCTGCTGGAGAAAAGTCCCTGTAGCTTCCCCTCCTAGTTCCTACAGTTTTCCTCCATGATCTTAGGGCCTTCACAACATATCAAATGTGAACTGCAATGCAAAGGATATCTTAATTCTCGCCATTTTCCATTTCAATTCACTGACATCTTCTGCTTAAGGATGGTTACACCAAATATTTTGCTTCACTTTTATATAACTATAGTTGATATTTGGAGCTAAAAATAAAGACATCAAACATAGGCTGGTAGTAAAGGAACAAAGATTGGATTTTTTTTGCTGTATATACACAAAGAGAGAACATTTTACTCAATGTGTTTTAAATACAGTAGTTACAAAGTCAGGCTGGTAAAAATAGTATCATATACAACTGAAATCCATAGATTTTTACTTTTACTATTCTTTTTAACTCAGTGAAAGTAAATTACTAGTGGCTTCAGCTCAACTGGACATTTCAACTGGAAAAAGAAGCCTGATACAAGCTAACCAACAGAGCAGAGTTGAAACCAAGCCTGCAGAAAACAGAGAGTATTTTTAAACTCCTTACCACAGCCGAAATTCCATTAGCATGAGACTTGGAAGGACACATCTGTTATTCTTTAAGGAACTAAAGCAATTGGCTGGCCTCCTAGCTCTTGAACAAAGTGTTCAGGGCTCACATGGCAACACTGTGCTGCATATAACGAATCTGTTTAATTTAAATCATTTTTCCAAAGGAAAAAAGAAAGGAAGGAGTAATGATTGAGAAAGATTTGTGAAAGACCTGCTATACCTTGGGATTTTTTGCAAAATCTGTCTTCATAGGTTGGTTCATCCATCATTTAGAGTTACTGGAAACAGTGCAAACACGTGGAAATACTGTAGATAAAAAGTGCAATGTCTGGAGATTAGTCTAGCTTCCTGTTTTACTGTCTTGTATATGAATGGAGAGTTTATAGAACAGGTGTGAAGAAAGGTTTGTTTGAGTTCAGACTATTCACAACAAATGGATTCAAAATATTGGTCAGACTTTTCTTTTCTGAACCACCTTTCTGTTGGATTGCACGTGCATATTGAAAAGGAGAATGCAGGCTTCCCTGCATGAGATTTTGGTGTAAAAACCTGAGTCTAAAGATTTCATAAAATCCAAGTCTATGAAAGTACAGGAGAAAAAGTGAAGAATGGAAGATAGACCAAGAGAGTAATATCTGTAGAGACAAAACAAGGATTAAGTGAAACCAGATGCACTTGAGGCTATCCATGAAGTACTGCACCAAGAAAACCACAGAAATAAATTATAGACAGAGAAAAGTTCCTATTCACTGTTTAGGTGAAGGAATTCATGTCCTCATGTCTGAATGGTTACATATCTCAGACTGAAATAGGGGCTGTAGGCATATGTGTGTATGTATGCTATACAGAGATGTGCAGTGGGTTAATAAAGTATGAAAACTTATAATGAACATTTAAAAGAAATATATAGAGGAAAGGCTTAGTGATTAGGTGAGTAGACTTTATCCACTGCACTCAAAACCATTCAGTAGTCAAGTTTTACAATATCCTCATAACCAATGCAACCTGTAAAAGTAAAATATAAAGGCTAAATGGGGAAAACACTCATATAAACTGTCCTGAGTTTTTCATGCAAAAACTAACTTGAACCCTCTAATCCTTAAAAGAACTTTCATGAACTCTTTATAAAGCATGGCATTTCCATGTCTTTGCATTGCTAGTTGATAGAGTTGGTAGGCAAAGCAAGTCTACAAAGAAAAACTGAAAGTTTTAATTTGGCATTTGTGGGTTTCTTTTTTTTTTAACTTTTGTATAACTAGGCCTATTGAAGACACCAGGTTCCTGTTTCTAAAGATTCCTCTTCACATCTGTCTGATTTCTTTCTTAAAGAGAAAAAGAAGAAAAGAAAAAAAAAATACTAGAAATGTGGAAGTACTTAAGAAGACGAGCTGTTCCCAGCACTACAGAAAGAGAAGAGCAGCAGGGCTTTTGTGAGACTTGGAAAGGCCTACAAGTAACGTGGCTGAGGCACTCTTGATGAGACATTGTCTTTGTGTCTGGTCACTCTTTGCCTAGGCTGGATAGCTTTATTGATATTTTATGGTTTTGCTTCTTCCATTCAAAGGATTTAAAAAACCACAAGTGTTGTTTTCTGGCCAGCCAAGTTCCAGATGCCTCTTAACACATGCTGGTCACGGAATTATTTCAAATACTACTTCAAGTAAAACCCTCCAATTATAAAAAAGCACTATAATCATACATTTAGGAACATATGTTTAAATTGGCTTCATCTATTTTAGGCAGAACAAAAGCCAACTGAAAAGTTTCAGGAGATTACACCATTTTGAATGGAGACACTAACAGAGGCTTTTTGGGTAAGAACCCTGTGATTAAAAGCTGAAAATTAAAATAAATATATTATGGAAAAGCGAAATTTCAGCATGTATGGACTTAAGTATCATTGCCAGGAGATCCCTTCCACTTACGTCAGCTCTGTCAGTGATTTGCTGTATAATCTGAAATTAAGAGGGATAAAGTTTCTAGGAACAAATAATTTGCATTAGGCTAAATGAGGTAGAAAAAAATGGACAAACTTGCAGGCCTCTCAAGCCTTTCAGTCACTGAATATCTCTGTCCCACTTTTGTCAGTCTGTAACTTAATATACAAGCTGATCCAGCTTAATGTACTGGCTGAGTTCTGCTGCTGAGAAACACAATCACGCTTCTGTGCTCCTGGGAAACACTTTAGCACCAGTTCAGCAGCGGGACTGAAGTATGCCAGGCTCCATGCTTACAGCTGATTCTGGTTCAAGGAATTGTGGCCCCATACTCAGAGTACTCCCGTGCATCAGAGCGTGCAAGCTGTAATTTCAGTGTGCAGCCGTAATGCGGCATAGATGCAAACCTGCCTTCAAGCCCACAGCTCTGCCCAGGCAGTTACAGTCAGCACCATTCACTTTCCAGACCATTCCTCTGCACAATACACAAGGTATCACCCACTGTATATCAGGGGAAAAGTGAATAAATAGCATAGATTTAGTTTCACCTCCCACTTCTGCAAGTGGAAGAATGGGAAGCAGCATGTAGGAAAAGTTTGAGAACCTTTGAATCATTTCATTACCTTGTACTACACAAGGGATTTTATTGTTCAGGAGGGGATGAATAAGCACTTGCTCAAAATGTGGAATGATTGACCTTCAAGGTCAGCAGATCTGGTGGTGGTGCACAGCATAACTACTTGGCAAACAGTAGAAAGAGAATGAATCAAATGCCATCAATGTATTTTTCATCTTCAAACTCATCTTCCGGTCCTCATGGAGGAACAGAAATGGTGTCACTGAGGGCAAAATAGCATCAACCTAATGTTTCCTCTGTTGCATTTGCTTCCTCCATCTGCTCACGTTTCCTGGGTGATAGGTTCATCTCAGCAATGTTTAGTTGAAGATCCATCCAGACTGCGAGCCTCTTACAACTTTCATTTTCAGCAGTAGACACAAATTCTGAGTGATTTTCCATGATTCTCACGTGAATGTTGACCTGAGCAGCAGCAAAAATGAGCTCTGTCAGC
>RSEF01000001.1:179282558-179296786 GCA_003993805.1 Himantopus leucocephalus
GACCTGAGCAGCAGCAAAAATGAGCTCTGTCAGCATTACACGAGCTGTGCCTTGTTCTTTTTGCTCAACAGCAGAGAGACAAGAGGCTGTGTTCAAAGAACCACTAGTCTAGAGGAGAACTCTTTCTCTCTTCCTCAAGCCTGTAGATGCTCGCACAGCCTGAGCGTGCTTTCTTGACTTCAAGTTAGTGTGCTACCATGAAAAAGCAGGCTTGCCTCATTGGCTTCCCCTTTAGAAAGAGAATATTCTCCCATTCTTCAAAAGATAATTTGTTTTGTGAAAGAAGGAAATGATATTCCTGAAATGTGAAAGTTAATGGAGAAGAAAGGAAAAAGAAGGAATGTATGAAAGTGTGATTTTTGTGGAAGAAAAAAAAGCAGTGAGTTTTACTCCACCTTATCTAGTCTTTTAAGTGTCTCATCACGTCACTCACTATCAGGTTTACTTTCCTCTGACAAGACCAGAAAGTTAACGATAACTCATTCTGCAGAGAAAAAGCAAAAAACAGTTGTGTTTGCTCTATGTTTGTAGAGAATGAGTATATCTACCTTATTTTATGATTCAGTTGTATGAAATCTTCAATGGCTATATCAGCCTTCATGGGGATTGTATGGACACTGACTTACTTTGGTTTACTCTGAACTGATATTTCAATACTTTGCAGATCTAAAGAAACACATTGCCTCTCTTACAGACCTTTTTCTTTCTTCCGCCTATTTGTAATCTTGGCCCCAATCCCTGTCTTTGGGTTTTGGTCTTTCTTTTAGGAAAGCAGTTTTCCCTGTAGACACATAAACATCATGAGATGTTCCAAAAGCTCTACAGTACGTAAAATTAGCTACTTTGGTTTGAGTGGACTCCTTACAAGTTTTCATGCTGTCCTGTATCTAAAGCAGGAAGAAAATGCATGCTTTTGACATTTTGGAAAGTCTTAGCCATTTGAACTGTTAGTTCTTTACAGAATTCACAGGTAGCAAGAGGAATTACAGTGCATGTTCTTCTAGGCCCAAACAAGGTATCGGGTGTAAACTGTCAGTTCTTGTAAGGAGATATAGACAGTCTCCTGCCAGTCTCTTTGAGCAGAAGTTCATTTGCTTTCTGTTAGTAAACACTCTCTGCTTGCCCAGTTTTCATATCAATGAAAATCCCCCTAAGGCAAACAAACTTCTTGACAAAGTGCCTAAGGGTTTGGATCCAGTACTTAGTAAAGCAAATCACTTTGATTTGGGCACTTGATAAGACATTAGCTGCTTTAGTAAAAAGCTGAGATGCAGTGAGATTTACTAACAGTTCTCGGAAAAGATTTTATCTTCATTTACAACTGTTTTTTAATTCACAGAAAAATGCTATTTGGATATGGTATGGGAAAATTAAGTTTGTTTCAAAGTGAAAATTTACCATGATGTTGTGTACAAAGAGAAAAAAATGATCAATTTGTTTTTATCTAAATACATCTCATTTTGAGAACAAGCTTTTTTTTCGCTTTTTTTTTTTTCTGTCAAAAGTACAAACAAAAAAGTATTTGATAAAGGAAAAGCTGTAAGAAACATATAATCTGGAAAAAATCATAACCCATACACAGGCAAATTATAAAAAGACAAAGGTTTGTTAAAGAAATTGCATCAACAGTGATATGGATATGGAAAACCATTGTCATGTGAAGGACAGCAGGATATAAAATTATCCTACTTACACGCGCTGCTTTCTCTGTGCAGCAACTAGTCTTTTCCTCCTGTGTTTTGAAAAAACAAATGCTGTTAAGTTAGCTAATCAACCTTTATAACATACTTAATTGTTTTTATTGCCTTTTTGTAATGAAAGTGGATGTTATTAAACAACAGCAGTTACTGTTGTAAAACAGCAGTTTTCTGTGAAACATTTTTCGTAAGAATAATTCTTTTATCTTGTTAAACAATTTTGTCCCTACCCACCCAACGTTCAACTCTGTGATTACAATTTCCAAGTGATAAAAATTAGGAACCATGTCATCTTCCTGGGTTGAGATAGAAGGTTACATCTCTCTGTGTGTGATTCTTGTCAATTAACTCTGACTAAATCAGTTTAATTCTGGCATAAGCCACCTATCTTGGTGTTCCCTGTAATCAGTAAAGAGACATGGACATTCCTCAGGGAGATTATTAAGTCTGTCTTGCATACTTATTTTGGGCCACATTTAAAAGTGATTTTTTTCCTGCCATAATTTATTACAGGGGGTTCTATCAACTAACCTCTGCATAGTTTAGTTTTTAGATGGTTCAAGTTAAGTGTGAACAGTTCAACTGCAAAAGTGCAATAGATTGAACATTAAAAGATTTTGAGTGTGTACACGCAAATGTGGTCCAAAAAATGTGAATTGCATGCAAATAGAATGATAGCTCCATTTGGAGTTAGTTTTGCTCCATATATTGCAAAAAAAAAAGTTATTGATTTGAAGATTTGATAGAATAGACTAACCAGTCTGAACCAGAGAAAGGATAGAGACTTCTAGACCTAGAGACTCTTTCCTTTGTGAATTGTAGAGAGGTTTTGATGAGCTCCTTCTTGTGTTCACTAATATGTACGTTACACAGATTTTTGTTTTACTTAAGCGCACTTATTTTCAGCAAGAAGGCCCCTACTGGATTTTCTTTCATCCTTCATACTGTTACAACAATTATCCCACAGGTGCAAGGGATAGCCAGAAATCCAGATGGGAAGGTTACTCAGGTGCTAATGGAGGTGTTCAAATAGGAGACTGATTTCTCTTAAAACTTAGGTTTAAATGCCTGGCATGAACTGTGTTATACACAGGGAGAGTAAGAGCTAAGGAGAATATTTCACGTGTGACTTTATTCTCTGGTTGTTTACTTGGAGAAGGTTTATGAGACGATAATTAAAGATACAGTAAATCAGTTTTAGGACCACATTGCAAATCAATTTCAAGACCCTTGGGAAGGTATCATCTGTTTCAGCTTGTTCAGGAAAGATCTGCTTAATCTGCCATATTTCTAAAATGCATATCCTCAGAGTGTTTCATTTTCTCACTGAGAAAAATGTCCATGGAGCAGGAAAGAAAATCCTCACTAAAATTGTAGAAGGCTGAAAGTTTAGTGAGCAAAGTATGCTACAGTGATTCGTAGGTACCTTTCTACACTTTACTTAATCAGATGCAATGGTAATCTACTTAATTGTGCATCATCCCAGGGAGCCAATTTGGCCTAAGGTAGTGAATGGCATTGACTGCTGACTAATGAGAATACTTCTGACAAACGTTTCTGTTTAATAGATATCATTCGGCAAGGTTCAACAACTTAGGTTGTGTTTAAGTACATGAAAAATGAGCACAATATTCTACACTTTCAATTTTCGAACACAGAGGTAGCCAACTAAAAAAGTAAAAATAAGTAATTAAGATGGAATAAAATAATTTTATTTGTCTTTGTTTATACATTACCGTATCTTATTTTGAGTAATTCACAGCTTTAAATTGCATCCAAGTCCGTAAGAGACCATTGAAACATTATTTACTGCTGGATGCCAGCTATATCTGTCAGCACTCCAAAAATGTACAGTTGACAATGAGTCATAAATAAGAGATTAATTAGTGCAGTAGTTGGAAGTTATGTTGCTGATTCAGATATTTAGTACCCACTTCACTAAGATAATTTGCATATGTTCTGCCCTCTTATCATCTGTTAAAAGATCTGATTAGGAAAAGCAGTCTAAGAACATTGGTGGCTGAAGGGAAGAGAGGGACACATGGAAAGGACACATGATGGTGCTTGGCTGAAGCCTCAGAACAGAGGAAAACAGCCCTTAACGCTGGCACGAAAAAGGCTGAGAGAGTTAGTGAGGGTGACAGGATTGGTGCCTTTGGAGAAGAACAGTAGGCATTATTTTTAGAAGCTCAAAGGCCAACCATGAAAATACTTAATTGGTTTACACTCCTGATTTAAGCCCTGTTCCCTTATTCTGCATTTTATTGTTTTTTATTCAAGTCACTGGGAATTTTGCCAGTGCTCCCAGTGGGAGAATTAGGTTTACTGGAAAAGCATTTTCAGATATTAAAAGAATTTACAGCAGTATAAAAAATTGCATGCATATTACAGATGAAACAAACATCACATATTGAAGGTGACATATATGTGCCAAACTGCAGAAGTATAGGAAAAATTAATTAATGATAAAACTTAGCTGCTACATCTCACTCTGTCCCCTTGTTCTCCCTTTGACTTCAATATCCTAAAGAAATGTTCAGTCCTACGGTTGCCTATTTCTCTGTAAGCATGCATGGGAAATCAGCAAGATTCTGCCCTAACCTGTTTTTTCTGAACATGTGATGCTATGGGTTCCTATTACTTACTGCTCGGCAGCTGCACCCTGAGTTGGTTAGTTAGCTCTAGGATCCCTGTGTAATTAAAGGAAAAAAATAGGCACTTTTAGGTCTGTTTCCTCTTAAGAGTCTCCTAAACAAACATAGACATGTCCTCTTCTGTGACTTAAACCACACTTCAGAGCTGCCCCTTTCTTTTACTCAAATGAGCTTGGGTGACCAGATCAGATTTAGATATCTGCATTTGGTCAGATGAATCTCACCCCATGACTCCAAATTTCTAGTGAAACTACTGATATTTATGCTGATGGGGCTGTGAATCGAGTGAAATAGTGAAGCAATCCTTCCATAACATTCAGAGCTGCTGAAAGGGTGGTCTGCACAGTCAGGAAAAACATCAGCCAATTTTGACGTATTGTGATAGGGAATCTCATGAATAGCTGGAAATCTAGAAAATGAGACCTTCAAGAAAAGGTTAGAAAAATAGAGTTTGGCTTAGTTAAGAATGAAGGAAAATACAAAAACATGTTCTGTATATTTCTTGGATCTGCAAAAAAGCAAACAAACTTGTCTTCATGCCTACCAGGAATAGGGCAAGAAATAAAATGCTGAAACTTTAGTGATGGAAATTTAGATTAGATATTAGAGAAATTTCTAAGAGAAAGGATGCTTAAGCAGGGGAACAGGTTGCTGAGGCAGATTTTGAAGCCTTTTTAGTAAGGATTTTTAAAAAATGTTGGAGCAATGTCTGTTGGGCACATTTTGAATTTAGGACATTAAGATCTTCGAGGTCCCTTTTTCTTTCACTCCCCTACATTTCTGTCATTTTTTTCTTTCACACGTCTGTCTCTCTTTTTCTCTAGGTATGTTGTATTGGAGAGGAAAGCCTCCAACAGTAGCCCCAGTTTTATTTCTATGTGTGGATGCAAGATAAGTTTTTTTTTTTTATATCAACTGAAGATTCTTATGTAACTCTGAGTTTTATGGCTTTGTGGCTGGCCTCAGACAAAAAAGTTACAGGTGAAGAAATAACTATTATTTATTCTACTCTTCAAAAAGAAAATACAACAGACAGGAACTAGCTGGAGAAAAGAAACATACGACAATTACAGAAGAGCCACTATGGCCTGAAACTCTGCTGAACGGAGACAGCCCCAGAAGGACATGCGAAGGAAAGGAATTCCTGCAGAAAATCCGCAGTGCCTTTCCTGCTACCTGCTGGCTTAGCCTTCAAAAACAACACATCTCACAGTCTGCAAAAGAACAAATTGAGGATTTATTTCTGCCTATAATTTTTTGTCATATTTCCATTTCTGAAGAAGAATTGTTTTGCTCACTCTGGGATTTGTTCATTGTGTTTTTTGAATTTTCTAAAAAATGTTGACTGGTTCTATATACAACCAGCCTATTATCCTGTATTTAAATGCTATATAGCTTAAATCAGCCATGTTAAATTTTCAAAGAAAGAAGATTATAAATGAAAGAGAAAAAAATCTTAACACCTTTATTTTACTGTATCACATGAAAATAAGATAGGATTTAGAAAGGTGACAGAACACAGAGAAAAACAGTGTAGCACTTAGATTATCCCATTACTTTTCAGATGATCGCAGAATTTGTGTTATTTGATTGATTTTGCCTTCTGTGGATACTAATGAAAAAAAATCCCTAAAACAAATCTATCGTTTTTCTACTGAAGTTGCACTCAGCAGACCTCTGTCTTTCTCCCTTTCTCTTTCTCTCTTTTTCTCCAAAGTGCTGGCAGTTAAAGGCATATTTAGTTGATTGTTATACAAATCATACATTACCAGTAATAGACAGTAATTTCCTATACATTAGACTTCAGACAGTGGGAAAAAAGCCCATTGTAACATTCCCATGTTCTTCCTGAAGATCACTGGGGTTTTTTTTCCCCCAGGAGAAAGAGCACTTTTAAAAACAAATCCAGGGTTGATAAACTGTAGTCCAGAAGTTAAAAAAACATATTTCTTGGTGACTTGTCACAAAGGAAATCCCACTATATTTTAAGTTGGTTTATAATAGTGATATGTGTTCATTTTTAATTATAGCAACATGTATCAAGAATGTGTCTTTGGACTATTTATGAACCTGGAGTTGAATTTGTTGTGCAACTAAGACTTCCCTGGCACATGAGAAATGCGCTGTCAGTCCAGAGGGTGACATGCACATGGCAATATAAATATGTGTCCCAAACTATACCTTTGATCACACAAATGTCTGAAGTAGAAAATTAAACTTCAGCACTAAATACAAACAGAGCTACAACAATACTGCTACTAAAACACAGGAGCAGGTATCTTGATTTATGTGCTTAAATCCTTCAGTGAGTCTACTCCTCAGCCTTGAAATCTGCTCCTGTTGCCTTTCTCTCCCCCAACAATGCCAGTGTTGATACCTGCTTTTTCCAGAAACATCTCCAGACTCTTTCTAGTATGTCCCTTTTTGTATCAAAATATCTCCTGCAATTTTTTTTCTACTACTAAACACAACTAGAAACATTAATGGTCTGTGTGTTGGATGAGATCACAAATGAAGAACTGTTGCCAAGGCTCAACTCATTTGAAATAGGAAGTGGTGGTATTGGGCGATCATGAAGGCTTAGAGGAGTCTGCAGCCATACTACCATCTCCTTTGGCTCCAGCACCACTGCCAGGATGGCTCATTTGTTTTTCCAGGTGGGATTTATTGATGCTATAGCCCACTGAAGTGGTGAGAATCTCTGATACAGCAGAGATGTTGGTAGCAACTCAATGAATGTTCAATGCACGGTGCCTAAAAGACTGAGGGACGGGAATCAGTGTACAGGACATCTCCCTCCTCGTGGTGAGCGCTGTCCCTTGTGGGTAGAACCGTGTTGTCTCTTCAATTGCTTTCTTTTGGCCTTCGAGTCCTGCATTCCTCTCCACAGAGTGACACAGATGCAACGGGAAAAATGAAGACACATTTAGCTTATTTCACAGCTTTGTATTGCTTTCCTGGGAGCTGGAAATAGAGAATCCATACTCCAGCAAAGTGAGAAGAGCTGAGACATGAAACTCTCATCCACCTCCTGCTTCACTCTTCTAATTGCTGGGACTTCTGTGGATTTGGCCTCAGTAACACATTTCCCACACCTCAAAATACAAGTGACTCTGGGTGCTCCCAGAGATAAGTTTGCAGATGCCTAGGCAAAAAGTAGAACCATATGGTTGTAGGCATATCCAGAATTAGGCAGGATTTGAAGAGGATTTGAGGAGGGTTTTGAAGACTTAAATATTTGAATGTAGCTATTTACAGATTTGTAGAAAGATAAAATCTATTCAGCTGAAATGTGGAAACCTTTTGGGCACAAAAGCTCTTCCTCAGGTCTGAGATAGAAGACTACAAAGACAAATAAAAAACCTTTTGAGCTGCCAATAGCCTACCACTGTAACACGAATGTTATTTACCAGGACGGCTAGATTGGCTTATATGCCTTTGTTCATGGCTTTAGAGGCAGCTGGACATCCAAATACCTTTAAGATTCTTGGCCTTTCTTCCCGCTTTAAAACCACAGAAAAAAGCAAAATCCCAGGAGCTTCAATTTATTTTAACAACAAGTTAAATAAATGTACTCTTTCTCCTATATATAGCTTTAAAATATAATTCTCTTTGTTGCTGACTACTCCCATAACAGTACTGTTTGTCTCTTGTAAGTACATTTTAACTGTGTCTTGAAAACGCTTTCTGGAAGATGAAAAATGTTTGGAGTATGGGGAATACTGACATTCAAGATAAAGTTACTGCTGCAAGGGCTTTTGAGAAATAAAAGAAACCTTTTCCCGGTTGACAAAAATATATTAAATAAAGATCCCTCAGTACATTAAACGCACTTTATTTTCCACAATATTTTTGTTTACTCTTTGCCAAAATGACAATGATATAAAATTACTAGTAAAACAGAGTTAACACAACTCTGTTATGTTGGTGTAAAGAAATCACTGTCCAGACAAGAACAATTGGCAAATTGCATGCCACATCCCACTTTTGTTCAATGGCCACTAGCGTCCACAGGCAACATCCATCCCACTGTTTGGAAAATAGAAAGTATGAGTGTGAACATCACACACAGAGACAAGAAACCTTTTTGGCTATCCCACTGACAATCTTTTACTGTTAGCCAGAGGGCTCCTTGTGCCCCAAACCCCAGCCACAAGTTCCCAGAACGGGAATGAAACATGGCTTCATGAAAAAACATGAAAATTTTGGGAGTATTTTCATAATTTTTCTAAGAGGTACAGTACTAGTCTTTGCCAACATATACCCTTCTTCAAGAGTTTGGAACAGACAACAAAGTTTACTGCCTCCATCTACAGTTTCTTCTAGGAATACCATCAGCAGTGGTCAAAGGCCATTGACTGGCTGTTTCATCCTCCTCTTGTTTGGCATGGGAGTGATGGACACCATACTTAAAAAATTGAGGTGTCATAGACCTGCTGAGAGACAAGCCATTAAATGAGCTGAGGAGAGGAGGTATTAATCCAACATCAAGGCCAGATTTGAAAGGCTGTGATTTTTTTTAAAAAAAAAAAAAGGAAATTGACCCATACAGATCTTTTTGCAAAATATTCACTTTGTGATAAGATCGATTATATGACATAAGGAAAGAAGAGCTTAGAACTCCTGTTTGCTAACTTAGTTACTCAGAAAAAAAATCCTTAGCTGCATGCAAGGTTTCACTGTCCAGGTACTTCCCATGAAGCATAGTCTTAGGATTTTTAAGAGGAGGTTCTTCTGTCCCAACTGTTAAGGATGAACAAACTTCTAATATAGCTGAAGGAAATAACTTTGGACTAAGACCAAGTACTGAGAATTCCAGGCTAAAAAGAGATCGTATGAGTAAAAACTGCATGATTGTAGAAGTGGAGTAACCAATTTAGCTATATTATGCATTAATGGAAATTATGATCAATGAAAATTGTTTGAGAAAATATGCAAGGAAAACCTATTTAAAAAAGAGGGAGGAAAGGAAGGAAAAGCCAATAAAAACCTATTTTTCTAAAAATAAGTGTAGTCTTCGGCTTGAATAGTCAGAGATGTGACCTTCAGTGGCCTTCAAATGATGTTTTATTGAGAGAGATGATGCCTGGTTCCATCTTTCCATCTCCACAAAATAAATGAATTATCATTGCATTTCACAAATAAAGGAGTATCTGAAATGCTGCCAATAGCCTTTCAAGCAACATCTCACAGAAAAGATAGGAAATATCACTGACATAAAGAAAATAGAAGAAGAAAATGAACACTTAAGTATTATTTCTATGGAGAAAAAGTGCAAGATAAAGTTCTTGACACAGACAAGAGCCTCAGAGACCACCGGACAGAAACATGACAAAGAGAAGGAGTGATACTGACAAGTGCAAAACAGTGCTGTGTTAAAACCATAGTAGAGAGCAGAGAGTTTACCACTGCTGAACTTAAAAAAATAAAATGGAAATCTGACTCTAGAGCAGTGAGGTACTCCTGGAGTGTTGATACTATTTGGTAACCCTATTTGGTAATTCTTCCCAGGAAACAAAGTGAAACCTCAGCTCCTTTTTGGTTTCCATATGAGCAATGCTTAAAACTTTCTTTTTATCTATCTTCTTCTACCCTTTTTCTGGTTTTGTTTTTTAATTTGTTTGTTTTGTTACAAATACTTGTGAGCTAATAACTGATAAGGAAGTAAAATGCCAATGTGTACATTAAGATGAGAAAAGGTAAGACTCTGAGAGACACATTCATTCATCTCTAGGCTGCTAGAAGCTGACCATGATGACAATGATGATATCCCATCAAATGTGCTCTTTTGTTCAAAATGAACACCATACTTTATTGATTCCTGGTGAAATTGCTCTGAGATGAATCAAAATACCAGCTGCCACATTTATTGAGCTGTGAAATATTTCTATTCGCTGTGCAGCTGTGTGAACCTGAACTAATCTAAAGGGCAGATGATCTACAAGAGAGCTGAAAATAGTTTTATTGCAGGCAGTTTGCCTAAGTATTAAATATTCCCTGCTCATGCAGGATTTTGACCAAGGGCTTATACTGAAGGAAAAGCAATGTTACTTACTGAAGAGAGCACAGGTTGCTGCCTGTTTATCACAGATGCATGGAAATTACAGAAAACTATTAAATACAACCAGTTTTGAAAAGTCCAAAGAAATCTTGTGACCAAATATATGCCATGGTGTTCACTACCTCGCATGATGTACTTAGCTGTGTGCAAAACTAGAAGACTGGGTGATGACTCAAGTCTTCCTGATAAAACCATGTGTTTCTCTAGTGAGTGTTATCTCTGCAAGAGGTCAGAAGGGAAGAGAATAGCTTACTAGTTTGGTTTTTGACAGATGGTAAATGATAAAGCAGCATTAAAATCAGCCAACCAGCTTAAAGTTTTCATTTTAGTGCCAGCGCATATGTATGTTGCTTGGGGAATTATGCTCTAATTAACCTAAAGCATGTAGTATTGCTCTTTTACACATAATGGGAGGATTAAGTGAGTGCAGCAGATTTTATGGTCATTATCAAAATACCAGTGGTACTAAAAATTCTAGAAAACATATAGGAATACTCTAAGAGATGAACTGAAGTCTGTCTTCTTGGTAACATTTTTTCCCTGACATATTTTGCAATTTTTGACAAAAACACTTTTATCTCAGACAGTATGTGGTTCAGCAAATTCTGAAACCACTTTTCTGTGGTGAATAGTTGAACTCTTCTCAGTTACAAACCTTGGGCCACATAGCTCCAAAGTAAGGAAAAGTCAGTGGGAAAAAAAATAATTTAGTTATATATTTAAAGTCCATGGCTATACCATGCACTATAAAAAAAAAAAAAGGAATTTCAGAAAGGCTGAAAATACTTGTAGGATAGCCCTACTAGCACCAGTTTAGGAGTTTTCAGTCATTTAAAAAAAATAAAAAAATCTGTCGTTTTGTCTACTTCTTTACTCATGAAGTAGTAGTTTCAAAGATGGTCGTCAATCACATCCAGATTTTTAGGGGCTATTCCAATAATTTATGGGTAAAAAGCTATTGACTGGGGGCATTTGAAAAGAAAGATAGAAAAGGGTGTGCGTGCATTTCTTGCTATCTGTTTAGCACAACCCCAGGTTAGAGCACTTCTGTGACCATGTGTAGCTCCAGCCATCAGTCATTTCACACTTGATAAGGCCATCCTGAAATATGATGTAACTCCTGGCACTCTTTTGATAGAACAGAATGAATTGATAATATATTTTGCAGACAAATAGTAATGTTATGGAATAGGAAGAGGTAATGAGCTGGGGAAGGAAAGACTGGAGTTGCCCCTGGCATAGAAGGGAGAGTGGATGTAATGCAGGATAGGAGGAACAGGGAACGGGACAAGGCAATACTCAGGGCCCCCCATCTGAAAAAAGAGTAAGGAATACCACTACTGGGGAAGAATAAATTTGGGCAAGATGACCCAGCAAATAAGACATCTGGCATTGCGGGCCTGAATTGACAAACTGGACTGGTCTGCTCTTAGTGGAATGAGAAGAATGACAGAGCCCATGACAGGTGCCCCAGCCACTGAGGAGGAGGAGCAGTACAGAGAAAAAAAGAAGATCTGAAGGAACGCGGGGGTTGACGTAGCACCCAGAGGTACTCATAAGAGGGTCCTTGGCACAGAGAGAGAACGGCTAATAGGAAATAAGCACTAGCCCTGCCAGGAGGAAAATGCAGAGGGACAGGAGGGTGGCAGATAGGACGCAGTGATGAAATAAAAGGAGGCATGGTATTTGTTCACAATAAGTTTAACTGACAATAGCTGATGAAATGTGTAGTCTCCGTGCTGCTGCTGCTTTCCCATGTTTTTAAATTCCCTAGCTTTCACTGCTGTGCAAATATAAAAATGCTTGCAGTTGCGCAGGCAGAGGGAATTGTGAACAAGCTGATGATTTGCTATCCACATGGATCTTGGTACAGCTTTTCTGCAGCTTGGCTTAGTGTGGGAATATTTTCATGGCTGACGTCTGGCTAAAAGCTCTTAATAATACTAACAGTCCTGCAAGAAATGCAAGGTCCTAATGCACTTACTTAAAGATATTACTTCAGCACTGCACCTCTAAAAGGATCAGTGGGATCCATAATTTTGAAAAGAATGGGCAAGCAGAAAAACCAAGATGTGGATATATAAAAATATGCATCCATACAGGTGTGTCTTTGCTGGCATATCTCGGGGGGGGGGGCGCGGGGCAGGGATGAAACCACACCAAAATTAAAAACATTTATACAAAAATGCCGGCAAGTAGGACTGACTTAGTGATTGGGTAATAACCATGCAAAATCTGAGGAAGTAGTCAGAGACTGATTACGCAAGATTAAGTTACAGAAAAAAAAGATTTTTCACTACTAGTAGAATTAAGTTGGCTAGAATTTATTTCCATCTCTGAAAATGATGAATAGATCCAAACACTTCTCAAGGCAACGCTAAGGCTTCCATGCTATATACTAAGTAGCTCCGGTGCAATTCTCTGCCATTGAGTGCAACAATATGGATCAGCCCATATTCACAATATGAAACACATTTACGTTATGCATTACAAAATTACATTCAAAATTAATTGAAAATAATGCAACAGTCCATATATTCCAAGTTATGACCAGGTGTTTTTGGGAGAATGCTGAGTGGCCCAGGTCTAAAGCATACCAATACAGTGCTATATGTAACATAAACCAGTGACCAGTAGTGATCCAGTTTGCCTGTATGGATGCAGCACCTTTGTCTTTAGTGACAATCCAAGGATATCATAAACATCTTTCAGATTCTCAAAAAAAAAAAAAAGCATAAATAAGAGATGTTCTATAGAAACCTCTTCTTAGTGCATTTTAGCTATGTATTCCTCATTGCAGCCTTAATTTAGAAAAAAATTGTGGTGGTGTTTAATATGTGGCTTTGAGAAACTGTAACTGTACAACCATGGATCTAGGCATTCATCTGTTGATAACTTCACGGAATGGTATTTGAAGGAAATATCACCACTGTAGCATTTCAACAAAAGGAAGAAAATCTCCTAAATGGGTATTTTATGGGTTTTCCAATAAAACAATATCCTTGGAAAAAAATGTTGCATTTAAGTTATGATATTTTAAATCTTTAAAATTTTGCTTTTTCTGTCTGTTAGGGATAATGAAACAAAGTGAATTCCAATAATAAATTCCATTTGCAATACAGACTTCCCTGAAAAAATTTCTATGGAGTGATGTAAAGAAGAAATGTAACAGAAAAACATTATATCCCCAGAGTGCTAATTTCCTAGTTCATTTTCTGAGTATATATAACTGTATCAGGAACAAAGAGAAACAGAGACAGAGCAGAAAGCTGCTGAAAGGAAAAACTAATTACATGAGGGAATATGAGTGAAATAAAGTAGCTTTTTACTACTTTGGTAAAAAGCACAAAGTATTTAGAAAGGATTCAGAAGTCTACAAAAGTCAAAATGTTCCAAAAGCCACATGATGAGTTGCAAACCCTCAGACAATGAACATGATTTTATAGCGCAGGAATGCCCAATCTGCATCCAGAGAACAGAGCAAATCCTGCCTATTGACCAACTGTCCAAATAACAGTATCAGTTCCTGAGACACAGGGACAGCTTGTTCCAGGCAGAAATTCCCAGCTATAACAACAACTGTGGAGTTGCTCCTTCATCAGTGCCACAGATTCCTGAGGATAAACTGATTTAAAGCAAAAGCTCCCAGCCCCATCTGTGGTAACATGTACCACTTAAATCCTGCAGGAATGCAGAATTCAACTGGTGTCACCATTTGCATTTCCAGGTTCAAAGCCAACCATAGCAGGGGAGGCGGGATGTGAAATGGGAGGGTGGGTGTCCTGGTTTGAGGTAAAACAGGACCAATTTTGTTCA
>RSEF01000001.1:179296886-179320531 GCA_003993805.1 Himantopus leucocephalus
GTAGAGGTGAGTATGTTGCCTCCTGTGATTCAGCCTTCTTCACTCGGTTATAAAGATCACCTGGATGCTGTGCTTTCTACTGACAGACTCAGAATGCGGCATGAGCAGATACATATTACAACTTCGAAACTGTCAAGAGCAATACTGGATGCCAAGTATTATTAACTAAGAGGCATCACAGCCTATGTTGGCAGTATGGACACTTAGAAATTAAAGTCAAAGTGGAACTACAACAGCAGTGGGCAATAACATTCTCATGCCCATGGACTCAGACATCCCTGGGTACCAATAGGAATAACAATGAGGAACGCCATCTGCTGAGCTCTGAAATGAGCTCTTTATTCATGCTTGGCAGACCCGCAAAAAAAGGAGGGGGAAGGAAGGGGTGTGGGGAGTTTGAAGCCAAAATTTTCAGCTAGATAAAGGTAAGCACAGCAGATGTTTTCAGCACTTCCCTCATGGGGTTTTGTTTGCCTATCCGCTATTTTTCTGTAGAAACTAGAAGCCATCATTCAAGGGACCCACTGAAAATTGCCAGTGATGCTTTGCTAAGCCTGGTACTTTCAGCAATCAGGTGTTAACAACACATAAATACATGCTGCTGTGAAATAAATTTAGATCCTAACAGAACCCAATTGCAATAATTGAGATGGAACTAATGCCTTTTGTGATTTCTGCAGGGTAGGCTAAACTAAATGCTTTACAGAGAAGAGAAGGTGCACCAGGGATATTTCCTCATATAGAAGCATATAAGTTCAGACCTCCATCATTTTAAACATTAGTCATTGGAACCCAGATAGCTCTGTTCACAAATACATAGCACAGCTGATCTGTCAGCCGAAAAGCAAAAGAAAGCTCCTATTGATCATGTTTTCAATTATCAGTAATATAAAGCAGATTTACAGAGCATCATCCAGTTTTATAGAGGGTTTCGAATGAGCACACAACACTTAGGCTGTACCCCAGTAAAAATGATTTTTCCCGTTATTAGCAAAAGTCTGCAGGCTTTGTGCTGGCCTGACAGCTCAGGGTCTAGGGATTTTTTGGCCTTGCCTTGGCCAGAGCTGACCTTAGCTTGCTTTAACAATTGTGTGTCCTGCTGTAACTTTGTCTCTGGGAATATTGGACTTGGCAAAAGCCTGACAAACCTAGGTAGTCGTCGTGGGACAATCAGCAGCCCTTTACGTCAGGTTGGGCAGGTGGAGGCTGCTGTGCAGTTTTCACACTTCACCTGGGCACTGAGGAGAAGCAGGCAGATCTTGCTGGCAAAACATGAGAAATAACATGAAGCAGACTCAAACAATTTTAAGTGTATTACTGATGAGACATCTCTGTATTAATTTGAACAATGAGTACATATTTTTGTAACAGGATTAATAATTTTGACTTAAAATATTAATTTGACTGAGAGAAAATACTTAGTTTCGGGTACATGGTGTGTTCCCCTCTGCTCATAGCAACATTTGCAGTGTATCAAGACCATTTGCTACCAAATCCATGCCCTCCTGGACCAGGACTATAAATTTGATTACGAACACATGAACAAATTTCTGCTGAATTAGCCAGAGCACGCAACACAAACTTTATGTTAGATTTATGCTGTTATACTGGCTTTATGTCAGCTGTGGGAGGACAGATGACACACGATAAAGCCTGTTAATAGTACAAAGTTAACATAGCAGAAGTTCTGCACTAATTTGAACCAGCAGAGCAAGCTTATATGGGATCAGCACTTAGGTCCTTGCAGCTACAACAGTTTGATCTGGTACTGGGAACCTGAAGACAGGCTTTCCTGTATCATAAAATCATGGCCTCAGAAACTCTGGTGTTGTGGATTTGATATATATCCTAGCTTATTCCCTTTAAAATTCATGTGGGCTCCAGGATGTTCATATGACAGAGAATGCTCCTTAGGATTCAATAAGTAAAGGATATTGTGATGAATTTTTTTTTGCTGATTATTTTTCTCCTCAGTGCTTACATCTTCCCTTCTTCCTCTCTTCTCCCTTCCATCTCTGTTTATCTTTCTCTTTGATTTTCTCCTTTCTAGCTTTCTTCTTCACTACTTGTCTGTTGGTTATTTCTCTCCCTTTCTCTAGTTTCTTGCCTTCCCTGCTTTTTGATGAGTCTCTCTGCTCTGGCTTTCCTACAACCCACTCCACCCCTCCTCCTTGCTGATCTCTCTCCGTATGCTGAGCCCTGCAGACGGCTCATCAGCAACACTCCTTTGCCGAGGAGCAGGGGCAGAGCAGGGTAATGGCCTAGCATGCTGATTCCTGTTTTGAATAAGATGGTCGTGCTTATGGAAATAATTGCTGTGTGGATAGCTTTGCTTTGACGACAAAGCTGTAAGTGGTGATAGTAGTTTAGCACTTTTAATTTCCACTAAATGAGTAAATGGAAGATAAATAATGGAATTTAACATCATGAATTTAAATATATTGTAATTTGATTGTGTTCAAATGTACCTGAAAAAAAATGTGTAAGAAGGTAGTAATTATTTGAAAGAGCTTAGGCTGGCAATATAAACATTTAGTCATTTGAAATTGAAAAAAAGGGAGAATAATAAAATGGAAAGAAAAAAATAATATCTGGTGAAGCAGGGGAGAAACTTTTCATTTACATATGCTCATAATCAGCTAAATCAATATTACTTGTCCAGGGATGGAATTTACACCCAGAACAAATGGTTAAAAAAATAAAAAATAAATCAACAGGAATCACATTAAAACTGTATTAGATCAGAGTGGGATACTGACCTTGTAAAAGGTTTATCTTTTCAAGATACTGCTGGATGTACTGTTGTATCACTGGATGAGTTTTGGTTACCTCCATGAAGTAAGCTGATGACTTTGACCCAGGCTGTAAAGAGAAGTCACCCAAAACATACAGGAAGTTAACATTAATGACAAGGAGAAATACACCTTTTGGGTTGTTCAGCAAGAGTTAAAAGGAGATCCTTCTTCTCAGCAATTTTCTCACAGGAGAAAAATGGCAGTTAAGATTGCTAATATATCCTGAGGGCTAACTGGGTGAGATTGCCATATCAGCAGCAGAGAAGGATAAAATAATGCAATGCTTGCTGAAAATGTAAAATAAAAATATCTTTATAGAGGAAAAACCTTCATTAATATGAAATAAGATGATATGCCTCAAGGGGATCATCTCGTACTTTGTGGCTGTCAAAGGCAAGGAAGCACTCAGGGACTCTAATTTCACCCATCCTTTCCCTTAGCAGTCAATGAGCTTTCAAATCACCACTCCCCTTTCTTGAGCTATTTAATCCAGATCATAACTAGAGAATTTCACTGCTGCCCTAATCTCTCAAGCTTCAGCATGAGATGTGCATGGACTCGTTAAACTTTGTCGAGCCCCCTGTTCCACCGTACTCCAGAGGCCCAACATAAATGAGGAGCCAGCTTGGCCTCACTTTCCATTACAGCCTAGGAGAAATACAGACAGTAACAAAGGTGACTCAGATCTTAAACAGGCTAAATCTCTTTTAGGCTGTCTCTGTGAGAAACCATAGGGGAACTGTATTCCTAATTATTGTTCCTAATTGTTTAAAATTAGGATAAATTAGGGGTGAAGGAGGACCTGAAGTAAACATGGTGCTGTGCAAAGACGTGTCAAATAAGCAACGCCCCTCAGGGATTTTACAGCCCAGCCTGCTGGGCGATGCAGGCTCGCACAACAGGAAGACCCAGAGGGATGTGTTGTCTTAAGAGCCAATTCAAAGCACGTTGAAGTAAATGAGCTTTGATTGATTTCGGTGGGCTTTAGCTTCTGCTTCCCTGCGGGGCGTCCGCAGAGGTGAGCCAGCACCTTTCACTTGGCGGAAGAAGTGAGGTGTGACTGCCTGTCCGACCCGCAGACGTTATCTGTTACAGCTGACATCACTTGTCATGGGTAAAATGTGTTTCTCTATGAATTTTGCGCTTGCATGTTCTGTTCGCTTTCGTGTTGTACTTACACTCCTGCCTACAGCAACATCTACGTGCTGTGTGAGCTGTCTGCATATTCTCCTGACCTTTCTCAAAGGCAGGAGGCAGCTGCACCACTGCATCCATGCTGACAGCTTCAGTCTGGGTTTTACATCTGCTGTCATCTTGCCAACTACTTTTCATTATCCTTCCAAAAAAAAAAACCAACCTAAAAACCCCAACCTCAACCACATGCCTTATTCAAAACCAAATTATCACAGTTTGGATCACAACAGGTGTACTGAGTTTGTACAAAACCTTGTGCTTGTGGAGCGCACAGTAGAATGAGAACGGGGAGATAGAAAAGTAAATGCTTCACTAGTTTATTCCACCCCAGTCTTATAATTTAAAAATGATAGAAATATTTAAATGCCAGATCTGATCAACCGCTGAACTACAGAGGTGCAAAGAGATCATAATTAATCTGCAAAACATTTTTTGCTATGGGAAACTTGATAACATACATTATTATTGCTTGTTCTATGCTCTTATTTCCAGTTAGGCTGAGACAGATCAAATTTATATTGGCATGTTTCAGCAAAAATCTCTCAGCCACTGCAGAAAAGACATATAAGATAAAAGCAGATTGTTTGCCCACTTCAGCATGAGCAGGCTTTGCTCTGGTACTTAACAACATTTTCATGCACAGTGATTTTTCAATTTTGAAAAATGTTTTTTTAATGTATTTGTGTGCAGGATGTGTTTTTTTGTGTAGAAGTCTCCAGGTTTTTAAGAAAGTAAACTGTAACAATCAGAACTTTACCAGCTCTGTCATTTGAGGTAACAAGCACTTAGCAATAGCAGCGATTCATGTAGGTTTGACAACAGAAAAGAAAATAAGCGGAACTCAAGAATTATGGATTATACCAAGCACTATGCAATGCTAAATAGAAATATCCAAGCTAGCAAAGGCACAGGGAAACTGAATCATGATTCTGTTAGTGTGTTACTTTTCCTGGCCTAATTCTTCCTGATGACAAGTGCAAATTAAACAGGGTGAATTTGCCCAGAGAGACCTTTGTGCTTGCACAGTTGCACTGATTCAGGTATGGAACATATACACTGCCATGGATTGCCCAGTTGAGATCGACGCTTGTATCAAATTCAAGCTCTGCTAGGAGTTTTCTGCTTGCATATAGGCTGTTCTTCCCATTCCCTTCAAACTTAATTTTATCTGGCCTGTTGCAAAAGAGTGTCCCCATTGCAGTCCTTTCCCTACTTTGTCACAGCAGCCTCTTCGTAGTCCCATGCAGTCAGTCCCATTTCTCCAATTTTTAATAAAGGTGAAAACCTCCTCGTCTGAACAACTCTTCTCTCCATTTAAATAGCCAGAATCACCTCCTGAGCCCACAGCCATGCTGTAACTTTTGGACCACTTCCCTTTTAGCAATACTGAATCTTGAGTGCCCAGACTTTTTGCCAGATTTCATTTTCATTCAGCTCCTCATCCATGGATCTTTTGCATCCACATCCCTTATCCCTGCACCTCAACCCTACCTCAGTGTCAGGTCGTATCTGCCCGCCCTGTTACATTTTTTCCTTTGGCTCACTGATTCCCAACTTAACTCTTCTTACCCAGATGCCCAATCTGCTTGCAGTTCCTTTTTTTTTCCACATTTACACAGTAGACTTTAATTTCCTTCTTCCATATTTCCTCCTCCACTTTCACCCTCAATCTCTCGCCCTGGCAAACACACTATTCCTCCTCCCCACTTCCAGTCCCACTTTCCCCACAGCCTGCAATACGAGCTTCCACCATCTACAACCTCACATCTCATCCCATGCCCCAGGATGTGTTGCAATGTGCTGTTCTGCGGTCACCCTTACTTTCCCACGCTATTTTAACCCTTTGGCATATGGCTAAATTAGACTCTTCCTCCAGGTTTCTTGGGCCCAGCAAGCAAGTCACTACCAAGCACACAGTAGACCCTCTAAGATCTGAAACTTGGACTTGGCACAATTAGAATAAGTCAAAACTACAATTTTAAGCTAGTTGCATTCAACCTCATGCTAGACCTGCCACAGCTGGAGTTTTGGGAGACTTTATCCTGGAAAGCTGTAGCAAGAGGATATCTGTAGGACATAAGCTAACAGTGGTTTTTCAAAGGCCAAAGCTGAGCAGCTTTTTCCAGAGAGAGAAAAGGCACATGCCTGCCAAAACACACAAACCCATAAGTACGTGATGGGTCTTCCAAAAAAAAAAGAAGGCTGAATCTTTTAACAAGAGCAAAACAAATGTATTTTTCCATTCCATTACTGTTACCAAACCATTTGTGAGTTGATTTAAAAATAAATAAATCTATTGGGCAGAACCAGACATTCAGCATGGAAAATTTTAGTTGAAAACAGTGAAACCAAGGAAGCCTTGTAAGCAGCTGAAAAAAGTCTAATAGGAAGCATAAGGCATACTGATTGCTAACTGATGCTAACAACCCCAAATCTACTACTTTTCTGATTTTCGTATTATTATCTGACACTAAATGCAGACAACAATCTGAGATGATAACAAGAGGGTGTGAGAGGCGCACATAATGTCATAACTGCTAGGCTTTCAGAAATGACTGAGGGGGACTGGCTGAAGCAGAAGATAAGCTTTTCTTTGTAAGAGTATTGATGAAATAGATAAACCACATACTGAGTCTAATCTGGGAATCTGGAGATGTTCAAATGACTGTCAAAACAAAATGAGAAATAGAGGAGGAAATACTGTTCCAAAGCCTGCTCATTGATTTAAGCACTTTTGGTGCCAATAGGAATAATAACAATGAAAACCATCTGCTGATCTCTGCAATGAATTCTTTATCCATGCTTGAAAGCCTTGTGCAGAGATGGGAAGCTGTGTGTGAGGCTGTAGACAAAACAAGGTGTGTGTGGCAGATGTTCTGAGGGTTTCACTCACAGGAATCCAACTGCCACTTTGTTAAGACTTCTCGAGGGACTGGAGATCAGCTTCTTGTGGAGATACTGTCATCAGACCTCACAACACATTTCTAAATCTTGTGGTTTAATTCATCAACCATTAGCCAAAAATAAAAGTGAGATTCTGCAATGAAAGAGGGTTCAAAAAAGGACATTGCTGTAATAATTTAAAATATACTGACCTAAATATAAATTGATGAATAAACAGAAAATTGATAGAGGATATACTGGACTATTATTTTCCTCCTGTGGAAAATTCCATAAATCCCTGATGTCAACTGATAGGTTTTTTTGTTGTGTGCACTGCCTCAATCCAAATCAGGCTGCTGCATGCTCACAGCAGTTGTGATTCCTAAATATTTTTCACAAAGTTGTAGCATACGGTATATTTAGGAATGGTCTATTTGCATTCACATGAAAAGAGACTTGAGCGTACAGGCAGAACTGGCAGAAGGGTGCTGCACAAATCAAAGGGAAACAAAAACTAAAGATTATTTTATTAGGATCGCAGAGGTAACCTTTACACCACTCCCACATAGATATTCACATGTTGAATAGTCACTGGTTAATGGCTTCTATTCACCACCAGTAATCACACAGTGGTAGTGTGCGTCAGTAAATAAAATTTTTGCCATTAGTCACACAAAACCACAGTCTTGGCATGGACCTGACAGTGGAGGGACTCAGGACTTCTCTGGGCCTGAGCTAATTCTGGCAATAGTCAAGGGACTACTGTCTGATCTGGTGTAGCTCCTGGGGTTACTGTGTGGTAAAGGCCCAACAGAACTAGGTAGTCACTGTGTGACATACAACAGCCCTCTGTGTTCACAGGAGCTGGAGAAGGCTTTGGGTGATGCTCAGTGAGTAGAAGCAGGTCTTGTTAAGAAAATATGTAAAAATAGCCCCAGGTGGACCCCAAGATCAAGGAGGAAGAGACCACCTTCACTATGTTGTTCTCCTCCTGAAGACTGCAGGATGACCAGGACTCATCATGTACCTTTCCCCCTCCATGCACACCCCTCTGCTTGCAGAAGACTGGATCTACTGGCTGTAGGGCCCATAGAGACACTGGAAGGGTGAGCGTAGCCCCAGGAAAAAGGAGCAGATGTTACTAAGTTTTCTTTTTTAACAATTTTAAGAGTGTTATTGATGCAATTTTTCCATATTACCTTGGACTATAAGCATCAACAGTATTGGAATTGACCAAGAGTAACAATTTGCTGTATTTTGGTTTGATTGTTATGATTTTGATTAGTCTAACAATAAATTCTTTGCTCCCTATATACACACATGAAGTATTCCCTTTTGTTCCTAGCAAGATTTCAAACGTAACAGTAGCTGGGATACAACATGCTTTTCCACATTCTTCAAAGAGGAAATAATAGTGATAGATAGATATAGACCTTTTAATGGCAAGCATACTATTTTATATATTTTAACTGTGATCAAGAACACAGTTGGCTTTGTACACGGACAGATCAGCGCTTCTGGACTGCAACTAAGTTATCCCAAAAGATTTCTCTTCATTGGTAACTGCGTTAGGTGTAAGATGTGAGCTGAAGTTATTGTAGAGACTGGGATCAAACCACAGGTAAGATTTAGTCTAACTGGCTATTTGTATAATGCTGCACCTCTTCTATATGCATATGTATCTATGGCTGTATACATCTCTGCCTATTGTGTCCACAGTGCCAGATCCTGGATCCATCCTGAGGTCTGGCTGTGGCTGGGGAACAGCAGAAACCAGTGAGAGAAATGTGAAGGGTTACTCATCTGCCACACAGCCTGACAGGCAAGCAGAGAAGGAGAGGAATCCAATCTCTTCCCAGCACAGGAAAGGGAGAAGGGAACTTAAGTTTGCCCTTACAGAAGAAAAGAAGCTGCTTTGGACAGTAAAAGTTGTGGTTTTAACTATTGGGTCAGACCAGGGCACTTCTTTTGTGCAAGGTGGATGACAATTTCTTCGTAATAGTCAAATCTATTCCACCTGCTACAACCAAAAGGGTCCACTTTTTAGTAATTAAGGAGTTAGAATACTTATTCCAAAATGCTCTGATGTTGCTCTACATGCTGACCAACGGAATATATGAGAGCAAAAGACATCAATGAAAAATCGGCACAAGTAGAAAGCTTGTGAACTTGTCTCCTTGCTCATTTACCCTTCCCGCTTTCCCCAGGTGTTGTACTGAGAGGTATCCTGCAGTAATGACCGTGGACCTTTTGTTTGGACCTTGCAAGTCAGATTTGACGTCTAGCCTGTTGTTTGAAAAGCCCAGCACTCCAAACTGCAATGGCTGATTTAGTACTTGTGCCGTTCACTGATGCATTTGCCTCTCTAGATGGCAGCTCCCTGCTTGGTGACTCATAGCGAGTCCTCTAGGCGTCTAAATTGGTTTTGTTGGTGGCTTTTAGTTGTACAGTTTTTCTTGTCAGTAAGATGTTTGAAGATTATCGGGAGAGGAAGCTAGCAGAGACACTCTTGTGCTCTTGCCAGCTGCAAAACAGGGCTTGAGAAATGTCTCCTTTGGAGAACTAATGGTGCCCTTCAGATATTAAAGGGTCAAGCTGTACCATATGGTTGCTGTCCTAGATCAAGCCTTTAACAGGTCTCCGACAGCAGAAGAGCTTTTCACAGCAGAAAGCAGCAGAAGTGGTAAGAGGGGCACTCACCGGCTAGCAGAATTTTGGGAATCTTTTGAGCAGAGACAGGGGGTCCTGACGCCTTCTAAGGAAAATAAGCACAACCCTGTGACTCGTCTCAACTCTGCCTCGGCAGAGCTGTATATATTTCAGCATTCTTCCTCTACAAACTCCTTTCAAGTGTACTCAGTATTCAGTAAGAGACTATGCACATCTGCTGTTCCAAGAAGCAAGTTTAATTGCTGATGGGATTTTTTCCCACTAGCATTTCAACCCATCTGCATGTTGCGATTACTGAAGCCTAATTTTGTTTTTGTCTACTTCAACCTTTTCAAGTGATATTCATTAATCCCATCTATGGCATCTCTAACATGTGGGAAATGTGCCTAGAGTAATTACAAAGTATTTCCTCTGCACTTAGTTCTCATATAAGAGCATGGGAAGATAATGAAGGCTGATTGTAGTGTCATCATTCCATTGAGGAAATGAATGATGCTGTTCAAATAACAGCTGGCTTGTTACATAAAAGAAATGACAGATCAGAATAATAAAGGCAAACTCCCCTTTAACATATCATTCTAATTTGAAAGTCTCAAATAATTGCCTGGAATCCTGGAAATACAGAAAATAGTACAAAAAAGGCCCTTAAGTTTTGTCTCTGTATGGTTGTGTGTATACACGTAAATATATATTTACACACTTATACATACATGCCTACAAACATGTAGTATTTCTCTTTTTTTATGATATATATATATTTTTATGTATGTATGTATCACAGTGAGACAGCAAGAAAGCTCACCAAGAATAGTATTTTTTAATCTGGAATATCCACCCTGGAAAAGAGAATACAATTGAGGGAAATTTCTTTTTATCGTTAACTGACCTGAAGTGAGCATTTAGGAATATGAATGGTATGTATTATAAGTGTATTTAAGGTGCAATGGGAGTTTCACTGTATAACAGTAATTTACACTACAGTGCCTTTATAAAAAAACTTGTGAACCCTTTAATCTCCAGCATATATATATGAAAAACAATGGAGGTTTTTATATGTTATATATATTTTAATATGAATTATTGATATAAAAACATCGCATATATAAACATCTTATATGTATATATGAATAGATAACCTCAGTTGCTAAATGGTCCATTTAGAAGTGCCCACTCCCCAGATAAAATTTGCAGTGCTGAGCTCATACTCTGAGAAGCGAAAGGGCTGGTTTCACTGCGTCTTTCTGTCTGAGGGTGTGTTCCTAGACTGTCTTTCAGGCAGTCTAAACCCTAGAGCTTGACTCCTTTAATAAGGAAGGGATAGCATTGTAGGGCGTTTTCAGACTGCAACACCTGATTGCTAATTGGAGTTTGAAATAAAGACAGGCTAATAGCAACCATAATGTGACATCTTTCAGGTCTAAGAACTTCCTCGAGCAATCCAAGGAAAACATCATTCAGAGCAAGGTGTGACCTCAAATGATACAGAAGATAAAATTAAAGCTAATAACAACATTAGGGTAAAATAAGGTACTGGGATGAAGCCTTTCAGAACAGACTGCCAGCAGCACCAGCTACATTCCTAAACTAGATACAGGAGACTGGAAAAATGCTTCACGTATTCTCATTTTACATTTTCAAGCTTCAGCAACTGACATAAACTGGGCTCTGGGGATCCGCAAATAAGATGGACCCCAATAAAAGAATCACAGTATAAGACTGGTTTGTGGTCCAGCCTCATGCTCCAAGCAGTGTCTGCTGGGATAAGCTTCAAGGGAGGAGACCACACAACCTGTCTGGGTAACATGTTCCGCTGCTTGACTGTCCTAATAAAAAAAGACACATTTTGTATTTATGCATTAATGTTTGCCAGTGGGGTAGCATAAGCTAAAATCAATGCTTAGAGCTTTAACAAAGAAACCCAAGTAGAACATAAAATCCTGTTAGAGAGGGCAATAAAGTAGTTTAAATTGAGTGTATACAAAGTCTTCATGAAAGGCTAGCTTCAGGAAATGGTGGAACAAAAATGTAACTTGATTCAATTAGATTTTTATTATTATTCATAAATGAAGAAATAGGGATCTATATTGCCATAGCAACAAAATACCATATGTTATTTCTATATAAATTTGAAAATGTACTGTTCTCACATGAAATTAAAACCAGAGCCCAGGAGCACAAAGAACATTAAAGTAGTGCATTTATAATAGGAAACTGATAATTTTCTGACCAATTGGTTTTGTCTCCAAATTAAAAGATTGTTGAAAGGGATATTTAACACTGAAGTTGATTTTTGAGAAGTATCCTTTCACTCCAGAACTAAAAACAATCTCAGAGCCCAATTTTTCTCTAAGAACCACACGTGTAGCTTTGCAGAAATACTACGTTGCTTGACAGCTCAGGGCATAACTCCTTTTAAAAAACATGATTGTGTAGACAGAGGTGTAAGCTATGCTGTGCGTGTGAACTGATACTGCCTCTTGAAAACGCAGCTCCTGAAGGTGTTGTTAATCCTTTATTTATTGAATAAGTTCAGTGAAAGGCTTTTACTGAAAGTCATTTTATACAGCAGAGAGATATCTGCATGCATTTAGAACTGCATTCAGCAATCGTAAGTTGCTAACCTCTGCACATGCTGTAAGCCCTCCAACTTGAATGCCTCTTATTACCAAACTAGGCCCAACTGCAAATTTAAGGTAGTAGAAGTCGGAGCCAAAATCAGAGTGAAAGTAGTCTGCAATCTTTTAGCTAGTGGACAGCATTTGCATTTAGTATTTCAGTATCCCGTTTGAATTCAGACACCAGATGAAACAGAGTTCTTAATGGTAACTCAAAACGTCTTTTTACTAGCAGCAGACTTCTTGCAGCTCTCATGAAAATATCAAAGCAAAGAGACTGAATAAGAACCTATTCTACTCCTTATTCTTTTAAAGTCTGGATCTTAAACTCTGCTGCTTGTGTTAGAAATCACATCAGACTTTAAGAATTTGGGGGCTTTCAGGAAGGGATAAAAGAAGGTAATCTTAATTCAAAATTTTACACCTGACCTGCACTTATTGATGTCACTGGAAGTTTTCCAGACTGAAGTGTGGCATAATGTGTACAAAGGCACTATGCTGACTCTCTGTCCTGAGCAAATTATCCCAGATGACTGGGGCTTTCATCTAATGTACATTTCTAATTTTCAGTAGCTGGGATAGACCGCTTGTTTTCTTCTCTGCTGATTTGACAAGGGTAGAAATTTTACATTAAATATTGAGTGTCATATTAAAAATTCAGAATTTAGTTCTGTTAGTGAATAATTATATCAAGACCAAGAGAATTAAGGCGATAGATGTGACACATATCGTTTCTTGATAAATTTTTAAGTCTTTAACAATAAAAAGACATTTCACTGCTATGTCAGCTCTAGCAGTTAAAGGTTTTCTGAAATTTTATGCATCTGTCCTCATCACTTTTTTCCAGTTCTTCACATTTTCTCCACGTTTCAGAACCTCGTGGTGAGTTTAGCATATAATAGTACAGTATTTAGATAGTAATTGGTGCCAAGTCACCTTAAATTGAATGACACTGCCAATTTTGACTGATGAAATCATCAGCTGCTGTTGTGTCAGCAGCACATTCCTGTCGATTACAGAGCAACCACTCGTTGGATGGTATTTCCAACTGAACAAGGAGACAAGTCTACCAAGACATTCCCTGTTTCAGCCTCTAGCAAACCACAAAGGAACGCCCGTCAGGGAAAAAGAAATTCATGCTGTGTGCATTGCTAAATTGGTAATTGCTTCCGCTTCTGCACTGGACTCAACAAGCATGGAAAAAATGTGGTAGGGAGAGAGAAGAAAAGAGGAGAAGCTCTTTGAAATTCTTTCATTTAAATTAGACTCTTCCCGGTCCACAGCTGTATCACAGTCTGGATTTGAGGGTTACAGTTGTGATATAAATCTGTTATTGGACAAAGACTCTTGAAACTCTCAGTAAAATTTTCAAAGAACCTAAAAGGAATTAAACACACTCAGTTAAAGTGAAGCAGACATAAGATGCTCATTTCTTCTAGGTCAAATAAATGTATTCACTAAACTGAAAACATATAAATATGTGTAGTTTAGATACCAAAACAATGCAAACGTAAGATCCAAAATCCAATGCTCAGTTTTCACTTTCTTCAAAAGAAAAAGTGATTTTTTACTTTGAATTTCCCTAAGCAGTTCTAGTCCTGTCTTCGGTTACTTCCTTCTCCGCGTGCCCTAGTCAGAGCACCTTTTTGGCTAATTCACATCTACATCCTTAGTACAAAGCATAGACACAATCTTGCCATAGCACAAGCAAGCACAAGCCAGGACTGTCCCTGTCCACATTAAGTACTGGAAGCGAAATGGCCAAGGTCTAGCTTGAGCAATCTGGCTTCTGGGATCCTGGGTGCTTTTCAGTAACACAAGTTTCACAAGAGGATGGGCAAACTCAGGGTAGCCTGCAGCCTGTCACAGCACCATACCTGCAACAACAGCAATAAATCACTTTAAATTACTGCAGAAGGGAATTCCAGCTACTAGGTCCTTGCATATAACGTATTCTTTCACCCTTGTACTTTTTCTCATGAAAGCAAGCCATGTGTGCTGCTGAAGTATCTGCATGATTCAATGTGGGCACCTACCCTAAGGAGACAATATCCAGTCATGGACTCCAGATAGACAGAGGCCGAGATTATGGCCCTTGAGATGCCAACAAGATGCCCTTTGCTTATTTTTTATATTAGCTGGTTCGCGTGGCACTTTCTCAGATCCCGCTCCATGTTGCACATCCCTTCACCCAATATAGGAAGCCCAGTCACAAATCTGGGGGAGGAACCCAGCCCCCGAAACACTGGTGCAGCAGCATTTGTTTCTGCAACTAGAGATTTAACTAAATCTTCTACATAACAGCTGAATCCTATAACACTCATTACAGGACTACTCAGGCCCTGATCTGCTTGAAACCTTTGAGTTTGTTACCAGCAGATGTAAGGTTGGTCTTCTATTGAATTGTTACAGCATCTAAGGCACTAATAGAAGAAAGAGATCCTATCCAGGGAATTTCAGAATGCATTTGATCTCCTGAGAAAATAAGATTAGAATGCGATAAGGCGGAAAAGTCAAATGAGGAAAGTATGAACTTCAGGAATGAATACAGCAATATCAAACCATCTCTTGAATACAGATACATCTAGACTGAAATCCAGTCAGCCTGACTTACAAATATAGCATGCCCATATACTGTTTCTAGCAAAACAGCCTTCCAAAATAAAAGCCTAATTTTCATATAAAGTTAATGAAGACAAGGACATAACTTGAAAGGACTCCAAAGGGAGATCCCCTAACCCTAAATTTTAGCCCCTAATCTACATGGTCAGGAGGATCTGGAGGATTCCCCTGCCCACCAGGGAACATCCCAATGTCAGACACTTAACACAGGAACACCAGAGCCTTGCCTGGTATTTTTGTAGTGAATGCCACTATATTTTAAGGAGAGGCTTAGGAATATTGACCATGTGGTAAGAAGGGGGCTTTCTGAATTTGCTGCTTTTCTAAGCAATCACGTTGCATAATTCTCTTCAAAAATGTCAACTCCACCTTCCAACCAGCCCGATTTGGAACTCCCTCTACCAGATCCATTGCAGAACCTGCTCCTCTCATATTTTTCTTCTAAAAGCTAAAGAACATGCAGACAGGTAAGTGGATCCCAGAGCAAAGTGTGGGAAGGAATAGTAGTGGAAATTAAGAAAGACAAGCTCTGTTCCTTCTATACCTCTTTATTTTTTATTTAAGTTTGCCTTTAAGTCCCACTGAAGATTTCTCAGTATATTTTCTATTTTATTTGGCACTTTGGTTGCAGTGTTCATGAAATGTGAGTTCAAAACCAAGTGGCAACACACCTGCTTAGGGTGGGATAACTGGAAGATGGATCTCTACAGAATTAACAGCAAATCTCTAAAATGCTCATGAGGGATACACCCAGATGGAAAAGCTATGTTGTGTTATAGTAACTCCCCAGTTATATACATGTAGTGTATGTGAGGTGCTGGGAAGTAATAATGAGGGAACAATATTAAAACAGTAGGACTTAATCTTTGAAAAGTGAAATGGGCAGTTTGGGTAAATAATAAATGAAAATTAAGGATAATTTTATTGATATACTTTTTCATTGATTAATTCTGTTTTCCATCCTCAGACAAAGACTATTAACAGTTCTCAAATTGGTAATGACCAAGTCTGATTTTTTTGCTCAGCCCTACTCTCAACCTGAAGCATAAATACTAGATGATTTCCTCAACCAAAAAAAAAAGATTGTAAATGCCAAACTAAGGTCGACTGTGTGCAATTCAGATTAATGGATTCAAACTATGGAATTCAACAGCTAAGTCCCTTTTAGGTTCCAAACGTCATGCTAACAACTACCCAGTCCGCAATGAACTACTTGATATTTCCAGTGTGCAACTACACACGGTACAATAGTGTATACAAAAATCCCATCCAAATGCACAGCTTCACCTCAGAATCTGTCCATCTTATGCTACGCTACACTGATCTGCATTCCTTGGAAAAGGTCTTGATTTGTGAAGGGGGAGCAGTGGGTCAGCAACACTCTCTGTACATGTATTCCTCTCACATGATAAGTGAAGATATGCAAGCTGTGCAGCTACTCATTTCTCTCTTCAGCCTGGGATGAGCAGTGCAGAAGGCATTAGCTGAACATTGAACAGCATGAAGTTCTCTCTGAATTAAGTTAGTACATTCACATGGGAAGTTACATGATGACATAATGGAGGTTGGGAATAGGAATAACTCAGTGGTTTGTTGATGCGTCCCTGAAGAATAGAATAGAATAGAATAGAATAGAATAGAATAGAATAGAATAGAATCATTTCAGTTGGAAGGGACCTACAACAATCATCTAGTCCAACTGCTTGACCAATTCAGGGCTGACCAAAAGTTAAAGCATGTTATTAGGGTCATTGTCCAAATGCTTGTTAAACACTGACAGGCTTGGGGCATAGACCACCTCTCTAGAAAGCCTGTTCCAGTGTTTGACTACCCTGTCTGTAAAGAAACAGCTCCTAATCTCAAGTCTGAACCTCCCCTGATGCAGCTGTGAACTGTTAATGTCGTGGACTATTTCCTTTGCAATTTCAAAGCTGGAATATGTTCTGCTAAACTTCATCTAGTTTTTTTTTTTTTCATGGAATCTTTGAGCTTCCTACATGTCTGCATACTTACTCTTTATACACATGCATACAGAAACACCTACAGGGTACCAAGTATATACTTAGATCTTTGAGTGGATCACACAATTTTAACATGTGTAGGCTATATGAAAACAAAGGGTTTAAACAGAATACTTACTTAAATAGAAAAGGAAAAAAATAGGCAGAGAGCATTCTAGAAAGTTAGTAGACTGTTAGTAGCAGGCCTTTTCCTTTTACTGATTTTGAAATTTTTTAAATAATGAAAATTTTGAAATAAGATGTCCTTCCAAGCAAATAATGAGCAAGTCTTTGGACAGTGCTTGACAATGACTCTATTTTCTCCACTTGCTTTTTTTAGCATTTGAAATTTGCCAGTGAAAGTAGCACTTTGAGGAATTTCTCACAAAAAGCAACAGAAATTAAAAAATGAGAATGTAATTAAGGGGTGCATAAATATCAAGTAGAAAGAGGGAAAGAGCCACAATTATTATATTTTCCTTCACCCATTGATTATGTCATCAAAGATAATTTCTGTTTACTTTCTTCCCTTCTGTGAAACATTAGAAAATGGAGCTTCTTGCTGTGTCTAATGTATTTCACATATAAGCCATTACTGTGATGTAATGTCAGAACAATTTGGAATAAGCTGATTTCTTTTTCTGATACATAAGAATTCCCCTGAAGAGATGTGATTAGACTGTTGAGGGTCAGTCGTTGCTCCCTTTATCCAGGTATTTGGAAGTTTGAATGATTCAAAAGACAGACATTCTTACACTATGTTTGGGGCATAATCAGTTAGGCAGGGAGTTACAAAAAAAGATCTTAAACAACTTTCCATCTCTATTTTTACTTAACAGAGTTAAATGTCCTTTGTATAAAACAGAGTTACCAGATCTATGTCCGAGAACCTCAGTGTATGTCAAGCCTCATTGATTTTACACCCTATGTCCAAAATCGACTTTCAAAGATCATTTTGTTCAAACTGCTGCATAAAAATGCAATATAAACATTTCTCTTAAAAGGTTACATTAGATACCCACTCAGAAATTCTTGCAGAGTCGCAGCAATGGAAGTTCAACAGGAGGAATGGTTTCCAAGGAGTGGGAGATACATTAATATCCTATCCCCGGCAGAATGAGACAGCAATGTATCTTGGATGACTTGTGCAAGTCAGGTCTAAAATAAATCATGGCAACCAAAAAACTCCGTGATGTGAGAAGAGCTGTAGAAGTACTAGATATGGATTTTTATTGGGTGCTGCTTTTTTTTGCCTTTTTTTTTTTTTTAGTTACTGTTTCATTTGAAAAGATCTAATTTGATTTTAAAGTAGCACATTTTCTTGAAATTCTATATAAGATTGTTAAAGAATCTATGCTTCTGTATCCCTCTAATACTTGCTCTGCAAGTATCTCAATGCACTGACAACATTGTTATAATCAGACCCCTTCAAAATCAACTGCATGTTTCAGCAGAAACTGGATAAAAATGACGCTTTCACCAATTTCTATAATTTATTCCATACTAGTAGCAAAACCATGATTTATTCCATACTAGTAGCAAAACCAAAGAAATCAAGAAGGTTTTCTTCATGCAAAGATGCAGATAGAAAGTCAATGTGCTGAATCAATCAAAAATGAGACAGAACAAGCCAGTGTGCAGCTGAACATAGAAGTTTCACTTTGCTACAGTATCGGACAACATAATCACACTGACACTGGTTCCTAAAGTCTACACGTTTCTGGGCATTAACACTAGGTTCAATTTAACTCCAAAATAGTTAATAATATGATCCTATTTGTGCTTTGGTTTAAGCCATGTAGCTCATCCTCTCAGAACACTCCAAAACAGAAAAACAAATTCTTCAGATTCTTCTTTCTCTTCATTATCTCAGAAAATTTCATAAGGCTTCATATTAAAGTTACTGCCTTGAGGCTATCAGATTACCTATCCACCCCAAAAAATCATCTTATGTCCTCAGCTGAAAATCTTATTAAACATAATGAAGCAGAAATCAATCCCTTTATGAAGTACAGATATATATTTTTTACAAAAAAACATACCTCATATTGTTGTGCCAAACAATACATATAGCTGTTACTTTGCAATTTCCTTTTTTGTACAGTCACAGAAGAATTCACAGAATGTCAGAAGAAGACCATCTAGTCCAAAAGTGGACACAGCTCCAGACATGGTCTGACAAGTGCCAAGCAGAGGGAAGTAATCACTTTCTTAGACCCACTGTTTATATTCTTGCTAGCATGGCCCAGCATGGCTAGCCTTCATTGCCATAAAGGTGTGGCGCTGACTCAAGTTCATTTTGCTGTCCACAAGGACCTCAGGTCCTTCTCAGCAAAGTGGTGACCTAACCACTCAGTTCCCAGCCTGCACTGATCAATGAGGTTGTTCTGCTCCAGATCCAGTATTCTGCATCCATCTTTAACGAACTTCTTGAGTTGCTCTTCAGCCCATTCCTCCAGCTTGTCAAGGTTCCTACAAATGACAGATATTCTCACCAGCCATTCACCTCAATTTTGTGTCACCCATTAATTTGTTGAGGGTACATTCCTTCCCACAGTCCAGGTTGGTAATGAAGACATTAAAGAGTTTTAGGCCCCATATCAACCCGAGCGAATACCATATTTCACTGGCTACCAGTTAGATTTAGAACCATTAACTAGTAACTCTCTGAGCCAAATGGTCCACTTAGTTTTTCAACAACTTGAAGTCTAGCCCATTCACCCCACAGTCTATAATTTGGCTACAAGGATGCTATGGGAGACCATTTCAAAGGTCTTGGAAAGCCAAGGTAAATGATGTGTTCTGCTTTCCCCTTGCAACATAGACAGTCATTTCATCACAGAAAGAAACCACGCTGATCAGACATTGTACTATGAAAATCTATGTCAGCTGCTCCCAATAACCTTCTTGTTCTTCATTTGCTTGGAAATAGCTTCCATGAAGAACTTCCGCATAACTGTAACAGGAACTGAGGTGAGGCTGACCCACCTATAGTTACCTGGATCCTCCTTGTTCTCTTCCTGAAGGTGGACAGTCTTCAGAAAGTTCCCCTGATCGCCAAACCCTTTGAAAAAAACATTACAGATAGGCCTCACAGTAATATTAACAACACCTGAGATTCATCCTGTTCAGTTCCACTGGCTTGTCTGTTTTCAGTTTGCTCTGGCTCATTCCTCCTTTGCTCCAGACAGCACTTCTCTCTGCCTCACTGTGCTGCTAGGCACAGAGATCTGAGATTGACAATAAAGACTAAGACTTACTTGCCAGAACAGAGCAAGGCAAAGAAGATATTGAGTACCTCTACCTTTTCCATGTCATTCATCATCAAGCTGCACACCCCATTAAGTAGCAGACCTCAATGTCCATGTTTTTCTTTTGCTGCCTTTAAGTACCAGTAGGATCTTTCGATTTGTGCTTCGCATTTCTCCCTAGTTTCAGCTGAAGCTGAGATTTGACTTTCCTCATGTCACCCTTGCCTGCCTGGTCAGCTCAGTCAGGAGGTACCCTTTGAGTCAAGCTGGCTTTCTGCCCAACTGTCTGCACATCAGGACAGACTGCTCTTGCACTTTGAGGAGGTTGTTCCTGAAG
The DNA here is from genome assembly GCA_003993805.1 of Himantopus leucocephalus. Taxonomy (NCBI): domain Eukaryota; kingdom Metazoa; phylum Chordata; class Aves; order Charadriiformes; family Recurvirostridae; genus Himantopus; species Himantopus leucocephalus. The sequence goes on from RSEF01000001.1 coordinate 179,317,254, forward strand.
ATGAACCATCAATCTTTGGCCCCCTTAAGCCTCATGGCAGCCTCCCATGACTATCAATTCCCTGAACAAACTTTCTTGAAGTTTGCTCTCTTGAAGTTCGTGGTCATTATTCTGATAGCTGCTTTCCTTCCTTTCCTCAGGTTCTTCAGTTCTATTATCTCATGATCACTGCACCAAAGGCCACCACTGGCTGTTGCATCCCCTCAAGCAGATCCAGCAGAGCACCTCTCTGTCAGTCCATCCAGAACCCTTGTCACAAAATTATCCGTAGAGATGTCTTGGCTTGTTTCTAGCACTCATTCCTCCTCACAACAATAGACAACTCCGAATGAATAGGGTTGCAAAACTTCATTCACCTGTTTTTACTAATTCAAACACATATGAAGTTGCCTTTAGCCATTTTTATGCAACAGAATCTAACATGAAGTATCAGATTTCCCCATTGAATTCTTTAGCTTACATGTTTATGTATAATGTCAGTTTGGGAGGTATGGTTCAGCTCGGTCAAAAATTACATTTGATGCAGTAATTCCTGGAAGCGAAAGTCCACATTACATGGTGTTAATAAGAAATCAAATGAGGTGAGTGGAATGAAACCTTGAAGCCTTAGAAGTCAATTACTTGGAGGACACAGAGAAATGATTTAGTTAAAATAAGAATCCTTTTGGCCTTCCAGCAGTATTCAAGCCCAAAGCCAAGTGAAATCAAAAAATATTCTTTCTTTTCTTTAATATCAGCACTGCTTTTTTCTTGCCAAAATCTAAGGAAAAGCTATCAATCGTTTGTGAAAAATATTGAGTTTGTCTCGCATATTTCTGGTGCAAATGAAGGCAGTCAGAAAACTGAGAAAAAGACTCTCAAGTGTCCTCACACAATCCTCTGCATTGTTAAGTGCTTGTCCTAACTCAGTTATAGATTTAAAGGGAGTAAATGGTAAAGGAACGTAGCTCTCCTACTAGCATTTTCCAACGTGGCACATTCCCAATTAAACTAGGTGGCTGCAGCACTATGGTCACATAGACCCCACTACAAGACACCAACTTTCCTGTACTGCCAATTTGCATCTACAGACATTGAATTGTCTCAACATTTGGCATTTGACTCATTGCGTTAACTTATTTCTCCCACAGAACTTTGCAGATGCACCTTTGATCAAAGTATAAAGGTCATCCCCATTTCCATTTCTCCTTGGCTGTGTGCTTTCATGCTTTCTTCTCCATTCAGAAAAAAAGCTTTGAGCACAGTACTCTGTCCCCTTGCTAAATTTATGGGCTTTGGTCTTAGCCTTTGTGAAAATGAAATTTCATCTCAACTGCAGCATCCCTCATCTACCTACATAATCAGAGATGTGCTGCTTTAATATTCTTTTGATACTGGAAAAATGAGAACAATGACCTTTGTGTTAATTAGTTAGCCCAGAGAAGATACTAAGGTGGAAAGTGTGGAACTTAGGAGGGCACTAGGTTACATATTCTACCCATACCTTATGTTCGTTATGGGCTCAAATAAATGTTGCTGTACACGCTAGTAGCCTTCTAACTCCTTCATTTTAGTTGGGGCAGGCATATATTTCCTCTCAAATATTTTTTTTTTTTAAATTCAGGTGAACTAGAGCATCAGAAACTGATCAGTGGATTGTGTACATGGCGCTGAGTGATTCACTATGCTATTTTCTTCTTTCTCAAGATACTCTCGTGACACATTCCCTTTTTATTTTTTGATAGTATAAAGAGTTAAGCCATTATCCATGTCATTACAATAAAAAACCTTCTCATAAACATGCAAATTGGATCTTTTCAACATGCAAATTGTGCCTTTTCAGATACCTCAGCAGTGTATCTACCTGAACTATAACAATAAAATTGCTGCACACTTCTAAATAAGTACAATTGTCAGGTTCTCCACTCTCAGCCCCTACCCTTACAACGAAAATGCCCAGAGTATAAATGCTATTCTTGTCCAAGTCACTGGTTCCTTAAGCTCCCTCAGAGGTGACCATTTTGCTCTGAGAATATATTATCTTCAAGTTATTACTTGAAATGTTATTTGGCAGTGAAGCTAACAGAGAGATTGTCAGGTAAGACTGATGCTGTCAGCCTGAAAGCACAGTCACACAGCCAGTACTGCACAGATACAGAGTTGAAACTGCATAAGCTTCCACTGCAACAGGACCTGTCAATCTGTCACATGTCACCTGCTCTGATTAAAGACTTTGGGAGCAGGTTTCTGCAAATGCAGCAAAGGCTTCCTAGAAGGTAATGAAGCAAAAATAAAAACCTGACTGATGTGTCCATCACAGAATGGTCAAGGGCAACAAAGTTAGTTTAAAAGCTTGTTCATCTGCATGTTTTCATTAAACAGATGGCTTTTTGGCAGAAGTTGCCCAAAAGGTCTCTTTTGACTCCCTGTTTCCTCAGAAAACACATATAATATATGCCATCAATACTGACATTTCAGGTCCTTCATCTGCCACCTTTTTTTAAGAAAAAATTTAGGCTGGAAAAAATAAAGAGTTTCTTCACTTCATTAAAACGTGGGAAAATGTATTTTCTGCTCTCTTTCTCAGTTTTCAGAAATTTGTCTGCATCAGGATTACATTTTGTCTCCTCTCCAAATGAGGTCTTCTGCCCATAGTCTTGGAGAGGGCCCTTCAGTGAAAATACTCCCTAGAAACCTTGGCTCTAAATCACAGAGCTCTGTGGATGACTTGCAATAAATAGTGGGGAGATCAAAGGAGGATTAGAGGCTGGCTGTGAAGAACATGAGCAGGAATGACAAAAGGAAAGGCGCTAGTGTTAACTTAGTTATGTTCCCACCAAGAAAATAGTAAAGGTAACCCCCCCTTCTTCTTATTCAAATTTGTTTGATTAATTGCCTAATAGAAGAGTTTCTTGTATGCTTGTGTTAGTATTGTCCTGTTGTCCTACACACCAGATAGGAAGAGACTCCTGCAGAGCTTTTCATGCTCAGGAATGAGTAGATTGCATGTCCTAAACTCAAAGAATAGGCAGAAGGATTTTGAGATGTTCTGTTAAATACAGTAACATCTTAAGATTTAGAAAAATACACACATAAAACAAAGTAGAAAACCAGACCATCTCTGTAATTATTATTTCTCTCCTTGGCTTTTCCTCTTTCTTCCTTACACAGCTTCCTCTAAGGCACATTTTGCCAAGGTGAAATAATAAACAGCAACTTTGTTCTTTAGAGTAATGAACACTGAGTAGCATTTTCCCTTCTTTTCTTGTCTGCAGAATTAGATAAATATCTATTTTAAG
>RSEF01000001.1:179344264-179363486 GCA_003993805.1 Himantopus leucocephalus
CAGGCAGTTGGACTAGATGGTCGTTGTAGGTCCCTTCCAACTGGAACAAATAATTTAAATTAAAAAAAAAAAGCTAAATTACACATAATAAAGGAGTCTTGGACAAAAGTCATGGCTTCTCACATTCAGTTCCTGTTTTCCAACTCCACTTCCCTCCTCAATCTCCCCACGCACCACTCCCTCTAATGTGGAAGCTGTATAGGTGATTAATCATGTCACATAAGTGTGTGCTGAGCTGGCTGCTTCAGAAGCTCCTTTAATTCTCTGGCAAATCCAAATTATGCATTACATATGGTTTTACTTCAAATACCTTTCTGCAGTCGTGCAAGAACCTGCAGGGAGTCCAGCTTAGAAGTAAAAAATGACATTACTTTTGTATTTTACATCTATATTATATTTATTTCAAAAATTCCATATTCCTTATCAACCTTTCAAAGGAATAAATGTGAATATTCAATAACTTAAATTAATGTCATTTTTTATGAGAACACATTTCATAGCAATCTACTTTTAGAATCATGCATATGTATTTCTGGTGGTTGCCAAATATTCTAGTTCAAGAAATAAACCCTGAAAACTGCATGTCTGCTTATGTAGCTATTTTAGTTCCAGCAAAATAAAATTGAATAAAACAGTGAAAAAGAGTTGCTTTTGCAGCCTTGTACAAAATCAGCTCTTCACTACACCTGCTGAAATGCATCATTCTGTCTTGCCAGGGTTTTTTGTTTTCCCCAAATTAACAAACACCTACCTGTTGCTGAACCGGTACCTGCTGTACTACCTGTGTGGGCACTGCTGCCTGGCCAGCCACAGATGCCTGTAAAGTCACAGTCGAACCCGTGTCCGACCCAGTCTCTGATGTCTGCATCGTGGTCTCTGAATAAAATTAAAATGTAAAATTAAAAGTTCAGCACAAACTTCTTTGCTATTTGTCACTTATCCTTATTCAGATCTTAAAAGAAGAATATTCACCCAAAATCCAATCTGGGGATTAGCTAAAGATTGTTTCACATACTATTACATGAGTACATGGAGATACTTCATTTATTTTTCCTTTTTTAAAATGCTGCTTTGGCCTAAAATATTAGAAAATTCATGTTATATTTTATTGCTTTGTCTAATCTACGGTCTGCTTAGAGCTTGCAGCACATCAAGAAGAGAATACTATAAGCTTTGAACTTCATGAATTTTTTTCTAACAGTTTACAATCTGCTTTGTAACAGCAAATACGCTTATCAAGTCAGAAGAAAGGTGCACATGAACCTACTTACTGCTTTGAGGTAAAGAACTTTTAGAAAAAAATGCATTCACAGGCCTGATTCTTCCCTAACTACACTTGTATATGTTAGCTGCAACTACTGTCAAATTTTGAGAGGAGACTCAAAACCTTATACCATATTAAGACAACACACTTTAAGCTACCTATATGCACAAAATTAATTCTAGAAGCTGCACATATAAATGTTTAAGTCTTAATTAAGCATGCCTTCACAAAAAGACTTGCAATAACCAATGCAATTAAACTGAACACCAGAAACATTTCATACCAACTCATCACAATTCTAAAGAACTGAGTTATTTCTATAGTAATCACAATACAAGTAAATTACAATACCTCCAATATTGTCAGCTTTCAGAAAGAACTAACATACACTGAATAAAGTGTACTGTTAGAACACAATGGGTAAAATATGCAATACCAGAAAGAAATTTCTCTCTTCATTTTTTTCCCTGAAACAGTTCAGATCTTTATGTACTGAAATATTCAAAGTTTTCTCTTACCGTACTTGCACTCAAAATATCTTATTTAATAATGTAAATGAACAAAAACTTTTCTCATTTATGTGACTTCAGGAACAACTCATAAAAACCAGAAATAAGTCAGTCTTCCCATCAGCTTGTAAATGACTACCCATTCTTCAAAGCTGTCCTTCCTCTGGTTTACTGAGTTGCACTATAAATTCTTCATATTCAAATGCCGAGTTAAAGCTCTAGCAGGTGATAGAATGAGGGGCTGCAACCTGAAAAGACGACCCTGAAAAGTATTTTAAAGTCCATAGTGGAAAGGTGACTCAAGTAAGCTTGCTTTAGCAGAAAGTGTTAATGTAATCACTGGAGTTATAAACAGGGATTTTACCCCTATTAAAATAGTGAGGCACACACTAGACAAGTACATGAGGTTGTGGCACTGACATTTTTAAGAGGAATATTCAAAATCTGGATTGAGCACAGAAATAGTCCAACAACGAAGGAAAATGCCTTACAAAGAAAACCTATTTAGAGTATCAGAAAGAAGACTGAGGATGACTTATACATACTAGGAATTAGAGAATTCCTCAATTTTGCACAGAATCACAGAATCATTTAGGTTGGAAGGGACCTCTTGAGATCATCTAGTCCAACCCCCCTGCTCCAAACAGGGTCACCTAGAGCAAGTTGCTCAGGGCCATGTCCAGTTGGGTTCTTAATGTCTTCAAGGATAGAGACTCCACAACATCTTTGGACAACCTGGTGCAGTCCTTGAATAACCTCACAGTAAAAAAGTGTCTTCAAGTGTTCAGATGGAATTTCCTGCTTTCTTCCATTTGTGCCCATTGCCTCTTGTCCTGTCAATGAGCACCACTGAGAAGAGTCTTGCTCCCTCATCTTCACTCCCTCCCATCAGGTATTTATCCAAAATGATAAGATCCTCCCTGAGCCTTCTCTTCTCCAGGCTGAATAGTCCCAGCCTCTTCTCATATGGGAGATGCTCCAGTCCCTTAATCATTTTGTGGCACTTTGCTGGACTTGCTCCAGTAAGTCCATACCTTTCTTGTACTGGGGAGCCCAGAACTGAACATGGTACTCCAGATGTGGCCTCACTAGCACTGAATAGAGAGGAAGGATCTCCCTCGACCTCCTAGCAATGCTCTTCCTAATGCAGCCAGGGATACTGTTAGCCTTTTTTGCCACAAGGGTGCATTGCTGGCTCACGTTCAGCTTCTTGACACCCAGGACATCCATTTCCTTTTCTGCAAAGCTACTTTCTAGATAGTCAGCATGCAGCTTGTACTGGTGCCTGGAGTAAGTCCTCCCCAGATGTAGGAGTTTGCATTCCCACTTGTTGAACTTCATGAGATTCTTCTCTGCCCAATTCTCTAGCCTGTCGAAGTCCCTCTGAATGGCACAACAGCCATCTGATCTATCAACCGCTCCTCCCAATTCTGTATCATCTGAAAATTTGCTGAGGGTGCACTCTGTCCTATTTTCCAGGTCACTAATGAAGTATTGGCCCCAGTATAGACTCCTGGGGGACACCACTAGTGACTTGCTTCCAACTGAAATTTGTGCCACTGATCATAACCCTCTGGGCCTGGCCCTGGCCATTCAGCCAGTTTCAGTCCACCTCACTGTCCATTAAACATCCACTGCTCTCCTCTCATCCACCAAGCCAGTTGCCTCATTGCAGAAGGCTTATCAGGTTGGTCAGGCATGATTTCCCATTCATAGATCCACACTGACTCCTACCAAGCACCTTCATGTCCTTCAGTTTCCAGGATTATTTTCTCCATCATCTTCCCAGGAATACAGGTGAGGCTGACCAGCCTGTAGTTCCCCAGATCTTCCTTCTTGCCTTTCTCGAAGACTGGAGTGTCCAGTCCTCAGGAACCTCCTCTGATCACAATGAACATTCAAAGATAATCAAGAATGGATTTGCAATTACATCAGTCAGGTCCCTCAGCACTCATGGGCACAACACATCAGGCCCCATGGACTTGGGTATGTTCAGTTTGTATAAGTGGTCTTATACATGGTCCTCCTCCACAGAGGGTAAATCTTCCTTGTTCCAGAATTTCCCTCTGGTCTCAGGGGCCTGGGAATCCTCAAGGCTGGTCTTACCAGTAAAGACTGAGGTGAAGAAGGCATTGAGTACCTCAACCTTATCCATTTGTCACCAGTTCCCCTGCCCCATTCAGCAGCAGGCGACATTTTCCCTCATCTTCTTTTTGCTGTTTCTGTACTTGTAGAATCCTTTCTTGTTGCCAATGCATCTATCAATCAGCATTACATTTTGTACTGGGACTGTCTGGGATAGAGTTAACTTTCCTCATAGCTGCCCAAATGGTGCTGTGCTTTGCATTTGTGGCTGGAACAGTGCTGATAACAGACCAATGTTTTGGCAATTGCTGAGCAGTGCTTGCACAGCATCAAGGCTTTCTCTCCAACTCCCCACCCTCCCCCCACACCAAGGCCAGTAGGCTGGGGGTGAGCAAGAGGTTGGGAGGGGACATAGCCACAACAGCTGACCCCAACTGACCAAAGGGATATTCCATGCCATATAACATTGTGCTCAGCAAAAAAAGCTCATGGAAAGGAGGAGGAAGGGGATGGGGACACACTCATGGTTACAGCATTTGTCTTAGCAAGCATGCTGAGGCTCTGCTTTCCAGGAAGTGGCTGGACATCTCGTGGCTGGCCAATGGGGAGTAGTGAATTAATTCTTCTTCTTGCTTTGTTTGCACACACAGCTTTTGTTTTTCTTCTTAAACTGTCATTGTCTTGATCCACAAGTCTTTTCACCTTCCTTCTGTTTTCCCCCTATCCCATGGGAGAAGGTAGTGAGCAAGAAGGAGGATGGGTGTTTGGCTGCTGCTCAGGGTCAACCCATGACACATTCAATCAAGTGAGAGGTAGACACTGACCACACCAACCCTAGAAAAATGCCTATTTGTTATTTCTGGAAGAAAGCAACACTTTTGCTTTTTGTTGGCTTTGGGGGCTATGCTAAAAGTTTATACTGCCAAAAGGATTTTAAAAAAGAAGAAAAAGAAAGTCCCAACTGACTGGAGAGAAAAGAGATGGAGCATAAACAAAATAGAGAGTGAGAAAGAGATAGAGTACTGAGGAGTGGGAGAGATGATAGCATGATGAGAGAAATGAGTTGTGAGACATGAGAGAGAAAGCTGATTACGAAATTCAAGACAGGCAAGACCAAGAGACGAGAGTGAAAGCCGAGAAAGCCAAGAGATGTGAGACTCAAAAGGGCTGAGAGAGAGAGAGCACCAAGAGAGAGCCAAGAGGAGATAGACAAGACATGGGGAAAGATGGGAGAGACAAGACAAGACACGAGATAGACAAGACAAGAGATGAGTGGAGAGAGAGATGAGAGGAGAAAGATGGGAGAGATGAGACGAGATAAGACACGAGACAAATGAGACAAGTGATGAGTGGAGAGATGAGAGGTGAGAGAGGCAAGAGATAAAGGGGGGCATGAGATGAGAGAGACAAGACACAGGTGAGACAGAGAAGAGACAGAGGTGAGAGGAGAGAGACAAGAGAGGAGAGTTGAGGCAAAGTGAGGAATGAGGCAGATAAGATGAGACAAGATGAGTGGAGAGAGAAACAAGAGAGGAGAAAGACAAGAGACAGGCAAGAGGGAGATGAGGAAGAGCCAAGAAAGAAGACAGACAAGTGAGAGACGGAAGACAGACTAGAGAGGCCAGAGAAAGATGAGGGCCAAGTGAGGAGAGAGTCTTGAGAGGACTGAGAGAGAAAAGTAAGTGCCAAGAAGAAAAGAAGGGCCGAGAGAGGCAAGAGTGGAACGAGGGCCAAGGAAAGAAGGGCTGAGATGGGGGGGGGGGGGGNTTCAGCCATTTGGGGGGGGGGGGGGGGGGGGGGGGGAAGGGTGCAAGACACCTTAGAGCGAGCCAAGAGCAAACCTACAAATCCTGAAGAGGAGCTGGGAAGAGCTGAGAGCAGAGTGAGGGCTGAGAAAGATGCGAGGGGTGAGAGAGAACAAAGACAGAACCGAGAGAGGAGCGAGGGCCGAGAGAGGAGCAGGGGCTGCAAGAATGCCAAGAGAGTAGTGAGGGCTGAGTGAGGACAGGGGGGCAAGAGAGAGCTGAGAGTAAGCCGGGAGAGGAGCAAGGGATATTGCTGAGAGAGGAGCAGATAACCGAGAGATGAGCAAGGACCAAGAAAGAAACAAGGGCCAAGAGAGAAAGGCAAGAGACACCTGGAAGTGAGAAGAGAGCAAGCTGAGGAAGACCAGAGAGGAGTGAGGAAGAGCTGAGGGAGAGCCTAGATGTGAGGGCCTAGATGTGAGGTGCCTTTCTGCAGGTCTGATCTCCAGGTGCTCCTCTCCCAATTTATACTTGTGCCCAGCATTACTCTGTCCCAGGTGCAGAATCCAGCATTTGTTCTTGTTAAATTTCATGCCATAAAGGATTGCCCAATGCTCCAAAGCATTGAATGCCTCTGCTTTGTCTTCATCCCTATTAGTCAGGTGACCATCTTCAACAAATATCAGTCCAATGTTTTCGTTAGACCTCCTCTTCCTATTAATGTACTTAAAAAATACCTTCTTGTTGTCTGGCACAACACTGGCCAGTTTTGACTATAATTGAGCTTTGGCCTTTTGTGTCTTCTCCCTGCATGTACGAAGGAGCAAGAGCTGAGAGAGGAGTGAGGGCCAAGAGAGGGGCAAGGGCTCAGAGAGACATGAGGGGTGAGAACGCGCGTGAGAAAGGCAAGAGATACCTGAGAGCAAGCAGAGTAAGCCAAGAAATCCCAAATGGGAGCGAGGCAGAGCCGAGGGAGAGCCAATAGCTGAGTGAGGGCCAAGAGGAGTGAGGGCCAAGAGAGAGCTGAAAGAGGAGCCAGGGCCGAAAGAGAGCAAGGCGAGAGCTGGGAAAGGGTTGAGGACCAAGAAAGATCACTGAGAGAGGACTGGGGGCCGAGAGAGCTGAAACGCAAGAGGGCCAAGAGACAACCAAGAGAGGAGTGAGGGCCAAAAGAGCCTAGAGAGGGTCAAGGTCTCTGAGAGAGAGGTGAGAGGGCTGAGAGGAGAAAGGGCCAAGAAAGAACAGGGGTGGGGGTGGGGTGAGGGGCGGGAGGGCCCAGAGAGCCAAGAGGAAGCCCAGAGAAGGGGGAAGGAGGAGAGACCCAGGGGAGGGGTGAGAAAGAGCCAGGAAAGAGGTGAGGGCTGAAAGAAAGCCAGGAGAGGGGAGAGGGCTGAGAAAGGGACATGAGAGGTCCCAGGGAGGAGAGAGGGAGGAGAAAGCCGAGACAGAGCCAGGAGAGGGACAAGGGCCAAGAGAAAGCCAAGAGAGGAGCGAGGGCCTAGAGAGAGCCAAGAGAGGAGCAAGGGCTGAGAGAGGAGCAAGGGGCAAGAGAGAGCCAGGAGAGAGCTGAGAGAGCACCCGGGGAGGGGAGACAGAGGAGAGCCGAGAGAGACTGCTGGGTACATGGCAAGGGCCGAGAGCAAGCCAATAAGGGGCAAGGGCTGTGAGAAAGCCGAGAAGGGTCAGTGCCAAGAGAGGAGCAAGAGCCAAGAGAGAGCTGGGAGAGGGTCAAGGGCTGAGAGAAAGTGGACGGAGAAGCATGGGGCAAGAGAGAGCCAAAAGAGAGATGGGACAGTGGTAAGGGCCTAAAGAGCTGAGAGAGAGCTGAGAGAGGAGCAAGGACTGAGAGAGTGCCGAGAGAGGAGTGAGGGCCGAGAAGAGCAAAGGCCAGGAGAGAGCTGTGAGAGGGGTGGGGGCCTAGAGAGCTGAGAGGACGGAGAGGGGAGAGGGAGGAGAGAGACGAGTAAGAGCCAGGATAGAGGTGAAGGCCAAGAGAAAACCGAGAGAGGAGCAAGCACCGAGAGAGGGGAGGGAGACAAGAGAGAACTGATAGAGTTGCAAGGGCTGGGAGAGAGCTGATAGAGGGGTAAGGGCCGAAAACCAGGAGAGAGCTGGGAGAGGAACAAGTGCCGAGGCAGATTTCATCATCCCCTCCCTATTAGCCTCAAGGTTCCTGGGCACCAGGCTGACTTCTTCCTTCCTTACCAGCCTTGAAGGTCCCAGGCACCCAGCCAACCAGGTGGTGGTGATGACCCCATCACAGAACAGGGAAGCGTAACAGTACATAAAGCACTGTCTATAAAACCAAGCATTTACAAGTCCTAAGTGGGAACTTGAACTGGAACTGCTGCTGGACAGTGAAACCCATGATCCTTCAGTGGTTAGGGATGCCTCCACCGTCATCTGCTTCCTCTGAGGACTGAGTGACTCGTATTCTTTTACGTGTTTTCGAGTCTAGATTATGATTGTTATATTGATACAGCAAGCCAAGTATTAAGATTTGACCCAATCTGTAGAGGGTCCAGGTGATTAGGAACCATAAACTAAGCTGTGCTATAAAATTCTGTGCTATGCTACTTATAAAATTGTGCTACGCTGATTCTACTTCTAAAACTCCTGTGCTACTCTGATCATAAAACTCTATGCTATGCTGATCATAAAATTCTGTTAAAAAAAAAAATAAAGCTTTAATTGTAACTACAACTTAGTGCCGTCATCATTCTGCCAAGGATCCCCAAAAGAACCTGTCTGTCCCCATAGCGCTGGGAGACAAGCCTACAGAGGGGAGCAAGAAGCAAGAGCCAACAGAGGGGAGCAAGAGCCTACGGCTGAGAGGAAGGGGGGCAAGAGGAGTGAGAGACTAGATAAAGGGAGGCAAGAGGAGCGAGGTGTGAGAGCCAAGAGGGGGGGAGTGGAGGAGCAAGGGGTGACAGCTGAGAGGGAGGAGAGAAAGAGGTGAGAGTGAAGGGAGAGAAGGCCAAGAGCAAGAGCAAGGGTTGAGAATGATGGGAGTGAGATCTGAGAGCAAGATGAGCAAGAGCCCAGAGTAGAGGGGTGAGAAAGGAGCAAGGGGAGTAAGATCTGCAAGTGAAGAGTGCAAAAGCTGAGAGAGCGAGGAGCAAGAGAGATGGGAGGGTTGTGAGAGGGGAACGAGGGGCAAGGAGGAAGAGCTGTGGGGTGGGCAAAGAGGGAGGGACAAGAGGAAGGGATGCAAGGACAAAGAGGTGAGAGAGGAAAGGAAGGAGCAAGGGGGTGGGGTGAGAGAGAAGGGAGTGAGGGGCAAGAGCATGGGGTGAGAGTGAAGGCAGTGAGGGGCGAGAGCTGAGGGGGGAGGGGGGGGGGCAGGAGCCAGGAGTGAGAAGTACAAGAGAGGGGAACAATGGGAAGAGCTGGGATCATGAAGAACGAGGGGAGCAAGCCAACAGTGAGGAACAAGGGAGGGGAATGACAAAGGGGAGGGAGAGGCGCGAGTGAGGGGCACAAGAGCCAAAAGCAAGATGAGAGAGAGCCTGGAGCGAGGGGTGCAAGATGAGCAAGAGCCAAGAGGAAAGAGAGCAAGAACAAGAGCCAAAAGAGGAGAGTGAGGAGCGAGAGCCAACAGAGGGGAGCAAGAGCCTATGGCTGATATGAAGGGGAGCGAGAGACGAGATAGAGGGGAGTGGGGTGCAAGGGCCAAGACAGAGGGGTCCAAGGAGCAAGGGGCAACAGCTGAGAGAGAGGGGAGCAAGGGCTGAGAACCCAGAGCAAGATTAAGGGGTGTGAGGGGAGTGAGAGCCATAGGAGGGTGTGGAGCAAGAGCTGAGACAGGGGAGCAAGTAGAGACAACTGACAGAGGGGAGCGAGAGTCTATGGCTGAGAGGAAGGGGAGCAAGAGAAGCAAGAGATGAGATAGAGGGGAGTGAGGTGCAAGGGGCATGAGGAGAAAGCAAGGGGTGAGAGAGGGGAGCCAGAGGAACAAGGGATAAGAGACAGGAGCGAAGGGAAGAGCCCAGAGGGGGGGTACGAGGAGAGAGGGATGGGGGGGGAGCAAGAGGAGCAAGGGACAAGAGAGACGTGAGCACGAGTCATGAGGGCTGAGAGGGAGGAGAGAGCAGCGAGTAGTGAGAGGGGAGCAAGAAGAGAGCAAAAGGAGTGGGGGCCAAGAGAGAGGAAAGCACGAGGACCAAGGGCCAAGAGAGAGGGGTAGCAAGAAGCAAGGGCTAAGTGAGGAGAGCTTGGGGACTGAGGGCTGAGAGAGAGGAGAGCGAGATGGGTGAGGAGCAAGGGAGAAAGAAGCGAGAGGTGTGAGGGCCAAGAGAGAGAGGAGCAAGAGGCACAAGGGCCAAGAAAGAAAGGAGCAAGAGATTGCGATGGGACCAAGGACCAAGAGAGAGGAGAGCAGGAGGAGAGCCAAATGACCAAGGGCTGAGAGAGGGGGGAACAAGAGGAGAGCCAGAGGCACAAGAGCCAATAGAGGGGGGAGTGAGAGGGAAGAGTGAGAGCTGTGAAATAGGAGAGCAAGAGGAATACGGGCTGAGAGGGAGTAGAGCAAAAGGGAAGTGAGGTGAGTGAGGCGCGAGAGGGAGGAGAGTGAGGGGAGCAAGGGCTGGGGGTGTCCAAGAGAGAGGGAAGTGAGAGGAGCGAGGGCCGAGGAGGGGGAGAGCAAGAGGGGAGTGCAACATGTGAGGGCCAAGAAAGAGAGGAGCAAGAGAGGAGCAAGTGAAGAGGGACATGAGGGCCAAGAGAGGGGAGGGGAATGAGAGGAGCGAGGGCCGAGAGAGAGAGGAGTGGGGGCTGAGGGAGGAAGAAGCGAGATGACCTAGGGCCGAGAGAGAAAGGAGCAAGAGGTGTGCGTGATGGGACCACAGGCCAAGAGAGAGGAGAGTGAGAGGGGAGCATTGTGGAGAAGAAATGAGAGCAGGGAGAACAAGAGGACCAAGGGCTGAGAGAGAGGAGAGCTAGAGGGGTGATGGCCAAGAGGGGTGTGCGAGGAGTAAGGAGCAAGAGGGCAAGACAGAGAAGAACAAGTGGTGAGAGGGCTGAGAGGAGAGCAAGAGGAGCAAAGAACACTGTCTGAGAGGGGAACAAGAAGAGCAAGGAGCGAGGGCTGAAGCAGAGGGGAGTGAAAGGAGTGCCAGAGGAGCGAGGGCCAAGAGAGGGGGGAGTGAGAGGGGAGCGAGAGGAGCGAGGGCTGAGAGTGAGGAGCACAGAGCTGCGAGGAATGAGAGAGGGACAAGAGCAAGGGCCAAGAGAGAAGAGCAAGGAGAAAGAGCCAAGGGGAAAGGCAAGCCAAGGGGAAAGGGGAGCAAGAGCCAAGTGGAGGGGAGAGGAGGATGAGGAGAGAGGCACAAGAGAAGAGAGGCGTGAGAGCCAAGATGAGCCAGAGGAGCAAGGGCCAAGAGCCAAGAGAGGAGCAAAAGCTGAGAGAGAGGAGCAAAAGGAGAGAGAAGCAAGGGCTGAGAGGAACACAGTCTGAGAGTGAGGAGCAAGAGCCAGGAACAAGGAGCGAGAGCAAGGAGTAGGGGGAGAAAGCAGCAAGGAGCAAGAGACAAGAATGAGCGGGCAAGAGCGATGAGCAAGGAGTGGAGAGCCGAGGGCAAGGAGCAAGGGCCGAGATGAGAAAGGAGCAAGGAAGGGCCGAGGGAGAGGGGAGCGAGTAGCAAGGGATGAGAGCTGAGAGACCGAAGTGAGGAGTGAGAGAGAGGGAAACAAGGACCGGGGGGGCAGGGAAGAGCAAGGAAGAACCAAGGAGCAAGAGCCGAGTGAGAGGATAAAGGAGTGAGCAGCCAAGAGCAAGGAGTACAGAGCCAAGAGAGGAGCTATGGCCGAGAGGAGAGAGGAGTGAGAGAGGGCAGAGAGGTAGGACTGAGGTTGAGGGCCACAAGCAAGGAGCGAGGGCTGAGAGAGGGGAGTGGGAGGAGCGAGGACCGAGAGGAGAGAAGAACAAGGAGAGAGGAGAGGAGTGGGTAGCAGAGAGGAGAGCTGAAAGCGAGGAACCAGGAGTAAGAGCCGAGGAGCAGGGAGCGAGAGCTGAGAGAGCGCAACAAGAAATGAGAAGCCAAGAGAGATTAGCATACAGCCGAGAGTAGTGAGAGAGGACCCAAAGAGAAGGGAGCAAGAAGGCCAAGACAGGGGAGAATGAGAGGGGTGAGGGCCAAGAGACAGGAGAGCAAGAGGGGCAAGGGGGTTGAGAGGAGTGGGAGCTGAGAAGAGGGGGGAGCAACAGCCAAGAGAAGGGACAGGTGAACAAAATGGATGTGGGGAGAGCGAGGTGAGAGTGAGAAGAGGGCGAGAGGTGCAAGGGCCAATAGAGGGGGGAGTGAGAGGAGGGCAAGGGCAGATAAAGCAAGGGGGGAGAGGAGCAAGGGCCGAGCAAGAGGAGAGTGAAAGGGGAGCAGGACCCAAGAGAGAGGAGAATGAGGGGAGAATGAGAGGAGTGAGGGCCAAGAGAGGAGAGCGACAGGTGTGCAAGAGGAGAGAGGGCTGGGGGGGGTGGAGGGTGGAGCTTGAGGAGTGAGGGCCAAGAAAGAGGAAAGCAAGAAGGGAAGGGCTGAGAAAAAAGGGCTGAGAGAGGGGTGAGTGAGACAAGCGGGGATCAAGAAAGAGGAGAGCGAGAGAGGAGAGGGCCGAGCGAGGATCCTTCTAGTGCCTGGAAGGGGCAGAGAAAGGATCCTGCGAGGGCCAAGACTGGAGAGAGGCCTGGAAGGGCCGAGAGCAAGAGCCAAGAGTGGGAGGCAAGAGGGGACTGAGAGAGGAGAACTGAGGGAGGGGAGCCAAGAGAGGAGAGTGAGACAAAAGTCAGGAGCAAGTGGAGAGAGAGTGCCCGGAGTGCCAAGTGAGTTCCCAGAGAGATCCAAACATCAAGAGAGTAAAAAGCAGAGCAAGAGTCAGGAACAGGAGCACCAAAATTCAAGAGCGCGGATAGTCAAGAGCAAGCCAAGAGCAGACAGAGAGCTGAGCAAGCATCCAGAGCAGACAGAGAACCAAGAGAGAGCCATGAGAGAGCAGAGAAAGAGCCAATAGCTGAGTGAGAGCCCCAAGACAGTGTGCTAAGAGCCAAGAGTGCCAAAAAAGCCAGCGTCAAGAGAGGGAGCACCAAGAGTTAACTGTGTGATTCGACAGATGGAGCACCAAGTAAGTCAAGAGACACAAGAGTATCAAGATTTGACAGCTGAGAGTTGAGAGGGAGTGCTGAGAGTCAAGAGCAGAGCATTGAGTGAGCCGAGACCTGAGAGCAATGAGAGTAAAGAGCATGCAGAGAAGTGACAGGGAGTGCTGAAAGGAGAGAGGGAGAAGAGCAGATGCACTGAGTGAGCCAAGAGCATTGACATGGAGCTGGGCAAGCAGGTCCAGTGAGAGTGTCAATAAGATCAAGCTAGAAAGCTGAGCAAGTGCATCAATTGAGCACATTGAGAGCACACACAGAGAGGGAAAAATTGAGCTGAGAGAGAGGCAAGTGAGCTGAGAGAGACAGAGAGTGCCATGATGGCAAGTGTCAGAGTCAAAGACAGACTAAGAGAACTCAAAGAGTAGGTAATAACAATAAACACAACCATTCACCTCCATGCTGTTGGTCCAAATCTGTTCAAATTGGAAAGACAAAGTATATCATCTGTTCAATGTCTTGTGTTCTGGACCAATGGTCTCCAAAGGGGGGTGTGTGCACCCCAGGGGGGTACACAAAATGATATATTGGAGCAGGGGAAGAAAATACTAGAATTTATATTTATATGTATTTAAAACAAATAAGAAAGATTAAGCTTTACTAACACTTAATATATGGATTGACACTGGTGCCCTCACTCAGTCTGTATGCCAGGCAGTCATGTGTCACATACACTACGCAAGGTATCCTTGATGGGAGCAGCCATGAAGATGGAAGGGGGAAAAGACATAAGGGGAAAAATATTAAACAGAAGATGTCTGCTGAAATACCAACAGAGAAAATGCCTGCCAGCCTGGGAAATGCTAGCCTGGGAACTAGGCCTGTGAACTAGAAGCATCCTTAAGAAGTGCAACTGGCATCTTTGAAGTGCAGCTGGGTACCTAGAAACCGGAGACATCCTGATATACTATCGATAAGCACAAAACCAAGAAACTGTAACAGCAACTTATTGTCTGGAAAGGTGAAAAATAGTCTGAAAAAGAGGGAAAATTTCCTGAAAAAGAAGGAATCGGTAACTGCCATTGGCTATTCTAACTGCAAAAACAGGAAAACAGTCTGGAAAAATAAAAATTGGTCTGAGAGATTAGGAAAACATCATTACTTATTAACTGTCCCAGGTGAAAAACAGAAATTAGCAATATCTATTGGCTGCTCCAGGTGGTGGTGTCCTATGCCCCCTTGTGTCTCCGTGACTGTGGTGGGTTGACCTTGGCTGGCAAACAGGTGCTCACTAAGCAGCTCTATCACTCCTCCCAGACTCAACTGGACAGGGGGAGAAAAAAATATAACGAAAAGCTTGTGGGTTGAGATAAGGACAGGGACATCACTCACCAATTACTGACCAATCACTTCTGACTTTTCTACCTCCTCCCCCCAAGTGACACAGGGCGATGGGGAATGGGAGTTGCGGTCAGTTCACTATGCATTGTCTCTGCCTCTCCTTCCTCCTCACGCTCTTCCCCTGCTCCAGTGTGGGGTCCCACCCATGGGATACAGTCCCTCACAAACCTCTCCAACATGGGTCCTTCCCACAGGCTGCAGTTCTTCAAGAACTGCTCTAGCATGGGTCCTTTCCACAGGGTGCAGTCCTTCAGGAACAGACTGCTCCAGCATGGGTCCCCCATGGGGTTACAAGTCCTGCCTGCAAACCTGCTCCAGCATGGGCTCCTCTCCAGAGGCCACAGGTTCCTGCTAGGAGCCTGCTCCAGCACGGACTCTCCATGAGGTCACAACCTCCTTCAGGTGCATCCACCTGCTCTAGTGTGGGGTCCTCCATGGGCTGCAATGTGGATATCTGCTCCATTGTGGACCTCCATGGGCTGCAGGGAAACAGCCCGCTTCACCATGGTATTCTCCACGGGCTGCAGGGGAATCTGCTCTGGCACCTGGAGCACCTCCTCCCCTTCCTTCTTCACTGACCTTGGTGTCTGCAGTGTTGTTTCTCTCATATATTCTCACTCCTCTCTTCCAGCTGCTGTTGCACAGCAGTTTTTTCCCCTTCTTAAATATGCTATCACAGCATATGAACTTTTCTATGAGATCTCCTAGACAAGTTATTGGACCCTCATGGGGGACACCTGGCTGACTCCAGACCCCATGACACAGGTCATCTTCAAAGTGAGACACTGTCCATTGTCAATTTCAAGCCCCCACTCCTGGGAGCTAGTTTGGTGAGCACTGTATGAGTACAATTTTGAATAAAATATATATATATGTGCATATAGGTAATTGATCATAAGTGTATTTGCTGCCTATTATCTGCTTATGCAGATATTTTCAAAAAAATAAACACATTCAATCTGTCCTTTCAAGGTAAAGGTGATGTTTTAACAAGGAGTGAGAAAGCAACTGCTTTTCAAAAGAAACCTGTGCTATGCAGAGAGCATTTTGAAAATGGATGTTTGGAAATGCTTCCATCATTATGTGACTTTGTTGACAAAACAGTGCAACTGTGTCACCTATAAAAACTATCATATTTGTGCACTTAAAAAATTTGGAAACAGAATTTTCTAACCTGTTTAAAAATATTCCAAATGAAGAGCTTCAGTAGGTTTTGAACCCATTTGTTAAAACTATAAAACTGTAACACCTTCCTACGAATTTGCAAGAACAACTGATTGACATCAGGGAAGATGGAAATTTACTATCCGAATGTACTGATTTTGGCTGGGATAGAGGTAATTTTCTTCATAGCAGCTGGTATGGGGCTATGTTTTAGATTTGTGACCAAAACAGTGTTGATAACACATCCATGGTTTAACTATTGTTGAAGAGTGCTTACACACCGTCAAGGCCTTTTATGCTTCTCACACCACCCCACTAGCAAGTAGGCTCGGGGTGCACAAGAACTTGGGAGGGGGCACAGCTGGGACAGCTGACCCCAACTGACCACAGGGATATTCCATGCCATATGACGTCGTGCTCACCAATAAAAGCTGTGGAGAAGGAGGAGGAAGGGGGGACTGTCAGAGTTATGGCGCTTGTCTTCCCCAGTAACCGTTACGAGTGATGAAGCCCTGCTTTCCTGGAAAATGGCTAAACATCTGCCTGCCGATGGGAAGTAGTGAATGAATTCTTTGTATTGCTTTGCTTGTGTGTGCAGGTTTTGCTTTACCTATTAAACTGTCCTTATTTCAACTCATGAGTTTCTTTCTCACTTTTACCCTTCCAGTTCTCTACCCCATCCCACTGGAGGGGGAGTGAGCGAGCGGCTATGTGTTGCTTAGCTGCCTTCCAGGGTTAAACCACAACACCGAATTTCAACAAAAAACTTTGCATAATTGGTAGATGGGATTGAAAAATGAATATCATGATTTAGTAAGCGCAGGCAATGATGCACTTCGTCCATTCGGATCCATATATCTTTGTGAGGTATGTTTTCCAGCTATGACAGCCATTAAAACCAAGTATCGAAATAAACTGAACTTAGAACCAGACCTTTGAATCTCTGTATCAGAAAGTGTTAAACCAAGATTTTAAAAAATAATGAAGCATATTCAATCACATTGCTCTCACTAAAAATTATTAATAATATTTTTTTAGCAAGAGCAAAAAGGTTTTTTGTAGCATTAATAAATAAAAAATATTTTAAAATATTGTTCCTTTCACCTTTCTCTCATCCTTCTTTAATTTCTTTTTTTGTGTATGTTTTACAATGTACATAATATATTAGCATAGTAATACATGTAAATAATGTATAAATAAATAAATACACATATAGTGGGGATGTATGCTCAAAAACTTTTGTACTGATAGGGGCACACAATCAAAAAGTTTGGAGGCCACTGTTCTAGGCTACCAGGTGGATACAGAAGTGAACCTGGAATTTTTCCTCATTTGTACAGGGGAAGGCCAAGAGCATTGTAAAATAATAACTTCAGGACTGGTTCGACGATCAAGTTTCTAGGATGTTTGATCACTACCAACAATTCATTGAGAGTGGACTCTTTTTAAATTATGGACCAAATATGTGAAAAACAGTGTTGCATTATTTAGTCTAACATTCTTAAGAGCTTTAAAATAAGAAGTGAGGAAAGAAGGTTGGGAAAGATTCATGTAATCTCCACTGCTGATTTTAAGTAAATAAAATCAGGTAAACAGGCAAGTAGAATGAAAAATAGTAAAGTATTACTATTGATGAGAACAGAAGTCAGAAAAAATGACAGGTAATCAAAGGACTATCTCTAATCTGGTTAGAAAACTGGATGGAGATAATAAATGCAACATTTGTGAAACAAACATCAAGAATTTGGGACAAAAGAATGGAAGGGAACTACTTTGATTAAATTACTGAAACTTGATATAAGAACTGAAATATAGTAGCATAGCCATCTGTTCTGGTTTGAGGTAAAACAGAAACAATTTTCTTTTCAGTAATTTTACTTTTCAGTTAAGTCTCTTCTAACTAACTCTCTGAAATTAACGGTGTATTCTTCAGACAGTGTCTGCTTCCAGAGTGATAAGGCCTGGTGTTTATAGTTAATACCAAGGAATGGTATGCAGAGAAGCTCTTGCTTAGACTTATTGCTATAACAGCCAAGGTCAGCTAACTTTGTTATGTACCAAGTTGGAGGCTCAGAAGCGAAAGAGTGTAAAGAAGTCGCACCTGTGGGGAGGAACAGACAGGACAGGTGACCCAAAACTGACCAACAGGGTATTCCATCCCATGTGCATCATGCTCAGTATAAAAGCCAAGGGATCAAAGGGGTCAGCCCTCTTTCTTCAGTGGCCGGTGTCCAAGGAGGACTCTCTCTCTTTGGCCACCTTTGACTCTGATCCCTGCATTCCATAATCCAGATCCGTAATCCAGCTCCCATCTGTCGCTGAGTCCAGTCTGGGACTTTCCCAATGCCTGTCGGTGATGTAATCATCATCCTAGGAGCTTGATACTGGGTTTGTATATACTGTATATATTTCATTATTTTATTATTATTATTATTATCTTTTATTATTATTATTATTATTAATATTTCATTAAAGTAGCTTTAGTTTTCTTTTCAACCCATAAGTTTCTCTCTCTCATTCTCTCTCCCTTCTCTGAAAAGAGAGAGGTCTTTTTCCTCTGAACCAATTTAAGAAAAAAAGATAGACTCGACGAAATTCAATATACAGAAATCAAACTTCTTGTAAAAGAACTGCATTTTCTCAAGATGAGCTGCAGTCCACCATCCCTCTTTGTGATCAGAAAACAACTAGAATCAAGTTAATTCCTCTGAACTTCTTAAACGCTTCTTCCACAAGAGGAAGCAAGTCTTTTTAAGCAGGCTCTTCTGAGAAAGATCCCCAAAATGAGGGAGGGATGTGGATATGAATATCCATATGAATATGGATATGAATAAGGTTAAAATATACCAAATAATCTTCTTGCACTATCTTTAGGATTTACCTTTCCATGGTGATACAATTCCAGCTATTGAATAGTGGGACATAATCACCACAATGGAAAAAGGTGAATTGTACTAAAAATGCAATACAGGTTTAATACATCACACCAAATCTAGGCTGTAGTACTAAAAACAATGATACAATCAACGTGTTTTCACAATTAAGCTTAAAACTTCTTTTCTTGCATTGTTTGATAATGTTAAGGGTCACTGCGAATGAAGACATCGACATCTGAGTTTCAAAACTTTTCTTGGAGACTGATCCACTCTAAAGGACTTTAATCATCAACTTGGAATCCTTCACTTACTGTTGACTAGAACATGGTCAATTCAGTATGAACAAACTATGAGACGATGTGACAAAAGGCATATAAAGGCATATACAGGCATATAAAGGCATATAAATTCCAGTCATTTTCCTTTTAAATTGACCAACATATATACCAGAGGATGAACCAGAATATGAAATCATATAAAAGGTATTAACAAAGAAAAAACCCCTGCACACTTTCATACACTTAAAAACTGCAACCAAAGAGTAGCTAAGAGGAATTAGGTCCCTAAATATCTTTGATTATCTGAACCAAATAATTTGCTCCAGACCAGACAACACACACAATCTGAAACACAGCAGAGAACTGAGTGTAAGTCTCCAGATTAACATCCTCATTTCTGGACTTGGTAATAATCCCTCTATACTACATAGAATTAACATTTCTCATACCCTCCTTCTCCTACCCTTATTTGATCCTGTTCTCCCTTTCTTCTTTTTCCACTTTCACCTAAGGTATGTATTTATAGGAACTCAAATCTCCATCCTCTATTCAGTCAGTCCGATGATCCTATCCCTCCCTGATATCTGCTTCCACACACCACCAGTTTTTCTTCTATATATAATATATTTTTCCAATAAAAGTCTTCCCTGTTCAAACGCCTGTTCAATTTAACTAAGTAGCAGTAAAGGAAGTGGAAGATTTGTATCAGAAATAGTGTGGTCAGCGGGACTAGGGAAGTGATCATCTCCCTGTACTTGGCAATGGTGAGGCCCCACCTTGAATACAGTGTTCAGTTTTGGGCCCCTCACTACAAGA
>RSEF01000001.1:179364486-179381565 GCA_003993805.1 Himantopus leucocephalus
GGGGTAGAGGGGAGCATCTGTTGGTCCCATCTGGGGTCCCCAGAGTCCCCAGTGGCTGATTTGGCCTAAACCTCGACAGTGGGAGAGAACATCTTCTTTTGTGGGCTATGCAAGAGGTGAAAAGATTTTGGTGTCTTGGTCTGTGGGAGTTGGGCAAATGAGGGAGGGATGCGGGTTATTGAAAACAGGGTCTGGGGGAGGTAAGCTGCGTGCTATCAGGAGGGAGAATAGGATGTTTGCAGCTGGGGGAAATGTAGCTGGGAACAGCAGGATGGTGGGTGGGTGTGAACGGTCACGTGCCTTGATGGTGTGAAAATTTGTAACGCAATTTGCCATGTCAGCAAAGGTCTTTGCTGGTAAGGAGAAACAGCATTAGGCATGTGTCCCTGCACATCAGAAATGGCTTTTAAACATTTTGCCCACTTTGCAGATTTGTGTATTCTTCAGCCATTTTGCACTATCAGGGTTTTATCAAGCAAGACTCCGAGCTTCCTTTTTTAATGTGCAGCAATTGCATGTTCCTTACACACGTGGGCTTCTAATTTGCTACAGCATGGAGCCTGGCATTCATTTAAAAATTATGCATGGAAAGAATGAAGAAGGAAAAAAAAAAGGTAAATTTGGCTTTAGATGTATCTGTTCTTTTGAAACCCAAAGATTGCTTCAATATGAACAGCTATTTCATGTTTATAAATAGAAGCAAATAAAATATGTTTTAAAAGGAAAATCATAATTGACCTACTACTTAGTGCTTCTGATCTTTTAATTAATTGATCCCCTAATTATTGAGAACTGTAGCAGAACAAATGGTAAACAGGTTGGTTTGGAGTATTTTTTGGTAAAGGTTTTAGTATGCAGCAATATGTGTGTGCAGGAAAGCATTCTACAGGATTATACAATATATCGCTTTTTAAATACAATGCAGCTCTAGAGATTAAAGTTTTCTGACTAACCAAGTACACATTTTGGAGTTGTCATTCTATTGTGGCAGTAATCTCTGGATTAAAGTCCTTACCAGTGTACATTTAGATATGGTACCGTATAATGACACCAAAAGAATATATGATAAAAACTGGGTTACAGATAAAGGGAAAGCCTGAGATATGAACTTTGGTTTATGGCTCCAACTCACATTACATGTTAAACATAGCAGTTAAGTGCTATTATTTTCAAATATATTTACAGAGACACGGTTAAATGTGTTGCATAGGATTTCATTTTATCTATTCTTTCCTTAGGCAAAATATATCCTTCTACACATGAAACTAGTTTTATTTCAATAAGATAATATTAATCTTTCTTAACTTCCTGTGAGATTATCCTTCAACAACTTTCTGTGAGATTATCCTTCCTTTCTCTTTAGCAAATACATAAATCAGGGCCATTTACAGGATGGGAGATCATCAGCACAGGAGACATGATGGTGCCCATTGTATCTGGAAGTAATTTCCAATGTTTACAGCTTTGCAACAGGAGAAAATACACTAGGGGAAGAACGGGGAAGCCTGGGGAAATCCCCACAAGGTTTAGCAATTCCTTAGCAGAGACTGTAAAGAACAATAAGATTCAGCTGTCAGAAGAGGCTGTTTCCAGCAAGCAATGAGTTGTGTATCATGCCAAGGGTGCAGACCACCAGGTTCTGTAATGAGCTTTCTGGTGCCATCTTTAGTGAAAACCCATTCCAGAAGCCAAGTTCTAAGAAAGTTGGGTTTTGTTGGTTTGTTGGGTTTTTTTCTTGATGTCATTCTTTGTAGAGTGACATCTCATTCAAGGAGTGTTGCCTGTTACGAAAAACTACTAAAGGCATTGAAACCTGGCACAAATTACAATGAGCTCATTTGTTTGAAAATGGTTTATATCCACAAGATCTTTTTTGTTGTTGTAAATAAACTGGCATTTTCACATTAACCAGAAAAATCCATCTCATTTCTAGTCTAGTCTTGGTTCCAGAATGAACTGTATGCACAAGTATCTATCTGAACACATTTAAGTGAGAAGTATCTGTCCTGGTTTGAGGTAAAACAGAACCAATTTTCTGTTTAGTAATTTTACTTTTTAGCTGGGCCTCTTCTAACTACTGGAATTAACGGCATACTGTGTAGAAACTGTTCGCTCTCAGAGTGATAAGACCTATGTTTATAGTTGATGCCAAGGAATGGTGTGCAGAGAGGCTCCAGCTCATACTCATTGCTATAACAACCAAGGTTAGATCACTTTGTTATGTACAAAGTTGGAGGGTCGGAAGCAGAAGAGTGTAGTGGGGTCTCAGCTGCAGGGAGGAGCGGACAGGACAGGTGACCCAAAACTGACCAACTGGGCTATTCCATCCCAACTGCATCATGCTCAGTATAAAAGCTGAGGGATCAAAGGGGTCGACCTCTTTCTTCAATGGCCGGTGTCTGAGGAGGACTCTGTTTGTCTGCCTTTGGTCCTGATCCACATGTTCTGGAATCCAGATCCAGAATCCAGTCCCTGTCTGCCGCAGAGTCCAGTCTGAGACTTTCCCAGTGCCTGTCAGTGACATGATCATCATCCTGGGAGCTTGATACAGTTTTGTATATATTTCATTATTTCCTTTTTATTATTTTGTTATTAATATTTCATTAAAGTAGTTTAGTTCCTTCTAAACTCATAAGTCTCCTTTTCTCTCTCCCTCCTCTCCTTGTAAAGAGAGGTGGAGGAGAGCATCTGTTGTTCATCTCAGTGGCCAATCTGACCCAAACAACGACAGCATCACGAAGACTCACTCCACTGTTGTAGAAAGAAAATATTTCTCTGAGCTGATTATGAAAAATCAAGATGACTAAGAAAAGAGTATCTGAGAAAAATCATGGGGTTTGCAGTGAATATTACAACTTGGACTGTGTATTTGCAGCAGATCCTAAACTGTTTTAATAAATGCCATCAGCAACACCTTTGCTGTTGTTGACCAAGACATCCTGAAAGCCAAGATCTTGTCAACTAGAAGACAACACTTCAGAGCTCTTCCCCACCCCTTCCATCACATCTCGAAGTAATACCAAGATGCTGAAAGATGCATTTTTCCTCACTTCCAATGAACTTAACCAAGAAGGTACAAGCAGTCCTAGCTAAAGGGCTGAGTTCAGCATTTCAGTCCCTGCTATTCAATGTCTCAGCCCAGCTGTGCAGCCCTCACACCCTTTTGCTGGCTCTCCTGCTCATCCCTCACACGGCAACATCACTTTCACCAGCTGCATGCCAGGTTTTGGAGAGCTGACTGGACCACCTTAGCATGCAGCAGATGTGGATTCAAAAACCTCTTTATGCCAAGCAGGGTGCTGAAGCTTCATATCTGCTTCGTGAACGGGTGTCTACCCACTAAATAACTGCAGAAAGAGTGGTAAGTCTTCCTCCATTAAAAAAAAAAAGAAAGATAAAGATGCAGCTATGACTGTATTTTTGCAGGAATCATTTCTGCCGGTATGCATAACATGCTTCTGTTACTCCAATCATACTAGGCCCTAAATGACACTACATTGCTAGATACGTATGCCCCAGAGAGTGATCCACATCCCTAGACCACTCACCACTATATGTTGCTCTCCCACCTTCTGAGACCAGCTCTCTCCAGAGCTGCTTTGTGGTATCCACACTACAAACTTCCTCCTCGTACTGTCCTGGTATTTCCTGCTGGAAAGCATGTCATGTAAAACTTTGCATTCCACCCTGAAACACCTGCACGTCATTATGTCAAAGTACATACTGCTTCCTAAAGAAGTGTGAGTGAAATATCGCTGTCCAATTTCATCTTTTCATCTTGAAACCAGAGCGCTATGCCTGAAGCTTGGGGAATTCATTGCTTTCCTATTACCACTTAGAACTCACCATTCCCTCTAACTCAGCTACCAAAGCAAGTAAACACCTTCAGTTTTTCAGTTCCAGTCATTATTCTGACAAACCTGGCATGAGACTTCATCAGGAAATGATCTTTCTAGCAGTAAGATTCAACTAGTAAATTATAAATATTTTTCAAGGAAATATAGTGCGTATTTCCCAATAGTCCTTCTGTTTCACTGTCTCTATGAAAGGAAAACCAGTAAATCACTGATACATTTTCCATAGATAGCTGTAACTGTCACCCTGATAACGCATCACAAAATCAGTATCTAGGATAGGCAAAAACTTGGAAGTATGGTATCCAAATGGATAATTGCAGTGGGCCATCACTAAAATTAAACGGAGTGCCAAACTTGTGCTATCTAAATTCCTTTCAGTGTTTGTTATTCTGAGACTAATCTTTTGGGTACAATATCCTTAAAAGTACTTCTTTTTTTCTTTCGTGAATATGCCAACATGGTGAATGCGAGTGTCCAGTTGTTATGCAGTCTGTGCTGTCTATATTTAGTCGTTATGCACATTCAAAAAGTTTTCTGGTAGAGATTCATGGCCTTAGCCTTTCCTCTGACCTCTTCCACCTTCATTTCTCATGAAGACAGCTTATAGTGACCAAAGACCTCTTTTGCCAATATAGCTTAAAGCATTCCCTTGAACAGACACCAAATTCCGTTCACCAAAAACAGGACTTTTCTTTTGTTTGTGCATAATGCAATTATACCAAGATTTCAGAATAAGAGGGTTGAAGAATTTCATTTTTTTTTCCCCACAGATCATAAGAGAAAGGTGAGCTATAAGTGCAGGCAGGCAGTATAGTTCTGTAAGATTACATGTCTTATTTATTTCAAGATTATTATTCTTTCTTTGTTGTTAAGATTTTTGGTCAAATGACATTCCCATTACCATGCTGATATTCTTAAAGTGCCATTTGTTTGATTTGAGTTATAGTTTTGCATGATCAATGGAAGGCAGCTGCTGATTTCAGAGAGATTTAGAGTGTCTCTTTCCTAGAAAGTTGGAAGTGTTTGGAGACAAAAACCAAACAAACAAAAGGCTTGTTTACAACATAACAGTAATAATAGCTGCTAATTAAGAGTTTTGTAGCTGGATGATAATTTCAGGAGTCAGCAGATGAGGTTCAGTACCTTAGAGCTGGTAACGAGCCATAAGAACAAAATTCTTTTACTTTAATGACTTTGGACTACATCCACAAAGAAATTCTCATGGACAGATTCATTTCACGGAGGATATGTTTAACTTATTTGCCTTGACTTGCTGTACATAAAGCGGGGAGAAGTGGGTTCAGTTAGTGTGCTTTTCATATGGCCCTTTTCTTCTAGCTACCTTAGCATGAGATGAATTGGACCTTAAAGTCCTCCACCTTCCTCGGCTGTCGCTGTAGAGCTACTTGGATGTCTATCTTATACCTAAGTGTCCATTAGGACTTTCAGACCAGGCCTTTGAAACCAGCACTGCAAGCCAGGTTCTGATCTCACTAGTGTTTGGGTGACTCTAAAGATTTCTTTACAGCTTCAATGGATTTATTGACAATTATGTAAACAAGGACAGAATCTGGAATATTTGTCAGTCCTTCTCCCAAACCAGCTCAATGTATACGTCTAAACCAGTAAACTAACCAGGACCAGGATAGATTGGAGTCCTGGCACACATTTATCTATATTATTTAATTTTCAGCAAATTCGGAATGGTTTGGCCTGTGCCAGCTGGAGAATGTCTGGGAAAGGCCTGAGGTATAGGATAAACCCATGAATGATCCCAATAAAAGTATGAAGAAAGCCCCTTTTTGGGAGTAGAGAAAGTTTATATGGTGGTTGTGCTGTGCCATTTGTCCTCAGGGTAAGAAATCTGCCTTTATTCAGTAGCAAATAGGACAATATTGACAGAAAGTCCAGGACTCACACTCTCGATGGGCAAACTGTTGGTGCTGCTTTATAGAGCTCAAAGTAAATGGCAGCATCTGGCAATTAAAGGTGGTCGTAGTCTCATCTATGTTCCTGACTCAGTTCCCAGTTAATACTGTAAATGAAGGCCACTGAAAATACTTCCACATTCCCATGTATTCACGGCAATTAATCCCAAACTCATAGCTCATTATGTTTTGGAATACTAATAAGAATTTTATTAAATGACTGTTATTATTACTGAAATCTCTTTCCTCCAGCGTATGTTTGGAGGTTAGATGTATCTTTCCCCTTTGGCTTTATAGGGAATAGATAGATACATATTTAGTCCATTCTGATGAGTAATTGTTTAATCAGTTTCTACACATTCGATGCATTCTTAGTCTCCACCATCATTTCTTTTCCTGCTTTGAGTGCGAGCTACTGAATAACTATGACAATGCAGGATGCAGATGTACATTAAGTTGCAATGGGCTGCAATTTGTAAGGTTCACACTGACAGAATTCGCAGCTCTGACAATAGCTTTTTGAAATATTTTTCCAAAGCAGCCTACAAATTCTTTAAATATGCTTCCTGCAAAGGTATTTTAATACTTATGGAAACATCACCAAAGGACAAACTGTGGAGAAAACCTTTTTATTTAGCTAGCTGGAAAATTAAAATGGTGTTGAACATATGCTCCCAGATAAATCTGAAGATTTCCCCTAGAAATGTTTAATCAATCAGACACCTAATCCATTACAACTGATTTTGACAGTACAAGTTTAATTGGATTAGCTTTCCCTGTATGCTGTACACTCTTCGTTCAATGTCAGTAGTCCCTTCTCATGGTGGTCCTGCCTCATTCCTCAGCAGTAGATTTCCTGGGACTTGTATATGAATTTCCAGTGGAGAAGAACTCAAGGACATAGTGTGAACAGACTTTAAACTTGTTTTGTCAGCACACACACATGCATGCACGCACACGCTCACACATATCATAGTAGCCGTAAAATGAAGATGACTGCAAACAACAGGAAACCAGTCTCCCTCCAAGGAATAAAGTCATTACACAACAGCCGGTATGCAGTGAAACTCCTAGTTTTGAATATTTTATACTTTAGAGTATTTTTAGCTCTTAGTTTTGAGTATTTTTTACTCAATATTCAAATTTTAAAGAAGGGAGGAAACTGTCCTGCTGCTTATGCAGCACATTTCCAAAGGCTATGGTCTCAGCCAGTGTAACGTAACATAAAACTCATGGGACAACGTCTTCTCCCAATTCTGAGGATTTGCTTGCAGGTTATGTGTCATAATGTCACCTACTGTCACCTGCCAAACATAATTTGTTTATCCGCAAAGCAATGTGGTGATTATCTTTTTACAAAGTCTCCTCATATTTGTAGATTCATAACCTTTATTTTGAGAAGAATAGGAATTTTACCTGAGCCATGTCAAAGTAAACTCTTAATGTTTCAAGACAACTCCTGATTAAACCATCACACAGGTATTCATAATTCATAAATTCATGCTTTTATTCTACTAAAGTTAAAACAGATTCTTCACCAAAAATAAATGTGATATTAAATCTCAATAAACTGCCTAGAGTTTTGCAAATATATTATGCTTCATATGTTAACTTTTCAGACTAAGAAAAGGAAAACATGACTTATCTGGAGTCAACATGTCAGTGTTTTCAGCAGTACTTAAATCACATGTTAAATAAAGTGATCTAATTAGAGGAAACATTTAAGAAATTAGCATCAAAGTAATAATTTTTAGATTTATAAGAGCATAAGAATGCAAATAAATCTTCCCTTATTTTTTACTAATTACAGAGACCTGTAACTCCATATTTAATCATTCAGATCTATGCTTACTCCACTTTACATTCCTTTCATACCGAATCTATATGTAAGGGGATTTTTTCAATTAATTTTGGACATTTATGATCAAATTTTTAAACTTGGTACAAAAAAATCTGATGTTACGTCCATATTCAGCAAAGCAGAAGACTTAAATGCATGCCTGAATGTTTGTAGTAACACTGTACATGGTTTCATAATGTACAATCGTTTCAACAGTCGTGGCAAGAGTAATGCATTACACTTCCACAAAAATTCTAATTACAGCTGCATATGTTCCCAAGCACAAATATTAAATCTACCAAAAAAAGTACTTTACAAATCAACCTTTACTGGAAAAATACAACTGCATTTCTATTTAGAAACATGATTTAATAAAACCAGATAATATAGTGGTCTCTTTTTATTCAGTATGTAAATTTGAATAATTTGCTTTTGCAGGACTCAGAGGAATCAAGTTCACTTCCACCATTTACATCAGAAGATTTAAACCCATGTATCATTCTGAGAGACACCTACCCACTATCCCAAGCTGAAGTGGACTCCATTGGGTGGTGTTTATTTAACATAAATAAGTTTTGATTGAAACACATAGTTGGACACAACTTTTCAACATCTTAACTGGCTGACACTGCACTAGTCACTAGGGCTTTTTTTAACCTGTTCCATTGTGTTTAAAATAACCCAGCAGCCCCTGAAAGGATGAGCAAACTATGATTTTGGTACCCTAGTATGGAGGCAGGAATGGGGCTTCATTTCCCCTGTTTAATATATGTGTTTATTTACAAAAGGAAGAACCAAGGACATAGGAAGGGAAAACATGAGACTCATTGTACACCTGAAGATCTTCCCTTCCCTTCCCTTCCCTTCCCTTCCCTTCCCTTCCCTAATATACAGAACACATAATGATTAACTTCCTTGCTGATACTTGTAGGTTTATATTTGCTTTTCTAAGCTGCAAGGCTTTAGGGTTTTCCATCACTTGTAAAAGGTAGTTTCACTGACAGTGATGCAAAACCCAGTAACTGCTTTGCCAAATGAGATCCATTGTGAGGTTCACTTTATACTATTTTTTAGTTTATAGGTGTTCTGGTGGCACTAGTTAATTTCACATACATCATGAAATTTTAATTTGTTTACAGAAGAGGTTATAGAAAGCTGTATCTTCGAAAGCTGAATCTAGTTAATTTTTGTTCTGAGAGGGTAGCTGGAGTTTGAGAGATGCTTTGACTGACATTACATGACCTGTCAGTTTTTTTTAAAATACATGTCATTTAGCTGATGACATGTTTTTTGGGCTTTCTCCTTCTGAGTCGAAAAGTAACATCTTCACTACATAATTCATAGAAACAGACCCTTATCGTGTAACTAGCTTATTCAGCACAAAGATCTTGAAGGGTATTTCACTAAAAGACAAAGCACTGGAGAATGGAACATCAACCCTCTTTAATTAACAGTAGCATTGTTAATTCAAGAAGAAATCACAGAAGGATCCAGAGGCTGACTTGGCATACTCTGGAGTTTTGTCTTTATCAGTCTTGAAGACAACAGACAGCAAGAGCAAAGGCCTCCAGGCTGTGCTCCACTGATATTCCTCAGCTGATCTCTCTGATGAGATACTGATAAGAATTCGACAGAACTTTGCTTGCTGGCACTAACTATGAGGCAGCCTTTCAGTTAAAGCATTTTATTGAAAAGAAATTTGGGAATTTATTATTGTCTTGATTTAGAGGGCTACCTGGCATAATCCTTGTGGACACATGAAGTGCGGTATTGCAGCCATCTCCTTCACGTGGCAAAGGGGCCAGAGACATGCGTGCTGTTCAACATCACTTTCACGGTAGTGGTTGAAATGCATCTTTCACGACTTGGGCCAACTTTTTCTTTCCTTTCCTGTGCTGGAAAACCTGAATAAGTGGTCAGTAACTAATGTGGTTATGGCAATGTGACATTAAACACAACTGTGGCATGGGAAGCTTTAAGTTCAGATAGAGGTGAGATTATAAGGTTCAGTTAGCTAAAGACACTGAACTACAGGAATATTATTTTCCAGTGCAGCATGTTGCATTCAGGTGGAATAAATCACTAGTGACTGTAAAGGAAGTGAGCAGATTCTCAGTCATATTTCCAAAAATCTCTTAACCAGCTTTCTTAAAAAGCTTATAACTGACCGCAAACCAACTTTGTATATTGTCTAACATGTTCCTTTTTCTGGGAATGGCTGCTTTCCAAGACATATGCACAGTTACTCAGGCACACTCATGTCGATTCTATGAATTATTTTGGAGGGAAAACTAATGATAGTTTGACATTCACTTACATAGTAGCCAAATGAAAAGAGCTGTATCTCAGAGAAAAATGCATTTCAGAATTTGATTTGATTTTAATCAGATGGCAACAACTGCATCACAGTGGCTTTCATCACCAATGTATCATATATATAAAAAATCCAAATAATTTTTTAACTAAGCAGAGAATTTTTAAAAAGGATGACTTCACATAAATAAAAAAAGACTTTTTAATCTTAATACCATTTTATAAAACTTGTAATCAGTTTTGCTGATCACAATCCACTATAGAATAAGTGGAATAAGTAGATCTGATGAGTGTTTTCACAAGAACATATTTCAGCAGCATTATTTTTAAACTTATGTCCAAATATCAGAAAAAATGAAGTGTACACAGAGTGAAAAATAAGTATTATTTTAACATTTCGTAAACTTTTTCCTGGTCTCCAAGGACTCTGGTTCTCCTTGGAGAATTGTAAAGCTGAAGTTGAACTTGACAGTAGTTTCTATTTTGTCCAAACTGGCTTACCCATCTCTGAAAGATGATAGGAAATAGTTGGAAACTGAAGAAGGAAAAAAAAAATCAATATGAAATAAATTTAACTGAGTAATTAATCACTGGATTAACTACTGCCAAGTTGTATGTTACTTTAATTCCCACTTAAGGGTTTTAAAACAAGATTACAAATGTTTCTGAGTGTTACAAACCAGTTCATCCACAAGTAATTGAGCTCAATATTGTTCGACTGGCAACAGGGGGAAACAGCTTCCTCTTCTGCAGAGTTTCTTAAAGAACTTGTTCCCTTTTCATTTTCCACAAAACAACTGGGGAGCCATCATGTTCCTAACTTTCTCACTTGTGAGGTTTTAATTTTATTTGGATTCCAGTGCTCTGTTTGCCCATTGTGAATGCAGAACTATACAGCTAGAAGTGATCTAAGGGCGACTCAGAGAGAAAGCATGTTTCTGGAAAAGGGAAGTTGAATGTTTCAAGGAGACTGTCTAGAAAATGGGCCTTTATTTGCATACACGTAAACTTTCCTAAATACTACCGAGTCTCATGGGTCCACTTCATTTGATTACCATACTGTATAAGATCAATTACTGCTAATGAGAAACACAGCCATTTGCAGCCATGGACTGTGTACAGATCTAGGTGACAAAAATCTCCCTGCAAAATGCAAAAAATTAAGCAGTTTTGACTTTTGACTGTCTTGCACTTTCTTTAAAGATCAAAAAAAATTTCAAAATATGTTGCCACTTTTTCCCCCAGTAAGTGGCACATGGGTAGGATGCTTCGAACCGTCTTTTGAGTTCAACTTGAAGATCAAGCATGGAAAGTGTAGCACACATTTACGTTTTTTCTTAGATTCTTCTCTTTATTCTTTAGCCCTCTTTTCTGTTATTCTTGTTATTTGGACCATCCTTGGTGCAACTTCATCAGTGGAAGCATGGTTCTGCAAGGGACTGAAAAATCCTTATGCAGAAAAAAATACCATAAGCTCTATTTAAGAATCTCTGCCTTCAAAGTTCAGGCTGGATAAATAAAAAAATGTGGTGGAACTCTCCATGTTTAAGACAGACCTAACAGAGTTTAAAAAGGGTAACAGTAACAGCTAAAATGGGTAGGATGGCAGAATAGATGCCTTGTGAGGACAGGCTAAAAAGGCTGTGACTTCAACTCAACAGGGAGAAGCCTAAGGAGGTGCGACTGAGATGTTTGAAAAGTTGTGAATGGATCAGCCACGTGTAGAATGTTATTTGCCAAATCTTGCAGTACTGGAAGTAAGGGGCAACTGTCGAAAGTAGAAAGATCAGTTCAAAACAGAGGTAGATGTAAAATGCTTCTTTACAAAGAAAATGATGATCTGAAATTTGTTTTCATGGAAGATGTGAAGGCAGATAATAACAGCAGATTCAAAAAAGGATTAGACAAATTCATGGGAAACACTTCCATAGACAGATACTATAGGTGATAGGCAGGGATGTACCTTTTAACATCCTTAATCCGACAATTGCAGATACTGGCAAGGTACAAAGGGAGACATTGCAGACAACAGGCAGGATCTTGTGGTGCCCTTAGAGAGCACATGCCACTGCCACTCTCACAGGTGAGATGGGAAATAGGAACTTCCAGTCCAAGCCCATTGGATCTGCATGTTTTTGTGATCCTACAATGCTTAATCAAAGTTGCCTTCCTTAACAATATGAGGAATACATAGAATACCTTGGCAGACCTTCAAGAAGTAGAAACAGCAGTGAATAGAGGAGCCAAGACAACATACAGATAGTATACAATCAGGGAATTCGTATGAACGGGTACCATGTATTAATCATAGAATCATAGAATGGTTTGGGGTGGAGGGGACCTTAAAAAGTCATCTACTCCAAACCCCCTGCAATGAGCAGGGACATCTTCAACTCAGAGCCCTGTCCAACCTGACCTTGAATGTTTCCAGGGATGGGGCATCTACCACCTCTCTGGGAAACCTGTTCCAGTGTTTCATCACCCTCACTGTAAAGAATTTCTTCCTTATATCTAGTCTGAATCTACCTTCCTTTAATGTAAAACCGTTACCCCTTGTCCTATCACAACAGGCCCTGCTAAAAAGTTTGTTCCCATCTTTCTTATAAGCCCCCTTTCAGTTCTGAAAGGCTGCAGTAAGATCCCCAGAGCCTTCTCTTCTCCAGGCTGAACAACGCCTGCTCTCTCAACCTTTCCTCACAGGAGAGGTGTTCCATCCCTCTGATCATTCCTACCATTTCTCATCTTTCCTCAACTGTTATGCATTGAGGCAGACTAACTTTTATACAGATTTTTTTGGCCATACAATGAATTTTCATGAGTCAGTAATATATTTTTGGAGGGAAGAAGGCCACATGGGAAACTATTGGATTAGGTTGATCATTTTTTTCTGTTTGCTTTTTTTTTTTAAAGAGGTAGGCTATGTGCTGAATTCAAAGTCTTCATGGAATAACTATGGAACTTCAGACAACTGAAATAAAGTAATTTTAATGAAAACCTTAAACGTTCTCTTAAACAACCTGACAGAATTCTTCCTCAGAGTTCAACATTATTGATAAACATTTTTAATAAGCTTACTCAAAAAGTCATAAATATGTAGCTAATTTTCCATCCTTCTTCAAAGACCTTAATGAGTACAGAAATTACAAGTAAGACCTATTATTGCTATTATCGTGTATGAAATAAGAACACCATAAAACACTCCACACAGCTTAATCTCAGTCAGCAGTATTACAGTCAAATTATCTTAAAAGGAAAGTCTTCTGTGTTCCCTTATTCCAAACACAAAGGAAAAACACCAGAGACTATTGGTTGATCAGTAGGTGGCATAAATTATTCCTGACTCCCCGCTACAATCACAGGGCTTTATACAGTTCCTATTAAAACCAATAAGAGCTTTTCTATGAGCCACAATGGAAGAAGGATTGGGGTGGTATTTTGTAATAGGGGGCCTTATGTGTAGAGTCACAGCAATTTATAAATCATTGCTACTGAACAAAATGAACACAAAATGTCATCCCACAGCACTAATGGTTTTCCAGCAGTTGGCCAACAATTTGCTTCATGGAGAAAAGGGCTGAACAAATAAGTCTCACACCTGCGGTAGCTTTAATATCAAGCCTCATCCAATGATGCCATTTGAAGTATTTTAACTATTTTTGTTTCCCCTCTCAATTATCACCATGTAAAGATGATGGGTGATTGCTAGGCATGCTGCAAACAGCTGCATTCTCTCCCTCATATTATCTGCCACCAGTTAAAGGAGGCAAAATAATACAGTAGTATCCTGTGATGGGGAGAAAGCTGCCATCTTTTGCCACCTAGCTGCATCTCTCTCTTTTCTGAGGAACTCTTTCTCACCTCCTTGCTTCATAGTAATGAGATATTAATGAGGAGTACAAATCTCAGTCTACTCACTGCACCACAACTCCTGGTTGATTGGTTTTTCTGTCTTTAGCATGGCAACTTGCACAGGAAATTTTTAATTTTTTTTTCTCTTGGGACTAAAGAAGAGCTAATGAAAATTAACAACATGTAAGTCTCAGAGATAACTGATTCCTTTTTCACGCTAAGGTGCCTTCTTGTATCCCTTATAGCGCTCAGGTCTGTCCATTTTTACTGTTTGAGTAGCTGATGTCCCCCAGTATCAGCTACTATAAGCTGATAGATATTTATTCTAAAAGATATTTATTCTTTTGGGCATATATGGTACTTTGGAGTACTGTGCTTCTCAGCAAGGAAAGATTTAGGCTTGGCATCTAATGGGAATGGTAGCTCCCTTTTCCCTGGAAAAGTGCTAGTATGGCAAATTCCATGCAAGAAGAAGAGAGAGAATAGAGGAGGCGGCAGCTTCTTATGCACACTCCCAAGCCCTCTGCACTAACCGAGACACCTCCTTTAACACCTCTCATTTATAAAGTTATTTAGGTTAATGTACCTCTGAGAACCCATTAGTGGGGGCAGCACAAACAGAAAGAACTGCAGGCGTGTCTTTGTTCAGGAAATCAGAGAGCAGCACAAGGTACCTGGAGATTTACAGGAAACAAAACTGTTGCTAAAGGAAAGTATTGTAAGATGAAAGAACACGTTCGTCACTGTCATGCATTAGGGAAGAGAATAGGAAAAAAGCTTCTCTGCCTTCTTTTTTTTTTTTTTTTTTGGCCATCTCTTTCAAGTCTCTAAAACAGAGTTTACAAGATTTGTAGAGGCTCAGAATTCACTTCTGACTGAGCTGTGCCCTTCATACAAATCAATGAAGAATGCAGTGAGATTCCATGGCTTCTTACGTGCCTTAACTGTGCAGTATACCTCTGGGGCTTTCTGCCTGAATTTCAAGACAGTCATTTGTTCATTTTCTCCAGCTAAATCACTTGATCTAAGAAAGACTATTAACTCTCCCTAAAATTACTTTCTTGGCTCCCAGACTCACCAGTCAGGAGAACAAAATAGATGTTAACTTCATTATTTTCCTTTTTTTCATCCTTCAACAGAATACACATCCCTGCTATTAACATTAGGAGACCTTACTGGACATGCCTTTCTTCACCTCCCCATACTGCTTCAAATGCCTTAAAACTTGGTGTCCATGACAGATTGCATCACAGAAGCATAGCTTTTTAAGTAGAATCGTCTCATTCCAGCAGCCTTCAGTAAGAAAAGCACAAAACGAAGGGAGGGGATAATTAATTTATACCTTTCCTTTCTTC
Source organism: Himantopus leucocephalus (assembly GCA_003993805.1). Classification (NCBI taxonomy): domain Eukaryota; kingdom Metazoa; phylum Chordata; class Aves; order Charadriiformes; family Recurvirostridae; genus Himantopus; species Himantopus leucocephalus. The sequence goes on from RSEF01000001.1 coordinate 179,379,629, forward strand.
CATCAGCAGCATGTTATTAACAGCAAGAAAACTGTGGTTTATTAAGGCTATATTTATATACAGCAGATCATCGGGGAGTTTCTCTTGGATGTTTCCTCCTGAATTAGTTGCAAACTGCGTGCTGAGTTTCCTAAACTCATTTGAACCAGATAAGTATAATTGCTTAAAATAGACAAGAAACATTCAAGGGACAAGTAAGTCCCCACCACCTGTGTGTCATTCTGACTCACAGCCCCAGCAAAGCAAACACTAAAGTGAGTGAGAACCTTTCCAGTGACACAAGTGAATTTTACATTTGCCCATCTAAGCTAGAAGAAGAACAGACAGTCTTCACGATCCTCCAACCCACGTCTTCATGTTCCTATGGGCAAAATCAGCAGGACACATATCACACCTCACAGACATCCAAGAGAAAGGTTACAGGGTGCATTGCACATAAGGGAGATATCAGGTTCCCAAGGAGTCCCACTGTTCTCTCCCAGCATTGCTATGCGTTGCAGGATAGTCTGGCAGTATCAGTCTAAGGAGCTCCTGATGGGTTTTTTCTTTCCACAACAGAGATCCAGTTTATTCCTCTGCCAGAAAAGAGAATGACTATGATACGGTAACTGCTCTCGACCTGCTAATGACCATACATGGTTTGAAAGCCATAGGAAACCCATACCTGAGCATAAAATCTCGGTCTTATCCTGCCATTTGGGTTCCTTTCAGTCTGCTGCTGCCTTAGAGTGAAAATTTGGAGATTGTGAGGTTATAGTGCATTGCTCAGCTCCTGAGCAAATTGTCTTGGGTCCAATGAAACTAGTGAAATTGTGTTTGTTTACATCTTCTCTGAATATGGCCACAAACCATTAAATCAAGTTTCCCTATGTGGCTGTAAGAAGTACTAACAGTGGGACTGCATCTGCATGGAGTGGACTAAAATCCAGGCATCATGCTGAATCAAACTAATCAGGGTGATGTTATTGCTAAGCCTATGGGTGTAGTGAAGCAAGAGAGAACACAGAATTGCTCTTCACAATGTTGTTTTAGGGGATAGGCTCCTCAGCCCTACAGTCCTTTTAAAAATATAGTTAAATTCACACAAATTGTGTTCTGCATACAATTAGCCAGGAAGCCTGTAGTTGAAATCGATTGTGATGTTTCCGCAATCTGGAGGTGCTACGTAAAGTGAACAAGCATCTGTAAGTATTAATTTTGCATGACTGAAAGTTCAAGACTCATAAATCAAATAAAAACTCAGTCTTAGTTTTCATAAATTCAGTTATATGCTAGATTTTGGGTTTTCACTATCATTTCAAAATTATAAGGGTCTGATAAACTTAGCGAAATCAACAGATAAAGTCTGTTCCCATGAGCTCTGGATCCCACCTGTGATGCTTATCTCTAAATTGGAGAGAGATGGAATTGATGGGTGGACTGTTCAGCGTATGAGGAATTGGTTGGATGGTCACATACAGAGGGTAGTGGTCAATGGCTCAATGTCCAGATGGAGATCAGTCATGGGTGGTGTCCCTCAGGCGTCTGTACTGGAATATCTTCATCAATGACATAGACAGTGGGATTGAGTGGACCCTCAGAAAGTTTGCAGACCACACCAAGCTGGGTGGTGACGTTGACACACCTGAGGGATGGGGTGCCCAGAGTGACCTGGACAAGCTCAAGAAGTGGGTTCATGTGAACCTCATGAGGTTCAACACGGCCAAGTACAGGGTCCTACACCTGGTTCAGGGCAACCCCCAGTATCAAGAGAGGCTGGGAGATGAGAGGGATTGAGACCAGCCCTGCCAAGAATGACTGGGGGTACTGGTGGATGAAAAGCTGGACACGACCTGTCGATGTGCTCTCACAGTCCAGAAAGCCAACCATACCCTGGGGCTGCATCAAAAGAAGCATGGCGAGCAGGTCGAGGGAGGTGATGCTGCCCCTCTTCTCCA
>RSEF01000001.1:179406284-179416315 GCA_003993805.1 Himantopus leucocephalus
ATGAGTTCACAGAGTACATTGTCCTGTAAATTTGAGAGGTCCAAACAGACCTTGACACACCTCCCATTCAACTTTAAGCATGCACTTCCTACACCAGAGATTCCATCCAAATAATAATCTTTAACAGATGCTGAAGGATGTGAACCCATTTTGGCCTCCACAATATCCTGTGACAATGAATTAGGCGGTTTAATTATTTATAATGTGAAAATAATCTCTCTGGAGAGAAAGCATTAGTTTAAATGAATTGTAAGGCAGCTTGCTCAGTCAGACATGCTGTGGATCATGTTGCAATGCCAGGGCCATGGCAAATATTCCAGACAGTGATACCAAGAGCGAAGGATACGCATTAGCAACAATCTAGCTCCACTTTCTTGCTATTAGTAGCTCACTGAAGTGTGATGGGAACCACATCTTGTACATCCCAAGAGGACCTACGCCACAAGGAGAAACAGGGGGACACATATCAGGAAGAGATCTCAGCCTGCAACTGTTGTTATGTCATTAAAATTGACAGTGACTTCAAGCATACTGCTCAGCAAATTGTTCCACTAGGCAGCTCAAGAAAATTATCTGAGGATCTCTTCAGTTTTGCAAACAGAAACATGACCTGGTACAGTAACAGCAGATGCTGCCTATTTTCTTTGTTACGGGTTTGAGATAAACCGTTACGACTTGAAGTAGAGGCATTTCCTGGTAGATGGTCCAGAGAATGAAAAGTGACAGGGAATTTTGACTTCTTTGTATGCTGGCAGCCATATAAGAGATTTATAAAGGAACAAAAGGTATTTTGATCTCTTTACTGGGCCTCATACGGTAGGAGGGGCAGTCTTAGGAGACAATAGTATTAGGAGGCTATCAAATAGAGAAAAAATGTTCAAAAGAAGGTAAGCCAGAAAGTAAGTGTTTCTTCAGCTCACCTTTCAATTCTTGCTACGATTAGATAGCTACATGACTCACATTTCAGAATCCTAACAATTTTTTCCCTGTTAATATGTAAGATGCATAAAAACTCTATATACTCTTGCTGTGAAAGAAAAAAATAATACAAAAACAAAACTGCAACTTCAGAAAGGGCAGGTAAGCAAATCTGTGGTTACCAATTGAATTAGGATCACACCAGGAATTTATAAAGTATTGTCCTGATCTTTCCACACTACTGGGAGCTGATGCTTGCTACTTCGTCAGAGAACCAGAATTTAAATTAGTCAGTCAGGTTTGTTGGTATGACAAATTTTACAGGTTGACTCTCTACATTTTATTCACTTGTGTTTGTCACCACGTTTTTAAAATCTCAGTGTTTCTGTGTGATATCGCATGAGATGGTTGACCTAATCTAATACCTTCCTACTGACAGGTGAGCTGCCCCGTAAAGAAGGGGTTGAGGGGATCAAAGGGAGTTCAGCTCTTGCTCCTGCTCCTGTCTTTCCCCTGTCAGACTGACAACCAAGCACTGATAACCCACTTTACCCTTGTGGCTACATTGCATTGCATCGCTGTGATCATCTGGACAGAATCTGCAGCAAAGCTTTGCAGTTGCAACCCAAATGATTTGGGCACAGGCAAAAAGGAACAGGAAAACAAGAGGGGCAAGGCAAGTAGCAGGTATCAGTGACAAATAAGCTCCTCTGGCACTGTAGTTTAAATTTTTGTACTTTGGTCCCAAGTTTTGGTTTGGTTATTTGTGGCTTTCCTTGCCATCAGCAGGTCTGACTGTTTGCTCTGAAATCTGCAATTCTATGTATATCTGAGACTGTTCAGAGTTTGTTTAATCATTTGTAGCTCCTTAGTTGTTTGTAAGGAGACAGGAGGCTTTAACAATGTCAAAATGATTTATTGAAATACACAGAAAGGGCAAACAATCTATTCAAGCCAATAAAATGTCACCATATGACCCACAACTAGCAAGCAGAGATTTACATTTACATTGATACGTCATTTAAATTGATACTTAGTTCTGTAACCACAAAATATGCAATCCTTATCAATTGCAATCCCAAACATTCAGTAAGGCCAAAATAATCCACGTAGATTAAGAGCTTCCCTCACATTCCTGCTGAATTTTAAAACACAAGCACAGCAAGCTTTCAAATGCCTGTGGCAGAGTTGTACAACTCACTCAAACCAAAAAAACCTTCTAGATTCCAGAAGCCACAGCAATGTCTAATATACGTGGACTGAACTTAGCAGTTGGGTGTCCTGAAACATGATGTGTGTCTCTCTCTGAAGGTAAGGTTCTTTTGCAAATCAACAAAGCACCTTCTGCAAGTTCTGGAGACAGCTATTAGCCAGCCTGTATCCATAAAAAAATCTGACCTTATCTCCTCTTTTTTCTTTTGTCCACAAAAGTTGAAGTGCATTTGGAGTCTCAGCAGGAAGTATACGTAGAAAGGGTTACTCAGAGCTGTCTGAACATTCCTTCATGTCCTCTCCTTCAGGGCCATTCAACAGTTTTGGAAATTCTGTACCTTATTCGTAACAGCAATTCCTAACATGAAGTATGATGTTGCAGTGACGTGGTGGTCCTCAAAAGATATTTGTTGCTTTTTCTTTTACATAAAGAGTAAAAGTTTAAATCACTTTAGCAGTGCCATCATCAGAAAAGGAAAGATGTTCCCAGTGCATGACAGTTCTTGGGGTGCCTTAGCTCTGCATGGCACTGCAAAACCTGAGAAATCTGTATCTATACACGTACCTCACTGAATATACCTAATATGATGTACACCCAAATACGAGAGCCAGTATAGGAAAAAATACCGGTGTACAGCAAGCAAACACAGACAACCAGAGCTCAGTGCACCAGTAGGAGTAGTTTGTATTTTTGATTTCCCATGTCCCTAAGCAAAGATGTTTATCTACGTAACCACAATAAGTAGCTGCAGCACATATTGAGTCTCCTCAATACCACTAATAGCATGTTTTCAGACTCTTTTTTTTGAAAGAAAACACAAGATAATTTAATTCCTTTGGGATTTTTTTACATTTTTGTGTCATTTTGGTTGCCAAAAAGAAAAGTAATTGTTAGTATTTGTCCTGGGCTATATGTAACTGTAAGTTGCTGGGTTTGCTTGTTTTGAATGATCAGGAGCTATAAATCTGGAAAGAGTTTAGTGAGATCCACCAGCATGCAACAACAGTATCTCTCTATCATCCAAAAGTAGAGGAGTTCACAATTCCAAAAAAGGTGTCATTAAGATGCCTCACTTTTTCCTTTTTATTTTTTTATATATTATTTTCTTCTTGTTTTCACCCAGTCAAATCCATTGCAGTTTAAAAAGGTACAGTGGTCCTGTTCAGGTTAGAAGAAAAATCAAACATCCATCGTGTCTGACTGTCTAGGAAAATAGTACTTGCAGCAGCAATTACAAGGATGGTTTGAGCATTTTCTCTAAGGGAAGCAAAATTAGCTCTTGCCTGGCTAAATAAGGCAATGTGTGCCTTAAAAAAAAAAAAAAAAAAAGGAAAAAAACATTATTATGCGATAAAAATTTCTAGAAAGCTGCGCTGATTGCCTTAATGTGTCTCACAGCAGGCAGTGATGAGGAATTTGTAGGACCTATAATAAGTTTGCCCAGACACACTCAATGAAGAAATGAATCCCTGCAAGTGGCTGGGGGAAGCAGCAGATCACTGCACAGTTGTACCTAACACGTGGTCTGCAATAAGGACCCACGCTGGGTGGGATGTTAAAAACCCACTTTTCCACCTAAAGAAGCCTGTCCTGTATTCAGATGGCCTCTGCCTGCCTCAATGTCTAATGAAACTTTTAGGACTAGTTAAGAGTTTAGCTTCTGTGATCATTACATTCAGGCAGGGAATAAGACATGCTAAGTCTTACAAGATTTCAGTCAACCTGGACGTGCACCTATCACTCCAAAACTTAGACAGGTTTCTCATTTGGCGTTGCAGATCTTTCCCTCTGCACCAAATCCTGCTTGCCTTTGATTCCTGCATACAGCCAGGCACATTTTCTTTCATCTGTTGTGAATGATGTGTATGTACCTCTGGTTTATGCATGTTTGGCAGTTCTCTGCATCATCATATATGAGACGTTGGGCGGGTGTTCTCGCTGGCAACCTGACTGCAATCATAATGCCAGAAAGGAAGACCCTGATGGCAGACATTGCCATTCCAAGGGACAGAAAGGTTGTGCTGGGAAGTAAAAGCCACACCTCAGTGAAAGGTGAAACTAAGGAAGAGCCAATAGCAAAACATGAGTAGTCCCATCCTAAATAAAAGCAGGGGTTTTGTCTGAGATCTATTGGGAAAAAATGGAACTCCAAAAGATTTTGATTAAAGGAACACAAAACAGCAGGGGTCAATGGAAAAGCAGAATCTGTCAGAAAAGTAGTATTACTATTAGCACCAGGTCTGAGCTTTCTAGACAAATGAGCCTGGCTGCATTTCAAGACGTTGGGGTCTTTAGAGAACATGATGTCCAGCAACATTGTTTTCAATATTTCACAAATGGGGTAGAGGCCTTCTACAAAATGAACAACTGCTTTGTCAACCTGAACAAAAGGAGATGAAAGCCAAATTTGTCTGGAATAGATGGTCCTAAAAATGACTTGACAAGCACTTTTACCTTCCACTTTACAAAAATTCCTGATTCTACTTGAGGGGTTCTAGTATCCATTTTTCCAGTGCTTACTGGAAATCTGTGAAAGTCAATCTGCAAGGACAGATAGTGGCCTCTTACACAAATGCCTTTAACTCTTTCCTGCACCTAGGGATTTCTTTATTGAAACTTTGATCCCAATGAGTCATTGCTATCATAAAGCACATTATTCCCTCCTTCAGGAAAAAAAAAAAAAAAGAGAGAGAAAGAATAAATCAGAAGTATTATAACATCTCGGAAGCATCACTGTCTTCCTTGTAGAGCTGGCCTGAAGCCTAGGGGAGGTCGTTTCGGGGAGATCAAAGCACTTGGGACTTACAAGTAGTATTCAGAGGGGAAACCAAATGAGTGAGTCAGCTGCCTTTGAAAAAGGATATACCAGCATGGGTAGGGCCACCCCTGTATTTCAGTAATAATAAGAAGCAAAACCATATTAGCAAGGTGGCAAATAACTGTTCTCCCAACAAGCAGCCCCAGCAAATCACTGAAGTGAGGGATATCCATTTAAACAGCTATTATTTTGTCACTGGCTGTAAGGTGTGTCCCTAATATAGGGTACCAGAACTGATATCTCCTGACTTTTAGTGCATTATCACTCAAGTGCAAATATTTTTTTCTCTCAAGGCAAATATACCATCTCATACTAACTAATGTAACTTCTGCTCCATTTTTCTTACAGCTGTAAACCAGGGTAAGATTTATTTAAAGACATAGCTACAGTATTTGATTGCAATTGTCTCTAGTGCTTTTACAGAGGGGACCAAAAATTCATTGTCTTTAAGGACAGCAGCCTAGCTCAGTTCAAAGGTACTAGCCTGATCTATGGGAGATGTGGCTTAATTTATATTTTCCTCTTACACTGACAATCGATGACAAAAATAGAGGTTGTAATACCTTGGACACCATCATAAACACTTTGCATAAATTTAATCCTACACAACCTAACAGGCATTTGGAGGTACTCCTTGTTCACTGAGTCAAGTAAGTCTTTGATTTTAATTCTTCCACCAAAAAGATATGGTGTTGCTAAAGGCAGAGCAGAGCACAGGCCTCTACAGGCAGCTGTAAAACAGCACCCGATCCTAGTATTTTTGTTAAAAAAAAAAAAATCAAAAGAAAGATCATTTTTCAAACAGTATAGCTACAACTAGTCGAAGAGCTAGAGACTGCAAAAATGTGTTGGTACAACTACATTATATAACATTATATAAGGTTGAAACTACCTTTCATTAGTACAGGGGATGTATTTTTAGGTAGCATGATTCACTGCATAACTATGACAACACACTTCAAACATCTGAAAATAAACTGATATTCCTATAAACTACTTCAAAGAAAAAAGGGCAGAATTCAGGCTTTTCGTAGTAGACGTTGCAACACAGCAGGGCTCAGGCTGGCTCACAGAATTTGGAACAACTGTCCATGCCTTAAGACACCCCATGGGTGTCTGTATTTACCCTCTGTTCCTACCTGCTGGTCTTGAAACCAATGCCAAACTATTAGCCTATTTGTGAACTGTAGCTAAAAAACTCATGGAAATAAAATTTACAAAGTTGATGGTTCCTCTAAAGTATAATCAATTCTACTCATTAGGAATGAACATGTTTTTGTCTATTTTCATGAAATAATATGATATCAGCTAGGGTTGCGGACTCTAGCTGACAAGGCAAAGGACCAAACCAATATCTGTTGTCTCAATACATATATAAAACCCCAGAGGAGAAAGATTTAAGCAGTGTGTTTTTCATTAGTGAAAGAGAGTACTTATTCTGCCAGAATCTTACTTCTCCCACCTTTGACTATGGAAACTACTCCTTTTGTTTGTTATGCCATACACCTGGGCAAAGCAGCACATACTCCTGGGCTTCATGTTCTTGAGAACAGTCTGCACGGCTCATCAGAAACATGATAGAAACGTGAGAACTGTTACAGGGACAGCAAATGACATTTAGTCCTGCAAATTCACCATGCACCCCCGCAGAATTATGAAGCCGAGTGAGCAGCTCTGGGCTGGGCTTCTTGATGAAACCATCATCCTAGGGAGAAGCACAACTATTTCCATGCCCTTGAAAAGGTCCTTTCTGTTTCATTCTGCCATTGCTCAAGACAAAAATCATTGGGATTGGGGCATTTGCCAGTGTGCAGCCATAATGTAAAGCTCCCATACTTTGGGTCTCTGTTACCACAATTTGTCACTTCTTCTTGGGTAAACAATAAAAATATAATGATGATTATGATATATAAATAAAAATAGATTATTTTGGAAAATATTTTAAGCAAAATGGATAACTACTGGTTATAGTCAAACTAGTCAAACTTCATCTGTCTAAATTTAATAATCTAGGTAACTTAAAATTATACACCCGAACCTAAGCTTATAACTCTAGATTCACTTTGTAGTCAATGAGGGATAGCTACATTTCAAAGGTGATTCAGCTCACCATAAAATAAGAGTTTAATGTGAATATTCCTCTGGAGGTGTCTATATCTCTCCAATGACAGTATAGCCTAGGATGACTAACTTAGAATTGTATATCTAATTTTTAGACTCTTAGATTTTGGCAGATGGATCCCACCATGAATATGCTAATGTAAGGCATCTATGACAAGCACTATTAAGACAGCAACTCGGATAAAAAGAATTTGAAAGAAGTTAAGTGATACTGCAGTTCCCATTACAGCAATGTTTTTCTCCTATAATAATTTCTCTACCCATCATAAATATTTCTTAGTGATATCTCCTGAAATGAAGTGCACGCGCACCTGGCGCCACCAGCTGAGCTATACAGCCCATAATCTTTTATGTGAAATGTCATAAGCATCAGATACAACATCTTTACAGTACTTTTTAGCATGCTATTAAGGCATAAAGAGCCTATGATACAATGTGGAAAAGATTGTGTGGCAATGTTGATGACAACGGCTTTTATCTCCCCTGCACTCAAGCATCTTGATTTTAGACATTTATAAATAAATCTCGAAGATCTCTAAAGAAAAGACAAAAGGAAAGTGAGTAATATATTAAACTGCCTGTAAAACATTACAGAACATTGTATCCAAACCTAGAAAACAGAGTTGTAACCCAAACCCGCAACTCACAAATGCAGGGTGATTCTGCTGAAACTAAACCTGAATCTAAACCTAAACCTATACCTAAATCTAAACATAATTCTAATTCTAAATTTAAATGTAAATACAAATATTTCATAGTTCAAGCAAAAATGAAATGGTTGTCATATTTTCTAGTGTTAATCATATCAAACGCACTGTTATTATTTCAAAAGGAGCTGTGAGAGAGGAGTAGAATGCATTTTGCCCTATTTAATAAGACCACGAAGGCCAAAGATTATGACATTTGGTAGAGAGACAAGTATTTGATTTTTATTGTATATACTAATGCTAGTGGCCTCGGATATAAACACAAGGAACTCACATTGTTCATTTCTAAAGAAAGGAAATGATAATACTGGTATTACTGAACCTCAGAGTCACATGCCTGGAATGTTAAAATACCCAAGACATATTATTTATACAGCGTACTGTGTGCAAGTGAAATCCTAGCATTGGCCGACACCAGAGAGCACTGACACATCTGCCAGTGAAGATCTGAAGGCAGATGCATTCAACAGATATATGTGGTCTTTATCCCACGAGAAATCTGAAAGATGTGCTTAAATTTTCCAGTCTTCATGGAATAGCTTCTGTTTCCTTGGCAAGTCTGAAACACTTAAAATTTTTAACTAGTAAAGCTAAATGTTCTCAAACTGGGAGCACTGGAGATCTTTCGCCTGTGGGTATCAAAACCATTAGAGTCTCTCTCCCTGCACAGCCTAGCATCATGAAGTCCTGACAGCAATTTGAGAAAAAGTAGAGCAAGTTGATCCGAGATTAAAGAAATGGTAAATATCTGTTTTCAGGCAGATAAACTGCGCCTTCGGGCCTGAACCAATTTCAGACTAGGAAACCTAAAATGTCTTCATGTAGGTGTCTATAGAAGTCTAAAATCCTATTACAGGCAATGGAGACTAGGAAGCATTTCAGCTCATGATAAAACAGACATCTAGAGGATGACTCAGCTGCCTACACACTGGTTTGCAGTGGCATCTGATACATCTCAAGGTATGCATGATGTCAAATGGACCTCTGGGAGACTCTTCCCCTTCTAGAGCAGCAGCTGGAAGCCAGATGAGATTACCAAGGACGTGGGAAGTGGCATTAATGTATCTGTGGTGTGAACAAATTATATCCCTCATGATGGTCAGCTGAATTGCTCCCCACATCTCCACCAACTATGAAATCTCCGCCGCAGACACCACTGGGCACTAAATTTATCAACCTAAACTGATCTGTCTTAGTCTTGAAATGAATCCCATCTGTCAGAACCATTCGAGGAAAAAAAGATGCCACTGTTACATGATGCCAGTTTTCTTCTTCAATGTAGAGGCACTGAAAAAACATTAAGCGTCATGGTAATGAACGAGTGCAATGTGATGGCTTGTAGGGCAAATGGTATTAAACAGGAGGAGGAAGGTGGTGTTGCCTCCCTGCATACCATCTGCAAAAGCTTTTGTAGCTCTGTTGTCAACATTTTAAAGAAGAAGATGGTGGAAGCTGCGGAAGGATTTCAAAGAGAGCTATGAGACCTGGTCATGGTCTAGAATACATACTTAATAAAAGGCATGGGAGATATTATCGTGCATTACTGTTAATATTCACACCTGTTTACATGGAAAGAAATTTCTGTTAGTAAAATTCTGCAAACTAGCAGGAAAATATTCACAGAGATGCCATGTTTGAAAACTACGGACTGATTAATTCGAAGGCTTTTTTTCCCTAAATAAAGAGAAGCTAGCACACAGAGATGGGGGATTTTTAACTCAGGTTTGCCTAGCTTTTTCACAGTGATGCCTTAGGACAATTCATTCTGGTGCTGAACAAGCAGTGTTCAGCAGGAGGTCAGAACAGGAGCACGGATAGGACCCCTGTAGCTGTGATACTTATGACACTATTTAGTGGTGCTACCACGTCAAAGTGTAACCCCCAGAAATGTCCCTGGGCTCTGCATGAGACCTCACAGACCTTGAGGAATGCACTAGGAGACAGTGGAGAGAAAAGGCAAAGGCTGCCTTTCAGAAGAGGGCAGACTGTGCCAATTAGCACAGAGATATGCTGAGCTGCGTCTCGGTGGCAGCGCTTTTCCTTTCATCTTTCACAGAATATCCAATCCCCCCAAAGCCATACAAGAAGTATGACTAGTAGCACATCCCAGTGTTTATCACAAGAAATTATTAATAAGATTGAACATTTTTGTAGAGGGAACCTCAGGAAACATTCCATGACTAAAAAATTACAAACATACCTCTAACATTTTACAGAGGGATCTGGACAGGCTGGACCCATGGGCCAAGGCCAA
>RSEF01000001.1:179416415-179441679 GCA_003993805.1 Himantopus leucocephalus
AATGGTTGGACTTGATGATCTTAAAGGTCCCTTTCAACCTCAAGAATTCGATGATTCTATGATTTAAGACAGCTCTGGCAGTGTAAAAGCAAGATATTCTCGAACAAACCCTAGCAATGAGTTGTCTCTGATTAAACAGTATCACCTAGAGAAGGATGATTTCCTCATAAGCCGAGGAATTATTTCCTTTTTGTGTAGTGAAAGAAAGGTAACAAGGAGCTGCTGGGATCTCCTCCGTCTCCCACAACAGTGATTGCAAAATTGCTGCAAAATTCATGGGCATCTATGAGGGAATCAGAGGGGATTTGGGAGGAAAAACATTGTACATATAAAGTAATGTAATAATTACTAGTTTCAACTCAACATAATTACAAATGAGCTTCCACCAGCTACTAATTATCTTCTCGGTTACAAAGGCCATATTTTATTTAAATGAAGTGGAATGAAATGCTGGTAAAAGCTACATACATAGTACTAATGAGAAAATGCATTGGAGGAGAGGTATTTCGCCTTCAGGCCCTTGAATTAAGGGTCTTGTTTTTAAAGTTACAGGAAGAAAAAGCACACAGAAACTGAGCATCCGCCTGACCATCTGAGAGACCCCAGACCTAGCTTGGAAACAAATTTACTTGCTTTGAATGTATAATAAACAGTACATGCAAAGACACAGAGTCAATTTGCAATAGAGCTAGTTGCCCTTGAGTCCTTTCTGAAAGAATCCAGGCCACATAAAGTTTTTGGATGGGGACCTTGGATCATATCCCTCTCACCTTTCTTCTGGCACCCATGGTAAATGTACCTTCAGCATTTTCTGCAGTCATGGAGGAAGGCACGTCTTTGTTGGGTCTCTAGATGCCTAAGTTAGTGGAAGGAACATTTTGCCCATCTTCACCTAAGGAACTTAAAAAATACCCCACAGATTGAAGTCAGATCTTTTCCCACACCTAGGAAAGCCTAAGCCCAAGGTCTCTCTCAAGACAATGTTATGTTACATTTATCTGTGAAAACTAATAACATTCAAAATAATGGTTATTGCAATAAAGTCTAAGGACTAAACAGAGCAAGACAGGGTAACCTGCAGTCCTTGCCTAAAAACTCCACTCTAAGACAGAAAAAGGCAGAAAAAGGCTGGAGGAAATGTTATAACGTGAAAGCAGAAGGGTGCGATGACCTTCACCATCTGAGATGGTCCACAATTCTCATTTTTTAGTAAGAAGAAAAAGCTCATGGAAATAGAGCAGAAGGCAAGAGATGTGTTGGAAAGGAAGACAGGGAAGGAAGATGGCAGTGACTATAAAGTGTATGCAAGGAAAGAAGTTGCAAGGATCGCCATTTTCCCAATATGCTGCAAAGTACATAGGGTTAATGATGGACTTAGTGCACCACTCAAACATAAATCAACAGTGAAATCAAAACATTGAAAGACAAAACAAGAAATACTAGAATGATCAAAGAGAATGAAAATCTTGAAAGAATAGCATATCCATATAAATATTTTTGACATTTAAATGTCAAAATGATTTCATGACAACAGCAATAGCTGTCAAGTGCAAATGCACTGAGCTTTCCATTCACCTTTCAAATAGCAATTTAATAAGTAATTTTGATATTTTTCTTTTCATAGACAAGGGGTCTACGTTTTGTTTACAGGATTCATCATTTATAGTAAAAAAAGTAATTCTTATCATGAAACATTCATTTAGTAAGTATCACAATCATGTAAGTTTTGTTTATTATTTATTCCTAGCCTGGTGGCTCTGCTTAGGATTACGGCTACAGTGGCTAAGCACTCATGCTCTTGCTGTGAGATATTCCCTATTCCAAGTAGATTTATATCTGAAGACACAAAACCCTGCCATAAAGCCCACTAGCACAGAGCTCTCTGGAGTCACAGACATGGCAGTGGCAGTCTGCACAGCCATGAAAACTTTGGCAAGCATCTCAGAGCACAGGCGCAATAGCTAAAAAAACCCAGGCACAACCGCAGTATACAAACCTTTACATACACATGCGGTCTTCTTATTATAGCGTAATGAATGTACATTATCTGTATTTGCAGCTGGTTCAGCTTACTCGTAATTATCTGGCTCATTTCTTGTACATCACACTGAATACATAAATGTAATATCCAGAGATGTAGCAGAATGATAAAAACACAAACATAATTTATATGACTAGAAAAAAGTAGAAGGCAATATTACTGTGCTGATGAAGATTCCAAGCTGAAGACCACATATTTTTTTGAAAGTCTTAATTTTTTTTCTTTTGTCTGAAAAAGGAATAGTTTGGCTTTAACCCTCCACCTTTACAGCCTGTTGTATAACACACATGAAATTATTTTTCAGTATTTAGTTATTTGAACATTACAACACCAAATGCTCAGCACTCTATGTTGTATATGAAATATATATTTTTTTAGCATCTCTGTTGAAACTCAGTAAAAATAAAAGCAGGATTGTTTTTGCAGTTTCTCTAGATAGCAACCTATGTCTCTTGTGTGTGGACTACATTTCCATGTGTGATTAAAATGATAGGTGTCTTGTGGTTTATAAAACCCAATCCTATTTACTTAGCTGTGTTTTTAATTAAGTGTGCTTTGCAGTCGAACTCTCTGTGGCACTTGTATGGAGAATGCTATAAAAATAAAATGAGTGACTGAATGTAATATTGGACAGGGATTGCTGAAATGCATTTTAATGTATTTAAAGTGTGCTCATAAAACTTCTGTTGGACAGGCTAAAAATTCAAATTTCCTGGAGGAGAAGAAACTTTTTTCATTATTTAGCCAGAGTGACATATGATTAGTCGTTACAGTCTACCCAGAAAAATTAAAAAAACTCTTTTATGCTACTATTTCCCTTCTGAATATCAGGTTGTTCTACCTTACAGCTATTTTCATCAACCATAGTAGAGCAGGTGATAAATGAGGGTCCTCTCCCTGCTCACAGATTTGCTATTCTGGTGGCTATATCACAGGAATGAAGGACTCGGAGCACCAGCTGTTTGAATTCTGCATCTTTTTAAACCATATGTACATTTTACATCTGGAAACTCAAACATCCTTGAATTACTGGATGACATCAGATAAGAGATATATAATTATCTGGAAGTATATTCAGTACTTTGTGCTTTTATTGTTCTTATGCCCATGACTGGAACATGCAGACCTTCAATTTTGATCCCATTCAGCTAATGCCCATACCAACACAAAACAAAAGAAGGTCTCTGCCCATAGAAGTATACGATCTCAACAAGAGATTACAGAGAGATAAAGGGTGATGCATAGATTATGCCAGAGGGAATGATGGACAGTAAAGCAGTCACTCTAAAAATATACATCCACTTTAGAGTGAAGTAGGCGATGCCCTCCAAAGTGCCCCTTTCTAGAGACTATAAAAGGAATCCGAGGATTTGAGAACCAGACATCCACCTTACAGACGTCTAAAATAAGAGGAGATGAATCTCAAAGTCTCAGAATAGCTAATTACTGTCAATTTTCTCTGGGAAGCACAAAGATAAGACTTAAGGAAGGCTGTTTATATAAAAGAGAGTGAAGGAGTGGTTTTCTGCATATTTAGATGGAGCTGATCTCAGCCAGATTGACGCCTTCTATGATACCTGGTCAGGCACTTCCCAGTAATGCAATGATGCAAACAATGATTTTTCAATGTAAATTTTATGCACAATTCAATTTCCTCATCATCCTCTGCAGTGATAAGACAATACTGTCTATACGGTAGAAATTTTATTAAGTTGCAGGAGCAAAATTTACAGCTACTGCTGTAGGTACTTCCTCACTTCGTGAGTCAACTTGCATGACTCATTGCTAACCCTGTATTATACTCCAGCTGGGAGCAGCAAAATTAAAGCTCATGCTCTTTCTGGTGGCCTCTTTCCCTCTAAACCAGAACTTTCTGTGTGATTCTGTATTTTCAGTATGTCAGCTACACAGCGGTCTGAGCCCATTCTTGACTCACTTCACTTCCCCTCCTGAATGTTTGTTGCAAGTGCGGTCAAAGAGTTGCATTATGGTCTGGGATTTTCCTTTGGGAAAAGCCAAAGTTCTTGCTCATGCAGTGTAAAATGATTAGACATGGTGGGACTAGATCAAGCTGCAGCTAAATACACCATTATATTGTTTGCCTCTTTCTAAGCTTTTTGGGTGCTTGGAGCCTGAGCTGCAGCTGTGGCAGTAACTTGCAAGACAGACAGACAGCCTGCAGATCAGGCAGCAGCACACTTATGCCTATTTTTTACCTCTACAATGTGGTTAAATACACAGCCTTTTGGTATCTATCTGGATATCCACTTTTATCACAGGTCTTCACTTGCAGAATAGAAATCATACCAGCTTCTTTGTCACCTTCTTTGTCTATCCTGGATTGCAAAAAGAGAAACAACACCACAAATACTCCAGTGAGTGGTGAGAAGCACATTTAGCAATTTTTTTTTTAATGTTTTTAGTAGGTTCAGCTCCTCCTGTTAGTTTCTGTATTAAAGCAGCAAAGGACTGCTAGTTGAAGAAGGAAACTGTATTCTGTACTGTGATCCAAAGGGTAATCTACACACTCTTATACTTGCGACGAGCACAGTAGTCTAACAATTGAAATTATTCATTTACCTCATTTTAAATTTCCTCGATACATCCAAATAGGGCATGGGAAAGTGTAAAGTCATGAGGGAAACAGCATAGTTGTTGCAAAGCTATACTTTAAAAAAAAATTTAACTACAGGAGAAGTGAATATTTCTTTACATCCACTTTTAACATGTTGAAGTCATTACGTAGGCACAGCCTGAGTTGTTTACATGTTTTTTGGCTGCGTACAAATCTTCAGGTTTTAAAATGGAAAGTATTTTTACTTGTTGTATTGTGCTGCCTTGTAAACAAAGCAGTGAACATTGACAATATTAAATTTTGTGGCTTAATGCGGTCTGGGACCACAAACAGAAGATGAATGTTCAGCCTAAAGGGAGAGACAGGGAGTGCTCTGCCTGTTTACCCTTGATGAACAAAGGGATGCTGGCCAAAATGAAGCACAGTCTCTGAAGGATAAGCTTCTGCTCTGCTAACAGCATTCTTCTCTCAACAAATAGCAGAAATATAATTTTCAAGGATCGTGAAGAATATAAATTTAATCTTTTATTATCTTGTTCTGCGCATCCTAGCTAATTGTTGCACTTGGATTTGGACAGAATTCAAGGGATTGTGCACGAGTGAACCTTCCGCAATTTTCTTTTGTAGTGTTGCATTACTGGTGGTTTCCAGTAGAAACAAAGCATCCCACCCAGTCGCAAGAAACACTAAAAGCAAGCACAGCAATGTTCTGGCTTTGGAAAAGTACTCTCATAACAGGTCAGAAATGGCACAATATTGACGAGCTATGTGAAGGCTCTTGGTTATATTCTCAGCTGATAGAAATTGCAACTGTTGCACTGAGCAGAGCGGGAAAAGAACAAGGTTTACAGGAACTCAGAGTCTGTTCTGTGATGGTATTCTTTAATTATTGATTGCGAAATTAAGCCTCATTTTTGGGCATCCAATAATAAGCAGTTAAACATTCCTGACTCCAGAGATTCACAGATACTACAGTGATAAAATCCACGCTACACGGTCTACTTAACTGTTTCTAACTCTTTGGTGTCTTTCACTGTTGAACTTTGAAGAAGAGCTAGCTACAGCATGTGACGTATAGCATCCCGACCTCTTAAGGTTGTTATTTCATTACTGATTATAACATACAAAAAAGCTTGGTACCAGTCTCTGACACATATAAAAACAATAACAGGATATAAAGCTAAATAATATTTTTTTTCTGAGTCTTTATCAGTTCTCTAAAAATTAATACACTTGTAGGACTACCTAATGAATGGGGGGCATTCGAGGAAAATACTTTTATCTGTTCAGTACTTTCTGATGTGTAAGTAATTTACAGACAGGAATCAGAATTGCTTTGCCTGGTGTCTGGGCACGCTTGCTGTGTGTTGATGCTTCCACTGCTGAGGTCTCGCCACTGCTAATGGGGTCACCTAGAGAGGAGCAGCTCTGCAACCTCCCAGAGCGATGGCTGGACAATGGCACTGGACATTGTGTCTTTTTAACCAGCTCAGTCATCCCTGGGGGGGCAGGAGATCATGGAGGAGGTGACAGAAAGGGCAATTTGGATGGAATAGTGGAAAGACAGGAGCAATAGACTGTGGCTTTTTAGGCAGGTGGTCTAAACCAGAAAAAATAGAAATTACCTGCTTCCTGCTGCAAGGACCATGTGCAGAAAGCTTCCTCCCCTCCACCCCCTTCCTCTTCAGAGAAACTCAGCCACCCTTTGCCTCCATTTTCCTGTGCTCAGCTGCCAGGCCAGAGCCTCCAGCTGGGCATTGTATATCCTGCAGCATTAGCGAGACTGAGCAACTCCAGACCTTCTGCCTGTCCCCCTCTTGGTAGCAAGCGATACTGCCTGTCCGGCAGCCACATTCCCCAAGTTTGTCAGTCTGCCTTCATTGCACACCCATTTACAATCAATCTGCTCGGTATATGTATGTCGTTATTGTACAGTTACAGCATTGAGTGTGTTTTATATATTCACCCAGTTTATCTCATCTTCTGTTCCTAGAAAAAAAATATATATCCTCTCAATTCAATATAGGCAAAATCACTCCATTTCTCTCAGTTCTTCGGCTTCATTTCTGGTGCTGGTATTTATCTTCTCAAGCCCATGTAACAAAACACATTTACTAGCTGCGGTTGCAAGAATTGTAAATGAATTTCTTGCTTTGCTTAATTTCATCAAACCGGGAGGCTTGGTAGTACTGTCATAACAGGAATTTGTAGCGACACAACACTGAAATAAGTCCTGCATCAATTTGTTCATATAAAGGCAGAAGTTTTTCAGTGTGAGAGAATCCCAGGGGAAATCAGGAAGAATACTGAGCAGATAGACAGAGAAAAAAGACCCATATCACTTACTGATTCCAAGGTACCTTGCCGAAATACTAGCTACTTCTTTTTGCAACAGAGGGAACTGTGCTAAGAAATGCTTTTGCGAGTCTGGTGCTCCATTCACTGATTTGATAAAAACAGAACAAAAAATTACATTTGATGCCTGATTCTTCAAACTCTTATGCAGCTGCTTAATTACAGGTGTTTGCAAGAGCCCTGGTGACTCAAGCTTAGATGTGTGTTAAGTAGTTGCAGTGTTAAGGTTCCAGATGTATAATGCTAGCTTCTTAAAATATGCCACTAGAAGTGGGGGTCAGCCCATCCGTGATCAAAGTGTTCCAATCAATCTTACAGTATTTGATCGATAAGTATAAAAAGCATTCTTTTTGAAGCACGAGGGCTCATATACTAGGAAAAACTTGAACGGTTGTTTCTTATGGAGAAAACTTAAGACCCAAACAGGGAAAAACAAGGACACAAGAATCAAAGCAGGACTTTGTGGTTTTTTCAAAGTAAAAATCAATTGTAGGATACAGCTGTGAGGACCACAAGATCACAAAATATATTGGATTTAGATGCCAGACAGCTATAAAAGCTTTTTTGAATGCATGGACATCCCAGGGCTTCTTATTCACAACAGTCTCCTTAGTGTCTATTTTTTCCTTTTCTCGGCAACAAAATAAGCCTAAAAAAAGCCAAAAAGCTGTAACGTCATCCCTCCTAGTACTGCAGCATAATGACCTAAAATTGAATAGATTAGCTTAAATTGAAACATTTTTTGGCATCGTAACAGAGCCATTATGGGATATTTGGTTACCATAGAAACACAGGTAATGAATGAGGCACTGTCACTAAATCGTGAAACCTGAAATAAATGAATACAGACATCAGAAACATAGCCTCATGTATTACATTAAAGGACCAATCTCACTGACACACCACTGTCTCTAGAATATAAACTCTAACTTTACTGATTGGGCAAATCTAAAAGAAAGACTGTGCCCAGATGCCATTCAAATAAAAAAATAGACTCTGTTCAACGTTTGGAAGGAAAAAGAAGAAGTGAAGCTTTAAGAACTTGCTGCTATATATTTGCTGTTCCCCCATGTTAAACAAATATTCTTAAATACGAAAATAGTACTGCCTAAAGGGTAACATTTAACAAAGAGGGCAGAACCAAAGCAGCTACTACAATACATAGGGAGAATCTGCACCTGCTAGAAACAGTTGTTTTTCTAGCACTTTTATTTTCTGAGTTTTAAGGTTCAATACCATCCTATTGTTATTGTTTTTTCCGCAAGGTAAATAAGGAGGAGTCCTTTGCCTTCTCTAACAAACAGCTTTGTCAACAGCTATGAAAACATGTCTCTGCTCTGCTTGACCACATGGAAAAAGCTCAGCCTCTACTGCCACCACCCAAAAGGTGAAAACCATAGGTAGCCTAAATGAAGGTCTGCGCAGCGAGGCAGGGGTGAGTGTACTTTGTGTTTTCTCTTCCCCACACACATGTAAATTTAGCATCAGCACTCACAGGAGCAAATTTAAAAGTCTGAACCTTCAACAAACTTGTGAATGCACAAAGCTGGCCCCTTTGACTCTCTCTGATGACGTCTACCATTCTCAGCTTAGCCTTCTCATCCCTCGTGCTTCCTTCTCTTCCTTGTTTTTCCTCCCCATATCCCTCACACACAGACTTGCCTACTTTGATGAAGAAGAGGTGTGCCAGTGCGAATTTAAAACTTTCTTGTAAATATTTCCACTCCAGTAATTCTGAACATATTTGCTTGGAATTAAGATCTTCATTACTGCATATGTTGCCAATTAGGGAACACAGTGTCCTACCAACTAAAGTTTATTACAGCAATGTGAAGTATAAATATCATAACTAGAGAAAGAGAATGAAGAACAAGGAAGGATGTAATCTAATAACTTTGGTATTTACCTAAGCCTTAGCACCTACTGCACAACAGTTATATGAACATCAGTGTTATATATGTTAAAGGGCAGGTGAGGTCCAAAGATAGGATTATGAGACACAGAGCATTTATTACATACATGACTTGTCTCTGAAGGTGATTGACAGCTTTATCAGGACACTTGAGAACACGGTCTGGATTTAAGCTGTTGCATTTGCAGAACTAGAGAATTGGTATCTACAGTGGAATTTAGGAACTATTTGTTTCTGTATTGTAGTCATACTTCAGCCACCTTCCACTAACAGAAGTCAACAGCAATATGTTAATAACCCTTGTTTCTTATTCTATTATTACAGTGTTATAAGAGCAATTAAGGGAGAATTACTTTCCAGTAAAGCTGATAATTATAATCACATCTTCCATCCTACCCCTGAAATATGACAACTGGTGTCATGCCTCCACCTTGCCGGCAAAAATGAAACAAAAAAAAATATCTGTAAAACAGCCTAATTCCTTTCTCCCTGATGAGAGTTTTACAGAACAGGAGATACCAGCAAGCAGCTGAAATAAGAAATGTTGCAAGTGACACTCTCCGCACAAGAAACAGTGATGTGATAAGAAAGGGTGAATGTACNACTCTCCGCACAAGAAACAGTGAAGTGATAAGAAAGGGTGAATGTACCTTATGTTTCTCATACTTACCCCTTCTCCCACAAAGTGGAGAAAACTGTTGGGTATTTTCAGCGGGGTTGTATAAATCCTTCCATAAGCCTTCATCAAAACATCCCCATGAGAGGACGGGTTCTTCAGACCAGCTGGCAGGTCTCTTTGGTAACTGTGTTTTGGTCTATAACAGGGTTATGCTTCATGTGTAAGCTCCTGCCACCCAGGAGCCAACTGCAGCGTCTCAGCCCTAGAAGCAGCTGGAGCAGTTCCACGCAGCACTCGCTGCCCCTGCAGGAGGTGGTTCCTAGACATAAGCAACGGGCATCATGGCAGGTATCTTTCCCTCCCTCAGGCATATCAGGAAACAAAAAGCTCTTGATTTTGTAATACTGTTGAGACTAGCTAATTGCAACTTCATAAGGTATTTAGTATCAAAATAAAACACTGCTTTAAATGCAGTGCCAACACAAAGGGGTATTGCTTTAGTTGTCTTACAAAGGAGTCCCTGTTAAGTCCTCTTAGCAGAATACGTTCATGCAGAAAGTCTTATATCTTACCATCCCTCCTTTTGTTTACATTGAATGAGTCTGAAAAGTCTGCATGGTTAGAGAGACCAGAAAGGCTGCATTTCTTCATCTTCTCTTGTCTTTCTTACGCTGGTCCACCGGAGAAAGAGGGGGAGAAGACTATCTAGCTGAATCTAGCTGGGATGGCATTAATTTTCTTCATAGCAGTCCATATGGTGCTGTGTTTTGGATTTGTGACTAAAAGTGTCAATAGGACACCAGTGCTTTGGCTACTGCTGAGCAGTGTCTCTACAACATCGAAGTTTTCTTTTTCCCACTCCAGCCCCACCAGTGAGTAGGCTGAAGGTGCGCAAGAAGCTGGGAGGGGGCACAGCCAGGACAGCTGACCCCAACTGACCACAGGGGTATTCCATGCTTTATAGTGTTATGCTCAGAGATAAAAGCTCAGGGAAAGGAGGAGGATGCATTCACAGTTATGGCATTTGTTTTTCCAAGTAACCATTAGGCATGCTGAGGCACAACTTTCCAGGAAGTGGTTAAACATCTTCCTGCCCATGGGAAGTAGCAAATGAATGCCCTATTTTGCTTCACTGAACACACAGCTTTGCTTCACCTATTCAATTGTCTTTATATCGAGCAGTGACTCTTCTTGCTTTTGTTTTTCTGATTGTCTCCTCAATCCTGCTGGGGTGGGAGTGACTGACTGACTGGATGGGGGCCAGGATCAACCCACCGCAAGAATGCAGAAGAGGGAGACAAAACTGAGGCTCTGAGATGACATTTTTGTATTTCCTGATGAAAGGGGGAAAATCCCAAGGCTGGGAAGAGCAGGTGACAGCTCATATTAAAAACAGGCCCTGTTCTGTAAGTAGCATCAAAGATGACTTCCACCACATTTTTTTATGGCTGGATAGCAACTGAGACAAGACTAACCTTCTTCTATGGAACAGGACTTAGAAACTTTGTGATTTTCCATTATAGAAGTCCTAGAAGTATTTCTGTATTTTTTAAAGGATATCCTGAATTATTGATGCAATATCCTTTTGGCAATGTTTTAACAGCTTTTTTATTACTGTAAAAGAACTCTCTGTGGTCAGATTTTTCTTCAGCAAATTAAAGGAAGAAGTAGGCTCATAGTTCACCTAATGAATATACATAAAATTTCTCTTCATGTCTCTAAAATCAAATTGTGCTGAAAGGTGTTTTAAATTTCTCTCTATTGATCCAAAGAAAATCCTTTACAAATTGACTGTCATCCTACTGTGATATCCTTAGGTGATAACATGTAAGTAATTCTGGTCATTTTAGTATTAAAAGAACAACTATTGTATCAGCTGCTTGTGTAAAAGTTTTTTCACAACGGACATTTGTAATCTGCAGAACCCAATTACTATTTCCAAGCAATGAGGACTGCAAGGCAAGGAGGCACTGTTAAGAGGTAGAAGGCATGAGTCGTGCAGGTCTCTATGGGCAGAGGCAGCCCCATACAGGCATTTCTCTGAGGCCCCCCGCTCCCCCGCTGCTGCTTGGAGCTTGGGGAAGGCAAAGGGGACGAGAACAGGGGAGGAGAAAGAACCAGACGTGTCAAACCGAAGCAATTTGAAACCTTAAAAAAAAGCAAATCCAAGACATGGGATGATACTTTCTAGATCTGGCAAATGTGTTTACATTGTAGGCCACTTCTTCATGTGTCTGCATACACATGAGCCACGCATACAGGTGAAGCCGCCTGCTCACCCTGCCACGTACTCCAAGGGGATACCAGCCTGCAAACTGCTCTTTGGCCAATAAATAAGTTCTTCAGAGCCTCTTTCATTTGGAATATAAGTGCCCTAATGTAGCTGCATTTATGCTAGAAGGGCAGGATGGAGATCTTGAAATCGTAAGAGAGTACCCACCAATTGGTTAGTTTTTCAAGGCACCGTGTACTAGCACTACAGCAGCAGGCCAGGGAAGGGGAGGGGAGATGGTGCTTCTGTAACTGCACAGTTATTTCTTTTAAAGCAGACTAGTAAAAGCTCGGCGGAAAATAAAAAATGTTATGAAGGCCTTCTTGACTTCACCAAAGACTGTAGTCAGGAGCATTCAACATCTTAAAACTTCCTTGCCTGCTGCCCCCAGGTCAGCTGATTCTGCCCAGTTTCTTTGAGGAGCTGACTACGTTGAAGCAATACATTTCAGCAGCTGGATGGGGAAAAAATGGATAATTCCTTCTGCACCAAAAATACAAATGAACACAGTTGTGCCACAGAGGCAAGGCAGGAGGGAAGAACACAAACACTCATTCTTCATATTTCTGTGCACCTAAATATATCACAGCTTTCCTACAAAAATCTGTCACAGAGAGATTCTGTTTATTAATTACAGTAGCAAACAGCACAGTAAAATATACTGGCTGTAGGCTGCCATCTGCTGTTTTGTGTAATGAAAGGTCACTTGCAAACAGATTTTATCACAGTACCTTTCCACTGTAAGCAGTGTGACAAATCCTCTCCCATGGCAGGCTGGGGGCATCCCATTCCCACCAGGGGTAGCTGACAAATTTTCTGGAAACCAGTGTGTTTTCTGAACCTGACTTACTGATCTCTAGAACACTTTAAAAAGACACTGCTTTGCACAGATACTGCTTCTCTACTAATACTAATTTAAAATGAATAGTCTTTTGTGCTTACTGTCAGGTTATGAGTCTGCNCTGATCTCTAGAACACTTTAAAAAGACACTGCTTTGCACAGATATTGCTTCTCTACTAATATTAATTTAAAAGTAATAGGCTTTTGTGCTTACTGTCAGGTTATAAGTCTGTCACACAAATACACATACACATGCAATCCCCATGGAAGCCACACTAATAGGTAAAGTCTAATTTTTGTGGAACTTCATGTTGTGCACAACTTGCACATTATTTTCTTGCAGTAGGATTATAGTTTTATATTTATGAGATGGCATGCCCTGAAGGTTCTCCATCTGTTTTCCTGGCTCTTAAAATCATTTAATGACTTATTACTGCTCAGAACACAAACATTTTATTGGGTTCAAGTGCAGCATGTAAAGTAAATGAACCTGTGGAGGAGATATCGGTTCTTTTATTTATCTGGCATTTACATTAACATGTGCAAGACAAGTGCTCTTAGAAAGTTCTAGAAATAAAAGCCAGGCTTGTGTGAATTAGTATCATTTTTGCCATTACCTCCAATGAGTTCAGGATTTCAACTGATATATCTTGGTCTTGGTGCATAAATTCCCAAGCCTGCAATAAGTCTTGCATGTACAGACTCTCAGACTACACATAGTGCTGTTAGTTTTGCAAGGGAAAGTAGGGGACATGAAACTCTCTCCGTGTTGATCATATTCTCAGAAAAAGGCTCTAGTGATCATTTCAGTATGTAGTGTGTACCTCCATCTTCAGGTAGTTACTGTTTCAGAAATAATACTATTAATGCTTCAGTTCTTCTTCTGAATCATTCATCAGTTTTTAAAAAGTCTCACGAGTCCCTGTTACAAGCAATGTTAAACTTTCTTTGTTCCAAAAAATACACAGCAGAATAACTGACTACCTAATGGACCAACAACACAGTTGAATTTTTCAATGTTTGAGCATTACATTCATGACACTGTAATCAAGAGGATATTGTCAAGATTAACAGACTTTATACTAACTTACTTTTATGTTCTCTATAGCCCTTTGCAGAATAGATATAATTCTTTATAATGTGAAAGGGTCTTTGTTTGCTTGTGTGTTTTAATGGATCTCAGTGGAAAGTAGAGAAATCCTTGGTATTATGTATGTATATGCATTTGTAAGAATATGGTCACATTTGCATGCACATATTTTACAATTTCCGAGAGAAAGAGAATAGGGGTTTCAAATTAATGTTTTGGAAGCTAAGAGCATTGTGAAATTTCCTGAGGCTTGCTGTTTACACCCAGTAAGAGTCTTCAACAACTTAAGCAAATTTTGTTGGGGCCACCTTCTTAATTCTATTGTCTTTTCTTAAAAACAATGAATCTGTTAAAATTCAACATGACACTTCTCAATTCCTTGAGTTGACAGGAACCTCCTGAAGTTCAGCAAAAAGGCAAATGCAGAGTCCTGCTCGTGGGACAGGATAATCCCATGCAGCAGAGCAGGCTGGGGCCCAGCTGGCCAGAGGGCAGCTTTCAGGAAAGGACCCAGAGATTCTGGTGGAGGGTTTGAACATGAGCCACCACTGCACCTTCACAGAAGACCAAAGTGTTCTGGACTGTATTAGCAGAAGTTAAGCCAGCAGGTTAAGGGAAGAGATTATATTCAGCACTTGTGGGACTACATCTGAAGTGCTGTGTCCAGTTTTGGGCTCCACAGTAGAAGACTTGACACTGACATACCAGAACAAGTGCAGCAGAGGCCACCAAGCCAGTTTGGGGCTGGATAACATGATGTACAAGGAGATCATGTGAGGTCTGGGCCTATTCAGGCTGGAGAAGGGAAAGCTCTTGGTAGGGTAATCTTACTGCTACGAAAAACACCAGATGGGAAGGTGTAGAGAAAGTAGAGTCAGAATTTTCTTGAAGGTGCACAGTTATAGAACAAGAGGCAACAAGCACAAATTGGAACTAGCTATAAAGAAAAAGGTATTTAGTCTGAGGGTGGTCAAACACTGGAACAGGTTGTCTCAAGAGGCTGTGGAATCCCCATCCCTAAAAATATTCAAAAGCCAACTGGACAGGGCTTTGAGCAAACCCTGACTGCTTTCAGCAGGGGAGTTAGATGAGACACCTCCAGAAGGTGCCTTCTGGCCTGCCTGATTCTCTCCTTTAGTTTCTGAAGAATTTTCTTGTTCACACAGTAGTAACAACATGATACAGAAATTCTCTACTGGCTCTCAGGCACTTCAGCAGCTAAGGAAGAAACAGCACATGACACTGCAACAGAATATTCTCTTAGAGCTGTCAAATCCATCAGTTCTCCATGCATGCAATGAGACAATTTCCTACCAATGTGCCTTTATAAAATGTTTGCTTCTCCTTTTTGTGTTGGGGAAACAGCTACCTTTCTGTTATTTAAATGCTGTTCTTGGACATCATGTGTAAATGACTTTGCCAGTCTAACAGCACAACTACAATACGAGCAGATGCAATACATTAGCAGATGACATGAAGAGTTAGTATTTTCCAGTTAGTGAAAAGCAATTAAGAATCTCCCTTTTCACTCCAATAAAGATGATCTATTGTTAATCAGACACAAATCTCACCTCAAACAGATAAATAGGCAGATTATTTTTAAGTAGAACACACCCATTAACAACTCTGGAAGCAAGTTTTATAAAAAACAGTAGCTCTCACCGAGTCTGGTCTGTGCTGCAATTAGCCTGGTCTAAAGTGCCTTCTCCTTTTCCTGGTCCATGAAGGTGTGGGGAAGGGAACTTTTGGCAGCCTACTGACTTATTTCCTCTCAGTCTGTGGGAAAGAAGAGTTTGAGGGGCATCATGAGGACTTTTATCTTTAAAACACAAGGTTGCAAATGGTAGTTTTCAGTATCCATTCTCCTCTGTTGACTCTGGCACTTATATTGCCATCAGAATAAACGAAAAGTGATCCTCAGTAACATAGCAGTATTGTATGCAAAAATGCACTAATATAAGACTAAATGTTATTATAAAATAATTCCTATATTCAAATATATAGCTTTGCGTGTATTTTTATTAATGAAAAGTTTTTATCACAGCTAATGAAAATGGTCAGTAAAAAACCTCACAACTGTCTTCACAATAAATCAAATCCTAGTGCTATTTTGCATCACCTTGGCATCTTCAGACTGATAAATTGAGCATCTCAACTGACAGTCAATGGATTTATCTATCTATTATGTCCTGGGATATACGACATAATTTGTATTTGCTATGGAAACTCCATTGGTGCCATTCTCAGTAAGCTAAAGTAGATTTTAAGATGACCTCTGTTGGAAAAACTCAAAGACTAGAGATAGTGACAGAGAATTATTTTTTTTTTCATTTCACCTCCTAGAATGCAAAATTAAGGGTTATAATTTAAAATCAGTTGCCAATTGAGAAGAACATATGAAACCGTGTATCAATGCCTGTAATTGTCACGTGTAATGACAGCTCTATGAATAATGAATGAGCAACAGTGATTGCTAATCATATTTGAAGTCTCTTAAATGTAGCTTTGCCTTTATTTTGTCTGAAATTGGAGGAAATCAGTGAAGTTTATGGACTATGAAGTACTGAAATTTCTTGTAACGTATACAATCTTCGAAGTATTAAGAGTGCTTTCTGCCACTCTGTATCTATAAAAAAGTGTTAACTCCTCTGGGAAAAAATAGAGAACTTGGGACTTACATTTGGAGTATTTCTTGTTGAAAAAATATTATAATAAAGATAGAATTATTTCAGGCAAATCTTCTGTCTTTATTTCAGAACTTCTGAGTTCTTCCTTGATTGTTGGCTGTCTTCTCAAGTAACTATGTCTAACAAATAATTGGTTTCTATGGATACGCAGAGACGCAACAGGTGACACCAGACGCATTATTTTTAATTTATTGAAGGCCTTTCAAAATTTGGTAGTTTTCAGTCCTGTAAAAATATCTCCAGTGTTCAACAGACTACTGATCTCTCAGCTTTTAAACTCACCAATTCTTAGTCCTGGAACAACAAAAAACAAAACTCAAAAAAACCCACAAAAAAAACCCCAAAAAATCCCCCCGAGATGAAAACATGTAGGCAACACATAAGAAAACTGGTGATTTTCCAAAATCTTCCATTGCCTCCTTCTATGTCAGCAAGGTGTCTGGTAGCAAACACTACTTTGATATCTGGAGGGAGAGGGTCTTCTCCATAAATCATGATGGCAAGAGTAAAAGGAAAGCAAGACATTCCTTTGATGCTTTGCCACGCTCAGCTGCTGGTCTGGGTGTTTATAACAGTAACCCTCTCCGAACACACTGAGTTGCAGCTCCCTGGCTTTCAGATTAGGACCCCTGTAGAGCATCGCTGTGTTAAGATGCTCTTCCCATACCCATGGCATGTGGCAACTTGCCTGCTTTAAGGCATGGGAGCACATTTGATGGGAATGTTTTGAATGTCTGTATGCTCATCCGCTTCCTTATTTCTCTGATGTCCTTTGTCACAGGTGTAGATCTTTTTCTCACCGAGTTTACTTCTTTAGTGCTGTACAGCTCCTTCGCAGCCAGCAGTTCCCTTAGCTGGGAGAAAACAAGATGTCAGCACTGCTGCAGGAAGCCTGTTGCCAGGGCAGAGGCACGTCTGCTTCTCTTCATCATGAGGAGCCAAGACAACACTTTATGTATGTTGACTGTATTGACAGCAAGGTGAGGCAGTTACTTTGGAAAGCAGAAAGAGAAAGGACGGTTCAGGAGGTGTGGTACAGGATTAACATCATGCATAAAGGCCGCAGACATGGGATGCCTCTCGTAAAAAACAGGAGTGATCTTATTCTACGACAGAAACAAATACCTTGATATTTAACTGAGGAAAAAAAGCAAAGAATGAGAAAAAAGGAGGAGGTAAAATACAAGAACTGGAGCTTCAGCATTGCTACCATGATATTTTGTCAGAAGCAAAGTGGTAAATAAGGGAACTGGCAGGTTCTCAAGGGTATCTAATACCAAGATTTCTCAGTGCTAAGTCTTTCTAGGAGAAGCACAAATGCTTAGGCATTTCAAAGGTAACATAACACAGAAGAACAAGACACGGATATTAATGTAAGGCAAACAGATACATGATTTCAAAAAGGAAAATCAGACAGCTCATTTAAAGGCAGGGAGAAAAAAGAAGGAAAAAAAAAAATGAAACCACCAAGCAGTGCTTTTAGGTAAATTGACTTTCACAGCTGACCTTTTCCTCCTGTCCCTATAGCAAATGCTCGGGCAAGCATTTAACTTCTGATGCTTTGCTCACTGCTCCTTTCTACTCTTTGGCCTCTTTCAACATTCACACTTCTCACAGTTCATGCAAAACATATCTACCTGTCTATCTATCTATACACACACACAGACACACAGAGTCAACACCCCTGTCCCTTGGTCTGATCTTTTCTTACTCCCCTCTGAATTCTCTGCCACTTACAGTGCAAGTCACTTGCCTTTCTTTTCACTCTCATGCATGATGCTAACAACTTTTTTCTCCTGTTCCTCTACACCTTCTGCATCAGGGATGACCAATCAGTGATGATCTTTCAACTAGATTAATCTTTGCAATTAGGATCCTCTACACATTGATATATCCTCTTGAGTAGAACACCAACTAAACATAGTATGGAAGAAAAGGGGAAAAGTTGGAAATTTTAGATTTTTTGTTTATTACATTCTTCTAATTCTTTTTTGTCTAGATAGAAAGTATTTTTTTTGCTAGAGGGGTAGCCAACTTCTTTGTTTGTATGGCAGCTATCCTTTTGACAGTGGCATTGCAAGCAAATTGCAATGGACATAATATACAGTTTGCCCCAGAAAGCTGACAGAGTGTATAAGGGAAATTGAAGATGTGGATTTCCCCACAGCATTTAAAGTGATAAAAGGGATGGACTTAATTCTCACCAAGAGAGAAGAAGGTCAGACTGCTCTACAGAAACCTATTAAAGGGCATCAGGAGAGGCTCTGAGATCAATAGATATTTAAAGGGTAGCCACTGTATGAAAGAAATATTTTTGGAAGAGAAAAAAGTATTAAGAAAGAATGTAGGTGCTAGTGGAAAGCTGACTGTTGCTTAAACAAGAACAACAGAAAGAACACGACCCCCCAAAAACAGGGTCCATGTGCTTCTGGCACCTTGAAAATGTTTGCCCAAATCAGTGGGAGTTTTGGCTGTGTGCACATTTTTTGCTGTTTTTGCTACTGAGCATACAGCTGAAAACCATTTCCTTGACTTATTTACAGAACTGTAATTGGAAAAAAGGATTTTTTTTTTTCTAACTTACTCTGTAACAGTATCATTAGTCAAGCAAACAATGACATAAAGAACGTACAGAAATGCATGCTGAGCAACACTATTTAACCTCTTCATTGCTTACAAAATATGCTTATTTTGTCTCCGTACATACTAATTCATTAAAACTGGCTCTTTCTTGTAATCAGTGTAATTGTACCAGTATGGAAATAACAGATTGACCTTTCAGCCCTGCTGTTATCGTGACCTTAGCTATTGCATTAAGGTGGAAAAGCTGTCTCAGGAGCTGTGTCTGCAAATGCATCAGTGGGAGATTTTTGTCTTTTTATAGCTGTCAGAAAACATACTGGGATATTTCATTTGCTGGATAAAAAAGATCATGCTTCAATGAGAAAGACTTATGAAAGCTATCCCAGCAAAACAAGAAAGTGAGGCAGCATCTGGAATAAGCACGAAGTAAGAGCAGCCACCCGAGTGTGAACTGGAACTATGTAAAAGTGATGAAGAAAAGAAAATCTGAGCCTTTGAAACAGCTCCAGTCAGCCTGAAATAAACCAGACTGCTATTCCAGTAATAATACTCCTAAATAAATTGTTACTGTTCCAACAGGCAAAGCAATCAGACTTTCTTTCTTTTCTTTGTTGAAACCGTATATACTGATTCCCTTCTGTCCATCACAGCATTCTCTTCTGAGCTACAATGGTTCATCTTTGAGGACTGAATTCTCCCAATAAAATTCAATTAATAAATAGATCCTTTAGTGGCAGAACATATTGCCTGCGAGTTTTTCAAACAGTCAGGATGAATATTTAAGACAATTGTATACAGAAACAATACGAACAGTTGGCCAAGGTCTACAAGACCTTTTCTCCTCAGTAACAAAGTGCTTAGAAATAATGTATTTTAACTTGTTAATCTGATCTTCCCTGTAGGGAACACTTTATAGTTAAATATAGAAAATAAATGTGACTTACAAATCTGTGTTACAATAATAAGCATTGTTTTTACAAATATATTACAAAGATCAAGGAAAGTGCATGCTGTCTGGTGATGTGCTGCTGATATTTTAACAAAAAACTCCAATAAAAAAAGTTCTTCCTTTGTTCATGCTAAGCTTTATGGACTATGTGCTACACAACAATAAAGTTGTAAAAATCTTTCCTTTTAACCCCAAAAGGTCTCATTCATATTTGCAGAAAAGACGGAATCACAAAAAGGGGAAAAGCCATTTGAAATTAGCTTTTGCTGGCAATTTGTGTGTGTGTGTGTTTTGAAAAATAAATTAGTAGAAAGTCAAAGAACTCCACCTGTGGACAATAACAGGGTAATCCATGGCACAGACAGGATAAACTAGGGGTAAGTACATGTCACAGGCTTCTGGTGCCACATGCACAGAGAATGCAGGTTTAGCTGAAGTTCAGACCAGGAAGTTTTAAACAGTTGTTCTTTTAATTTTAAAGATTTTTGGTTCAACAGTACAGTCCAGGAAAGTAGCCATCTCACAGTAAGGACTTTCTGAGAATGTGAATAGCTGTCATTTGACAGGAGCTTCATTTGAAAATAAAAGAAACCAGAAGTTATTCAGAATTTAGGCTCCCTGGATTCAAAATTACAGTTCTCAAGTCTCTTTTTAGCTGCTACTTAGTCTTGGAAGCATCACTGCTTTCAAAGTGAGAGTTGCTCAGCAATTGAGCTTTTCCCTGCCTCACACTCCATGAGGTTTGGTAGATTATATTCAGAATCACTTAGGGTCTAGAAATCAGTTGTTCCCCTACCGGTATCTAGCAATCATTTCAATTCAGTAAATGTACACTGAAAACAACTGTCAAAATCCATGGATGTGCTACACAGTGGCAATAATTTTCTTCTAAAATACTACTTTTGCTACCTTCTCTCCTCAGCCTCTACTCCAAATTTCTACAGAGAGCTCACTAGTTAAGTCACATATCCAAGGAAAGGGAGTTTGAGGTCTACTTCCTATGTCTTGTTGAGATTACCTTAATCAGTAGACTCTTCCAGCTGACAGTGAGTACACAGCGGGAAAGACCTTGCAAGAACATGTTAGTATTTGTTCCCATTCTTTAATCAGTCAATATTATTTTGAGCTTTGTGCACAAATTATTTCAAGGTTCATTGCATCAGAGACAGAGCACAAAGACCACGAGGACTATGCTGTATCCTTTGCCCTGCAGGCCGTTTAATGAGTGACTTCAATGCTGCTTATGAAAGAACAAGGTTTGTGAGTGTGAAGCTATCCCAGGTGAAAATGCATCAGCTCCAGACTTATCTCTTACTTTGTTTTCCTCATTTGCTGCCTTTAGAGTCACCTACAGGATGGTCTCCACTTTGATTCCCATTCTGATGCACCAGACTCTCCCCATGTACTATACTGGGATCTGAAAGCACTCCTGGATATAAAGTCCCTTTTTGGAATCAGAATATAACTCACTGATGAATCAAATGCCTTACTTCCCATCTATGACCAGTCCATAGAGGAAGAGACCTTGTAAAGGACCGCTCATAGTTGTTTCGGCTGAGAATTTGTCTGAAGAGTCCAGGTTACTGCAGTTCAGGCTGATTCATTTCACAGGCAAAACGTTCGCTCCTCAGTAATATGTGGATCTGTCTTTGTAATGTGGTTAAGTAGTAGCCTTCTCTAGGCTGCAGGACTTTTTCCAGATCAGATGCAAGGCCATCACTCTATCTTTGCATTTGATCTGGCAGAAGAATTATAACAAGCTTCTTAAGACTCCCCTTCAGCAGATCACTAGCATTGAACATCACTAAATTGCAGTCATATGAAGAATTATAACCACCAAACCAAAATCAAAGTCCTTAAAGACTGCAATACATGTAATTTCTGTGTGCTCACCAAGCTTTTCCAAACTCATCGAATATAAACCTTTTAGACTCCTTTGTCACCACTGATAAGTAATTCTGAATCTTTTGCTCACAGCTGAGATACTGTTTGGTACAGCATGAGACTCCTGAGGTATTTTGTTTAAATAATTGAAGAAACATGCATATTTGGGAAATGTTGGGTTGGTGTTGGAGTTATGAATGGCATAATTCAGACTTAGGTACTGTTTCAAGATTCATATAAGGATCCATCTTTCTAAAGAAATTCCAGAAGATTTAAGGTTTGGTTTCTCTGATGCTTTTCACCAATGTGTTTCCAAGCTTGAGGCATATTGGCTGTGATAATCAGTGTGTGATCAGCGTCTCCCAATACAGCAAATACCTGGCGAGTCACACAGAGCTTTGGACAGTCAGTGTAGACTGTACAGGAATTTTCAACATAGGTGAAAAAACAATGAAACCCAGGGAAAAGTTCATAGTTATTAAAAACCCAGAAAAGAAAGCAAAGTTTATGGCATGTTGGACGCTCTCTGAGTACAAAATTCATACCTCCCTGTAAGACCTGGGGCACACTAGGAGGAATGATGAGTGTGGCACTTCAAACAGTTCCGTATGACCATTTAAGGGGTTCAGGAGGCAGAAAACAGCTATGTATTGGACTATTATTTCAGTATACCTGCAACTAGAAGACCTGTATACAGTGCATCCTACTATTGTTTTGTTCAGACCAAAACTTCTCTTGGGCTCTTGTCCTTTAAATATTGGCTATCTTATTGACTCAACTCTATTTACCTTTTCAAACCTAAGGTCAGCAAACCATCAAACCCCGTTAGCCAGGAAGATCCATTAGCTTAAAGAAATTCTAAGTTAGCGAACATTTATTTTGTGAGTTTGCGGTAGGTTTTTTGTGTGGTTTCCCAAGAAGGGAGAGAAAAAAAAATCCAGGGAATTTGTAATGGATTGGCTGTTGAAACCAAGGGCACTCTTAAATTGCTTTACAGCTGCAGTACCTGTTTCATTTCAGCCTTTGCTGTTTTTTTTTCTTACAGCTCAGCAAGAGGTTTATAGCTTACTGTCAAAGACAGAAAGAGAAAGAAAGGAAAACAGAAAGGTGTCAGTTGTATCCCTCGGGCTCTGATAATCATAAAAGGGCTTCCCATTTATCTGGTTCTATTTTGGATCATTGGATCAAATCCACCTTTCATATGTCGAATTATTACAGTAGAGTTTTAAGCTTTTATGTGGGAGGCTCATTACAGCTCCTGTAATGTGTGAGAGGCAACTATTTCAGTGCTGTTTCAGAGGGAGGAAAATGGGTTAAAGCTCAGCAGGCCCTGGAAATGGCTCTCTTTCACAGGAGCAGGATGCTGGCATTGTGAGAGTTGGAGATGCACCCAGCCCCATGAAACTCAAGCAGCCACCCAGGACCCACAGTGTTTCACCAGTGGAGGGTACTGCTGATCAGGGGTACCCAGCGGATGTGGAATCCTGGGACCTGCAGGCAGGGAGCCCAGCAGAGCTGTGTGACCCTCTCTCACTACCCAGGGATGCTGGGTGCCCCACTCAGGGGATGTATTGCCTTCCTGAGGCCAGGGGTTGCAGCGTCTCAGGGCTCCAGCTGGGCTCACAGCTCCTGCATGTTGCAGGAGCAGCATTTTCCACATAGTTTCTGCATGCGCTTTGAATAAAATCCTCTTCCTCCAGAAGTAGTGAGTGCGTTCTGGTGGACCTGACTAGGTTACCAGTTGGACTTGATGATCTTAAAGGTCTTTTCCAACCTAAACAATTCTATGATTCTGTGATTCTATCTTAGAAGAAGAGGAAGAAACCCGAGGGCACAGCATGTTCTCCCACTTTGAGGATTAGTCTTACACCTACCTACAGATAGGTACCGTAAGTCCAGATAAGAGAGTAATTTACCTGCCTTGGCTCAGTGATTAAACTGCAAACAGAAGCCACCTCAGTGGCTTAGAAGTCCTTACCTCCTGACTCTGCTCTAAAGCTGTCACCACAGTTATGAACAACTCAGGCAAACTTGAAAATACAAGTGGTGTGGGTGACATCTTACTGTGAAAACAGAAGGTATCAAATATGGGCAAAGACAAACGACTCCATTGTAATACTAAAAAAGTTAGAACAGATACCCAATCATAAATGGGATTTGAGGTCTGCAAAATAAAGGACCTGATCCAACAAACCCAAATGGCAGGATTTGCAGTAATCTGGATAGTCACTGTAACTCTTTGTAAAGATGGCTAGATGCACGTTTATCTGTGTAAAGATCACCTGATGCACAGCCGCAAAGGGCTGCATCCTCTAGCAAGGACTTTTACAGGTCTACCAGCCATTTCATGAAGAACTGGCTCCTTACAGTCGCTGGCTACTGCTAGTTGCATTTCATGGTGCTTTGTTCGCACACTAGAAGAGACAGTGAGCAGTCTTTTACTCTTTCTGTGCCACTCACAGGTCTGCAGACCTCTGCCAAGCTGTACTGGCACTCTCCACCCATTAATTATTCTCACCCTTCTTCTCTCAAGCTTTTCAAATTGCAACATAGCCTTTAAAAGACAGAAGGACCAGAACTCCACTCAGTGTATCGGCTGTGGAAAAATACAGGGGTTTGTACAGCAGCAAGATGATGTTTTTTCTTTGGTATGGTTTTTTTTTTTCTTTTTATTGCCTTCTTAATAATTCCTAGCATTTGATCTGCTTTTTGACTGCTACTGAGCTAATGTTTTCTACTATCTATGATACCCCCAGGGTTTTTCTCCACAGCAGTAGTGACCACTTCAGAGCCCATCATATTATGCAATGATAGGGCTGTTTCTATTCCCATGTACTTTGTTTTACATTTATCGACATTGAATTTCATTTGCCATTTTTTTCCAGTCATCCAGCTAGTTACACACGTATTCAACTTTTTCCTGCCGAAAATAGAAGTACCACACTTAATCTAACTACTTGGTTTGCTTTTCGCCCTCTATCAAATACTTTCTCATGAAAATCTTTGCAGAATTCATACATCTCCAATAACTATTTCTGTTTTGCTGAAGTAACAGCTTTTCAACAAAGAGTTGTATTCATCAAAAATATTGCATCCAGCTTTTCTTGGTAATATAATAGAGTCTTCATTTGCTTTGTAGTTCTGTGACTTTATGCCTTTCCAATGTTTTGCATATAAATTAAGCTGAAAAGGACGCAGACACAGCTGGTGTAGCTCAATGTGGTTTCAATGAAAGTTTCTAATTTTCTTCCCTTATTTTTCATTATTTGAATAATTTTTTTGTGCAGTTGAGTGGAACTGCATATAGAAGTACTGGAGGGACATGTGAAGTAACAATGCTAAAGATGATCAAAGTCCTTTAAGACTTTTAATTATTTTAGCTTTCCCTTTTTTTGTCTTCTCTGCCTTCATTTTCACCTCCATCCCTGGAAAGATGATGGAACAGCCCATTCTGGG
>RSEF01000001.1:179441779-179454322 GCA_003993805.1 Himantopus leucocephalus
GGGGTTTTGGGACTAGATGATCTCCGTAGGTCCCTTCCAACCCCTACTATTCTGTGATAAATAAAACTTTGAAAAATGGGGACTACCAAAGGCATATGTACAATCTAAGAGAAAAGGAAAAAAAAGAGTTAATCCAGTGCTAAGATCCTAAATCACATTAAATGAATGAAAATAAAATCATATTAAGCTAGAAAGCTCAGTAAAATAAAATAGCTAAAAATAATATTAACATTTTTAAGACTGCTAATTAACTACTGGAACAATTTATGTTGACATGTGGTAGATTTTTCATCATTTGCATACTTCAGATCTACACAGGGCTTCTTTCCAACGAAGAACAGTGTTGTTCACACAGAAGTTTTGTGTTGAGTGGAGGAATTATTGGGGGAGAGGTTCTGATCTTTGTAGGGATATAGGCAGATAGAATGATTGCAGCAGCCCGATCTGACCCTGTAATCTGTGAATTTCCATCCCAGAAAGACCATATGCAATTGATGCACTATTAAATGGCACATCTAGTTGACTGCCTGGGGGCAAAAGAAAATTCCAGTTCAGGGAATCAGAAACACTTGCTCTGGTACCGCTACTTGCAAAAGGCCATTTAAGATGGCATGCTGGGCTGACCGCGAGCCTGCCCTCACTGGGTTGTATATATGAACTGTCCATTTAACAACCCTAGCTTTTTCTTTCTTCTGTTAAAATTAATAAAGACAGACTGTGTGTACACACACCCTTGTACATACCTTTTAGTGCTTTAGTTCTTTGTACAATGTTGACTGTTAAGGTAAACCCATAGAAGCCAGTAATTCTCATTGCATGATGCATGTCTTTTGAGTTTGTTGCCTACAACAGCTAATTAACTGGTGTTTGTTTCCAGTAGGTTGTTGAACCAATTAAAAAAATTCTTCAGCTTTAATAAACTGATATCCTACTGCTCACCCTAGAATATTCCTTTTGTGAGCAAGTGCTCTACATCATCCTCCTATGTTGTTTTATGTCGCTGCCCCTAGCTCCCAAGAAGCATGGAGCTAAAATGAAAATGCTGAAGAGCTTCCAGCGTGAAGCTCCTCTTTCATGTAATTACACCTGCTGCTAATAGCCTTCCATTACAGCTCTGGCACAGGTTTTGCTAATCCATTACAATTGATTGGCTGGAATTTAAAACACTGCTGCAAGTGCGCCAGATTTCATGTTGAGCTCAAATTGTCAGATTTCAAACCCTTTTACCCTCTGTAAGTGGCAAGGTGGGCCACATTACAACAGCTATTAC
This sequence comes from Himantopus leucocephalus, assembly GCA_003993805.1. Taxonomy (NCBI): domain Eukaryota; kingdom Metazoa; phylum Chordata; class Aves; order Charadriiformes; family Recurvirostridae; genus Himantopus; species Himantopus leucocephalus. The sequence goes on from RSEF01000001.1 coordinate 179,443,050, forward strand.
CCTAAGAGAAGTGTTGAACTTATCACTTGGACCGTCCTCGGGGTTCACCTGTGAGGTGTTTTCCTGAAAATAATGAGCCTGGTTCTGCCCATTTCTTGTATCGGCGTGAGTTCCAAATTCAGACACAAAGGACTTGCTGCATAAATCTCGCCACTAACCAGCATTGCCTGCAGCGCTGCAGCTTGCCTGAAGAGATGAACGCATAGGTAATTGAGCTTGAAATTTCTGACAAATCTTCTATTAAAAAAAATTCTTAAAGAAATCTCAGCAAAACTAAGAGCATATGCAATACCTTGAATTTCACTCGGAGATGCTTGATTTGTTTGTTCTTGTTTATTAGTGGAATCCCAGAGTAAGTTCACATACTGTAAGTTATAGAAAAGTTTTTCTATTTTGAAGTGCCGTTTTAGTTAACATTGGCCTGTGCCAGAGCCACTATCCATAGACCACTCAGTTTCAAAGCCATATTCAAATGTACATTGCAATTAGCTGACAGCCTAAAAATAGGGTCGATGAAGGATTTAGCTGAATCGGCGTTTCTCAGATACTTTCAGAAGAATTCAGTCAGCATTAAGACCCAGGCGTGCAAAAATGCAGCTGTCTACGTGTGAGCCAGGGTCCACACACCTCTTAAAGCCAGTGAAGCTTAGACAGCCAAGCACCTCACCCAACAGCGGACACCTACTCGCTGGCCCATGAAATCACACCTTTGCTCTGCTGTCTGAAGGGAGCTGAGCTTGATCCCGCTTGCTTGCTTGTAAATCTCAGCTGCCCTTTCAGATGCTGTAAAGCATCCCACGAGACCTGCACCAGCAGCTGCATGAGTATCTCCCAGGCTTGCACCATACCCGCCCCCAGCCCTGGGCAGATGCCCTAGACATTTGAAAACATCCCAAGCAGCACCAGACACCGGAGAGTAAAGAACAGAGCTGAGCCTTAAATCCACCCAGATTTTAATAACAGTGCAGAGGCCTAGATAGCCTGTAGACACCTGCATTTAAGGGTTTTAACCTTAAACAGTTTCTGAAGCTGATGAACAGAGGGAGAGCAATTGGTTCTTCTTCCTTGAACAGCATCATAAAATTTAAGAATTCAACAAAATACAACAAAACCCTCCACTGTAAATCATCTAGTTTATTTTTCTTCCTAGGAAGTGTTCTCTTTACTTTTCTCCCTACTCAGTATTGGTAGAAATAGCAGTCAATTAACCAGTTAATTAACCAACTGGCAGACAAAATCAAATGAGACTGCTCAGATTCAGTTGCACATCGCACCTCCACAATGGCAGGTGGGGGAGAAAGGCCCAAGATTAAGAAAAAGTTCTCTCTACAGCTCTCATTACATTGCAACTTTAATACCGTTTAGCAAACGTGACCCTTTTTATATAAGATTACAACCATGGAAAAGGCTTTTTATTGTGCAAGTTGCACTTACACACTGCCATCTTGTGTTGCTAGTGGATAATCGGTTTTGTTGAACTTCAGAACCCAACATGCTCCAAATACTTTAGTGAGGATCAAAATACATATATACAGCAGCATTCATAACGTGGTGTTTCTCTGCCTGTTCCCTCCAGGGAAAGGAGAGGAGGAAAGAGTTTTCTNTATTGTGCAAGTTGCACTTACACACTGCCATCTTGTGTTGCTAGCGGATAATCGGTTTTGTTGAACTTCAGAACCCAACACGCTCCAAATACTTTAGTGAGGATCAAAATACATAGATACAGCAGCATTCATAACGTGGGGTTTCTCTGCCCGTTCCCTCCAGGGAAAGGAGAGGAGGAAAGAGTTTTCGTTGCTCACATTTGCCAGCTCAAATTAGCAAACGTAGATTTGAAGGAGCCTTGTTAAACCAGGCCTTTAACAAGGGTGAGAAACTCGGCTTCAACTCTGCAAGAGTTTCAACTTCAGCTCTTTGAGCCCCACTAAACCAAAATTCCACTCGCTGTTTGCTCACAGCCAAGCCATTTGGAATAAGCTAATGAAATAACCTTTTTTTTCCCCCCCCATTTTGTGGAAAAACGAAATTGGAGCCCGCATGGAAATACTTGACACCATTTAGGAAAAGCCAGCCTAGCTCAGAGCACATCACTCCGGGCTGTGGGACACCAGTCAGGCAGCTCTAGCGGCACTGCAGACCGCAGGTTGATGAGCTTTCTTCTCTCCCTCTGTTCTTCACCCCCCAGGCGATTTCCACGCCCAAATGATTCCCAGGGACAGGGCAACAGGACTGGTCTTAAGATGCATGAGGTGGTGTGGCCATCTCTGACTTTTCCTGCTGCTTTGCTGCATAAAACAATGCTGTGAGAGGGGAAATCATGGATAGGCAAGGATAAATTCATTGATGCCTTGGAGGCTGAGCAACTTTGACCTGTAACAAAAAAAATTTGTCTCTCTCACTATTTCAGGGCTGGTGATGAGAACTGTGGGGATCCAGAATTTACTGGGCTGGGGGACGGTAGTTCATAGTCTGATTCTGCCTACCATAAAAGAAGGCTGAAAACTAGGCAGTGTAGAGGGGCATCCAGACCATCTCCGTTAGGTACGTGCCTTAACCGAACACCAGATCTGCACAGCACCTAATTTGCGTTCCCATTCTGAATAGCTCTCAGGGAAGCAATCTTCTTCCACAAGCAGCAGACAGGTCCCCAGGCTCCCAGAGGTCTGAGTGTGAATATCCCTCCACAGTCTGTGCATTTGAGGACTAGGGTCTTCATACCCCAGAGTTCTCACCTGTGGTCTACCACGTCATCACCTACCACAACAGTGGAAGACAAATGAAATATCTTTACCAGTCCACTTCATAGGAGACACTTTAACTGAATACCAAAAGCCAAGGCCAAGTCATGAAGGTGGTTGAACAAGAAGCTTGTGAACTTTGGGTTGATGAGGCATTTTAGATTATTTTTTTTTTAAAGCAAAATTTGAAAATTATGTTTGGCACTTTGTAATTCAGTATTTATTAGCAGGGAGTTCCTTGGCACAAGGCAGAACCCATCTGTTCAGGGGAAAGATCAATAAACAGAAGCAAAAAAGGAGATGGGTGGAGTTACAAGCAGAAGTTACAGGAGGCCCACACAGATGAAGTTCTGCCACTACACCGAAACAGCATGATGTTCCCTTGCTGCCCCCAGCTATCGCAGCCACAGTCTCTCTCCCCAGCCTGCTCGCTCTCCTATCCGTCCTTGAAAACCCCTGAGAGGAAGGAGCACCCTAACCTGCTTTGGCACCCTCACTGCGTATCCTCATGGTGCCACGTACAAGCTCAAACTCAGAGCCCCACCACCCTCCTACACCTTCCAGCTGTCCTGTTCCTCAGTCTCACCCACAAAATGCTCCCCCAATGCTCCTCTGATCCACATCCCATGTTTTCTTCGCTGCTTCCAAGAGTGCGGACACAGAAGGGTACATAACTGGGCATGAAAGGATTTGGGGAAGCCACTGACCAAAGAAAGCAATTTGGGAGCCACCGCTGAAAAACACATAGTGCACATTCCAGCTGCATTTTCAGAAGGAGCAGAACCTAACCCAAAATATTTTCAGCACCTCATTTCTAGTCACAGCAGAGAGGTTTGGGGGAACTTCCACCTCTTTCCATTGTCGTACTTCAGGGATGAGCATAGAGGACAAAGAATCAGTCTTGCCACTTGTATTAAATGTGAAAGGCAAAGAACATGAGGAGCTTGATGGGAGAACTATATACAAAATTTGACATCTACTGTAAAGGAAAAGAGAAAAGCAAGAACTATTGTTCTTACACATATTTAGGTGGACATCTTAATCCTTTCATAAAATATATTTTCCCAAGATGAAATTAAAACAATTTAATATTTAAGCAAATCCCCTTAAACACACTTAGCTGGATAGAAATAAAAAAAACCTTCTAATAAATGCAACATCAGAAATTTTATTTACAAATATACTGTAATTCAACAACCATTCTCCACTCAGTTTGTGGAGGAAAAAGTGATAGTTACATTTTCCAACTGGGAAAAGAGAACTCTTCCCCTTAAATGGATTCCACAGAATATTATGCCAACACCACTGAGCAAACAGATTATTCGTTGTATTTAAGTTTCAAAAAAGCAGATAATTTTAGAAACCAGCATATGGAAAGCAAACACATTTGTGTGCATTTAAATGCAGCTTCATATTAACCTAGAGAATTCACTTTCAGTATATGTCAAAAATAAAGACAGCAATTGCAAATATATATATTTATATTAGCTATTTCTCTAATGCTCATTTCAAGAGCTTAGAAACAAAATACCCTCTTCATATACCATTGGAAAGTCAACTAGTTGATTATAAGCCTCAAAAATATTTTGAAGTTATTACTGAAAATATACTTATTCTCCCTTGTGCTCTCAGTACTTGAAGCTGAAAAAGTGAAAGCATTTTCCCCAGATATTTCCTTACTGCAATTACTTTCTTATAAATAAAAATAGTTATATGAAGAATACAATGCATTGCTACAAAGACTAGACAAGCAAGAGTTACTCTTAGAAAAAACACACATACACACAATACATATATTTATAGATCTACATCAGCAGCAATCACCTCTTCTTTTATCTGCAACAGTGGTTTCATATCTTCATTTGCTTCACATGGAGGTTGGTTGTCCAGCTGTTAGAGAGAGAAGAAATTGTAATTAAAGCCTAGCTACTGAAGAATCTTAGAGACAAAAATTAAAATTTCCAAGTTAAAAACTGTCAGATAATGGTATTTCCAACACCTATTGAAAATGGTAACACAAACTAAGGTATACACTCTGAACCTAGCAATCCAAATTTAATAAACAATACAAATTTGAGTTTAATCCAATTATAGCACTGCAAGTATTTCAGGCTAAGTAATATTCCACAGAACATGCACCTTAGCAAGTTTTTAAGAATTATTTTTAGTATTAACATAGAGACAGGGTGACAGTTTTGCTAAATTTACCCTTCAATGAAGTCAAAATTTGCTAAATAACTGTAACAACATTAAAAAAGCCCTTTTGTATCCTCTCTTTGCATATATTTGTGGGCATCTGCCAATTCACTGGTGTTTTGCTACAATGTTCCAAGTTTAAACTACAAAATTAACATAGAAATGTGCAAAAAATATCACACCATAACATTACACAGTGAATATTAATAATCTTACAGTTTATCAAACCTTTTAGCCAGTATATTCACGTTCCAAACTAATGAATAATTAGCCAGGCTGATGTCAAATGCCAACTGCAAACAAAGTAATCTGCATTACAGACCAGTGCTGTGCTGTCAGCATATCTTCACTGCAGTAACCACGTAGCTGGTTTTTGTATTATTCAAATAGCTAATTTGAATTACTAATCACTAATTTCAATGCTTTGTTCTGTACCTACAAGTTCTTACAATTCCCGATTCACTCGTATCTCATACAATTATGTTTTGAGGTGCCCGCTGGCCCAAGAAGATGCAGTTTGAAGGGAAGGGAATAGAACCGTTTCTCACAGATCAACTCTGCTTCTGAAAGGCACTGCTGTGACTTTATGGGCTGTAATGTCAAAGAGAGACTAAATAGCAATTTATCCGTGATAAAGTTCTTGCTTACTTCCATCACCAAATTCCTGAATACTGTCTTGCCAGGAAATAACAAAAAAAGGATTTTTTTTTTTTTTCAGTACCAAACTTACACAACTCCTCCAGCAATTCTGCCCACTAAAAGAAAAGATAAAGCAAAAATAACACGAGCGGGCTTCAGATTGAATCTCCCACACATTTGGGTGCTTCAAATAGGAACACGGTCACTCTGGTGTAGTCCTGTCATCAAGCGGGAGATAAATTCTCCAAACAGTAACTCTGAGAGATAGGACCCAGTGCTCTGGATGACCTCCAGATGGAAGGGGGTGATTCTCTTCCTCCTTCCACTGATCACAGCTGCACCCTTACACCTAACATTAGCCTCTGTGAATGCACTGTTAGCGTCAAGGAGAGGTGTGGGGTTTTCTGGTTTTAGCTTGGGCACCACACAATCATTTCTGTGTGGTGCAGGCAGCCTTTTCTCTTCCTGGAAGCCGAAAAGAGCCTGAAAACAGTAACAGCATCAGATGCAGAGCTTCTCTTTTTCTGAGCTATGCTTTTCAGGCAGCAGATGCCCAAGTCCTGCTCAAGTGTTGTTGCATGAGTATCCTGTTCCCTTCACTGCCTTCTGGTCCACCATGAGAAAAATTTGCCGGGCTCAGGAAGAAACGCAGACATCTTTCCCAGGAAGTTATGCAGAAATGCTTTTCCTTAGATGAATTTTATCATTCTAGAGAATTCCGTATTTGCTACATAAAAATAGAGCCATATAAAACTCCCGAGACTTGTCAAAATTAGGTTGTCTACCATCATCTATGACAGCAGAAAAAACAACTCAACACCATTATTCAAAGCCTTAACATCATGCTCCAGTAAATCAGAATTCTGCAAACCATAATAAAGGAAAAAAATTATACTGCACCTTTTAATTAAGATCTGTAAGTAAATCAATTCCTCCTGAACTTGTACCTAAATGAATAACCAATCACAGACCTATAATTCAAATAATAATAGCATCGCAAAAAGAAACCAGCATTTGTGCCACCTGCACAGGATAAACTAATAGCTTTCCAGGTATGCATTAGGATTGAATTAAGCACATATTCAGATTATTTTTTAAAAAAAAAAAATGTAGGCAATTTTTCAAAAAGACTTCTATGTTATCAAGACAAGCCTGTTCAGCAACTGACAACTCCCTGACACCACTTTCTCAGATCTATGAAGAAAGCAGCATGACTACACCGCATTGTCTGCTTGAAGCTGCTTAATAACAAGGTGGCAAAATCAGCTACCAGCAACTTAAAAGTTAGGAATGACTACTCTACAAAAGAGAGAAACTGGCAATCAGGCCTTGCTGAACCTATTCTCTAAGATACCAATTTAAAGCTAAACGTGAAAGCTATTGAATGGCTCAGCTGCGCAAACACTTGAGGTTTTACAGCACAAAGAACAACTATGGTCATGCACACTGCAGTTGGATTGCCTTACTTTTAAATCTGATATAGCAGTCGTTGCAGAAGAGTTTGTTGTTTCGGATCCTAACTTCAGCTCCAGAGCGGGATCCTCCAAGGTCGCATCCACAGGCAACGCACTGTATGACAGATGAATAATTAGCAACTCCTTACAAAATATTAGGAAACGAAAATGCTGTTCAAAAGCAGCTTGGATTAAGCTCAACAAAGCTTGAACCATAAACCCACAATCACTAGAAGCAAATGTATAACGATTAGTAGATCAAAATGCAACCAACCCTCAGAAAGTATTTTAAGGTGACGACTGGACAATGAATAGCAGAGATACACCAACTAAGCAAACACAGAGCAGGACTGTTTTTAGAGATTAGTTCATTAAATCTAATTCGAACTTCAGTTTCTCTGAAAATTAAAACTGGCTCGATGTGAAAAAAATTTGTTCTCTAGACGGCAACAGCAATTTTGGCACAGAACACCTGGGTGTGCTACTTGCAGATTTCCATGCGGCACTATACGCTGCTGGCATCCTCAGCCCTCTGGCGCTCAAAGCAGCAGGCACTCAGGCACCCCCAACTTCCTGGGTTTGCATCACAGAAACAAGTTCTTATTTGGAGAGAAGGGGCCAATTTCATTTTTCTTGAATAAACACATAAATAAAGGCCTTGCAAGCTGTCATGCTAACATTAAACTATTTAACTATGGTGGCTGAACACATCTTTGCTGTGAATATCAACCACTTCTGGAAGTACTGTAAACCAAAGCGTAATACTCTCCTTACTGAATTTATGAAGCAAAGTACTCAGCTGTCCACAGAAGGACAGATAGCTTGCCTGTTTAAATGAGTAATGAATCTTTCGAATAGCAATCTCTTCAACAGCTCATCAATCTTCAGAAATTTGAACACCACAAATTTGGTATTTTCTTATGTAGGTTAGGACCTGCAGGTGGACTCCCTCTCACACAATACACGTTCAGCAGAAAGGGAATGACACCCAGCCCCCATGGATTAACTCCAGTCCCTCCTGCTGAGGCAGGCAGGACAGACCAGGAAGAGCTTTGAGTCAGTCCCTTGCAATACTCTAGCTGACATGTTTGAGCTGGGCACGGAAGGCAGCAGAGGGCTCTGTTCTGAACCAGACACAGAAGTCTTCTTCTTAAAGCCATGGAAGAAGCAGGGTCCAGCGGCACCTCCAAATCAGTCTAATTCCTCACCTGGTCCCAGGGCAGGGCAACTAGGAGTGTTTTTACATCTTTTGCAGGCAAGCATTTATTCTTTCAGTTCTACACATGCCCCAAGGTGACCGCAAACCATGTAAAACTATGTCTTGGTGCTGAGCGTAAGCTAATATACCTAGCTTCTGACCAGGGCTGATTAGCACTAATATATCTAGCTTCTGACCAGGGATGGTTTGCACTAAACACAGCTTCTGGTTTGGTGCTGGGTTTTATCCTGCCAGTTTGAACACTGCCAACGTGCCGTTGCCTGGAAAACACCATGTGAACATTGTCTGCTAGGATTAGCTTAGAAGTGATGGATCATCTCAAATGATTCAACTGCATGGGTGCCGGCTGAGATTTTTATATTTTTTTAAGGAGAGGATTTCTCTGGGAGAAGTGGCTCAGCACCTTCTGATTTTTTTGCTGTCTATTTGAAGAACTTTGATCTCACAGTCAACGTATCCATTTTACTTGTCAAAGTCCTACTTGTCAGCTCTGGCATTTAAGAAATAGTCCCAGAGTTGAGTGCTAAATGCCTGCGGATAGGACTGCGTCATGGAAATATGCACGCACCACGCTGTCAAGAGTAGAAGGCAAAGCAGGTGATTAGTAGAGCCCCTGTGAGCATAACACTGCGTAGCCATGCGTGCTCCTGATTAGTTCCTGTTCCGTCATGATGTGACTCCCAGCTCTCACCTTAAAGCAATGTAAATGATAACAAAGACCAAGAGATTCAATGATCATGGCTGCTCCTTTGCCCAGAACGTTATTACAGTATGAACAGATTTTCTTCCCACTGACTGACCTAGATACAGAATGAAAATCCTTAAAACCAGCTTGAAAAGGTTTAAAAGACAAAAGAAGAGTTATCAAAGACTTTTTGAGATTAAAAATAAATAAAAACATACTGGTAAAAAGTGGACTATTAGGCTGCTTGGGGAAAATAAAGTGAAAATTAACATTATTTACAGTAGATCTCTAAGCTAGGGAAAGCTGAAGTGTTATAATTTAGATGAAAGTTACATAAGGAACAAATGAAGAAATTCTGTCACATCCTTGGGAGATAATTTCATTGTATAAAGTATCTTCTACAAATAAACATTAAAAGTATATTGTTAGGTTAGGAGAGTAAGAACACAGGTTTTGTGCTCCTGCCTTATTTCTTATTTGCAGGGAATTATCCCGAAGGCTAAGTTTTAGCAAGCACTCCTGCCAAGTCCCACCATCTGCACCTAGTTAGATAACAGAAGGCTGGTCCTGGACATATAATACTATGTTAACTCTTGGAACATAAGCCATACGAAGGTCAGTTTCCATAGATCTACCGAGATGTTAGCAAATGGAAGTGAGCACAACATAAGCAAACGTGGTTAAGGAGGTAATTTTCTTACGTTATAAAGGATGTAGGTGCCTAGCTTAAANAAAAAAAAAAAAAAAAAAAAGGGTCAATTTATCACTAAGCGCCTGAGAGTGTAAGACCTACTGAAGCAGTGTTCACGCTGTTGTTATATATAATACATGTAGTTGTGTGGGGATTATTCTCTGTAGTCTTATCCCAAGGTATTTTTAAAATGTTTCAAGCACATAAACCAGCAGAGTTATCTACCCTACCACAACTGAATTCCATTTTTGTTTCAAAATATGTTGCAATTCTTGCTTTCTCCTCCCAGATTAAAACCAACATCCTACTCTGTAAGTCTCCAGGGTCACGAGTTATGAGCATTCCTGAGTGCTCCTTGAGATGATATTGAACACGTGCCAGGAAGGGGGGAGGAGAGACCAAGATGAGGGCCATAAAGCGTGGGTTTCAGGAATCTTTTGTTAAAACAAACCTAAGAAAATAAATGTCAGAAATGCCATCTGGAGTAGGCTTTTACTAATCATTTTGGTAACCAACATACAGCTTGGAGACTGGAGATTTATTATTCCAGTTCCTTTGTTTTTTTAACCCATGTCAAGCAGCAATGACAAACCTGGGGAATTTTCTGAATGACTGGAGCAGGGAGGTAATACCAGCCCATATTTCCACCATCCCGACCAGACAGAAAACTGGTACATTTCAGACTTGTTAATCAATGTTATGGGGGAGAACACTGCCATAGACCACCATATATACAAAGTGCACTCTTCAGTGCAGCCCGACATTTATACCTTCCCAGTAGAAGGGCAACTGCTCACCTGCTGCGTGTCTGGGACCCTGGCTGGGAAGCAGAGAGGGGAGACTGAGCCCGGGGGGCTGCCTGGGACACAGAGGGGGCTCTCGCAGAGGTGACCGCAGCAGATGCTTTGCTGGAGGAAGGAGTGCACATGTAGGCTCGGTTTGAAGTGGACACCGGGCGACTGAAATCTTGACTAGAGGACAGAGATGAAGAGGAGGCAGACTGGTTCAGCCGTGAATGGTGCCTCCAAGAGCTCGTTCTTGAAGAATCAAGATTGTCCAAAGACTCCCCTCTGCAATAAAGGTACACATACAAATGTACATGGCAGTACAGCTGGAGCAGAAGAGCTACTATATTCTTTTTTCTTTTTAAAAAGAAAACCATTATCTTAGCATTTTTAAGATTTTCTAGCATTAATGTTTGTCTGATCACCCTATGCAATATTCTTCACATACTGATTTAAAATGTTTGAGCTGCCAATTATCCTTTATGTCCAGTCATAGTCTCATGGGAAAAAAAAGCAGGCAAGGCAAAAGAGAAGTGGCACTTAACCACTGCAGAATAAAGGCAAAACACTCTTCGCTCCAGCCTTATCAGGGTGAACCGTATCAAAAGCCGCTGCACAGCAACGGACCTCAGATACCAGGTTTGTTTTTGTTTTCTCCAAGGGATACCAGATCAAAATAGCAATCCACCCAGACTGGATAGCATAGTCTAGGTACAAGGTGTTGGCCCAATAGCCAAACACTCTCCTGACTGATAACTCAGCTGTTTCCTAAGTGACAAATCCAACATTCATACATTACTTAAAGCAAGAAACAAACTCCAGACTTTTTGACATATTTCTATGTAAAAAAAAAAAAAAAAAAAAAA
>RSEF01000001.1:179456329-179539933 GCA_003993805.1 Himantopus leucocephalus
AAAAAAAAAAAAAAAAAAAAGATACATTATGTTCATATACAGAAAAAGACATACATAGACATAAATATTTCCTACTAAAAATATTCAAAACAGATCCTTAAGGGAACAAAAGGAAAAAAATCCCCAAGAGTTAAAGTTCTAAGAAGGCTTAATTTTAGTCAGAAACACAACTAACAAAACTAGGCAGAAAAGGAAACATTGTTATTAAAACTGCCTGAAATTACATTTTTGTAAGTGACAAGGAATCTAAGCCTGAGCGCGCCAAAATGGTTAATACTTATCGATGAAGATGTTTCAATCTACCTATCAATTCAATTTCTTATTACCTGTCAATGAGAGGATGGCCAGCTCGATCCTCTATTGTTTTAGATACTTCATAGCGCTCATAATGTCTAGAAGCAAAATACAGATAAAATACATATTAAACACATAAAAACATTTTCTAGAAAGTGAGCAAACAGTAAGTATACATACAGAAAAATGAGACAGTTCAGATGTGTTAGTTAGAAATGTGAAAATACATGAGAAAAAAAAACCCACAGACTTTTTAAGATTTTAAGAAAAAATTACAAGTATCAGTATACGACAGTGATTATTTTATCTGTTTCAAAGCCAGGAGGTAAGCTTTGTCTAAACGCAGCAGTTCTCTAAGAGTTGCATGTATATTCTAGCAAATTATGTAGATGCAGTTGGTAACCCATAGAGAAGAACTCACTAACTTCCACAGATAAAGCTCTTCCAGCTGCCTGTCCCCAACCTCAGTGCTCTTTGTAGCAAGTATAAAGCCTTCACAGATGTTTATATAACATTTTAGATTTCAAGTTGTATCTTTGGATATCATCGTAAAGTAAACATTTAACACCAGATATTTTAAATCCCAATTTCACTGAACTTCTTCCTTTACTGTTAAGCAAAGCCATCCTTGTCTAGCAAAACACATCCTTTGGCAGCAACCTCAGAAGCGATGAAATCCCCTGAGACTAAAGCATATATCAAGGATTTAGATATGCAGATATTGCAGCAGTTACCGCACAAAGTCCTATTATCTTGCAATTGGAGCAAGCTAAAACTGTAGAGATAACCTGGCTCAGCTGCCAAGAAGAACCTGTTTAGCCATTGTAACAACTGTGCCTCTGCTTTGCTCAGCAGCGATCTCAAGCAGCAGTCATTTACAATGAGCTTAAGTAACTCCAGGTCTCATCATCTCCCCTGCAAATATATGCAACTTTATTATTTTATATATATTTTTATATATATATTTATATATTATACATTATAATATTTTCTTCTCCTAGGCCTTAACCTGATACCATGTGTTATCTTCAGTCATCTCTTATTACTTATACAAGGAAAGGGGAAATCCTCAAGAGAAACAGCAAAGCTAGTCATACACATGGCAGTAAGCCAAATGCACATGAAATAAGGAAAAGTTACTGTTTTAATCTGTTTCAGACAGATTATCTCCCACGATGCCTGTAATAGTAGTCAAAAAACTTCTGGGCAAGAACATGCACTTGTAAACTAATAGCTGGGGGGGTGGATTGTTTGTTTTTTTGCTCTGGTCTTTTTTTTAAAAAAACAAGCTGCTGAAAAAGGGAATGGAAGAAACTTTTTCATGCTCTAGAATGAATATATCCACAGTGGGTACTTCTAACAGGCTATGATGTCCAAACCAGTACCTGTTCACTCATATACCATGATACCCCTCATCGACAAATTAACCCAGTAGTGCCATTGAACTTTCTCATTGCACTGTTGAACTAAAATGAGAGTCGTCTGGAAAACCAGTCACACATTTGTTGGAAGAGAGCTAACTTGGTATTTCTTCTGAAAGCGCTGTATGGTGAGCCACTGGCTCTCAGTTTACAAGCTTATGCAGGGTTCTTACAAAATCTTCATGCTAAGTGCTTCAGGTCATCTTTGATTTGGCTGCAATTACTGTATTTGCACTTCCTATTTAAAAAATGAGCTGAAGTGGGTTAATAGAGCACTTGGTTAATGGGGAAAGACTTTGTCTTATGCCTGATTCTTCTACCTTTAGAAAGAAAGGCTATCTTGTGGTATCTTGCACTTACTGATTAAACTACAGTATGAGTCTTACATGAATACACTTATATATTCAGGACATACGTAGTCCCTTTAGAAATGTATTTGAATTTGTAACGCAGAAGGAAGAGAGAGTACATCCCATCACAAGGGCACACCTTTGGTACTGAGGAGTCTCCACTGACACCTCCCTCCGCCTTTCAGCCTGCCTCCTCTGCTCCTCAGCATATTGCTGTTCCCTCTCTTTACGTTGTCGCTCAAGCTCCAGTTCCTGGAGTTCCCTTTCTTGCTCAAAACGCAGGGCTGCTTCTTCCTGGATCCTGCGTTCCTCTTGAAGCCTTCTCCTTTCTTCCTCCTCGTCCAGCAAGCGTGCCGCCAGCTCGCTTCCTCCATCTCCTTCTGGCTCCTCCGGAGTATCCGCTTCAGGGCTTGCCCTCCAGCTGGACACAGACGGAGCCCGTGCAGGGACAGACGTTATGTTTAAGGTTAAAACAGTCTGCTCCTGTAGCAAAGGGGAAAAAAAATAATCATGTTTTTATGGAAGGGGGCTGTTTTTTTAAACAGGTTACTCACTCAGAAAAGTTCCTTTATCCTTTGAAGGAAGACTCCATAAAAAAGCATCCTGAACACTTTCAATGCAAGACCCAGGGTGTACTTTGGTTTCATTTCTTGAGTGCCTGCTAGCACATTCTCCTAATGCAAGACCTTCATTCCACATGGTGGCCTTAGCGAGCGCCACAGGCAGCGCAGCCACAACTATGTGAAACATTCTGCTTTCTGAAGTATCACTTACATTTCAAGCCATCCCATCCCCACTTAAACATCCAGGGAAAACAAACTCTTTCATGATACCCAGCATTTCTCCCTACTGTTTTGACTTTGAAACCTGAGACCTACCTAAGAGCGTACACACTAAGATATACGCTGCACATGTACATCAGGCCAATGAATTTCACACGAATCATCATTTGGAGGAAGCCCCCATCCTCCTCCATTCTACCATTTGAACGTCAAGCCTCAGACCTACCACCCTATGACTCTTCCCTCAGATGTGAAAAAAGACCTTTCAGTGGTCAAACACATTTTAATGGCAGAGAACAAATACTGTTTGCTTACTAAGGACTGGTCCATCTAAACTTCTGATGAAAAATATGAAATGGTTTACATTCTTGTACAGCGAGGGCCTCTAACAGTTCAAAGAGCTTTCTTATTGAAGTCTTAAGCCTTAAATTACAGTCTACTTACTCCTGACTGTATAAACACAACTGATCTAGCTAGAATGCCTGAAGCAGCACTCGCATAGCAATAGACAAGAGATATCTCAGACACCTCCCACACCCGGGAAAAAACCTGTTCGTCTTCCTATAAGCAACAGCCAGAAAAGTCACCATCTACAGAAACTACACACATTTGATATTTTGATAGCAAATCTGAAGTTGATTTGATATGTAAGTTTATCAGAGCTAGGATGAACTGGTTGCCAGTAACAAGCCAGGTGCTTACGAACATGCCTCATGATGAAGTATTGAAGTGGAATTCCAACAAGCAGCATCAGGAGGTAAATATACAGCAAAGGTGGCCATTTCATTCTGGTCACAATAATTAATACATGCTGTAAGTTTCTGCCAACATATTTCTGGCATTAGTTACCCAACCAATCCATAAGGAAAAAAGTCAAATTGAACAGGTCTCAAAACATCCCATTTACTCTTTCCTTCCTGTTTTTGCAACCTCTTTCTACCAAGTCATAGACAACAATTTATTTTCCAAAACAAGAAGATAAATGACATAGCGAAATAAATTATTTGCCTGCTTGCATGCATCTACTATTAGGGAAAAAAGCCATCATGGAACTAAACAGTCAAAGGTGAAGCCATACTCATAGCCTACCTCATCAAAATACTTGGAGCTCTCTTTTTCTGCTTCTTGCTTAGCTCGTAGCCATTCTTCCCTCAGTTTTTCTTGTTCCCGTTTGTATTTCTCCTGTTAGGTTAGATCGAAGTTAAACATGCAAATAAGAAACATGGTATTTTTTATTTGCTTTAAAATGTACTACTGGTATTTAATGTGTTTTTTAACAGATCAGGGTGGTGAAAACATGCTTGAGCTACACTAGGACATTAAGGTCTGCCACAAGTGAATGAAATCCTGGCTCAAATGCAATCCAAAGGAGTTCTGCAATTGATTTTGGAGAATCCAGGCTTATTACATGCCAAGTCTTATAACAACTGACCTCACATCTGTTATATTCCCCATCTTATATTTCAGTTCCCATTTGAACAAAAATCAGCTAGCTAAGGTATTTCTTGAGAGATGGAGTGATTATATTTAACTTGGAATTGGGCACATTAATACGGTAAATAGAAAGTGACCACTAAGTGAAATACGAGGCAGTAATTTGGTTTAAGCAAGAACCCTTGGACTTTTGGAAGCTTATCTAAACAAAAACTAATTTCTGGATCTCCAAATTTGTCCTGTGACAGGATTTGGTATGAAATCAATGTAATGTCTTAAGGCATTACTAAAGGTACGCAATAAAAGTTTCGGAGGTTTTGTCAGTCACCACTTAGGTCTTGGAAAAAGCGAAATATTTAATGATGTCAAAAGTATTCCTCCTAAAATGTTGGAAATAAGCAAAGAAAGACTTAGCTTCCTTTCTCTGTTATTTGAAAATTCATTCCTGGTATCACAGGGAAGAGAAAGAACATTATTACTCTGGCCAAATTTACTACCTCAGGACTAAAAAAGCAAAAGCAAAGAACAGAAAAATGATGGCAGAGGGCTGAGATTGCTCTCAAGAAAGAGGAGCCAAGCTTTCCATTCTTTAAAGCCATCTCTTCAGACATCACATGGAGCACCCAAATCATAACAGAGCCCGCAAATATGTTTAGGAAGGCACAGCTCTTGCCTTTCAGAGTTTGTAAGCTAAAAGTAATGACAGAAGACAAAACATCCAAAAAGCAAGAGTTCCTATGCTGTACTTCGACATAACAGTTTTCTGCTGAATGCACCAAACTTATTAAGAGGGCTTGTGCAGAGTAAATGATGTTCACTGACACCTCTCCTAGCCAACAGACTTTAGATAACTAACTTTAATTTAATTTGCAGAGATGCGTCTTGTTCAACATGGTTGAATGGCCTTATGCTGAGGTCTTCGCAGAGATGTGTGTTTGGTTTTTGTGCTATCCCAAGATGACAAACATCGACCCTTCCTTCTGCAACACTTCCCTCTGTCTCTAGCAACTGGTTATCAAGGTGGTTTTGCATTAGTAGGTTGAGCTTCCTGACTCACAGAGGTCCTGGGAACCAGGTTGATTCTAACTGATTAGCCGATTGCTAGGCGACAGGATGCTAGCAGGCATCTAACCATGGCACTGGCTGCCTTCTCTTCATCTCTGAATATAAGGCAGTATCACTAATTGAAGGTAAAACTCATTCTAGAGACAATTTTCTTAAGGGGAAAAAATAAAACTCATTCAAAAGTGAAGACTACTGCCCCTTAGGTCTTTGCTTATCCTTTAAATTCTGTTGCCAGGAAGAGCATACCAGCCTTGTGACGACTAAGCACTTCTGGCTGTAGTGAATACTCAGTACAGGTTTGATTTCATGAAGCTTACTAATACATTCTCCTCTTTTTACTGAATAATTGCTATTATGTGCAACTGTGCAGCCCAGCAAACGTATCTGAAAGTCCTCCTATGTCATCAGTAAGAAGAGTTGCAGGACTCATGTTACTTTTCTTCCCTAACAGTTGCTGCACACCCAAGGGATTGCCAGCTTATGATTATGAAGATTAATTATACCTGCAATAAACGGTCCTGCTCCTTTTGCCATTTTTCCTGTCGTTTTCGTTCTTCCTCTTGATCCCAAACCCGACGACTAGGAGCGCTAATGGATGGGACTGGGAGCTAATATAGCACAGAAATTAAATAATATTATCTTCTTTCCATGAAATTGACAATCTACATTTTAAAACATTTTTTTTTTCATGAGGAATAAAAGCCATTACAAACACTACAGCTTAATAGTGAGAAGGACCTTTTCTTTAAAGGGACAGAAAGCAACCCTTCCACCACACATTCGAAAATGTTAGTCACTACTCTTGGATTTGATCGTAATTTTAAAGCAGTACAAAAAGCAATAGAAAGCAGTGGACTTCTTGAAAAGACCATGATGACACAACTAATTAGTAGTTTGTAAATAGTACTTACATCAGGCATCGCAGGCTCTGGGCCTCCTGTGAGATTTGGAAGACAAAAACCAGAAATTTTTAGAACCATACATACTTGCTACTGCAAGACTTGTGCAAATGTGGAAAGTCCGAGCTCTAGACCAATTTTTGCCTCCTTAGTAAGCCATGCTTGCATTCTGCCCTACTGAACTTACTTGAGGTCAGAATTCATTAGGTGCTTTCAGCTAATGTGCGCAATTATTTAAAAGCTTTACATGCTTATAGATGCCATCAGCAATTGCTTGAATTAGCAGTACATCTCCCACTGTGGCAATACAGAGGTTCTTTGTTACACCTCTCCTATTATTATTATTATTCTGAAACCCAGCTGTTTAGCATGACCAATAACCAGAACACTGCTCCAGGGTAGAGCAGCTACTCACCTACTGCCCTCGATGGGAATTAAGAGCATTAGACATCCACAGGCAACTTCTCTACCACAAAACCATGTATTTTCCCTTTCCAACTGTCCTCCTTTCCCAGCCCCAAAAGCACACATTCGGATTTGGTGAGCTTCTCACCATTCATCACAATGCTATTTGAAGCTACCATGCTTGCTCTTATCTTGTGCCAAGATGATTATTAGAGAGACATGTATTATGCTAATATATTAAAAAAAAAAATCAAGAAAATGTGGTGAAGCACAAATTTAAGTATAATCCTTTCACAAGCATCATCACTATTGCTGTTTGTTGCTAGTGTTACTTGTTACTTAGCTGTCCAAATTTCAGTTTAAAAAACAAATGCAACAAAGCAACAAGTTGC
This sequence comes from Himantopus leucocephalus, assembly GCA_003993805.1. Taxonomy (NCBI): domain Eukaryota; kingdom Metazoa; phylum Chordata; class Aves; order Charadriiformes; family Recurvirostridae; genus Himantopus; species Himantopus leucocephalus. The sequence goes on from RSEF01000001.1 coordinate 179,463,372, forward strand.
AACAGCTTTCTGAAGTATGACCACATGAAGTGGAGAAAAGGTCAAATTTAGGATATAAAGGACATCTAATGAGTCACAGACTGGTGTCCAATTGTCGTGGACATGTATATATATGCGCAATTTTGTCTTCATTATCAGATTGCAACAGCCACAGTGACAATAGGACAAACAGACTTGATTTCCTGCAATTGCACCAGGAGATGCTAAACAGAGGCATAGGCAGCACCTATCTTTGCTCCCCTCTTATCACCCCTGTAAGCTTATGCTGGTCTGTACAGGTTTAGAAAGAAGAATCTTTCACATCACTGTAAAGCTAAAGTGTCAAAAGTTTAAAATGAACAAAACTGTAGTGAGTGTACACTCTAGAAATACACCCTTCTCCTCCCCCTCAAGCACAAGTGAAATACTTCAATATTGCTATAAAATTTACTAAAATAAAACCCAAACTTCATAGCCAACCTTTAAAAAAAAAACCCCAAAACCAACAAAACAAAAAAACCCCACCAACAACAAAATACCACCATATTGCAGATACAATTTNTACTAAAATAAAACCCAAACTTCATAGCCAACCTTTAAAAAAAACCCCAAAACCAACAAAGCAAAAAACCCCCACCAACAACAAAATACCACCATATTGCAGATACAATGCAACAGAAGTATTTAAAAGCAAACAGAACCACAAACACAGATTTATGCTGTGGCACTTCACATATCACTTCTGGAAAAAAACAGAAGCCATCATCACTGAAGGCAAAGTCCTGGCTCCACTAAAATCACTGGCAAATTTCACACTGAACTTCCAGTGGGCCAGAATTTCACTGTTTCAGGCTACAGCAAAACAGCAAGGCATACATAGTCCGAAGACAGCATTAGACATACAACATTAGTGGAAGTATGTGAGTTGTGACATGCAAAACACCAAAAAGCAACCTACAAAACCAAAATTTAGTGCCTCATTTTTTTGCCTTTAAAAGCTAGCATATTATTCAATTTGAAATTTGTATTGGTCTTCTTGGGATCTTGCAACATCACCACATAGTGGAAAGCCAGCAGCTGCTGACCTTTTTCACCAATTTAGATGACAGTACAGAGCTGCAACTCAAGATAAACTCAAATCCAGAGTTAAGTATTTTATCAACAGCTCTTTGAGATGTGCACTAAGCCTCTGCTGGAATATTCAACATTATTCTTGTTTTGTAGGTAGTAGCAAACCTGAACAGAGAGTGATATCCTTCTTACTCCTACCCGGTGAAAAAAAAGTATGAACAACATAGAAGAGACTTAAACAGCTCTAGATATAAGAGAACACACAAAGACCCATTACCACAAAGGTAGACCCATGAATTGTAAGAATAACCTGATGACCCTGGGGAAAGAAGGGAAATTAATTATGTTGCTTCATTGTAACTGCAACAAACAATTCTGAAGAGGTATAGTACCCAGCACCAGACTTGTTAGGAAGAGTGTGCAGCAGGAACAATTTCATGGAAGTACATGAAATGTTAGCACTTTGGTTTACCTTGTTCAAAAAATTGTGACCGTCTTTTTAAGTTTTTCAAAGAAATAGGTTCAGAAGCTATTTGAAAAATACAAAGAATACAAACAAGTCAATGAGGTGCTGTCTTTTCTTTTTTTTAAAACGACTATCACCACTGGATAACAAACATGTCAGACCTTCAATCTACAGTAACATCACTTCAGAAAAATAAAAAGCCCCTGAAACACAAAGGAACTCTAATCTTTCACAGTAACAAATATAGTTTTTAGTAGGTTACATCATATACTGATTAGTATTTCGTTTTATCACTAACAATGTCTAACTATAACAACAGTACAAGTGTCACACTTGGACTCAGATTCTCCCTATCTAATTTAAGCCACTTCAACTGAGATGCCAAATTGGATTGAGGAGCCTAATCACCATTTAAGGTCATCAGAAAGGCATCTCCAGAGGGCAAATGATCTCTTGGGGAAACTCTTTTATAAATCACCATGCGCATTCAAGATAAAATGAATTACAAAGTTCCCATTTAAGGATTACTGTTTCGTTAGGAAGTCTACGTACCTGGTTTCTCTCACTGTCATCAAGTAAGGCTATAACTGTTCATGGCATCATAAGTAATTATTATTCATACCAAAACCATCAACATCGTTCTCCAGGAACAGAAGTAAAATAATAATAGTAAAACAACCACTACTCCCAAAACCTCACAACTGAAATAGGGAAAAAAAAAATATCTAATTGAATATATATATTGAATAAATTGATACTCATACTGACTCAGTCTCCACACGAAGCAGTGGCAATTACAATAGTGTGCCTTCTCCTTCTCTTTCACCCCTACCACACAGTGAATTTACAACCACTAATGCCGAGACGGTGGGGGGGTTGTCACTGCTTTGTTGTCAGTTCTCCAACTGCCTAGCACATCGTGGAAGCAAGCTACACCCAGTTTGGATGCAACTAGATCTCTGTGATACCTGTCTAGCTTTCAGTTCATCAAGGTCTCGCTTCACCCACTGTATAAAGCTTACGATGATTACAGGTTTAGTGCCTATGCTTGTTCCAAACCCACACAAGTAACAGATGAAAAGCACTGGTAGTTTACCTCTTTGTTCACTAGAGCCAAGATCTCCTTGCATTCCATTTATCATCTTTGTTTCTGTATCCTGAAAAAAAATACAGAACAAAGGGCTTAGGTTCATCAGATTTGTGGAAGTTTATCCAATTACATGTCTCCCCTGAAAGGAACTGCATATCATGAAACACTTCAGAACACTTTCCACAGAAAGATACAAAACTATCTAAAACTTTCTGAGTGTATTATATGATAAAACAACTGCAGGCATTTGAGGGGATCAATAACCAGCTGTGAATTGGTGGCTGAAATAAAAACTATTAGTTTGCAAGAAAATGCCAGAAGCCGAGATCTTCCTGTTTCACCTCCCTGGCAAGCAGACAGTTATTTGCAGATAATTTGAAAGCACATATACCCTTCTTCTTTGGGGCTGCAACTTTCATTTACACTAATAATGGAGGTAGAAGTCTTTTCTAAAGAATAAACACTCTATACGTTTTAGTTAAAATGCAGGCTGCAAGTATTTTAATACTTATCACTTAGCTGTGTCCAATCATGAATGGACAGTAGCAAGTCTTTAAAACATCTTATTTACTTTAGTAAGTGCATGGCTACCTCTCTGTATTTGCAGTATTCTATATGTTCCTTAAGCAATACAAGTAAAAGTAAGATTTACGAGGTTTTTCCTCCATCCTCCCCCTATCAAGGCATTACACTTTACTTTCTTCCTTCCCCCACATCCCTCGACCCTTCAAAACCATACTCACAGAGCTTCGAAGGCTGCTGGAGAAATCTCTTTTTGTTGATATGGTGGAAACATTTGAAACGCGTTCTCCAGAAGTTGCATCAATCCATTTATTTTCAGATGTACCTATAATGTTGGTAGCCATACTGGTGAGATTGAGGATTTTATGCCTTACTTGTGGCAGGGAAGGCTGGTCTTTGCCCCAATCTTTTTGGTATGTGGAGGATCAAGAAATTAATGTAGACAGTAATGTCAAAGAACAGAACAAGAGTTAGTGAAAACACATTAAAATAACACAAAAAAAAAAAGCACATAACAGAAGAAGGAGAGACACAAATCAGGTGGAATTTATGAAGACAGGAAAAAGGGCTTTTATGAGCAGACCGCCTTCCCCAAAAATGCAAGTGTTAGTCATAAGCCAGGTAAAAGTTTACCAGATGTTTTGCTAATATGAACTAGAGCAGCTCAACATTACACAGCAATTAGTATTCATTGGAAAGTATTTCAATAGCATTAGTAAGGATCGAGAAAATTCTTCCACCTTTACTCACACAAGATAAATTTGACTCACACACTATCCAGGGATTGTCATTTTCATGTCCATGCTCATCAGGAAGCACACAGGGCAAAAAAAAAGGCAGTCTAAACTAAATGAGCAAAACTGATGTGGCAAAGACAAATTATAATCTTCTGTCAGACTCCATCATTTCTCCCCTCCCACTACGTAAAATTTATTCAATGAGTTCTTCTCCACTAATCTCACTCTTCATTTGTGCTGGAGTAGAAGTTGTGATTTGTTTCTTGTCTCTTCCTCACCTCGCTATTTTTTTCCCCACTTGCTGGTAACTTGTTCTACCTAGCTTCCCACTAAAAGAATGTTCTGTATTTATACTGAGAAAGAAGTCATTGGTCGCACTTCCCACTCTGGAAAAATTCTTTCGGGACTTTGAAACAGTATCCTGATTAAACCCATGGCAAGTCTAGAAATGCTACGAGGCCTTCAGCCAGGATGGAACTCCTCACTAGCCAGAACGGGTAGTACCATTCTGGAGAGATTACAGCATCACAGTATTTGGGTCAATGGCCAAAATCGTAGCACAGATGTTCTACATCATCCACAAGCTCATATGCCACCTGGAATACTCCCTGAAGAAAGGAATACAAGATTCACCTTCCTTGAAGAAAGGAAGCTGCCGATTGAGGGAGAGAGGGTCTAAAAAATACTATCCTCTAGAGACCAGCCCCTTTTCGTTTCTGTGGTATGGCAGCAAAGAAAATGTTATATTCCCTTGTGTGGTGGTTGCACACTTTTTTACCTGTGCATCCTCTCAGAAACAGGCCACAGCACAAGAGAGAGGTCAGTAGTTCAATGCTTTGCAGACTTGCTTGTCAAGACATTTCTAGTGCACGAGTAGTTAAAAAAAGCCAAGTTGTGTTAAAATGCAACAGACACACTAGCAAACTACTTAGCTTAGATACATATGACTACTGTAAGGGTAATAAGGACTCTCAGCTGTCAGGTACAGCAGAGACAAAGCTTATTTGCCTTACAGAGCATACTGTATCTGCCCGACGACACAACTCACCATTCTTTCCATATCGTCTGACATCCATGACCAGGTTTCCAGTTTCTAGTGCTCTGCTGATGGCTTCTTCCCACTGACTGTAGTCCATACGTGAAACCTTTGTGCCATTGATAGCGATAATCTCATCATCTACGTGCAGCTGACAAAGTGCTGCAGGGCTACCTGAAGAAAACGGGAGAAAAATAAAATTATGGCTCCATTCACAATTATTTTTTTTACCACAGTTGTGACTGAAGGCTGGGGGGGGGCGGCGGAGAGAAGTCATTCAAATAAACGCTTATTAGTGGACATTCAGAAAGTCTTCGAAAAATCTAATACACTGTAATATCAGGTCAGTAAACTCAGCTGATATCAAAGAATTGTTTCAATGTGACACTTATGAAAATGGCAAAGAACATCAGTCTTTTGGACTTGCAAGCATTCACCTTCTAGCTAGCCTGTTTAATGAACAACCTCTGGACCCACTCTTGACTTCATTAACTCACCTTTATAATCTGCAGTAGTGAGAGATAGGCAGCACCACAGTGTCTGAAGCCAACAATTAGCTGAAATTCAGCCAATGTTTGGGTAATCCTCTTATTTGCCAAAAAAAAATCCAAACCCAGCCTCCACTTCATTAATTTCAGCACAGGCTGGCTTTCTCATATTCTTATTTATATTTTGTGGGCTCTATGGACAGGAACATGCTGCTTTATTGCTTTGCTAAAATAGTTTGTTAGCTCTGCATTGACTGGTAATTGGACTCAAGANCCGATTAGACTTCTCTGGATTCTACTTATTTTGTCAATTAAGAGCAAATTTTATTGCAGCTTGGACTTTGAATTCTACTGATACTTTGCAAGACAGGCTGCACTTTATACTCTTTTTCATCTACTACTAAACATTGGCAAGTGATCTTACTAGCCTAAGGACAGAGAGCATACAGGACCAATTAATAAACTTTCTTCTATTTAATTGAGAAAGTGGATGAGATTAAAAACTCAGACTTGCCTAAGTAAGATTTTAGGAATGACATCTGAACGGTTCTTCCATTAACAATTATTCCCTTAGCACAATATAAAATGGAAAAGCTAAGTGAAAACATCGTTAAAGACTGCAAAATAAATCCTCACGTTAATAACATAAAAAAATTTGAATTGCACAATGTAAGCGTTTTCCAAAGCAAGTAGTGAAATCCACATATCATTTTTAAAATATACCAAGAACAATGCTGTATTACATTATGAGAAACGAATGTGGACAAGCATGACAGAAGAACTTAGACCCCGCATGCTTCATCCTGACATTCTTCTGACTCACAAGTAAAATGCTGCTAGAAGTCTGGATCATCCACTAAGGATTCAAATAGCTTTTAATATTCCTGGCACCCCAGGAAGTTAAGAAATGAAGAAATGTTACGTTTCCTAATACTGCAGTGATCCATCATAGTTCAGTAAAAAACCAATACTAACTAAGATGTTAAAGAGCATAGCTCCATATTCTGTTTTTCTGCTTTCTTCTTAAATTATGGACTAAAAACTCAATTAGCAGTTATAAGTAAAATTTTCAAAACGCACCAATAACTTCTAAGCAATATTATAGAAGAAAAGGTAGGGTTTTCATTTGGAGGAAGAAAACATGGGTGACAGTGAAACTGAAAAAACATGCATCTCCTTAGAGCCAGGAAGATATTAAAGAATTAATGGATTTTCAAAGCTATTAATGGAAGGTACTCCTAAGGATATTATTGAAGATACTACTAATGAAGTTACTATTTTCAACATCATCATAGAACTTTTGGAATTGTGTCTGATTTAAAAATCTAAGATCTTTAATACCGTATAGTTTGACTACATGTAGACTGCACTTCATGGTCATGGTACAGAGAATGCTTTAGGTTCAAGGAAAGACATCAGAACTGGTAATTTCCCTGTTTTGTGTTGAGACAGAATGAGCCCAAGGAACCAAAAAAGGTGGTCTTCATTTTACTCAGATAATTCAATTGGGATAAGACCCAGTTCAGAGGTGAGAACAGTACCTCAGCTCAGTTACGGAAAGCACGTGAGGGAAAAAGTGCGTTACCAGTTCAGGTTTTAGGAAAGGAAGGAAACTTAATATTGCATAGTTCCTTCTATGACATCACCAGAAAAACACATCTTGACCATACAGACTTGAATGAATAGCAGCAGTCTCTAGATTGCACGTGTAGACCTAACACAGCCAGGACAACTTACACCGCTCAATTTTTGGCACGTAAATTTGCCAGCTGTTCTTCCTCTACTGCCTCTACAGTATGTGAATAAAATGTCTTCTCTCAAGAGTGCAAAACAAGGTGCCTACATTGGGCTGCTGCTCTGATTCACCTGTGGAGAAGTCTACACAGACTAGCTGGCAATTCAGGTGCCAAAAGCTGTATGGTGCCATTTGCCTTTCTCTGTCCAGTTCCTCCAAGACTATAGTATTTACTGATAATTTCTTTCTACCTATATATCCTCTCTGTACAGAGGATTTAGTTTACATTACATAAAACAGGTATTGCTGTTTTTCATAAGTTTCCCTGAAGGTAAGAGATTTTTGTTTCTTAGTACCCCCCCAATGAAAACACAACCAATCAAATTCACTCATTTTCCACGTGTATTTAGTCATCTCTAACGAACCCTCATCTGTTGTTATTACAACAGATAAATACTAGCTCAGAGTCGTACAAAAAAATTAAAACTTGAAGCAAGTGGGTCAAATTTACTTTGTCCTACATGCCTGCAAGTGTTTGAGCACAGACATGTGCACTCCTACATCAATACAATCTCAAAACCCGATTGCAAATAGGGTGGGTGAAAGGGAAAGGACTGAAACAATAAAAATTATATGACACGGGGGAAGCTGGCAGAACGATGTATAGATAAATGACTTTAAGGCTTTCTATTTACCTAATTTTCAGTATAAATGCTGAAAATTCCTGTAAAAAAATGAGCACTACCTTCTCATATATGTAGTAAATGGGTCTCACTGAAACGTGTTACAAGCTTAACTCTTATTAAGCTTTTTGAGAACACTTATAAGAAGTTAATTTTGCTTGTCAAGGAGTTTTCTTAAGATTTTTTTGAAGGAAAAGCATACGTAGAATACAGAGTCATTTGTAAGTAGTAAAAAGTTAAATGCAGGTTATCACCTGAAAAAAATCATATAGCTAGTTAGGATTACAAGTATGCCAAGACAACCAGCGAAAGTCTTCCTGGAAGCCACTTCTGGGCTCACAAAAGAGAAAAAGGTGACTGGGAACAGTTGGGATGGATTTGCAGGCCTAAATCATGCTTGATCAACCTGGTTGTCTTCAATGATGAAATGACTAGATCTGTGGATGAAGGGAGATTGGTGGACACCATCCACCTTGTCTTTAATAAGGCTTTTGACATGATATTCTACAGTATCCTGGTATCAAAGTGGGGATGGTATTCTCTACAGAGTAGAACCACCAGATGGGTAAAAAACTGGCTGGGCTCACAGGCTCTATGGGTAGCAGTTAATGGTTCATACTCAGCCTGGAGGCTGGTTACAAATAGAGTTCCCCCGGATTGTATCCTGGGAGCGGTCCTCTCTAACATGTTCACCAATAACCAGGAGGAGAGGGAAGTGAAACACACCCTCATCAAGTTTGCAAACCACACCAAAACGGAGAGGGTGGCTGATACACTGGAGGGCGGAGCTGCTCTTCAGAGCAGGAACCTGACATTCAATGAGGGCAAATGCAGAGTCCTGCTCCTGGGATGGACTAACCCCAGTGATGGTACAGGCTGAGGGCTGATGGGCTGGACAGCAGGGCTGGGGGGACTCTGGCAGTGGTGGGGTTATATGAATACTAGCATGACCAGCAGATCAAGGGAAGTGACTATCCCATTCACTCAGCACTTGTTATGCCACATCAACAACATTGTGTCCAGTTTTGTCCCACTGTAAGAGAGACATCAATAAACAGGGGCAATTTTAATGGGAGGCCACTGGGATGGCTAGGGCTGGAGGACTTGCCCTGTGAGGACAGGCTGACGGGTATGGTATGGGCTTCTTCAGCCTGGAGATGAGAGAAGGACCTAACAGCAGTCCCTCCAATACCTACCGGGAGGTCACTGAGAAGGGAAAGCCTGCTCTTTATTGAAATTCATGGTAGGAGAACACAGCACAGTGGTTATAAACTGAGACAAAGGTCAGTCTGACTGGATATGCAGGGAAAATTTTCTGAGAGGATAATTACGCAATGCCCAGAGAGGCTGTGCAGTTTCCATCCTTGGAGGGTCTCACACCCTGCTGGGTAAGGCCCTAGGCAACCTGGTCTGAATACAGTCTTGACACTTTTTTGAGCAGGGCTTTGCTCCAGGTCATCTTTCAAGGTCCCTTCCAACCTGAATTATCCTATGACTTATCCTTAAAAATAGGAAACACAACATTCAGAAGTGTCCAGCTGAAAGCACATCTTATTCTTTCAATGGGCTGTCCACCTTGTTCATCCTTCTTTATTTTAAAGGAAGCTACAGCTTTTGAATAAGGATACAACATGAGTCAGTTGTTGAAAAAAATATGTTAAACGCATGCTATAAAGAAGAATACCAAGATACAGTCCATTCTCCGCTCAATCTTTATACTTTGTGCCCTTCCTTGTGAGAACGGTAATAAAGCACAACCAAGATAACAGCCACAAGGCCTTCACCTTCTCCTTGCCTATAGAGTTGGGGACAGAGCACATGTGGACCTTTGTGAATGACCAGCAGGAACATTCCCTACCCTCAGGTTTCTCATCTACAGCTGGCAGCGCAAAGAGACGGTCCTCTGCCCTCGAAGTAACAAAATTAAACCAGAAGCCTAGCAGCAGAGACAGCAAATGGAAAGTTATTCTTCATGCAAAGCAAATATTAATGGTTACAATCTAATTATGAGAAGTACCCAGCTATAGTGAAAAGAGGTCTAAAAATTTAATTTTAAATGAAAAAAAAAAAAGTAAAATCAAGGCTTCTCAGTAAGTGCTGTTAAGTGGGTTTTTTTTTCCTCTCTGGAAAGCATAATGAAGGGCTAACTAAATGCAAAGTTTCCAGTTATTTCTCCTTTCTCAGGATGATCTTGTGTTAGCTGGAAGAAAGGGCACAATTCAATATTCCTCAAATATTACTGGCAATGGGAAAGATCACAGTTCAGAAAACAAGCATTACGTGTGATTTGCTCGGTTTTCTGTTGTGTTTTGTTGTGGTCTTTTTAATTAAGAAAACTGAGCTTGTTCTCTGCAGAAGACTACTAAGGCTTAGAAATAAACTTTACATATGTTTCATGTCAAGACAAAAATGTTTGCTTTTCCTCAGTATTAACACATCTGAAAAACTGCACTGGAAATCAATTTAGAAGTTGCAACTGCTTAAAAGTATTAACTCTCCAAAATTCAACATGACTAAGAAAGGGAAAATTGACATAAAAATACTAACTTCTAAATAAGTTTCCTCTGCATGCGTTACAAACCATATGAAGTGAAATCTTTTAACCTTAGCTGAAATGAACAATCTGGATATTAGAAGTACCCCCTACTGTTGTTCTGTAAAGGGCTCGGTGAATGTTTGAGTAACCACGTTTATGCCTTTTCAGTGGTTATAGAAATGTCCTTGATTAGGAAAATGCATTTTCAGCATTTCTGAATTCAACCCGTTTCAAGAGATGAGGAGTCACAGAAATACATTAGCAAACTAAATATTGATTTTTCAATTCTCCACCTGATTTTTTTTAAAATATTTGCAGCATTATTAACAGCAAATGCTTTCATTTAAAGCCTCTGCAAACTAAACATAAGAACAAAAATTTGTGCAGTTAACACTCATTTACCTTCTTCAACTGTCTGTACAAAGGCCCCTGAAGAACTCCAATTTGTTGTAAACCCAAAGCTGCGACTGTGGCCAGGTCTCTGGTTTATACTGATTCTCAATTCACTGTACTGCTCCTGAAAAATAAAACATGACACTACAGTATCTGGTATCACAGGAATCTAAATGAGGGAAAGTTTATCCTCTAAATAAGTGAGGCTGCTCACAATGTCCACTTTAATCATCTATTATTAGCATCATAGACAAAGGAAACGGTATTGAAGTCAGTTAACTAACTCATTTGTTTTTATTCAAACAGGTATGTTCTCAGTTTACATTTCTATTTTCTCTCCGCATATATTTACCTGTGCATTTCTCTTATTTTAAATGTTTTGTAACAGAATCCTAGAAAATGTAAGAAATTTGAGGAAACTAAACCCCTAAATGGGTCTTCACAGATAGTCTTGTGAATTTTTGAAACACACTGCCTCCTGAGAAAGCATCAGAGATGTGAAAAAGCTAGATAACAGTAATTCATCTTATTTTTTCTTGCACATCCTACAGTGGGCATCATGAGTTTCCTTTAGGCTCAGTGTTGCAACTCTGTTTACTTGGGTGAAGAATCATCTTTTTTAATTTTGTGTGAAATGCTACCAGCCTGCTATAGATTTTGTAATGGAGACCTTAGATAATATAACTAATCCCAGAATTAGCTAGAATCCAGATCTTCCATTCTAGTGGACTTGCAAGATGCTTTCAAAATCGGAATCAAAACCTAACATTACCATTTTAAACTACAGAAATATTTGATTGGGAAAACATTTTGTAATACTTGGTTTCAATCCCATACTATATTATGAACATGTGTTGCATACATTAACATTTTAATGAGAAAGCATTAAAAAACAATTGAAATACCCAAATGCATGCTATTCACTTCATTATCATGGAACTGACATTGTTATAAAAGGAACAAAAAAAATATAGACCTTTTTTGTCAAACACAGTTAAAATACATATATTCCAGCAATGCGTGCATGGAGGAGACCCCCTGCATGGTTACTAAATTTGGTGTACTAAATGTGCATCCATATTTTAAGTTGCCCAGCGAACCAGCTTTCCTGAAGGGTGGGATTCATTTTCCCTAACTTAATATATTTAGAAGTCTAGGTATCTAAGTCAATTCCCCAAAGCTCCTATGTTGGTAGGATGCACCAGGCAGCTGCAGGGACCACCACTCAAGCAGACGGAGTTAGCAAAAGTCTCCAGGCAGGACGCAGCCACAGGAGGCTTCAGCAGTCCCCGACCGCTGGGTGCAGAAGACAACAACATTGCAAGACAACATCCTGAGGTGTCGCCTCATGTTACAAGAATGTTCCTGGCAAAAACACAACTTACTGCAAAACACAACTACTATCTTGCAAATGCTCCCGTAGAACCCAACTCCTTAGGTGAGTAACATCACATTAAAAGTGAGTCTACTAATAGACAGGTTAGCACACCGGGCTAGAGCATATATAAAGCTTTTGAATTTGAGTGTGTTCCTGGAAATTACTGTTATTTTCATTTCCATCATCCTAACCCAGCTGTTCTTCAAACCTACCTCTTGTCAGAGGAGTAATGCAACTTTGTACACTGAACTTCATCATTTGGACAGGTCTTCTCCAAAACACTGAGCACTCCACAAACCTGGTGTTATTGCCCTGATGGCTACTGAACTATATCAGTCTCTCAACTCTGGCAATGATTTACAAACACACCAAATGGAACTTGCATTCCTTAAGTTACAGCTTGTTTGAGGCACAACACAAGCTTTTTTGTTTTTTTTTTTTTATTATTTTTTATTTTAAAACCCCACATCACTTATCTGCAGGAAGGACAATTTATGATCTTGTGACTAATGACAGGAAAAAAAAAAATGCACTTAGTACATTTTGTTCTCATTTGGCTCGCTTAAAGTGATACAAAGAAACTGTATCTAATCTATGTTTTCACTGATTAGAACAGCAATTCCTCTGCCTGGTTTCGCTACAACACAGGAAAAAGAAATGGTCATGATCTCTTTCCTTATATAACAATCACAGCTTCAAAAAATTATGATAATTTCATGGCAATGGCCAAAGGGTATCAGGACTATTAAACCGAAATCTGTTCCTTTTACACAAGTGATTAGGAAGAGGAATGTTTCAAAGTGATTGAATTTACAAAAAGCTGGTGTGGGAAGCAATTTCATGAATCAGCATCCAAAGTCTTATTATCCTCACCCAAGCAACTGGCACAATTAACTTTTACAGCTGCATCAGGAATGCAAAGAGTTTATCTCTAATCTGTCAAAGGGTATGAACCACATCATTAGATACTACAGAAAGGTATTGACAATTAAAGCTATTGCTGGTCATTTTTCACATGTGAAACATGCACAATTGGAGGAAATGGCACTTGAAGATAAATACTCCAAAAAACCACGGAGAGACCCAGCTCCTGGGTAAGCACATATACAAAGAGATAGTGATTTGCTTTAAAATTCATTAATGTGAACATTAATTAGATTAATTTCAAGTCAATAACTATCTAAAAAAAAAAAAAAAAGGGGGCGGGCACCCAAGCCACAACAGAGGGAAAAAAGGATAGTATGATACTGACATTTAAGGCTGGCCTTTGAAAAGCTGATCTTTATTTTCCACCACCAGTTCAAAAGTGCAAATGAATGCTACAGCAGCTCAGACCATTAATCTAACTAACATACCTGATTGGGCGCACGATGTGCTAATCTAGAGAATAACAAAAACTTTGCAAGCATCAAACAATATTTAGAATAACTATTTTGAATTAGAATGAGAAATAAAATTAAGGACAGGACATATAAAGGGTAGGTAAAAAATGCCGCAAAAGAACCAATTATTTTCTTTCCAAATATTCTCTTTCCCTGAATTAAATCAAAGGAAACAGCAGTTCTCCAAGCTGTTTTGTTACTACCAAAAAATACTTGCATTAGATGTGATTTTATTTATTTTTTCTTTTACTCTGCTGTAGCATTCAGTTACACTAAGTAATCACATTATTTCCACACTTACCACGGATTTTGAATCCTCAGGCTCTGGCAGACTCACATTTTCTGCAGAAGATGCAAGTGAAAGAGAATCAGGAGGAGAGCAATACTCTGGTTTAAGAATATTGCTTCCAGCATCTTGGTCTTGGGATTTTACAGGTAATGCCAAACTAGGAGGAGGTGTTGACTGAACACCTTCTTTTTCCTCCTCCTCACCTCTGCTTCTGAATGCACTAGCGGAGAGAGGGTGTGCGGAGTCTGGTTGTGAAAATGAACTGCTGGTGAACAAAGTTTGAGTTCTTTTAGCTTTTTCTACTTCTCCATTGTATTTCTGGGTATCATCCATCTAGGACAAAAATGACAGTTTGGTAAATATGTGCTTAAAAAAAAAACCAACCAAACAAACCCTAATCTTTCAGCAATCTAAATATTTAACGAAAAAAGCTCTCCCTTTCATGCAAATTCTGGTTACTGTACCCATTACTAATTACCTGCATTAAAGAAGAGCAACATATTTTTTTCTCTTGAAGTGCTTGCAGAATAATTAGTCCTGAATTTTTAAGATAAACTTGTTAAAGTCATCTGCTTAGAATGGTCTGCATTCTTACCATTTTAAAAATTGAGACAAACAGGGCGTTAGGAGAAAGCTATGAAAATCGACATAGTAATCAGGGAGGATCAATTTCTGTGTTTCAGTGCTTTACGGAGAAGGCAAATTTTAGGCTAGCATAAAATTTCAATTTCAAAGTCAGCAGAGCAGAGGAAACTTGTATCACCTGAAAAATTTGGCTTTAACATTTAATTATGTTAACTTAGCTTCAGGCAATTGCATCCAATGAAGGCAGGTTTTTTTGATAAGGAACACTAATAAAAAGATTATTCTACCAAATACATTTATCAGCTTTATTTCTAGGAGTGCCTTTAAGTATAGAAAAATGAGTAAACATCTAAAGCCACAACAGAATTGCCTGCTCTACTAACACAGCCTTCATTAAACAGTAGACAATTTTTTTAAAAAACAACGAATGTTAAAACTCTACTGTTTCCCCAGCTATCCAAGGCCCCAACATTTACAAACTTTCAGAATGAAGCGGAATTTTACCGTGAACGACCGTGGAAGTGATGAGATTCCTCTTGACTGGACACCAAAAGGTCTTGGTGTAACCACAGATGTTAACCTAGAGGTATCGGTTTTCTGGTAACTTCTCGGGAGAGAAGCTGAAACCTGAGCTGACCCAGTTTGAGCATTCACCGAGTAGCGGGTAGACAAAAGAGCAGAGCTCTGCTCCTCTGTCAGGCTCTTTGATGGAGAGGGAGCTTCCCGAGCGACCAAGCTCTCCGGCAGGTTCTCCTTGCGCGTCTGTGTGGCATATACACTTTTGTTGTGCTTAGTGCTGTAGGAGGTATCTTCTTCTTCCAAAAGGTAATCTTTTGCTGCTGACTGTGTGGAAGGTGCTTTTTCGTCACTAAACACATCATCATTCAGTGAATACATCCATCTGCGTTCATGTTTTCTCTGCCCGTAGGAGTCTTGATCTCTGTCCTCCCTATGGGGACAGAGCACATTAAAATACCAGTCAAAGTGACTTGACAAACAGGCGGGCACTAAGTCTTTTGACTACTGAATGTTCAAGGCAGAGCATAAACTGAGAAACACATCTCCAGTAAATGAAAATTAATGGCATCACTTAAAAGTATTAGTATGTCAATGTATTTTTAAATCTACCTTCTTCCCCCTCCTCCCCATTTCAACATTCCCACAACACTCAGGGATACTACTCTCACGTTATCAGGTTGCCACCATGACACAAATATCTTTGCCAAGAAAATGATATAGCTATTCAAGTTACATATCCTCAGAAATTCAGATTTTATTGAGGAAAGAATGGGTAGAAGGTAGTCCCATAACACTGCCTGAACTGTGTAGCTCTGCTGATGTCTCTGCACTATGAAAATGCTATACTGAACTTTTGATAACAAAGTAAGATGGTGTCCTGAAGTTCAGATTAGGATTTTTTTCTCCTATTTCTTCCTTTGTCATAAAGGACAACCACCACAGAGATAGTCTTTACCACATCATTTTTAAGATTCTGACAATACTGGACATTCAATACAATTAGCATTTGCATTTTTATTCAAGAGACCATTTTTTGTCCTCACAAATAAGAAAAAAAAATACAGAAACTCAAAACATTCTGTTTTAAGACTTATTTAAATTTCTTTTATGAATACATGCCATGTGCCTATTCCCTTCATNAAAAAAAAAAAAAAAAAAAAAAAAAAGAAAGACTGTCATCAGTAGAAATGGTACTGTGCCACTCATTTTACACTTTTTACTCTTTGAAGAAAACGCCAGAATACCCAGAGGAACAATTGGGCATAGAGGGGAAATCAAGTTTACAGCTCTGTGATATACATTAAAATTCTGGCTGTATTTATCCACGGTGGCTAAAAGAATAGCAAATACAGTGGTAGGGGAAAGAGAAATAGTGAAGTTGATCCAAGCATAAAAAAGGCAATTATCCAGTTCAACGCTATTGTTTTAACTTCTTTAAAGCAGATGTAAATACTGACTTCTCAATACATTTATTATGGATAGCAAAGTAAAACATTATTTATAGAGCAAAACAGTTTAACATTCTGTGAAAACAATGCATTAGCAGACCATATTCCACCCTTCAATTGCCTAGATTTCTACACTATAATTTGCAACTAAAATTGTTGAGATCTCTGCAGAATCAATTGTAACTTGTCAGTAAAAGCTGCTCAAGAATTCAAGGGAATAACAATGCTCAGATTTAAGTTCTTCAACATAATACTCCCATTAGGGTCATTACCTCTCCTGCTGCATTTCTTTCATTGACTTGGTAGTCCTTTCAGACACCTCAGAGGCTCTCCTTTCTATTTCTTCTCTCTCCTCCTTTTTCTTTTGCAGTTCAGAAGTAAAGCTCTTTCTACGATTCTTCCATTTTGCTAGATCCTATAAGAATAACATGAACATACACAATCAGATTTTCACAAGACCTCATAAATCTACAGAGGCATCCCATCACATGCTACCCACTGCCCTGATTTTATTTGCATGTCTGCATGGTGGCCACATTTTCATACACCTTCCCCCTAAATAATAAACAGGTTCTCATATTTCAGTTAGGGTTACAGGCTCACTGCCTGTTAAAGTTAACAATTGTAATTACTGGACTACAAGTAGAAAAGTACATGTTTTGCCCTTTCCCCCCCCCCCCCTTAATATTTTCAATTTTATTCTAGAATACTTCACCCAATGACACACAGTTGAAAACTAATGCAAATGCCATCTGTATTTCTGTTGTAGGCTTTGGATTTGGGGATTTTTTTTTTCCAAATCACTACTATGTTAGACCGATACACTAGCTTGAGAATAAACATGCCTTCTAAATTGAAAACATATACTTCTATATTTTCTTCAGTTCTGTAAAACCACAATGTGAACCGGCAATATTCTCCACGAAATACCAGAGCTGATTTAAGATAAGCACTGAATATTAGAACTGAGATGGCTGAGATGCATTAAACAAACAACTATGAACTTCTTGCTTGGAGCTCTGTTCTTAATTTCAGCTTCCTGTTGGTAATTATTGTCAAGCAGAGATTTTAATAAAAAAGAAAAAGTCTTCAGATACCCTTATGATGCTGCGTAAAGCTACCACATCAATTTACAAGCTAGATTTAAGACAGAATTATTAGGGGAGAGGAGCCTCAAGAATTTGCACAAGAAAGTATTACTTCCCTCCCTTCTCCCAAAGGATCAAATACTCAGATATTCCAATCATTTCACAAAAAAAGTATTCACAAATTTCATATAACACATGAAACTATGCCCTAACTTTTCTTTATGTCCACAGAAATCAAGCCTGAAGGCTTTATTACAATATATACAAGCCTTATCCTGAAGCATTAACCAGGTACTTATAATGGTATTTAAAATAATTTCAGTGCTGCATTAAACAGACATCCCCAAAACCACTACCAGTTGCATGAGATAGATCATTTTAGAATCCAGCCCCATAAATTGCTGCACACGTGCCAAAGCCTGTTGTCTGGGGACACTGAAGGTAGGGGGCACCAAGCCCTTCAGCAGGACACGTGAGGAGGGGTGAAAAGGAGTACTTACTTCTTGCCACTTCAGATCTTGTTCTTGTAGCTGTTCTTTTATCTTTTGCAGCTCTTCGTAACGGATTTTGCGCAATGACTGCAGCTCCTCTGCGCTGACATCATTCAAAGATTTACTCCTAGAAAGAAAAAAAGAGTACTCGGCTTTATCACATCTTAGCCATCATTTATGCAAGTGAAACCTGAGAGAGAGAGAGAGAGAGATTTATATTAGTACAACTGAGCGCTCTTGAGTGTTATTTCAAATAGAGCAGGAAACACACAGGCAGCTGAACGAGCAAGGCTGGGACGTGCTGTAGTGCCAGCACTCAAGTCAGTAGTTGCATATTTGAGCAAATAAAAATCAGGTTAAGGGAATAAGCAGCTCCATGCTGATCATTCACATTGAGCTCCTCGTACCCGATGGCTACTTCTGTTTAAACTTGTTACTCTCTTTATTGACCGTGCTCCTTTCTTTGACCTAAAAGGCATCCCCCCTCCTTGAGTCCAAATTCCCTTCCTTTCACTTCTTCTCTCCAGTAACAGCCCCAGCACTGCCTCCCATCCTTTCCTTCCTCAGGCTAACCATAAAATTAAGTCAGTTATTGATGCATGTTTCTACATGACAAAAGTCATGCATGTCATGGGCCCCACTGGCCTACATTACTCTTCCCCAAGCCTCCCTGATGCTTTCCATCCAAGTTGGGATGGCTAACGCAGCCATCTTTTCAATAATTTCTTCAGTATGGCTACAGGTTTCCCCCATGAACTCTGACTCACTAGTTCCCTTAATCTAAATTCCTCAAAGCTCACCTTTCACGCTTTTCCCCCTTCTCTTCAATGCTATTTTCTCCTTTATTCTTTCACACTCCAGTGATAATCATAACAGGACTTTTAATTTAGGTATAGGACAAGACTCCTGCTCAGGGCTGACCACAGGCCTCTGAGACATCAAGCAAAATGCAGGTGTTTCATCATAAGGTTCAATGCTGTAATATAAAAGGAAAGCTACACTTCTGGGTTTTGTTTTATCAAAAATACTTTTGTTTGCATTTATCCAAACAAAATCTAAATGATAAAGGGATGTAACCAAGTTCTAATAGGACCCGAAAGTGTGGCGCTCTGATATGATGGAAAATCAGGTTAAAAACAAAACTGATTCAGCACAGGGCCTTGCTCTGTCTAACCTGTTACATACCAAGAAAGCTCTGAACTAACACACCAGACTTTCTCACTTCCTCCCAAGAGGCCCAACTTGCTTTTGTTGGTAACATAAGACTTTGGACTTTGGCCTTTAGAAATAAAGGCTAGAGCATTAACTCATTATACCTGTTTGCTTGTCTACTTTCTGAGTGGGAAGAATACCAAATTTAGCAAAAATCTCCTGGTCATTTTTGCAGAAAGTCTTTTCTTGTACAGTTCTTTTCTTCATTTTTGAATGGTTAAGTTATATCACATGTAGAAAAAGTTTTGGGTAACCGAACTGTAGGTATCAAAACTGTTCCAGATGAGTTCAAGAAAACTTACATGACTAGGGTTTCCTTTTCTTTCTCTCAAGTTTCTATATCTGCCTGCAACAAAATAGGAAAATCTAGACCTAAATACAATATACTTTAAGTATAGGTATACTAATACCAAGGAATAGGATGTTAGTTTCAATTCTAGTCTTAAAGTAAAAATCTAAGTAGTGACTTGAGCCTTCTGAGTCTTCTTCCCCTAACATCTAACATCTGAAACATTTCTTGCTCCTTCTGGAAACGTTCAGCCGTTTGCCAGGTCTTGCCTCAGGGTAAAAGTAAGTAAATAAATAAATGTACTTTTTTTTTTTCTTTTTAATTTTTTAAATTAGAACACCATGCACAACCAAATATTTAACATCCCATCACACAGTAAGTGGAAAAAGATTTCTCTTTGAGTCACAGTACATCACAAACAATGCTCAAGTCCACATGGCACTAAGCAATAAGTTTACCACTGAGGATTCAATAACCTGGAGTATAGAAAATAACCACAGAACATTCATCAATCCCATGACAAATACCATGTCGTTTAATTATTTTCAGATTCTAGCTGCTCAGCCTTCAAAATAAAATATTTACTAATCTTCCTTTACATTTCTGAATGTTTTAAAGCCTAATTTAAATACAGAACACCTAGTACTTCACTTCTGCAGGAATAAAATATTAGAGCTGATCTTTAAAGTGCCTGATAACCATAACTCAGATACCCTAGACACCAAAGAGAACTTTTGTCAGACACATAACTTCTAGTCTCTTACATTCGTTATGTAAATTGCCCAAGCACAGAACAACAAAGCAGCATGCCCAAGTTGCTTTCAGCACGAGTTTTTAGCTACTGTGCATGCATGAAAATTTAAACAAGAGGCAAAAATAGCGCTATGATCTTTCAAGCTTTTATAAAACTTACCCTTGCTCATCAGAAAGCTTTTGAAACAGTCTGAGAAATCAGAAACCAAAAAAAGAAAAGATTCAGTGTCTTGATATTCACAACAACATTAATACCACCAGTACACCAGCGCTCTCACCAAGTGAAGGGGAAACGGAAAGCTTGAAGATCAGCCAGCATGGAATAGCACATCGGAGATCTGACACTAGTCAAAAAACACATCAGGACTTGCATGATGTGCAAGTCGGGCAGAAAACTGACATAACAAGGCTGCCTGCAAGTTTCCAGCGCTTCCGATTTTGCAATACTGCATGAATAGAGCCTTGTATTAATTCTGCACCACTTATTCCAGTGCTGCTGAACAGCATGATGCTCAAAAGATACTCATTTCAAGAACTGAAAATTAACGCAACTTGAGTCCCAACAAGAAGCCTGGCTTACAGAGGCTGCTTTCTTTTTAATTCAACCATCTCTAATACTAAATGAAAGTAATACTTGGAATGAATAAGTATAAAAGGCCATATATAAAAGTATAGCACACTAAGCGGATAACCAAATTCATGCAGTGTGATTCAAGAGGATTTTTAGTGTTCTTGAATATGAGTATTTTATTCTACTGAATGAATTCTTAAAACGTGAAATATTTTCAAGCGCTTCAGAAATATTCCTCAGTGAAGCTCACACTCTGTTAACAGTAGTAAGCTTAAAAATTAAATGCAGCAACATCAAAGTATCAGCTGGAACATGGAAGTGTCTTAGTCACAAAGTAATGATGCACAGCTGGGAGAACTGCAACTTGCAATGCCGTATTTTCAGAGCTAAGGAAACATTTGAAACCCCACTCTCCCCCAGTAAGGACAAAATCCAAAGGAGAGCTAGGAATGAGTTAAAAACAGTATTCAGTCAGAGAAGAAAAATTTTGAGTATACCAGGAAAGGATCAGAGGAAAGTATTAATCAGGACTGTATGAAAGCAGGGAGGAAACACTGTCAGAACAAAATATGTCACAGTGGAATTTAATATTACATGGACACACACCTTGCATGCACCGTGACTTTGGGCGGGCAAAGTAACACTAATGTTTTTTTCACCTCATCTAATCATCTCAAAACTGTGGCAGGACAGTTTATAAGCATTTTCAAACTTAGGTGCAAGCAAGAATATCAGAATGCCCATTTCCAGAATTTGTCCTTAAAGCATTCATGTGTTTCAGAAATGTTTTTACCAGTTACATTGGGAAAAAAAAAGAAAATATTTCTAGCCTCCATAGTCTTTTGAATAACCACTATTCCTGTTCAACCATGGAAAAAACTTATGCAGAACTTTGAGCCTGAAGGAATGAGAATATATTTTCTCTAAAATAGCAGCCTAAAACTAGAAAACATTGTAATTTTTGTTTTTTGAAAATATGGTATTGCAGTCATGAGCTTCTATTTAAAGCAAATAAAAAGCTTGTCCAGGACGCCACGAACAAAGAGCAGATTGGCACTCTATGAATGGTTCAGCACAAGACGATGCTTTTCTGAACGGAAAGGGTTCAACTGCACTAAAGCGCAATCCGTGCAGGACACAACCTGACCTCTCCACCATCTGCCGTTTCTTGTGTCTAGCTTTGCTGGCTTCCCTGATCGCTTCCCACTTCTTCCAGTCTTCTTCACTGCACGGACCCGGGATGAAATTTACTGGCTGGATGTTGCTTCCCACCTTCCAAGATTCAATCTTGCGGGTCAGCATATCATCCTTCTTATGGCGGGAAGATGGTGACAGGACTCTACCATTGCTCTTTCTTTCCTCCGTTGTTGTGTTTTTTTCAAGTAAACATAGAAATTTGGACCGGATCTCCTCTGGAAGACTCCATGGATCAGGAAAGAGTGCTGGGTGATACTTGTCTGGAGCACCTGATAAAGGCACCTCTTTTTTCTGAGAGAGGATTTTACGGAAAATCATGTCATCCTTTTCCAAATCTGGAATCACAGGTTGGCCCTCTCTGGGTTGCAGAATTATCTCACCCTCTAGGGGAGGCTCCTCCTCAGATAATTTTTTTAAATACCGGGGGTCTTGGAGAACAACTTGATTCACATGGAAAGCCCCAGTTTTCCGAACAAACAAGTCATCATTTTCTAAATCTGGATACAGATACCCATTTTCCACATCTCCTTGCTTGCATCCTGGTTCAAAGGAAATATTCTTTCTACATTTTATGAGCCTAGGGCCAGCAGTAGGATCAATTTTGGTCTTCGTTTCAGAAGACAAGTAGTCAGAGTATTTTTGCAGGGCCTGAAGTAACGAAAACTGACTGAAGCATATAAAACAAAAGGAGGGAAGTAAAAATATCATTAACTAGCAAGAGACAAGCAGATCACAATGTATTGTGATATACATTTGGTTCAGACTTGCAGTATCCCTAGCAGTACAACTACACCACTTGGCATTCACCACCACTAACCGTAGCACAGCACACGTCAACCAATATAAAGGTATCACGGCACACCAACCTGCTCAGAAACAGCACGCTTACATGCTCACACATAAAGCCAGTAACCCTGTGCAGCATGTTACACTTTTGCACTTACATGTTTCAGAAGACCAGCAACTTACAGCTACATTTTNTTTAAAAAAAAAAAAAAAGAAAAAAAAAAAGAAAAACAACAAAATAGTAATAACCAAAGAAAGCGCGACATCACAGGACGTGGTTTAATTTCATTTAGCTGTTGCATATCCAGCCATTTCTTTTTGATGCAGCAAGAGTACAGCTCATGCAGCGATATCAACCTGGGCTGATCAGAAGCCTCCAAGATTTTTCCTTCTGCAATCTGTGACAATGAGCTTCCCACAAATTCAGCAGTTGGTTTATAGCTCTGATCCCTTCTGTAACTGCTGTTCCAGTCAAAACTTGGTCTTGGTTGATTAGCAACAATGGCAGAGCTTTGTTTGTAAGCAAATTCCTCATCCTCAGAATCTGATCTCTTTCTACTGTGCGGCAGCACAAAGAATGAGCAGAGGGAAAGACAAAAGAAACCATGAAGTGTACTCATTGAGTAAAATGCACAGTGGCAACAGTGCAACAGTTTAATGGGAATAATATTTCAATTATTTTCTAAAAAAAAAAAAAGAGAAAACATATCTTGCTGCTACACTGGCAATAAAAACGAAAAATAAAAATAAAGTCATACAACTACGTTTGTAAGTTTTGCACACGGGAGAGAAACAGGGGCATGCATGAAAACGCACCTGAACCCTTGAATCTCTTTATACCAGGGTTTGAAAGAGGACTTCCTGATTTTTTTCCATAGCAACTCTTCTTCTGGAGTCCAAAACTTAGGAAGAAATTTGTCAAAAGCAACCACTGTATTTGCCGCTGAAGAATTTAGCTTGCGAAAATAGAGATCATCTTTTTCAATGTTTGGGATGCCTATTTCTTCTTCCTCGTCCTCATCAAAATACCCAGATAATTCTGAAGGAATGTTAACTCTTGGTTTGTTTTCCTCTTTAGCATCCAACTCCCTCTGCCTCCTCTGGTTACTGTTCAAAATACCCAATCAGTTAAGATATTTTAGGAGCAACTTGACATAAAGAATGAAAAAAGACATGCTTTTTGGCTCAGGAGTTCAACCTCGTGAATGAAGCAAATTAGTTCTCAATTCCATCACTGCAGCACCAGAAATAATAATATATNAAAAAAAAAAAAAAAAGTTAAATGGTTATATCAGCATCCTATTGCCTCTGACAAAAATATGAAGTTTGACAGAAAAGGCATAACAATTTATCAACTGTGTTAAAATGCTGATTAGAAGACTAACTTTATGGAGTTATTTATGGACTGCAACTCAGGTAATACAATAGTTACTGGATCTTGGATTAGTATCTCTGACCTCAGTGGTTCAAGCATTGTAGCTAGTGGACCAGCTGGATAACTTTCTTGTGAGCAAGATTTAGGAGGGTCATTGCGCAACACGAAATGATGTCCAGGTGCAGTAGAGCTTACAGGGCTCTTTTTGACTAGAAATCTACGTTTTGCTAAGTCATCCATGACCACGTCGGGCAGCCTTCTTTCATCTTCTGAATCAGAGCCACTGTCATATTCATAGAGCATCTGGAGGGAAGCTGGATTTGTGAGCTCACACTCTGCTCTGCTATTTTGGCAGGAAGCTACTGGATTCCTTTCACGTCCACGGAGGTTGGCCAAAACAGGAACAGAATGAAGACAGTGAAGTCACGAAGGCAATGATGAAACCCAAGAACTACCCACTAATCTCATCTGTACGCACCAAGAAGCTGGACAACTGAAATTCATCACCGTATTTTCAAAGGCTTTAATGAGAAACTAAAACCGTAGGTCTAGCTCCTGTGAACTTGCATTTAAGATCATTTAAATCCCCTCTATCTGGAGTCTGACCAGCCTCAAAACATTACTCAAACACCAGAAAACTAGTTATGTGGAACAAAGTAAAAAAAGAAAGCCAAAACAAAAAACCAACCACACAAGCACACCAAAACATCCCTCCTGTTAAAATATGGAAACTCAAATACTTTACTTTGTATTGCAGCAACAGCAGCTTTTCTTTAACTAATAAAGAAATCATTTATTTAAGAATTCCTAAGTCAAAGTCTGGCTTACTAAGATCACACACGAGTACCTTGAAAATGCTCCATCTGATTCGGTGAAGACGGGACTTGCCCAGCTCCTCCTGTTGTCCTCATTTTTCTCTGTTCTCTTCTTTCTTAAGGGTGCCGGCACATAGGCTGTCTGCTTGTTTTTGTTGGGTAAGAAGCGATTGAAGTCAGTGGTAGGTTTCGGCTCAATCACGGAAATC
The DNA here is from genome assembly GCA_003993805.1 of Himantopus leucocephalus. Classification (NCBI taxonomy): domain Eukaryota; kingdom Metazoa; phylum Chordata; class Aves; order Charadriiformes; family Recurvirostridae; genus Himantopus; species Himantopus leucocephalus. Next base: position 179,488,495 of record RSEF01000001.1, read on the forward strand.
CTACGGTAAGACCTGTCATCTTTATGGGAGTCATGCATTTTGAAAGGCAGTTCCGAGTCTGTGTCACTGTCACAACCTTAGAAGAAACGGGAGAAAAACGAAGGCACAAACATTAGACAGATTAGACTAGACAGAAGCTTCTAAGACGTTCTACAATCAATTTAACTCCATATTCAAGATGTTTTGGCTGCAAACTTGCTGAGCTACTGACAGGACAGTAGAAGAGGTATTTTTAGAAGATTGTTATGAAGTTGCAATAAGGTCCGTTAAGCTGAGCTTGGTTTGCATGCCCCTGCTACATTTGTTCCACTCTTTCACTATCACAGCACCCTGCAGGAAACAAAGAGCTAACCTCTCGATTTAAGATGTAAAACTGCACAGAAGGTTTTAATTAAAAACATACTCGCCCCTCAAATTTACTAACAAAGCCAAGTGACCAGCAAATCTTTATGGGAGCAACATGCTCATCTCACCAGATTAATGCCCAGTAGAAGCCAAAGGTACGTCACACATGTAGCATGGCTACGTGCTGCTTTGCTCAGATCATGCTCCACATGGACTTGCCTCAATGATTTTGTTCTTCGCTTGGTACAAAATCCAAAAGCTCACTATTTTTATAACTTCAGGTTAGACTACAAGTTAGTATTGCGTTTTAAAACTGGGAGAGAAACACAGATTAGACTAAAGCTGTAGGGATCCAATTTCACAGACTTTCTTCTTGTTACCTACCTTTCCACGACAAGCTATCAAAAATAACAACTACTCTTCAGTTTTTAAGCTAGGCGGGAAAAACCCTATTGAATATTGAATATTCACAAATGAAGTGAAGACACAGAGGTTTAAGACACAGAGGTTTGACATATCCACACTAGGAACAAGGCAAGAGACTTCTGCAACTGTTGAATTTTAGGTGATCCTATCAGGATCTGAATTCTAGCAATTTCCCTTCCTGTACTGTGGGAAAATACCCGCACATACACACACCATAATGAGGCTGTAAAAGCAAGAGTCCCAGCAACCCTTCCTAGGAAAATGTATGTGAGCATAGCTTTGTTTCTACCAACTGTTAAAGGTCAATATTTGCTTAAGCAAAATGCAACTGCAGCAGTTGCAAAACTAGAGTTGCCTTTCCTGAAGTACTAGATCCATACATTGTTTTCTCTCACACTTGTAAGACATATGTCAACAAAAGACTTAAAAGAGGAAAAAACATACCTTCACTGCCACCCTTCAAGGTTATATCTGATGAGAAGCTTGTGGAGGATCTTGAACCAAGAGAGTCCAAGCTATCGAAGGAATCGTCTCTTTTATGGCTAGCTGAAGATGAAAAGGGCTCTCCCCGGTCAACGTACCAAATATCACCGTACCCACTATCCCTGCCACTTCTGTTCAGGTGACTGGACTCTTCAAGCGCCTATGAGAGTAAGTTTTGAAAGGTCTTTTGCAATAATTTAAGGTGCAAGTGCTCCTCGCAAATTTTTGCTCAAAACATTTTAAAATGCATTTTGAGTGCACAAATGGACTTTACCAAAGACTACTGCAAACCCCTAAAAACAACATATACAAAAGCTTGGATAGGAGATTCAACAGAAGGTCTTAAATTGCTCTTATCTTAGCCAAAGAGAATCAAGACAAGGCTTTTCACAGTCTACCACATCAATAAGAAAAGGTGGATTCTGAATTTTGTGATTATACGGGTAGCAGAAGAACCAGTGTAAGCTACAAATTCCTTTCACATGGACTTTGACAGCAAGCAGAGCAAACAGAACAAATGACTATGTTCTCCAAAATATGAATAAAATTAAACCCCCAAGAGATTGTTTAGAGTTGATGCTGTAATGTATTGCAAACTATAAAATTCAGGCTATTTGTTTACTATTCTTTTTGGACTCCTTACCTTAGTCAACGCTTGCCCTAATAACTTCTCAAATGCTTTAAGACTGAGGTATGGACCATTATAATGAGGGTTACTTTGAGCTTTTCTCCCAAGCCAGTATAATGTAATCAAAACCTAAAAACAAAAAACCAAACAAACAAAAATACAAACTTAATTACTTTCTTCTCATACCATGTACCAGTATAAAAGAATCTCAACATGCTGTTAGAGATGTTTTCCACAATTAATTGTAAAATCTGGTTTACAGTATTAGCTATATTCTCCATCAAAATCAATTAAAGAGCGTTACGATGCAGCTCGTGTATCTCAAGTAAGCAGATATAAGTACTGTTTCTAATTATTACACTTATTTGGGAAAGTAAGCTGCATAGAGATTATCATAAGATGGCACTAATTTGCATCAGATAAATGAACAGCTGAAGAATAAGGTAAACATGATAGTGCCACAACCAGAAGTGTTTTAAAAACATTGAATGAGAATTAGCATTAAATTGTTTCAGAAAACATTGAAGTAAGTATGTCTTACATTTTTCACTCTTCTGTTGGTCTCCTCTGGTCTGAAGCAGGGCAGGGAGTGAGAAAAACAAACCAAAAAGTTTTAACATACTTGACTTAAATTTTATTTATTATTCAAGATTTAAAAGGTTTCAAGCCCAATTAGAGGCCAGTTCTAAATATGCAACTATGACTGTTCCAGAAGAAATAAAAAACAATTAGCTTTGAATTCATAGGCCTAACTCCATACTATTTCAATCGTACATATAAAGCGAGAAACTAGCTGATCTATTATAGTTTCTGATTTGAGAGGTACTCAGAAAGGCTCTAGGCTTTTTTAATTAGCTAAGGTTTTTAGTTGCCAACAAAATAAAAGTAGAAAACTAGTGAATGACTTTGGGAAATACAGTCTCCATTAGCCAGGAAGATCTTCAGTTCCATATGAGAGCAGATTCAGTTGTTACTTTTTCCCCCCCGATTGTATTATGTTGTCTAAAACATTTGCCTCAAACACAGAGAGTGCTTCAGCCTAAAGAGAATTTTTCAGGAAAAAAAAAAGAGCAACTGAAAGTGCGACAGCTGGAGAGAGACGTTGTAGGGCTGGAAGGAGGGGTTTGGTTTGCTTTTATGTAAGATACATGTTTCTCAAAAAAATATTAAATAAATATGCAATCACCAACATGAGTAATCTCTTTTTTCAAAATACATTGCCAATTTGTGGCACATCTCAGATGTGCACCAGTGGACACTCAGAGTGGTCCTATTCTCCTCCTGCTCCTTTTAAGAGCAAGAAGAAGAAACTTTTTGGATGGGAGCCTCCCACAGGTCGGGTACCGCGGACTCAGTCCTCAGATATCCACAGCTGGACCGCAGACAGCAGCTGCACAACACTCCCAGCTATGGAAGGGCAAGTAAGTGGCTTAAATACACTGAAATGACTTTTCACCTGCCCCAGACGCTGTTGGTTTGGGGTGGCTCGGCGGCAAGCTTCACACACCACACGGTGAAGAGGTTCAAACAAAAAATGCCATGAAGTAACATACAGCACCAGAAAGACCTAAGCAGAGCCCCGTAACAGGTCAAACCAAGCATGTACCAGGACACCTATCCTGTTTCTGGACGTTTAGGAACAAGTTAGTCAAAGGTTTCAGGGAAAAGGTAAAATAAACTGTTCAGGGGACAGTTACGAGGTAGCAAAATGATGACAGGGCCTGGGGTCAGGGTAGATGGCACTCTTCACGGAAATACAATATTCAAAGCAAAAATACAATATTCTGTGAAAACCGGCAGGAACGCAGACCATCCCTCCTTCTCTTTCTTTCTAGTTTGAGAGCACCTGCTCCCACTCAGTGCGGCTGTAATTGCCTTGTCCATCCCCCCCACCATAAAGAAATCAGACTGCCAGGAACACAAAGTCCTGGGATGGATCCGACCTGCGCAATCCCCACCTGCAGCTTACTTGAAATCACATGCCAGAGACACCACTGGCTTTGTAGTCAGTGAAATCTTCCTCAGGGATAAGGAGGAACCCTTTTCATTTAATGTGAAATATTTACACATTTTTTTTTTTAAACCCATTCTGAAACACGTTGTTGTTCTTTTATCACTGGAGACTATTATTTAAAAAATTTTCCTATTCCTTTTGTTCAGTATGCGGATTTCTTTTCCAATGTCCGCACTGCAGGACACACCACAGCTGTGACCTAATGTGCCGGCTCAAGATAGGTTGGTTTCCGAAGAAGAGGATGGAAAACTATTCTTGTAGTGGTGCGTATCAGCATTATGCTTCCCACACCTGACAGAGACCATTTTAAGGATTTACATTCTTTAGCTTCAAGATCTAAGAGCCTTCAGGGCAGAATTTCTCCCGTTATTTGCAATTATACAAGCAGAGGCCAGGCATGCCCTTGCTAAGGATGCCTTAAAGTTTGCTTCCAAACTTTAGCAGTCTAGCAAGCAGTGAAAACCTCTGCCCTTTGTCAGCTGGAGCCTGTATCCAAGAGGTGGCCAACACTCATGTAGAGCAAAGCCACATGACAGAACACGATGGTGTCCACTTCTGCTTTCCATGAGTTCTCTGGGATCATTTATGTCAATCATTTGGAACAGGAGGAACATTCAAGCTGGTTTTATATTTTAATATATTTTCTACACTTGAATAACCATAAATACACTGGGCCTGAGTACTTGGGCTATAAACAATGCAAAACTTAAGACATTCACATAAACTAATGAGCATAGTTGAGACCCAAAATGCAGCCAGGGAAATATTTCACACACTCGAATGAGAGACCGTGCTCCATTCGCATGCTTGCTCGGCTAACAATGGACAAGCTGTTTACTCTGCGTGAGCAAGATTTCTTCACTTGTATTACTACTCTCCTCCTCTTACACCTATTGCTCTTTAAACCTTTTAAGCAATGTTTCGTGATAGATGTGGTCTGACCAGAAGAAAAAAACAAAGTAAGAAAACCCCTGCTAATCTAGAGCAAATCAGTTCCTCATTTCTATAGGCATATATTAATTCTTTGACAGCGCTGAAGTAAGGGAAAAAAGGATTCCAGATGATAAATGTATTGTCCTAGAATTTGTGTAACACAAAAGGTATATAATTTTTTTTCCAAAACAAAATCCTGACTAAAGAAGCAATGCTGTTATCTTACTTGGAAGGCCTTAAAAGTAATTTGTCACCTGCAAATTTCACAGCTGCTCTCCTCTGAGGCATGCAACTTGTAGAAGATGCACTTTGGATCCACTTGTTATCATTCTCCAAGTGAAATAAGAGCCTTTTATAAGTACAACCTGGCCAAGCTCACGATGCACGTCTGAGCTTATGTGCACAAGCCATTGCCCAGTTACCCTCCAGTATATTACATTTAAAATAGCTGGGTATTGGTATCTATTGGATGGTACTGTGAGACAAACTGAAGAGCTTCTAAGAGGAATGACTTTTTCCTGTGAGCATCAAAATAAAATAAAGCCAGATTTTACCTCAATTGCAGTAAATGAAAACACAAAATGAAATAATTATATTAAACAGAAGTTCTTCATGAAGTGTTATCAAAATGTAAATATTACGCAGTACTATGCAAAGAATTCAACTGGAGACTTGTGTATAGCTCTGAACAACTACAGTTCATAGCAGGGCACAAGATGGAGGCACCAACCTCAAGCACAGCAAGTTCTTTGCTGCTGTGAGAGGAGGCACGATCCTACCTTCTCTGACAACCTGTTGCTACCCAACAGTGAGCTCCTGCTCCCACCTCCGCTCCCCTTCTCCAGTCTGTCTCTAAACATACAGGGCTGAAACACTCAGTTTCTCACATTGTATTTGAAGAAATCAGTGAGAAACTGCAGTGCAAGAACTTCAGCAATACAGCCTTTAAGCTTTTTAAATACTCCGGGGCAATTATAAGCTTATTTTGAACATGTCAATAGCATTGAAGTGCACACTTCTAGAGACATTTGTCCTGTGAAAGCTATTCTAGGAACTGAAGGGGTAACCCACTGGCTGAAGTATCTTCATCAGTGCAAATAAATGCCAGTCCTACACTGGACAACTGCTAAAGAGGTCTGCTTTTTGATGTTTTCATCCAAAATCATCACAGAGCCCAGCTGGTGCAGACTATATTCTTTATGAAAACATTATTCTGTGTAACCTAATTTCTGGCTTGAATAAATGTAGGCCTTTATGCTGAAAGTTACAAGAAGGCTGCTGCTTTGCTCAGGAGGGCACAGCCAAGGCTGCATCTTAAAAATTTTCTGCTGAAAGAAGAAGATTCCTGTCCAAACAATGATGTAACACCGCCTACCAAAGCACTTCGTATCATTTCAAACATTACCTTCTCTGTCTTCCCAGAGGTTTTTATATCTCCTTTCACTAACAATGCAACTTCTCTAAAGATGTCTGAACTAAGCAAAGGAAGCTGCTAAGGACAGTGGTTAAGATCTTGAAGAAAGAATTTTATTCTGAATACTTCCCCTGCTCTTGCCACACTCTCAGCATTTTAGTATTCATTCTGAAGTTTAAGAGAAAAGCAACTCTGATCCTCTGCATTACCTAATCTAACCGCAATGTCAAACCCCAACTCAAAATCGTCAAAATTTAATTTAAAAGTACAACTTTAATTCACAAAGCATGAACCTTAATTGTTGGCAGTGGTTTCAATAAAAGCTGATGTACGACTTCAAGATTAGCCATCCTGGAAAGTATCTATCAAACACAGCATGAAAGTCTAGAGGCCACGAGATAACAGTATGTGGAGTTATTATAATAATTATGAAGCACAACTACAGAATTCCAGGTTGAACACTGATGCAAAAAGATGTGAAATGACCACCCGCGGAGAAATAATACCTTTTGTGTAAATCATCTCATCTACGTCAATCCTTTAGCAAACAGAAAAAAAAATACAAATGGGACATAAATAGCTCTGGTTTATTAGTAGGTGATACGCTTAGAGACCATGTACCTCCGTTATGTTTGAACGCAACACATATTCACAGACACCGCTTATGCCCAGCCAGCACGGACCAACGGATGTTTCTCTCATGAGGACCACTCTACAAGAATAAAGCTAAGTGACACGGCACATCAGCAGGCTGAGCTGCAGCTCAAGGAATTTATTCTTGGCTACGCTGTTTGCTCAAGGTTAAATAGCAAAATTAGTCACCAAGGCCCCAGCCTGACAATACAAAGGCTCTGGCAGCAGCTCTAGCCTAAGGATTTCCTGGTCTCCCTTTCCCTTCCAGCCGCTCCTGTTTGCTGCCCCCGTGGTTATGCCAACACGGCTCTGAATCACGCTGCGGTTCCACGTCGTGCATCAGGACCAGAGGGCTGTGCCTATTTCTTTGTTTGGGTTTTTCCTCATACACATTTTTCAACCCCCAGATTAACCCGCTCATCTGTTTTATAGCACACTTGTACAAGCGACTGCGTCAGCACCGCGGCAGAGGCAACGCGTTGCCACAGAGGAGCGGGCCGGGGGCTCGGTGGAGGAGGACCCTGTTCCACACGGCTGTACCGTGAGCGTGTGTACCTGTGTGATGAAACCCCAGCCAGAGGTGCTCTGTGCTTCCCCTTCACCTGCTGACACTTAGCTCTGAGGAGAGCTTGCTAGTATTATTTTAATGCACTTTGAGGTACTTTAAAAATAATTATAAAACAATATTGCACAAGACAGTCATATACCTTACAGTAGCTAGCAGACCGCAGTACTTCAAGAAATCATGAACTAGACTTTATCGATTATAAAATATATGCATTGGCAATGCTGACACTGACACATACACCTCTCCAGTGACTCCTCACAAAAGAGTAGTGCATTTTAAGTAGCTATGTTTAGGTTGACCTATTTCAAGACTTTTAACAAATAGACCCTATAGTTTGGATTTCGTTTTCCTAACACACNACTTTTAACAAATAGACCCTATAGTTTGGATTTTGTTTTCCTAACACATTAAATGGTTTGGTTCCCCCACATCCTAATACATATTAAATTACAGAAACTATCAATTCATTATGTCAAATCTACTTCGACAATTCACTTAGTTATTTTCCAGGGATAACATCAACGTGAAGCTCAAGACCAAACCCAAGACAACAAGAAGTCAGAGCAAAATTCTAGAAGATGATTCTACAGCATCTTGTTCAGAAAGCATGGCTTTCTGAGGGTGTGTTTCTTGTGTAGAAATATATTTACAGTATAGCTATCAATCTATGATTAAAAAAAAAAAAAAAAAGCAACGAACCCAAAAACCTAGATGAGAGAATCCCCCTCCCCTAAATGAGAGTTATCTGCTGAGAAGAGGCCATGTGGTCATGCCCAAAGAGATAAGACAAATCTGAATCCATTTATGGGGAGAAAGAAGGGACAGAGACACTCCCACTGATAGAAAGGAATGTGCCAGTGACAAATGCACCCTGCCCAGTGCCAAACCCTTCCCTTGGTGACGAATGCCCCAGAAACCCCAACAGCTGCCAAAGCTATCCGTTTTCCATGCCTTCCTCTGTATTACAGATGTCACGAACACAGGACTTGAACAGATTTCTGTTTAAAAAGAAGTATCGGTGCTCTCCCTTTGAACTTCTATCCACCAAAGCAGCAGTTCCACCTCCCAGATGCCCTTTGAAGGACTTGGAAGAAGCATGCCCTGGCCTGGGAGCTGGAGCAGATCAGCAGGCTGCAGAACAAGCCCACTCCCGAGCTCCTCGCTGAGCTCCAGGCGCTCTAGCCTGACACCCACCAGCTTCACTTACAGTTCTGAGGACGACGTCGGAGGGTTTGAAGGATTCTCCACCCCCGCCGAGGTATGCTGTGCAGGAGACGAATGCTGGCTGGCTGTCCAACTAGCAGCAGGCTTGTGCTAAATTTCAACCTCTTTGGCCACCTACTCAACAGCTATTAATATTGCCGTTATCGGATCTCACCGAATTCCCACGTGCTGCTGAGAATAGAAATGCTCCAGTGGAAGACAGGGCTGCCGCATGGGTACAGAAACATGAGGACATTCCTCCAGCACTTGGATTCTTAGCAGACTGATATACAACCCCAACAGCCACAGTTCACTGCTGAGATTGGTGGAAATAAAACGGTCGGGTTATAGCTGCAGCGTTCAAGAACAGCTTTTGGAAATGCACCTTTCTATTTGACTATAAAAAGCACATGAATTTTCCATAGCAACATATCCACCAGACCCAATGCCACTTACATTGTTACAGCACAGTGAGTCAGGTATAAAACGATGCAGAAAGCATTTCTCCATGCCCCTACAAAACCACCAGCAAGGAGCTCTGTGGGCCATGACCACTGAGCACCGTCTCCCCACCCCACGCCCTCACTTACTAACTAAGGGGCTGAGGGGTGGAGAGGAGATGCCCAAGAGGGGAAAGGCGGAGAGGGAACACAGCCGGCCAACACCCTCCGTGGGAACACATCCCTCTCCATTGCCGCAGAGCCCGTCCTTTCATACTGCCTCTTGAGCATGGCGCTTCCTTGCTGATCTCACCCATTATGCTTCCATGCTATTCTTAAATCCCTTATCAAAACAAAAACAGGCACTTCTAGAAATGTGCATCAGCCCTGGCAAGTCACTGGACACTCAAATTATCCATTTCCTCACGCTCTTTTCCGACCCCTCCCTGGGTGGTCCACCTCTGCCAGCTTCCTTATATCTCAGTCTAATCTACAGGTTCTCCCAAAGAGCAAACTAATATTCAGGATAGTGTAGGGCAGAAGGCACACCTGTCAAAAAAAATAAAGATAAAACCCCCAAGGAACCCCCCAAAACCATCCCCAGAGGAACAAGCCTGTGTGGAGGAGCCTGGGTGATAACCTGAGCAGTCCTTGGCTCTCATCTCAGGGGTGGGTAGGGGAAGAGGGATGAAGCATCGCTGAAGCAACAACTTGCATGGAAAGAAGAAACTGAAAGGATACTGCAGCTTCCTGCTCAAATTTTAAGCTACAGTAAAGAAAACTGAAGTATTTATAATAATAAGTGTAGCTTTGTTGCCTGTTGACACTTTTTGTGTCTTTTTCTTACGCCATTCCTAAAAAACCCTAAAAGTCAGCAGCTTCACTAAATACACGTAAATAAACTGTGTACTACTTCTATTATTTTGTTTGTTTCTTTCTTTGTTTTTTCCAGGGCAAATCTAGAATTTTCCCCAGTTTTAATTAGTTACTTTAAATTCCAGGTCTAGATGGTACTTATGCAAAAATAAATAGCAGGTATTTTATTTCCGAAAGCTACCAGTCACATGCCATATACTTTGGCCAAGAAGCACAAGAACATCCACTGACTCTTATGAGAAATGATAGACTCTCTGCACAAGGAATTAGAAGCTGCAGAGTTGAGTCCAAGGTCAGATGGAGTATTAGGAGTTCTCAAAGGAAACCAAACAGTTTATTTACATTCAAGAGGATGTTTGAATTGCAGAGGTGAAATTAATTGCTTTTCAAGAAAAAATAAAATAACCAACACTCAAAGACAGCAATTTAGAAAGATGGCTAGATAGCTATCATACCACTATTTACACAACCTATAGATTTTTATCACTTCCAAAGCATTAGTCTTTAGAACTTGGAGCGTATCACTTTGCTAGATCACTCCATCTCTCCCTTCTTTTACCTCCCTGTTGTCCTTTTTTNTTTTTTTTTTTTTTTTTTTAAATATTCAGTTGACCCTGGCACCAGAGTTATAGTACACGTTACCTCTTCTACCTTTTTCTTCCTGGTACCGTCTATAAATGCTGAGATCTTATACTCCCCCCTCCCAAAAATCAACAGACTTGAGCTCATCTTGTTGATCATCACCTACGTTGACTTCTCTTGCATTCAGTTTTGAAGATCCTTTCCCTTCAGTCCCCCCCAACAAACCAGACCATCTTGTGTAAATTTTGTAGATTAATTTGAAGAGAAATCCATATGGGGAACACACACTTATGCTAGCATTCTTTCCAAAAGGAACAGTTGGTATATCTGGGGAGTCACTCTGAAAAATAAGTATCAAAATAGGCAATTAAGTGTGATCCTGTAAGTTTTTAGAAATATATACAAAACCACATGAACGTGCAGCTGTTAACCAGCATGGAAAAAGTACAACAGCATTTTACAAAAATATTCTTCTGTATAAAGTATATTATTTGCTTCAGCTAAGCTGCAGCAACCATGGCAACTCACAGTTAGCATTTTTTCAAGACAATACTGAAATCCACTTTCTCTATTGCCTGATGCCTCTTTGCCATTGTTAAATTAAGTATTTCCAAAATTGTTGTCCTTTTTACTCCCACTCTTAAATCTAACCAAAGTATTTTGACATCCCCTCTTCCCACACGCAGATACCAGAGATAATTTTGTAGAATAGCCCTCAATACTGACTCATTTATTCCCTTCTAAAGTATCATTCAGACACCTCTCTGCACCAACTCCGGGCACAGATAAACAAGTTACTGCAAGGTAAACTAGGGTAAAAAATTTTCCATCTACCAACTACTCCATAGCAACCGCCTGCATGCACTCTCTTACCCTCGACCCCCAGGATTAATACAATCGTTCACTTTGGATAAAGCATTCAGAGGTGGTCCCTCGGGAAGAGCTAGGATTTGGCAGGTTATACAGCTTTGCTTGCTCAGAGAGACACAGTGATTTTTATAGCCTGTATAATCAGAGAGGAGAAAAAAAAAACCCCACCCTCCTGCAATCTCCTCCCTTGGTCCATGCCCAGAGAAAGATTTGGTAAATGTAATCCTTTGTTATTTTGTGTGTCAAGCAAACAGGTGGTGATGTACAAGCGCCTTGTGCATAAGGAAAACAGTTTAACACAGCTTATAACACTCAAAAGCGACTTCAGGAGGTTTATTTAATTTCTCATGGTGTGCAAAAAAAGATTAAAAAAAATAACTCATGTCTATACTGCATAATTTATACCGGATATTTGGCAATAAGCATATCCGCTGATAAAAAAAGATGACTGGCAGTAACTTATACTGGGTATTGCTGTGTTGATGCCTGTGCTAACATAAAGTTTTACCAGTCCAAATAGGTATCTGCTCGGTTGCTGTTGTTTTAACGCATACACAGGAAACAATTCAGCACAGAGGTGACTCACTAAGAGTTAACAGCAGAAACTGCAGGTGCCCTATCCATGGCCCATGAGTGGGAAGTAATCCAGACTTCAGTCCACTCCAGTCGCCATCTCTGTAGGGGAGCAGAGACCCGTAATGTCAGGTATACGCATAAGGATGTAAATATCCTCCTGAAAGAAGACAGACCCCCTGCATTTTGGTTGTACACGGGATATGCAGCACTTGGGAATCACTTGCACAGATTTCTGATAGCTCATTTTTTCCCCTAGAGCAATTCCAAGGTAGTGCTGGCCAAACTATTGTACAGGACAGAGAAGTGGGGCAGTGTCTACCCTAGCCCCTCATTTTATTCTCAACTTTTGTCATATTATTAAAGAACAAATGCTTTAGCAGTTTAAAGGGAAATTACTAAAAGCACAGCTTTGGGGAAAGTGTCATAAAGCTAGGATTTTGGAAAGAATTTAGATTTATTTATAGAGATGGACAGAGCGAAGACGACAAAATGGAGGTACAAGGTAAGCGCAGTTTATTCCATGATAATGATTTTGGAAACAAGTTAAAGTGATGTTGGAATTTGTTCTTAAGTAGAAATAAATCACTACTGCATGACTGCATCATTTAGTTTAGTCTCTACATTGGGAATAAAAACTTTAAAGGACTACTGGGTTTTCTCAGTAATATTTTGGCAAAATATTTCACAAACAAATAAGAAGCACTGAATAAAATTATAATGCTTCCTTTTTGAAATTTTGCCATATTTTCTCTATGTTTCTTTGGGTTACCGTAGCAACACAGAGCACAACATCATCACTCATCACACAGAGCACAAAAGTATGAAACATAGATTGAACCTGACTTCTCTCTACTTAAGTCAGTTCTCTATTAACTTAGGTTGATGCATACACACCCAAAAGAAGTGAGGTACACAGATACAACTGAACTTGATTATTTCCTATGTTTTCCTGATCTGCCTTCATTTGTGAAGACATATTTAGAGCCAGGAAAGAGCACTTCAGTTAATGCAGAGTCAAATGTTAGTGTATTCACCCTTATCAGAAAAGAATACTGAAAGGATGTATTCCCTTGAACCATCTCTCCCAGAAGACATGGCGTGAAAGAGCAACACAATTTAAAACAAAAACATAGATACAAAAACCAAGTTAAATTCACCAAGTGTACTACTCTTAGCAAAAATGTGCCCTTTTGTTTTGGCAAACAGACAGGATCTAAGATAAGCAGGTATTATTTTCCATATTTGCTACAATTCTCACCTCCCATCCTCAGCTCCTGCAACATCCGCACGTAAGGGAGCTCCTTAAAGATGTAACTATTCTTATTCGGGTTCCTTATGGCTTCAGATTTATTTCTTTGACATTTGAAATGACTAAATTCAATGTGTTGCTATCAATATTACTGGATAAGCATTAGCTTTTTGGGGGAAAAAAGAATTTGTCCACCTCAATGGACAGCACTGCTTTAAGACTACTTAGAACAGCCAAGTCAGAGGGGTTTTTTAAACATTTGCTCAAAACATTAAGCTTTTTGGGCCAGGTTTTCTGGCCAAGTTTTTAATGTTGGAAAAATGAATGCTTCTTTACTGCAAAGTGAGAGAATGGGTAAAAGTCCAAATACTTGCTTTGCCAGAATGTTAGAAAGTCTGTGTGGGAGGCAAAACGGGAGANGAAAAAAAAAAAAAAAAGAAAAGAAAAGAAAAGTTAAGCTAGTCTGACCATATACCTCTGAAGATGGAGAATTAACATCGATTCTGAGCATCCCAACCTACTGAAACTAAATGTGCTATTAGTCACTTGAGAGTTTCTGTTGTAAAGTTAGAGGAGTCTGAGAATAAAAACTGGAGCAAAATTAATGATATGGGAAAACAATCCCAGCCAGGGAACTATAGATGATCTCACACCTCTCTTTCACTGGTACTCATGAAGTATGTAATTTGTACCACAAAACTGATGACTGAGGGAAAAAAAAGCTTAAAACACCAATTAAGACACCACCAAAATGCTCCAACAAGCTATTACAACTAAGTCTGGTGGTAGGGAGGGAGTGGAACAAAATGATCCGATTCTGCTCCAAGTGAGGCCATGGCAATATTCCCAACATCTTTAATGAGTGCATGAGTAAATGCTAAATTAGGAATCTTCCTTCTCATGAGAAAGAAGATACTATACGCACCAACTCTTGGAAACTACAGTTAGCCATCTGCAGAATTTCACCAACTGCCTAGCCAGATGAAGCACTGGAGAAACAGGCTCCTTAAAACACACATGGTGGTTGTAAGCTATCCTTTCCAGAAGTCAATCAAACCACAGAGCCAGGATAACACAAAAGTAACCCTTGGGATCTGGAAGAGTCTATTCTGCAAATCCTTTCCCCAACAATCCTCATCATTTCTACACAAAGACCAGGCAGTCTTTTTGACCCAGATAAGGTTAACATAAACCTTGAGACTCTCATCTAGGAATCCACAGCTTCTGAAGGCTAAGGGTCTCTTGAAAACCCTGCAAATGGCAATCTTATGGCATTTAATCATTGCAAAGATTAAATCAAACTAATGGTTAAACTGCAAAGTACGTCAAAGGCACCAGATTGCTACGAGGCACAGCTTCATAAGGGAAAGTACGCATGTTGCGTTAGGGAATGCTAAATCCAGACCTGCTTCCTTGGGAGTGTCTATGGAAGCAGCCCTTTTATTCTCAAGTTTTTAGCCACACTTGATTCAGAAATCCCAACAACAGCAGTGCTGTCACTACATTCACTGTTTTACAATTCAGTGAAAAGCCAAGACCTTATCATCCCCCAATTAAGACTGATAACCTAGACAGGATGAGAAATGCAAAGGCAGTTCGCTAAAACTAATCGGATGTTTCTCCTCTTGATTACACTTAATCCTAGTGTAGCCTACCTGAAACAAATTACAACCGGGGAAGAGTCACACAGGAAGCCATCTCAAAGGCCTCATCACCAACGTGCACATTGTAACAGTGAGACTCAGAATAACTTCAAGGTCTCCCCTTCTTCTTTTCACCTCCAGGCTAACTGAGCTACAAAAAGTTAACTCAGTGCAACTGAGGAATGACCAGTAGCACCCTCCAACAAGAAAGGGATAAATCAGTCTCTGCTGATGGTTTAGGAACAGGTTGTCAAACTGCAGCAACAGTCACTTGCTCCTTGACAGGAAGGCAACCACCAGAAAGTACAGGAGAAAAGAACGGGATGGAAATACCTTCACCCTTTGAACCACAGATAGCATACGTGGGAGATAACCTTGATTATCCTGTTTCGTTGCAAGATGGCAAACTGTTGACCACATTATCCACACAACACAAAGGTTTTTGCAATATACTTTCGCTTTCTTGCTGCATAGCATCAGGTAGGTGGAGAAGGCCATGAAAAAAATAGCTCTTAACATGTTATCCTCTACATTTCAGTGTAGATGCAGTTAGTGGCCCAATTAACCTGCTAAAAGTATACATTTAAAAACTAAAGTTTGTAAGAGTCACTGATGTTTTTTTAGCAAGTGAAGGTACAAGGACAAGCAACAGTCTTCATCATCAAGGAAATATATTTATGGCAAAATAGCACAGTGTAAAAGTTTTCTAAGATACTCAAAAATAGCTTACACTGCAGTGTAAGTTACGCAAGCCTCATCTTTAATAACATAAATCAGTACTATCAGAAACAGCTCATGATATAACAAATCAGCCATCTGTTTGATGCTAATTTATTGGAAGACATGGATTCAGAACCACTGCAGTAGTCAGATATTTACTGCTCAAAGAGAAAGAAGATGAATGTGAAGTATTCTTGCCACATCACATTTAAAGCGCTTCACTTGGAAAACAGCACATTGAGAACATGTAAAAATATGCACCCCACAATTTTTTTTCAGGTAGGGAAGAATCTGTGGAAGCTTTTGCTAGGGAAAGAAATCCAGAACTGTTGCATGAACTCTGGACAGAATGTCAAGTATGTAATTATTTGAACTATTATTAAAGGTAACATAGTTATTACTTAAGCCCCTGAAGGAAAAACCCTAGCAGACACAGGATAAGGTACACACAGGTGAATATATTTGAACTTTTTTGTATAATAAAGTTACCAACAAAAACCAAGCAATGCTTTAAAAAGGAAAGCCACCAGGAAAAAAATAATAAATTAAAAGCACAGAGTTATTCTTTGCAAAGAGAAAAAGCAAACTCCTGTCAAACGCACTCTCAAATCACTTCTCTCTTTAAGCAGTGTCATTGAAATTTTAGCATTGATGGATGCCGATCGCATAGAAATCAGGGATTGGATGTGAAGTAAATAGGCCTTTTAAAATACATAAATGCACATTTAAATTCATTCTGTGCTGATTTACAGTGTGTAAAATACACTCATTTTCAGTGTCATACCAATTCCCCTCAAAAATATGTTCACCAACATGCTCATGATTCCAGAACAACTTACAGAAATAAAAACTGTTTTCAAATTCTGCTTTCTTCAAAAAGGCTTTTATGTTTTGCTAATTTTGGCTTGCATAGAGGATCCTGTGTTTCACGGGTACAACCGAGCCTTGCCAAAGTGCTTTCACAAGATGAAGACCAGCCAGGGAGTAACACGAGGGTAAGAGAGCTTTAGTCAAACCAAAAAGCAATTTTTTGAAAAATTAAACATATAATTATCCAATGACCACAATAACACAGTATTTACTCTCTTACATAATTATTAATTGTATTGCAGGTACAAAGATTAGAATGGACTGCAACTTGCTTTGTTTAATGAGCCAACTTCTTTTTCTGCCCTCTCTCTTTTACAAGGCTTTTAAGTTGACCATCTATACCCAGTTTGTCTTATGCTCTTGTCTTTATCCTTGTATCTTGCTGTGTAGACCATCACTTAAAAAAGAGCCACATGCTTTCAAATCCTGGCTATAAACTAGTTTCTGCTATACCCTCCACCACCAAGGAAAGTATACAGTAATTTTTTCTAATAGTTACCCGCTAATTATTTTTTCTTTGTAAGGATCAAGGCATTACATACTTTAATAAGCAAATTCATGGAAACCTCTACAGATACCTTTTGTAATACCATTAAAGACTAACCTTTTATAACCGTCACCTGCCCTCTTCTTCAAAGCGTGCACTCTTTGAGGCTGACCCGGTGTTGCTGTTTGTTTTGAAAGTTGCCTGGCAGAGACGTCTGAGCAATGGAGAATGAAAACAGCGAGAAAGCATCTTCAGCCGGGTATCCCAAATTAGCTGGAGAGTTATCAGAAGGCTATTCTGAATGATAGCAGCGGTCGCACACGGACCACCTACGGCCAAGGAACTAGAAACTGAGAAGATGCTACCCCCCTTCATTCACAATAAAAGCAGGTTTTAGAATATTCTACAGGTGAAGATTAATCTTAATACACTCATTTTGAAACCGAAGGGAATCTTCATAATTAAACATATAACATTGACAAAGAAGTCACGGTACCAAGAGCTGAAGTAACCTGAAGTAATTAGCTGAAGTACTCTGATGGGCAAAGGTAGAAAACACACTGTTTAGTAGTTTTCTTCCACCGTTTTCACTGCTCCTTATTTCAGCTTACAAGGAGCCCAGTCTCTCCTGCAACTACAGATGCACAAATAACAGGAACATGTTCCATTAAACGTTGTATGCCAAAACCTACATGCAATCAAGCTTGACCAAACAGTTTCCAGGAGCTTGAACATATTTGCTTTCCTGACAAAAATTCTGCAAACAAAAGCTCCCTCTGTAAGTAAGGTGCGCGTGCCTTTGGTACACGTCCATCAAAAAGATTCCTTCCCCAGGAGATAAAAGCAAGTTTCTCTCCTCTGACTGATCAGACAGCAATACACCATTTTTACACGATGGAAACCACACAAACACATTCCTGGGCAACCGGAGACAAGAAAAAATTTCCAGTGTTCACTGCTTCCCCACCTCCCCCAACCTGGAACCAAGCCAATACAGAAACTTTTAATTCAGGCTTCTCTTGGACCTGAAAAAAAACCAAAACCAAAATCTGTAGGTATGCAAACACAAACCATTCTGCCATATGAAATGTGGTACTTGAAAGTGAGAAAATGCATTTCGGTGATGCTGACAATAACTTGCAATGCTTTTCTAATACTAGTGACCAGCTGAGATCCATTTCTCTGTCATAGTTAATAAAAGAAATAAAGAGCTTGATTCTTTCACATTAGCTTTTAATAAAATTTTGCTGCAATTTCTTTTGTCCTCGCTACATTGTTCCTCTAACAAGTCCTGTAGAGGAACACAGTAATTTAGGCAGAGCTGAGGCTACATCAAGCAGCACGGTACAGAAACACTAAAGCTCTTGTGGAAAGGGAAAGATGGGTAAAGGAGAAAGATGTGATGTGATGCCAACTCCAGCAGGACACAGTCGCAGGTGCTGACAACACACGCTCCAGATGCACCGTGGTGGGACACAGCTCTGGGTCAGGCCTTGCAGTATTAGCAGAAGAAGCTGCTGTTCCCATGACCTAGGTGTTAAGCCAACCCAGCACACCTTTTTGTGCAGACCTACCTCTGATCAAGTAAAACCAAGGGAAGCTGTGTACTACCTGAACCAGCGGACTCCTTTCTTCTTCATAGACTATGCTACCTAGGAAGAAGCATTCTTCTGTTTGACCTACTTCGACATACACATTTTCACTTACGTGCTCATACTTGAGCTGCTTGAGGGAACCAAGACTTTGCCTTTTATTCTCCTCATATATTTTTATGTTCGGTTTATATTTCTATTCAGACAGTTTTTCAAGCCATTGCACTTTTTCACTGTAACATTCATCCTTTGGGAAAGGATATATAGCAAAGGCTAAAAAAGAAATAATTGCTAAGAAGTGAATTTATTTCATGTACTGAGTTCATTCTTAAGATTAAGTTTTCCTACCTCTTCTCAGCCCTATTTCAGTTCAAATTTGAGTTCAGTGAAGATTTCACAACTTCTCAGATTAAGCTCCAGTTTGAGACCAGATTTTGAATGCTCTTTGGATTCAGATTCTTCTCAGGTTTTACCTTGCGCAGCCTGCCCCCGCTTCTCTGCCCTTTCACCGCAGTGCCCATTTGTCTGAATACACTTTGAGAAAACCAAGAAGCGCCAGTCCTTCATTCCAGGTTTTCTCCTGATAAAACTCACACTGTCCATTAAAGAAAGGAAGTTTATCAAGTAACTTTGGCAGACACCTAACACAGCATAAGCATGGAGTACCTGCCTTAGTTTATTCTGAGAGTCTGGACCAGCACACTCTTCCAAAGCGGTGCTGGCAAGCCAGGCGATGAGCTGATGTGTCCTCCTGTGGCGGCAGCCTGGTGCGCAGCTGAGAGCAGCTACTGTGTGCTCATCGCTCCCGTAGTACCCAAGCAAGCAAAGCTCGGACACGCAGACTCGTGCTGTTTGGTGCCATCAGTCCCTGCATTCATAGATTTAAGTCTTATCCAAGCAATGAAAAAGAACACTGAACAGAAAATAGAAGAAGTAATTTACAAACGCAGTCACGTCATTTTGGTGATGATCACCACCCTAGACTGACTACACCACCTGGATAACTGGAGATTTCTGTACAAGTTAATAACTAAACAAACTAGCTTGTTGAATACATTCACATATTATTCAAACAGAAGACTGAATTAAACCAAATAATTTGGTCACAACTCAGGAAAACACTTCAGAAAGACAAAATGTTGTTTATAAAAAGGAAAGTATCCTTTTGCAAGAGAACTTTTTTCCTCTTGAAGGAATGAAAACATCACAATGAAATGGCAAATACTAGTAAATCACCAGTGCTAAGTGACTTTTGTATGATTTCTCAACAGCAGTCAACATTCAATACAAGAGGCGAGCTCAGATTTCAAAGAATAAAATGTTCTGCACAGAGAAAGCGACTGTTTTGCAGGACGAGCATAGCAGAGGAGTATCATTACTGATGCCTCTTATTCTGCGCTTATTCAATCTGGGTGGGTGTGCCTTCTGCATAACCATCTGATGTGCGATCTTACAGTTACATTAACCAATGCCAAAATCAGTAACAAAACCTCTTAAATTAACCCATCTTTTTAGAGCAGAAGTAGGTTTTAAGTAATGATGCTGAATATAGTATATGCAAATACATGTGCCAGCTTATTTCAAGAGAATTTCAGCCATTCTCATTTATTTTTCTTAGCTTTTACTAAAATTTCAAATGGCTTGATTAAAAACCATCAAATGGTAAATTCCTAAGAACTGATAATATTTTTCCTTGCGACTGCAAAACCTGGTCACATACAGAAGTAGTCAGATACTGGTCGAGATTAAGAAACCTACCAGGATTTTATTCATCTTTTCAGTACCTCTGCATAATGTTGCACTCTTGCTAAAGCCTAACAATAGNCAATAATAGATTGCTCAATTGATTTAGCAAATCAAATTAATTGCTTCCATAAAATTTGCATGATCTTTTCTCCTTAGTTTTGCTTCTTGGAGGAGTTTATCGTATATCTACAGAAGTTAAAAGCAGCTTTCGCTGGATGTGACCTTTTCAAAACCACACACAGGAGCATCCACGTGGGCCCAGATCAAAACTCTGTCTAGCCCAGCATTCCATCCTCCTGTGCAACCCCAAGTGGGTGCCTAAAGAAGAGTAAAAATAGAGCAGCCAAGATGCTGCTCCCTTGGGGACTCCCCAGGCAAGACATGGTTTCCCCCTATTAAGTAACTCTTAAGAGCTTTCCCTTCTGTGAACTCCTCCACTACCCCTTGAACTCAAGTACACTTTTATCATCCTCAGCATCTGTTGACAAAGGGAACCTACTGCCCCTTCGTTAGGTTGACTATTTGACTATTCGTATAACATGGGACACAATGACTAGTTGAACCACTTCGTCCATGCCATCTGCTCAGTTTGTGGGGGGTTTTTTATTTGTTTATTTGTTTTAAGATTGCTACTTTGTCCACCTCTCCTCTTCACCCATCATCTCTTTCAGGCTTCAGACTCCTACTGTATTTAACTACACCTGCAGCAGAAACTATTCCTACTTTTGGTCAGAGAAACTCCATCAGGATGAACATATCCTAGTTCCATAGATTTGATTTTGGGGGGAATTTGGGGAGGCAAAGTGAGAGCGTGAGGAAAGGGAAAGTGATCAGAGTCCAAAGCTTCAGGTGGTATTTACAACACTGGCAAACTCCAGATTACCCCCAGCAGCACAGTGATGTGCCATTGCTTTTCCTATTCCTAATACTTCTTAACAGTGCTCGGGTTTTGTTTCTGAGGTGGGTTTTTTTTTGGGGGGGGGGGGGGGATGGCTGTGGGTTTTTTTGTTGTTGGTTTTGTTTTCTTTTTCTCTTGGACTGGCACTGAACTCACAAAACTCCTAACCCCATTTTCTCAGGCCTGAGCAGTATCAGCTGTTCCAGAACGCATCATTTTATATACAAAACTGGCATTATTCTGATTTTCCTGTTCTCACTTAAGTAACCCAATTTTTCCTTCTATTTTATACATAAAAAAGAATACCATTTCTGAAAAATTAACTACTATTAAAAGCTGTTTACTAGAGTAGTCGATGCTGGTAAATTTGGACAGATTAGGATTAGTTTGTGGAACTGCATAGTAATTCCCAAACTGCACAGATCTGTGAAGAAAATACATCAGATCTTCAAGTCAAACCATACATAAATACACTGTGCCTTCTGTTAATTTGGGCATTTTTAGCTAGTGCTTTACCAACTACATCCCTCACCCCAGAAAACGATCACAGCTGAGAGCATCTTGCAAACAACGGGTCATGGAGTTAAAAAGGATACATTACTGCACCATAAATCTGATGAGCATATTTCAGCGTTTATTCACAAGGCACAAGTGGCTGTCTGTAATTTAATAGCCATCGCAAAAGCAGAAGTATTTTGAACTTAGCCTCCCTTTCCCCGCCCCAGTTAAATATTTTATCATATAACACATTGGAATCCACGTCAGTTGATGTGTATCTGTACATACTGGGTTCAAAGGTGTGTTACGTGTTTACATTTGCAGGACATTTTTTCTAGAAGGGAAAGGAAAGAGGAAATATCATCTGCGTTAGTCAGCCTTCTCACTCTTGTCCCAGCGATCAGCTGCAGCAGCTTACAAAATTTTTCTGAGTCAGTTTCTGATACTACGCTCCCTCCCCGAGCAGACAGGAGCCCGGGGAGGGTGCAGTCTCTACGCCGGAGGGCAGGGCTGCTGGGAGGACCAGCTCTGCAGGAACCTCATGACATTCAATGAGGCCAAAGTCCGAGTCCTGCCCCTGGGATGGACCTAACCCCTGTGATGGGAGAGCCTGGTGGGGAGCTGGGCCTGGGGGTCCTACTGGGCTGAACGTCAGCCAGCAGCAGACCCTGGCAACGTCGGCCAACAGCACCTGGGGCTGTACAAAATGGAGTGTGGCCAGAAGGCTGATGAACCTGATCATCCCCCTTTTCCTCAACGCTCATTACGCCACATCTGTAATGCTGCTGTCTCCAGTTTGGTGCCCCACAGTACAGGAAAGACATTGGTAAACTGGAGGAAGTTGAGTGGAGGCCACCACGATGGTCAGGGCTGGAGATCTTGAGCTTGATCATCCAGCTTGTTCAGCCTGGAGAAGGGTTCTCCAGTTGGGTTTTCTTTTGTTGTTGTTAGGTTCTTCCTTTTGTTTCTTAAAGACAACAGATCTCTATCATTTAAAAGAAACATGAAAGGATCATGCCTTTGTGTGGTTAAGCTTGGCTGCTATCTAGCACTCTTCATTTCCCCCTCCCCCCCCACCCCTTCTTGTCTTCTAACTATGTGGCAAGACATGATTTCATTTAACCAGCTTCAGTGACAAGATGAAAACAACCCTGCAACCCTCCTGACATGTGCTTTATAAAAATATTTGAATTTGTTATTGCATCACCAATTACATTCTGTAGCACCCACAGCAGAAAACCTGTTAACGCTACTTTGAAGGATACTATGAGTGCTCCAATTAAGCAGTAACAACAGAGTTGAAATCTCTGAAAGCAGTGTAACAATAGTATTAATCACAGCTCGGGAGAAAAATGGCCAAAACTAGAGTTTTGTATGAAGTAGGATCCAGAACTGTCAACACACTGTTCAGCTTTACTTTCCCTGTTTACAGAGTATGGTTAACAAACTCCTGTATCCATGGAAAACTTCAAGAAGTCAGCTTCCCCCAGTATTTAAATATAGGAGCTCCTCCTATGGAGTTGTCTGTCTACAGAAAAGCTGAACAAACTTCAGCAATTTCACAGTAAAATACAATTAAAAATAATAAGATTGTGAACTTGCATATATTCTGTATAACTGATATGGAGGTAACACAAGCTTATTATTTTTACAAGTCTTTCAACTTCCAACGTCACACACAAGCACCTTTTTTGGTGATTTTTTTTTTTTCCTCATACAAAACATACAGGTTTTCTCTTTACTTTCTTTCGTAACTCACTGCTACTCAAACTGCTTTCCTCTCACTACTGCATTGTTTTATAAACTGCATTTAATCCTAGGATGTTAGGGGACTGATGTGCAATGCTTAAAACGAATACAGGTGCCTAAGATTTAGATGGATTCCCATGGGAATCCTAAAAGGTTAGAGACGCTTCTCTTAATATAAAGCAAGAGAGCACTGAAAAACATTGTAAAGGCTTTTATTAATACTGGTTTTGTACCCCCACAAAAGTTATCCCGGAGATACTGTAAGAGGATCAAAAATGAGGACTTTGAACAAATCAACACCTTTCAGCAAAAGCTACTATAACCTCCTTCAGCAAATCATTCACTTTTGTAGCATAACTATTTAAATTCCAATATAAGATCCGTGTCACTAAAGGTACCTGAACTGCTCTCGATACAACTAACACATTAATATCATTTTTTCCAGATTTGTTCAGACTCCTCCTGTACATGTGTACAGAGGTATACAACTCCAGAAGTTTTTCATTCTTACAGCAGAATCATCTTCACCAAAACAGACAAATGGTAAATCAAACACCATCAAGAGTATCATACCATAAAGGAAGTGTAAATTATTAACTGTTAAATTACTCAATAGAAAAAATGAGCAATCTCAAACATTTCTCTTAATGATCAGAAACTTCACAGATAAAGTAGAAAGATTAAATAGCACCACACCCAACACTCCATAGACTTTACACTGAAGAGTTGGAGGTAAATTTCTAGCAGGTATGGTCCAAAGTCTGGAACATATTTTATTGCCTAAAACGGTTTTACTGGAATGATTTAAAGCTTATGCAAATTAGTGACATGAGTGTGAGACATTACTCTAAGCACAACAGTTTCACAAGGCTGATAAAATACACTATTTTCATTTTCTTTACCTCTGCACAACTGTCATCAGTATTAATAAAAGTTAAACGTGTGAAATTAAAGATCTTGAAATTAGTTATAACATAAACAAAATAAATACAGCAGTTTCAATGTTTAGAATATGACTACGCTCAGGAAGATTAGCTGCTGTAATATTACCTATTTCTATAAAAATGTTCACAGCCAAAAGAGAATTTCCACGCTTACAAAGTCATAGGAACATTTCTAGAGTCATTCTGAAGTGAGGGTGCTGCGCTTTTCCATTTCAAGGGAAGTGTCACTAGGAAACTCAGTTACCACAATAAAAGCCTATTACAACCACATGTGTAAGAAATGTTATTTCCCTGCATGTAAGGGGAGGGAGGGGGAAGCATCATTCATTGTTCTAATTAAATTTTGGTTAAATGGTTTGCATTTCACCTTTCAAGACCCAAAAGACGCCCTCTTTTATTCCTTTCATCTCAACTTGAATTCAAAGACAATTTCTTAAACCTTTATGCCCCAGCCTTTGGAGCAATTCGACTCTTCAGTCACACAGGTGTAAGCTGGAGACATCACACAGGTGTAGGTTTTGGGCTAACTACTGTCATACTTCTTGCACTGAAGCACTTGGCTTTCATCCAGTCCACAACTTTCTATTCTACACAAAATAAAAAGGCAGGAAAGGGTGGTTCTGTGTTGTGTTTTATTTTGGTTTTTTTTTTCTTTTTTTGAAGCCAAACTAGAACTAGGTTTTTCAACTCATTAAAATGTGTGTTTCTTGGAAAAAAAAAATCAGTACAACAAATTCAGGTTCTGCTCCATCATGCACTCTTACTAAAAGCATGAAATTCTTGGGCAAAAAAGTTTTCAAGAAGATTAGTAACTCAGCAAATGCATTAGATATGGAAGAAGACCCAAGTGTGAGTTCAGTTCTATCAACAGCAAACACCAGCTCTGAGCTACCTGATCACAAAACGACTCGCACTGTCTCTCTCTCTGACAGTGTGAGCCAATTTGTGGGCAATTTGTCTCTCTCTCTCTTGACTCTGCCTCCTTTGAGCAAAATACGGCAGCTCTTCCCAAAGCACAAAATGGGATACAAGTCCCACCTTAAGCTTCCAGGTAAGTCCCTTGCCTGACAGTTCAAAGATCTGAACGTTACTGGCAAAGCAACCCTAAAAAAAAATCCTCCTAAGATTGAGAGGTGGTACTGCTTTCACAGTTAGAGCTCTCAAAAAATCAGATTTTTAAGAGCACTGACAACAATCCTCCAGTCAAAAAGCTCATCTTTTCAGTGGTTTCTATGCAGATTCAATGATCTATTCAGCAGTGGTAACATTCATCCCATAGAACAGAAATTTCACTTTGCCTGTGTTGACCCTGCAGAAGAAAGCACCCTGAGCAGGAAACACAAGTGGAATCAGGAAACCCGGCATATTCCCCAGGACTAGACAGGAAGAACATGAAAGTCATGAGAAACTATCAACTTATATTAAAAAAAAAAAAAACCACCAAAAAAACACCACAAACAAAACCCAACACCCAAACACACAAAAAAACCCCAAACCAAACTATTTTCTAATTAGAAACTAAAATCTACAGTTGTTTTCCTACCACATGAAGAATGGGAAGTTGCTAAAGCACTGAGCATGGAACTGGAAGAAGCTATGTGCGCATTAAACCCCTATCTGCTACTGCTTTGATGCTATTTTCAGAGACCCTATTATACCTGCACATTTAGTGGTTGCGCCCAAGAAGACAAATGAGGCAACTTCATCACTGAAAGGAAGGCACTGGCGTTATTGTAATCCAAACTATGGGATAAAGAAGGTAGGTACTAGAGGATGCTCTGTGTTTGGCTTAACGCGGTGTTAGAAGGCTTCCTTTTTGAGATGGTTGCTTAGTAAGGGACAATAGTTGTGATATGGCAGGTAGTGATTCTGTATGTATGCTTAAAAATAGTTTATGTTGGTAGAATGGGTATAATTATTCATTCTTATTTAATCAGAAGAAATGCCCATGAAATGTATCCTGCTCCAGATGGATGAAGAGATGCAGAATATATACTTAGAACCGCATCATTTAGTGACTATTTAATTTTCTCAGGCTTTATTTTAAAAGCTTCTAATCTCTGAAAAAACTTTTTTTGTCATATTTTAAATTCAGAAAGTATTATCTCTGAACTGAAGTAGAGAGCCTGTCTCAAAAACTCAGCTTCTGAAAAGCATGAACACAGGCATGAACATGACAGGTAACAGTTGTTACTTCTCTCCGGTTGGCTCTCATTACATATGCTACAGAAAACACGGTATTCGAATTTTTCCAGGGTTGCTTTTTGCTTTTGGAAATAATGAAAATAATTGTGCTAAAGAAGCAGTCAAATGCTAAGTTAAAACTACCCAAGGGTTAGAAATGCCAGGACCAGAGTCAGAGCTCTGTTATTTCATCTCATGTACGCACTTAATCCCACTTCAGCAAGACTTCTCTGACAGCCTTTTCTGTTTGCTTTATACGATGTACACTTCATTTAGCATACAGGATTGATAATCAACACGTGAAGAAGTGCAGAGCAGCAAAATGTTAGAAGGCCTTATCCAAATACCAAGTTCTGCAAGGTGTTGAGACACCTCTAGCTATCTTTGGAGAAAATTTTTGAGTCTCATTCAAGACCTAGTCTAAATATAACCCAGTAGTAATAATATTAATAGAAGCCAAATCTTTTGATTTGATATTTTATTGAAGAATAAAATTAATATAGTAAAACTTCAACATCAGGACTCAGGGCCTTGCAGTATCTTTAAAAATGTTTGTTATTTAGAATTAAGGCAGTGAATTGTTTCATAATCTTTTTGCTTAGTTTAATATTTTCATCTATTAAACCACCATTGTTTGGATTTATTATTGGTATTTAATGAGATTCTTTAAGTGGATACCTCATTTTACAGAATTAGAATTTTTTTCAGATGGAAGAAATAATTTGCTTGAAAGACAAGACAAATTCTAATTATGCCATCCATCTGATTGTTCAGGCTGCCTCCTTTAAAACTGCTAATTGGGATAACGCATTCCATCAGAATAGAAGTTTGGTTTGAGCCAACTCTCACTTTTAACTCCCTGGCATGATTTTACTAAGAACCCTTCCACAGCTGGGAACAACTGGGTGTGTCACCTCTGAAGAGCTGGGTAAGGAAGTGCTTAACATTTTTAAATAGTAACCATGCTGACAACTGAGAGTCACTAAGCTCTTATTACACTCTTACTTTGATAGAACTAAAAAATAATCAAATGAAGTATTAAGACAACCTTTCATTACTATAAAAAAAAAACCCAAAACCAAAACAAACACAAAAAAACGCCAAAAATCAAAACAAGCTGCTGGGCTTTAAAATAACATCTCCTCTAATTAAAAATAATAAAATCCTAGGCTAAAAAAAAATATCAAATATACTGAAAGAACTGAAGAGGGACACATATGCATTTACACAAATAACTAGCCACGAAACAAGAAGATATGCACATGACTGCCATACATGGTATGCGAGGAATAAATCCATCTGGATAATCTTTATTGGAACACATGACACATTACTGTACTGTACCATTGAACAATAACTTCTGCAGATTTACAGAAAGACTGAACTATAAATCTCAGACGTTAATCCACACTCCCATTTTCTTTGGCAGACAAGAAACCATCGATGCCAGTATATTTTTCCACATTACCCGACTACTAAGCTCATCGCTGATCTGGCAAAGCATAAAGTTTGCAAGGCTTTGAACAGCAACCGGTAATTTTAACCGGCCCTCTTCACACAAACTTCTACACAATAAAATTTTAAGGAGCTTTTTCTTTGCAAAAAGGATAATCACATAATCACTTGGAACTGAGAGTCTGGATATTTAAGAGGATTCTTGCCTCTCCTGTCCCAGATCCTTGTAGTAATTACAGAGGAGGGTTTCACATTATGCCTGCGCATCATCTCAGTTGCAACAGAAAACAAAATACAAGTGAAAGTTGCAACCTCCTTACCAGATAAGAAGATTATTTTCTTAGTACAGCTTCTGGCAAGCCGTGAGGAACCAGGGTCTTTACCTTAACCCAGGTGACACAAGAACATTACAACACGTACAAATAAAGAGTTTTGTATTTCTTAATGGCTTGACATTATTGTTGATGAGACAGAAAGACAGAGCGCTATCAGCAAAGGTACAGAGAAAGGCAGCAAGCACACCCAGAAATGAGGTACGAGGAGAAAATAACTTTTCCTGCTGGGAAGGGAGCCTGCCCAGGTGCGACAGACAGGACAGCACTCTGAGATGCCAACAGCCTGAGGACCTATGAATTCCCACAAGGCAAGAAGGAGGTGGTACCACACACAACTGTTGGGCAGCAGGGACAGGAGGAACAGAGGGAACACCTCTTCACACAGCATCATCATCCTCAGATGGGCAGCATTCCTCCTGCAGGACTTCCCCAGCACCTGAGGCATTGGGGCAATTAGCCAAGACTACAGGAGGCCAAGCGCAGCAGGGACAGAGATGCAACCTCCCAGCCAGTGCCAAAGACAGACCCACCTTTGCAATGGTTCCTCTTCTCTATTTTCCACATACAAGGCAAATTAGGCATTTTTTAATGCCCGGCAGTACATACGTGTATCCTATCAGCACACTGTCCTCAGCCATCCCAGCCTGAAAAGCTGACTGTTTAAGCAACTGTTTATTTAATCTATTTTGGGTAGATAAAAAGCACGCGCTAACGGTGGTGTAACAGCAGAACACAGCAATAGTGCCGAGATGTCAAAATACACACTGCTTCAGGCACACGCTAATGTTATGCTGTACAACCTATCGCAGCTGGTTTAAGATGTAGGCAATTAGCCTCAGGTGACAGCGGGAAAATGAATTTGCTTAGGAATGTTAGAAAGCCAAAAATGAAATGCAATCTTTTATAAAAATCAGCATATAAAAAAAAAAGTTTTCCCTCTTTGTGACAAGAAATGATTTACTTTTAATGCTGAGTCCACGGTTAACAGAGGATAACACAAAAGCGACACATGAAACAACATCCCTTTTCTGAGGCCTGGCATCCTACAAGTTTTGAAGAAATTTGTAATTCAGCTTGAACATATGAAATTCCTTATTTCTATTAAATAACAGTAATTAAAAAATATATCAGATAAAGTTCCAGATCAGACAGCATTTCTCTTCTGACACACGTATGACTCTCCCTGGAAACCCTCTGAAGACCAGCTTGCCCTCTGGGTAATCAAGTGACGCGTAATTAACTTTTCAATTGAGAAAGTTATCTTCATGTAACTTATTTCCTTCATTTTTTGGAATAAAACTTCCCTCCTGTCTCTCCCCAAACTCCTAAACAGGGCAAAATGTGCTAGCATAGTTAGGTAACCACTTTACAGCATGCTCAGATACAGAAGTTTTGAATTACTCTATAAGCATTTTACACACACTGTGGGACTGTCATATGATATGTAACGTGTGGAAAATCAAACTTACGCTGAAACAAATTAAAAGAGCATGGCTATACTGCTGGCAGCTCTTTCAACTCTTAACCCAGACCCTTTCCACTGCTGCCCATAAGAAGTGCTCAACAGTTAAATCTGGATTTTTAAAAACCACTAATTAATCCACTGCTGAGTAGGTATGATGTAAAAACCCCATTGCCTTATGACGACTTCAAATTTCAGCCTCACTCGGCTCCTGGAGCTGGGAAGGGAACTGGTGGAGCTGAAAGGACCCAAAAAAACCCTGGTTACAGACCCTCTGGATGCATTTCATGGCTGACCTCGCTCGAGCACCGCGGTTAATGTAGGGACGAGCTGGACAACGTACCTTGCACAACCGCTTGTAACTCAACCTCCCCGGGGTTTCAGCTTGTCGCTATTGACGCTGCTGAAGACCAGCTCCTGCCCTCTTCCAGCCCTTCCCAGCTATACCCTTCGAGCAAACCTCCACCAAAATAACTTTAGCAAGGGTTTTGCGGATAGTTAAAGCATGGCAGAGGTTACCAACCCTCCAGCTTTTGGCACGACACAGGAACGAGCAGGGAGAATATGGGCATCCTGGAAAGGCGCCAAGTCCCTAAACACCACATTAGCGAGAAATTACGTTTCGGGTATGAGTCAAAGATTGGAAAACACATTGCCATCTCAAGTATCAGACCTCAAAACGGTATGAACTTTCATTCTGAAACCAAGCAGAGAGTATGTCAACATGCTACCACCTGATCCACCTACAAGAGATTTCTTTCTAATTAAAGCAGTTATGTGTCATTCCACAATATTTTTTTTCCCTTGTATTTACAGAATGATTACTGCCTATTCCTCTTTGATAAAACTGGTAATTTAAGACAGGAATCAATTCTTAATGTTTAACCTGACAGATTTCCAGCAAAACTCACTAAAGCTTTTTTTTTTTTTTTTTTTGCAACTTAACAATAAACTCACCCTTTGTACCAACATAATAAGAAACAGCTAATACTGTAACAAAGCAAGATACCCAAGACCATATTTTTCCATGGCACATTTATCTTAAAACACCTGTTAAGTGTCTATATAGACACTTATAGACACTATATAGACGCTCCACCTGAATCTCTCAGAAACTAGTAATAAAACTCGTATTAGGAGACACAGCAGTCCTGAAATTTGAGAATCCACTAATTATATTTCAGAACCAAACCACTGCTATTTCACAGGAAAACTCTCTTCTCTGTAAACACGACAAATACCCTTTGTGCAATTCAGTACTTGGTTTCTACTCACACACACATACTCCTTGACAGGAGTTGTGACATTCAGTGACAAACACCTGATTAATATTTGGAGTGGCAGGACCAGTGGTCCTTTAGGAACACCGAACCCAAGCTCAGAGCCATTCAGATAAGTATCAGAAGTACCATCTCAGCCTTTCGGATTTTACTTTGGTAATCTCAAAGCATAAAGGGAAGTGATGCTTTCAATATCATTTAACAGCTAATTTTGCTCCAAGTTTACAATAACCTGAAAAGCTTCCATCTCATACATTAAATGCTGTAAATATTCATTAACAATTAGTTTGCTTGTAAGGCATAGTACTACTTCATTTTTTAAATTAAATTTATGCAATCTTATCTACCAGCCTTAACAATGCTTAAACCCTCACGACAATATTCAGAACTCAGATTAGAAGAAGAATTTTCCATAGGCAAACATTAAAAAAAAAAAAAAGACACTGAAACAGCTTAGAGGGAGAAGGAGAGGGAAAAAAACAAAACCAGAAAACTCACTTGACTGTAACTCGATTGGACAAATCCTGGAGATCTCCTGGGTGAAAAAGCTGAGCTTCTTTCAGTCCAATATTTTCGCACGCTTTCAGAAAAACATTTATATTATCCTGCGAAGAGAAGTAGAAAGCAGTTGCTTAGTTAAAAGCACTAAGCAGGTTTTGCAAGATGATTAGTGCGAGCCTTTAAATGTCAAAGTCCAGCTCACGGAAATAATCCTGAAAAAGCAATCTTCTGGATCATAAACGCAGGTCGTTTCTCATGCGCACGGACAGGCTGGGTTGCGATCCCGGTGACTGAGGGGTACGTTAAAGATTACCTGGCATAAGGCAGCGGCGAGCCAGTAGGCAGCAATCTCCACTTTGATGTCAGCTCTGCTCAGCAAACAAACGCCCTCTTCCTAGCTTTGCACGACAAGCCTCACCTCTTGCCTTTAAAAATAACTCCAGCTACTGACATTCACCACCCAGAAACTCTTGGCAGGGGAGGAAGAAGAGGAGGGACGCGCTGTTTCTATGCTCACAGACCGATGAGGGAATACTGCACCTGGAGTCTGGGTTTGGTTGCTGAGCAAAGCTCCGGAGAGACAGAAACCAAATCGCATTCAGCTCTGCTGCTTCCTTACTTGGGGGGTTTTCCTCTCCTTTGCGTTCCCCACTCCTTCCACTCCACACACCGCCCCCCCCAGCTCACACCGATATAAAACAAAATATAGGTGCGGTGGATTACAGCACCCACTCGCTGCACCTGCTGCAGATCAACCGAACGGCAAGAGCAAGGTTACGAAAATAAAAATAAATCCAACGATATAGAGAGAGATTATACAACTTGTGATCTCTTTCCACTTCATAAACAATAGGCAAGAAATTCCTTCTCGTTAAGGCGGAATGCTATCAACAACAAAAGAATGTGCCCTCTTGTGCACTTGCTCCCTTCAGCTGGGAGCCACAGGAAAAGGTACACAAAGTTACTTAATCCATAAGCTACACTCAGCCCTGTCATTCGAAGGGTTTATAAGTCAAGGCACTGGCATCAGAGTTTTACAGTATGGAGAAGCTCCGCTTCACTAATTTAATACACTTCAAACTTTTTTAAAAAAAAAAAAATATATTCACTGGATCAAACAATTATTCCATTATTTAAAATTTATTTAAAAAAATCCATAGAGAAAACAGCAGCTGCTTCTAATACAGACTTTAAAAAGTAAAACAAATACTTAAAAAAAAGTAAAGCAAACCCAAGAATCCCCACAACCTTCTGTTTTGAAGGTCCCTAGGATTCTAGTATTTCTTATCAGTCTGTAAACACGGCTTTATTCAAGGAAAATATTTGAACAAGGTATTCCCCATGCAGGCTGTGGGTGCCGCGTTACTACATCTGAAAGATCGCAAGTGTCTCATGCTGCGAAGGTTATGCCCCAAAGCCTTATTGAGGGGGGCTGTTCTGCTGGGGTAGGGGGAACAACCTGACAGTGATGTGATGGGGGACATGACATGGTGGTGGATGAGCAGAGGGGGCTGGGAAGGATGGAGGACAGGCAACCTCGCCTCTGCCTTGGCACCAGCTCCTGCAGTACCCAAGGGGCTGCCGGCACAAGTGGCCAAGGTAGAGGTTCATGCTGGGGATGCAACCTCAGGAGAGGCATTTACTTTTCCTTTCCATGCAATGCCCCTATAGGGAAGGCTGGCTAAATACGGCATTTTTAGTCAATTAATAATGGAGTGTCACATTAGCACCAAAAACCCAAGGGACTGAAAAGGTATCATTTCTTCTGCATGCAAGGGACCACGGGTTGAAGTCCCATTGAGAGAAGGAGAGGAACTACTTGTTAAACAATAAGAAACATGAAAGTATTAGGTCAGTATTTGGGGGGTCTGAGGAGTCCAAGACAAACAGGCAGGGAAGGCAAAGGAAGAAAGCAGCAGAGCAGAAGAAACAAGTAGTTGCAAGGTAATGAACAGAACTGACACCAACACCAAGGCAATGTGCCCCGATTGGTCTGACCAGGCACCAAAACTCAAGAGTAAACTCCCAAACCTACAGGTTATGTCAACTGAACTGCAGAGAATGAGCACATTGTGCAGGTAAACAAGGAAGAAGACTCAGAGATTTAGAGAAATGGATGCTGCCTACACCCTGAGTGCAACGAAAACAAAGCAGTGGCTGCTCAGCTGCACAACCACCACCAAACTTGGGAGTACGAGAGAATCAGTTTTGAAGGTGTCACAGAAATTAAACCTATCAAGCACCAACATTCTGATAAATAACACAGCCCCTGAGAACATCATCACCAACATGAGTCAAGACCTTCAGACAATGGTCAGAGGCAGGAGGAGATAACATGGGAGGCAGAACACAGCTAGTCACGGCACTCATCGGTGTGCAGGATAAAACATGGTTCAAAATCCACCTCCCCCCAGCTCCAAAGCCAGCAGTTTGATCATGCCTGCCATCTCACAGGTCACTGCCCCAACACTAGCTTTCCTCCAGTCAGGGCCTGGAATTCACCCCTAGAGCATCAACGGAGGTTAACTCAAAAGGCTACTGCTCAGGTTTGGATATTGACACAAAAAGGTAGAATTTCAACAAACCAGCACTTCTAAATATTGTCCTTGCCAAGTTATTCTTGACCATCCCTAATCATCGTAGTAAATCACAGAAGCTACAGGTCTTGAAATAGCTAGCAGCCTTTTTAAACCATACCAGAATAATGAACCTGAAAATGAATTTTAAATAGCACCACAGAAATAAGCAGGAAAAAAAAAATGACAAGCTATCAACCTTGCAATTAGATTTATCATTAGAAATGTGAACGTGAACATTGTTCGGTGATTAATGCACTCAAATATAGAAGCCATCACGCTATTCCTTTTACCAACATAACTGTACTTTAATAAGACTAATGGTTGTTACCACTTCAGCTCCAAAGGGTATACTGCAATCTGAATCTCACCGTACTCCACAAAAAGGATTCTTTTTAAACATTCAGAACTCAAAAACCTGGAGAAGCCCAACATACCAGGCCTATCTCCTGGTGACCACAAGTCACCCAAGCAGCGTGCTTGAGAACAAAAGGGTTTCATGCCTGTGTCTACACCCCCACCTCTGCCACCAAGGGGTTCCCAATCTCTGTAAACGAGGGCAGGCTGCTTAAACTTCAGAAAGGTTCAAATTAGCAGAGCTGCAGAGAAGGAGGTGTATGAGCAGAAGGAGAAGACAAGGGACCTATATAATGGAGAGAACTGGAGAACTCGGTTCCTCTACACCAATAAAATGGAGCATGAGAGGCAATACTGCTGCCATCTACCAGCACAAGGAGAGCAACATGAGGAGAGAAGAGCTGCCCAGTCCGAAAGCAAGGATCCATGGTCAGGCAGATCAAATACATTTATGCAGAAAACATAAGGTTTTTGACCATTAAAAAAAGAAAGCTTCTGAATTGAGTAACAGGGACAATGGGGACAAAAATCAACTAGATGATTTTAATACAGAGCTTGATCAATGCATTTCTGTGAGCATCCGAAGTTAGAATTAGCATCATACAACCACAGGTCTTAAATCACAACAAAAATAAAGCCTAAAGCCTTAACCACAAAATTCAAATACAATTCCCTTATGTTATTACTACTTCCAAGTGTTTTGGTGGGAGGAGGTGGAGAGGTTGGAAGGAGACTGGAGGGGGACTGCTTTGGGTTTTTTTTTTTCCCCAGACTATTGCATGATAAAACAACAGAGCATTTCAGATGCTCCCAGCACGACTTGAGTTTCTCACACACCTAAGAGACTTACATTAAACGCCCACCGCGGAACGCTGACTAGGTAGAGCTATTACCTTTCAGCGTTTCACTTTTGCCTCAAACTTCAAAGTAAACCGCACCCAAAAACTCTGCACAGTTGTAACATGGGAGAGACGGAGCCGGCAGCGGGAAGCAGGTCATCCACGAGCAGGCATTTAAATACCACCGTTTGGAGGAATGGCAAACGATACCGCACGCTTTCAGGCATGCAGCTGCCTTTCTGGTCCCCATGGGGCATTCGCTAGCCACAAAACCCTTCCCTCTACCTGTTGCTAAAGCATCCCCCTCTAACCAACACTGAGAAGGAGACAAGATGGCATGGCCCATACTGAAAGTGAGACTGCAGTCCGTGCCCTCCCTCCAATGTCCTAGCAGAGCAGGGTTGCCTTTCTCACTCCTGAAACCTCATGGACGTGAGGAGAGGAAAGAGCTGAGTGCTCCTTGTCCTTCCACTCCAGCTCTCACCGTCGCTCCTGCTCCTAGGCAAGGGGCAGGGGGGCTGCACCAGAGCTCTACAGCTCCAGCAGGTGAATGGGGTAGGAAGGGCAGGGCTGCTGCTGCATGGCTCCTCATTCCCATCGCCATCCTCCAGACCACAAAGAAGAAAGAAGCCAGTCACTGTGGGGGAAAACATGAGAATATGGACACCTTCCNCGCTTCTGCTCCTAGGCAAGGGGCAGGGGGGCTGCACCAGAGCTCTACAGCTCCAGCAGGTGAATGGGGTAGGAAGGGCAGGGCTGCTGCTGCATGGCTCCTCATTCCCATCGCCATCCTCCAGACCACAAAGAAGAAAGAAGCCAGTCACTGTGGGGGAAAACATGAGAATATGGACACCTTCCTTTAAAAAAATAACAATTAAGTAACTAAAACAGTTGGTGGATCAGGACTGGCAGTGGTGCTGTGTCTGCAACTGTTATCGGGTCCTAATGTATGTCACCATGGCAAGAACTTAAGACAAAGATAATGCGGCACTATGAAAAGGAAGACAAACATATAGCACTGGTGCGGTGGTGGTGGGGAAGTACATAGATTCCTCAACACCTAAAAACACAGGGGAAAAAAGAAAGGGCACTTCTAAAATGGAAAAAAATAGCATGAGCAACAGGGAAATGAGGGAAAAAGACAGTAGACATGCAAAAACAATCAAGAAAGTGTTGACCTTAAGTAGAAACAAAAAAATCCAAACAATCTGAGAAGGGACATTTTTAAAATCTCTAAAGTGAAAGAGCATGAAATAAAAGGTAATTAAGAAGAGAGGTCTCCATATAAGAATGTGTAAATAAATACCATCTTATTTTGACTACTTGTGTGCAACGTAACATCACCCTAAATTTGGCTTGTATATTTGAGCTGGAATTTAATTTAAAAAATAAATCCCTCATTATCATTATTATCTGGGAGGGGCACAAATATTCATTTAAACAAGTGTGTAAATACATTTGCTTTCTTTAGGGCGCAGTCATGCAGTGTGGTAAGTCTTCTCCCTAGTTAACTGTTTCTCTGAAACCCTACGCACGCACCAAAACACAGCAAGATCTCGTAGGCATACAAGTTATGGCACATCTTTCAATTCAGTTGGCATCTGGGAGAAAAACAATTTAATTAACACGGTGTTTTTCTGTTTTTCCTGGCTGCGTCAGCCAACAGATGAAGACAGTCCGTTGTCTCTTACTCTTATGCAAATACCCATGGTTTCAGTTAAAGCCTTTACCTCTACTGCTATTCAGCTTCTGGTTTGGGGTTTTTTGTTGGGGTTTTCGGGTTTGTTTTTTTTTTTTGACACACACACACACACACACACACACACACCCCCCCCCGAGTATGAAGGGGAAGGATGGGAACATAATTTCATAAAGGCACCCAATGCTCCCAGGACCGTGAAGCCTGTTTGCATGGAAGTATTACAGCATCATCCAGACTGTGACTTGGTGCCAGAAGTTGTTTTCAATTTCCAGGCTCCCAAAAAAAAGGAAAGAAAAAAACACTCTGCACCTACAGTGCCTAGCAACAAAAACTTTTGACATTTTAGGAAGACAGACTGATGAATTTTTTTGGCTACAGAACTCAAATATGATCTATTCAGATGATTTTCAAACAGGCATGCTTCTTAGTACTACATTTATGAAGCCATTTGGAGTCATTTTGAAAGCTTACACTGTATCTCCTTCAGCTCTGCATTCACGAGAAACCCTCCTTAATGGCAACTGTGTTCCCTTAACTAAGGGCCTATTTCCATTACAAGAAGAGGTCTTTTTTAAAAGTAGAAAATGCTTTTCATAGATGCAGTGTTATACCACTAAATCCAGCTCAAATCAGTTTAATACAGAATTTAGAGCTGCGTTTTTCAGCAGCATCACTGCACAGCTACGCGTTGTTTATACTCGGAGGTGGGGTAAGGCAAGAAACCTAGAGCAGGAGCTCGTTGAACGAGTCAGGTAACTTGCTCTTCCTCGGAGGTACGTTTCGGTTATTAGCGCTGGCTGTGGGTGGGGGCAGAAAGGGCGAGGGGGAGAGCAGGGAACGGGGCTGAACCAACCTTGTGGTCTGACCACAGGCCTGGGAGCCAGGAACTCCCAATTACCACTTTGGCCTTGCACCTTCGGATGATCAGTGCCCGTCACCTACTCGTCCCATCTGTAGACTGCGATCCCAGCTCCTACAGCTCTCCGTATTTCTCTGAAGGCTGCTGACAGGTTTGACCTTGAACTGAAAGGAGGAGGAGTGGGTGGAATAGCTAAACTACTTTTTTTTCCCTCCCTTTTTGGGCCAAAACCTAAAAATAATAATTAAAACTATCATCCTGCAGGCATATTTTGATTTAGAGTGACCTCAAGGCTTCTGTTTGGTAAATTATCCCACCTATAACAGCGTGCACAGAGCACTGTATTGGCCAAAGATCAGAAACAGTGCTAATTGCTTTGCCACTCCCCTCCGTGTGCCCTTCGTTGTTTTTCCACATTAGGTAAAATAATAAATTACTGTGATCGCTGACACAGGGATTCCCTGCCCCAGCTCTACGCACGATTACAGACACCAACTCTTTAACGATTCACTTCCACCTTTCCTTTCAAAAAGCAGGTACTCCTGCTGCCAGAATGCAGGAATGAAACTTTATGTATAAACTCTCCCATTTCCTTGGTGCTCCCAGTATCAGTAACTGTAAATCATCACGTTCCCCTTCACCATTGCAATTCACGAGTCTCAGGGTTCAACCATTATGGAAAGCACGTTCTGAAGCAGCCTTAGATAAGAACCATTCTGGGTTTGGACAGAAAGGCCCATCCATCTCCCAAACCCCAGCTCCATCTGCGATGACCATAGCCGGTCATCAGGGACCTCTGTAAGACCAAGGTGTGTGTTGAAGAATCTTCCCCAGAGTTTGTTCCTCAGCTCCTGGCACTGCCCACCACCACGCGTAATGGCCAGCAGAAGACCTCCGCCCAGCGCAGCCCATTGCCTGCAACCTCTTGCAGCACTGAGCTCCACAGCTTCTTTCCAGCAGGACTAATGGGATTAAGGAAAAAACACCACAAAAATTAATGGGCTTTTTTTGATGCAGGACTTCCGCGTTGACAGTTTTCGAGGTCCTTGACACAGGAAGGGATCAACTGTCCCCAAGGACTCGAAATCCCTCCCAGGCCCATGTCTCTTATTGCGCTACAGCGTAACCTTTGCTTTGACATTACAGCCATATATTACAGCAACAACGTGTACCGAATGAGCCTTTTATTGATAAGAGAGACTGAACACCAGGTTGTAAACTGTAGGTGAGTTTCTGGGATGTCACTGGTATCAAATAAGGCCAGCTGGAAAGGAGAAGGGCAAAAGTACAGCACGTGGGCACCCTGAGCAGACATGCCTTGTGAATCGAGAGAGCCCTCTGTACTTCACAGCTTCATCACATTTTGGACAAAACAAAGGGAATTTAGCTCACCGACTCGCAGGCATTCTTACTGTAAAGAAAGTATAGGCTGGAATAACCATCCCAGGCTATTTCCGTGTTTAGACAAGCCTTAACTTTCCCACCAGTTACTTGCATTCCAGTCAAAGTCAAGGAAAAAAAAACAAAATAATAATAATAAAAAAATAATAATCAAGTGATGTGCTTTTCACCCCGAATGGTTTATACAAAACAGACTTTACAAGCGAAGTGTATAAAATATTCCAGTGCCAAGTCACCCCACTACACAGAACTGGAATGACAGTAATCCACTTAAAGGTGAAACTCCCCTGAAGCCTAATGAGTACTAAAAGAAGTGAAGACCTCTTGTTCTCAAAACACGAAGTTTTGGCAGAGCTTGCTTCCCCCCTCCTTTTTTTTTTTTTAAATTTTTTATTTGTATACACAAGTTTTTCTGTTTTGCTCACACAGGTTAACCATTTGATATAGATGACATTCACCCCTCTATACACAGGGCTTGAAACAGAGCAAGTTGTCTCAGATCCTCAGTTCTCGTAGTCCCTGATTTTTAGGTTACGATTTAGCACTTCACTCTTCCTAAAAGAGAACTTGGAAGTTTCCTCTAACTTTGCTTACTTCAGAAGCCAGACATCGTTTGTTTCTCAGGAGGATGAGCATCCTACTACCCTATTTAACCCTTGCTGCCCTACGTGGGCTCACCCCACAGTGTAGAGGAGCTCCCCCTGCACACCCCACTCATTGATCTGGGCTTGGAGATGATCTGCCTCGCAGCCCATGTGAAGTCCCACATTAGTGCCAATGCATTTGGCAGTATTTGGTACTGGCACCGTGTTTAAAAGCTCTTTTGCATACATCACTGGAGGTGGGTGATTCAGCATGGGCACACGGGCGCGGAGGTGTTCAGACAGGCATTAAAAGATGTGGTATGAGGATTTCGTATCAAACAGAAGAGCAAGTAGCATGGCTGTACAGCTCCAGCACTGATACCGCAGGGGGGAAGAAAAAAAAAAAAAAAAAAGGTTATCACTGCTGCAATTAACATCTACTTTCTCTGGAAATTGCCATGAATTTTAAGCACCGCACATCAATAAATATTTGACAAGCCAGAAAGAAATGCGCTGTAGTGTCCAGCTTGTGAAGATTTAACACAGATAAACACCGACTGCTGCAAGAAATCTCAAAACCACACTTCCTTGGCAAAGGGAGGAGAAATCAGATTATAAATGTCTCAAGTATGATTTAAGGTGTGTACCTTTTCTACGTGGTTGACCTTTTTTTTCCAGTTAGGAAGGAATGTTTCTTTACAAACACAGAAACAGTCATCAGTTATTTAAGGAAATAAAAATAGCATACAAATGACAGAGTATACCACAGACTACAGCTGATTGAGTTGATAAATGGAAATTTTTTGCAGTTCGTTTGGCAACCGTATTTATGTATTTTGTTAAATGCTGGCAAGTTGAGGCAAAAAGGATCATACTTTTTCAGAGCTTTGGTTTAGAGCAGGAGGAGGGATAAAAAATTTCCACATTAGAAAGTTCTTGCTGCCAATCATATTACTTTACAGTTAGTTCACAAGAATTTTTAAATTAATTAATTCGCATTTTGACATCCCAGTAACACGCTGGAAGCATCCGTTTGGAAGACATGATCTCATTTAAAGCAGCTCCAAAATAATACCTTTGATTCACGCAGATCAACTAACAGGCACAGCAGTTGCTGTCCCCTGACAAGACACGAGAGCAAGGAGTTGAACCACCATTTCTTGGGGGCTGCACCCATATAATTTCTCCCCAAGTATGTCTGCTAGATACATTTCACTTCATCATCACCCACCCAAAACCTGTCAAGTTCAGTCCAGCATCTGGGTTTCATTCTGCCTGATCGAAGTCTTGAGCAGCTACTAAAAATGTCACAAAGAGTTTGCATCAACCTCCCCTTTCCCCACACCCTACATTTCAAAGTGTTTAGGCAGCAACAGAAAACAATTAAAGGAAATTCAGAGCTAAGGCTGAAACGTACCATATGTTTTCAAGCAGAAGGGCACAAAACATCAGTAAACCACTGCCGAGATTACATACTCCCACTATCAGGCACTGAAAGACTACAGAACAATGTCACCTCTAACTATTAATAACCATACTTCCTTTCTAGCACACAGCCCTCTTTTCTTAATTGTCTAACAGAGGTATTTCCATACAAGCCACATTCCTCTTTCCCATAAGACAGCAGAAAGAGTACCAGAAGTGATTTATAGTTCCACATACATTCCTATCAGGTCTTGCATCACTCTTGACATTCGCTAATTTATAGTTTTAGGTTTTCAGAACTTAGGTCAGGTGTAATTTTTTTTTTCTTTTTTTGTTCACAGTATACTTTATGAGAGAATTGGACTGAGAGTCAAAATTTCACCCCTACCCTACTCTGACTTACTGATTGACCTCAAGAAAGCCATTAAAACTCTCTCTCTGCCCATGCCCTGCTCTCTTCAGGTATCGAAGTGAAACCATGGTAAAGAGCTCTTTGCTAAGTACTCTGAGATCTAATGCTTTACAAACTTTTTATGTAAGAGTAAAACTTTTCTTAAATTCTTAAGCATAACGATCAGATTTTTAAAATGCTTCATAAATTTACAAAGACAAAAAAAAGTCATAATTTTTTTTTTTTTAATCAGGATTTTCGTCCCCCAGTTTGTGTGCCCATCATTTTCCCAAAATTGAAGCAACATCTGCTTAGGAGTTTGAAGTAATGGCAACTGAAACGTCTGAATTTTACAACGGAAACACACATGCTAATTTCCAATTGCATTTTTTGTAGTACTGGCAAAATCTCACTAAAATTCATTAAGTAAGAAATTTAACATGTTGATCGTTACATTTAAAATACCATGCTGTGTCACTTGCCAGGTGAAAAGATATTTTCTCAGAATAATATAAATTCTTTTATGTCCAGGAAACTTGTTTGAGCACTTCAGCTGGACCACTGATCAAAGAAAAAAGTTTCCCCTCCCATGTAATTGTACTTGTCAGAATGAAACTAGATATTTAAGGTGTACCCTAGTCACCCATTTGGTAACAGTCAGGTAGAAGTCCTCATCTGGTTGAAGTGCTTTTAAAAATCTGAAGATGTTACTGCATGCACTTAAGCCAATGCAGTAAACATAACACTGTATGTTAAAATGCTTTTCGGTATTTAATGAAACTGTATCATTTGCCAGAGCAGACAGGTTTCAAGCTAAGATAATAACGGGCTGAAGTATCTGNAAAAAAAAAAAAAAAAAGACGACGACAAAACCACAGAAAATATGGTACCTGAAATTGCCTGTTTGTTTTTTAGGTACAGTAAAATATGATCACTTGAAGTTAGGCTGTCCTTCTGTGCAATTACCATTTCTTTACTGAAAAAAAAAAAAAAATAATCACAGAATGGTTTGGGTTGGAAGGGACCTTTAAAGGTCATCTAGTCCAACCCCCACTGCAATGAGCAGGGACATCTTCAACTAGATCAGGTTGCTCAGAGCCCTGTCCAACCTCACCTTGAACAGTTCCAGAGATGAGGCATCTACTACCTGTCTGGGAAACCTGTGCCAGTGTTTCCACCACCCTCCTTGTAAAGAATTTCTTCCTAATATCTAGTCTGAATCTACACTCTTTCAGTTTAAAACTGTTACCTCTCATCCTATCACTACACTCCTTGATAATGAGTCCCTCCCCATCTTTCCTGTAGGCCCCCTTTAGGTACTAGAAGGCCGCTATAAGGCCTCCTCGGAGCCTTCTCTTCTCCAGGCTGAACAACCCCAACTCTCTCAGCCTTTCTTCATAGGAGAGGTGTTCCATTCTTCTGATCATTTTTGTGGCCTTCCGCTGTACCCGCTCCAACAAGTCCATGTCTTTCCTGTGCTGAGGACTCCAGAGCTGGATGCAGTACTCCAGGTGGGATCTTACCAGAGCAGAGCAGAGGGGCAGAATCACCTTCCTCAAGCTGCTGCCCGTACTTCTTTTGATGCAGTCCAGGATACGGCTGGCTTTCTTTTCTGCGAGCACACATTGCCAACTCATGTCCAGCTTTTCAACCCCCAAGTCCTTCTTGGCAGGGCCGCTCTCAATCCCTTCTTCCCCCAGCCTGTATTGATACTGGGGGCTGCCCTGACCCAGGTGCAGGACCCAGCACTTGGCCTTGTTGAACCTCATGATGTTCTCATGAGCCCACCTCTTGAGCTTGTCCAGGTCCCTCTGGATGGCATGCCATCCCTCAGGCGTGACAGCTACATCACTCAGCTTGGTGTCATCTTCAAACTTTCTGAAGGTGCCCTTGATCCCACTGTGTGTGTCATTGATGAAGATATTAAACAGTACTGGTCCTAATACGTACCCCTGAGAGACACCACTTGTCACCAATCTCCACCTGGACATTGAGCTGTTGACCAGTACCTTCTGGCTGCAACCATCCAGCCAGTTCTTCATCCACTGAATAGTCCATCCATCAAATCCT
Organism: Himantopus leucocephalus; assembly: GCA_003993805.1. NCBI lineage: Eukaryota > Metazoa > Chordata > Aves > Charadriiformes > Recurvirostridae > Himantopus > Himantopus leucocephalus. The sequence continues at coordinate 179,532,303 of RSEF01000001.1, forward strand.
TGCCTCTCCAATTCAGAGAGAAGGCTGTTGGGGGGCTCGGGGGACGACGGGACCGTGTCAAAGGCCTTACGGAAGTCCAGACAGATGATATCCGTAGCCCTTCCCTTGTCCATTGATGTAGTCACCCCATCATAGAAGGCCACGAGGTTGGTCAGGCAGGACTTGCCCTTGGTGAAGCCATGCTAGCTGTCTCAAATCACCTCCCTGTCCTCCATGTGCCTTCGCATAGCTTCTGGGAAGATCATGGAACAGATCCTCCTAGGCACAGGCACAGAGGTGAGGCTGACAGGTTGGTAGGTCCCAGGGTCTTCCTTGCTACCCTTTTTAGAAATGGGTGCAATGCTTCCCATTTCCCACAGATCTTTTGCTTCCCACAAGGGAAAGGAAAATAATCACTTTTGGGAAGTTTTGTTACCTGCAGGTAAAAAGGATATTGAATGAAAAGAGATAGATAAGTACTACTACAGGGAGGAACCTCACCTCATTTCTGCCATCTGAAATGCTCCTGAGCCTGCATTAAATGTACAGGCTGCCTTATAAAGGAGAGTACACGTTGGATGCAGGGCATGAGTTCGGTCAGACCATACCCACTTTCATTTTCTTCCCCCCTTGCTCTTCAGTTTTAGACATATTGAAGTTAAAAGTCACAAGAAACGCCAATTGCTGTTGTAAAACAAAAATCTCCGCTCACATAAGGATTATGCCAAGTAACTAGAAGTCTCTTAAAATACTCGTCTTTCTGAATTCCCCAACAACTTGCTGAGCATATTCATCTGGAAAAGGGGCGATGATGCCTCTTTAACTTTGATTACACATTGAAATTACCAAGTTTTCAGAAAAAGACATGTATCGTCTTGCGCCTTGCCTTATGAAAAGCAGTATCAGACTAATCAGCTTCCAGGTAAAAGACATCAAATAGGACTTAGACAACTTCACTCTTTGCAGCACTGCTGCATACGCACTCACCCTGTACCTCTGAATTTACAGTCCACAGACAAATCAAAATCCCAAGACACAAGTCAACCACGAGAGAGAGCGATGGAGGCAGGGCTCAAGGTAGAGCCCACAGCTGCCATGTTAGCTGTGATGTGTTCTAGTACTCTTCAAAAAGGTGACTTAAACCTTCAGAAGAAAAAGCAATGCTCCAAATCACTCAGTATTATTCCCTCATCACTGCAAAAAGAAAAGATCAGGCAAGCAAACAGAGCATGTCAAATGGTTATCAGCTCATTAGTCAGCTCTTGACCAAAATTTATGAGGCTATTTCTTATGAGCATTTTTTGACACTTAGTTGCTGCACAACCAGCAATTCCATACAGGTTTGAGTCTTTATTTTTTGGTGTCTAGTAGCAAAGCAAAGCAAACAACAGTATCTTTTTTGTAACTTGGTCCATGTATTTGTGTATTTGCCCTTCCTCATTTTTCACGAGGAATAGAAAGGAGAAGTTCTATTACACTCATTTTCTCATACCAGACAAGCTACTATTAATATTACTAATGTAGCCCATACTAGTCAAATTCACAGAGCAGGAGTATAATATTTAAAAATTCAAATAATTAAAAAAAATATATATAAAATGCAAGAAGACACAAAGCATGGACCAATATAAAGGCTATACTAAACACGTGGAAGTGAATAGCAGGAGAAAAGAAACAGGATCTTCAGCATGAAGGAATGAACTTTGGAAGTAGAGCTGCTTTGAAAAAATGATTCTTCTTTTAAATTAAAACAAAACCTCTCATATTAATATTACCATCAGATTTTTAAATTTAAGTGGAAAACACAACTAACTTGATTTTAAGTAATCCAGAGAAGGAATTTTGTAACCAAGTCCTAAATAAAACATACCACTGAAATAATCTTCACTTTGCAAGTGTGGATTTTACCTGAAAAATTGTTTTTAAAGTGTCCTATAATAAAGTCAAAATGTCATCTGCCTGCCATTCCCCTGCAACACAAAAAAAAACCAAACCCAAACAAAACCTAAAACCCTGTCAAGAAAACTTTCCCACAGAACAGGAAATTTTGGCCAGCTCTACTTGATGACAAGAGATAAGGAAGTACCAGGGCGGTTCCATGGTTTGCAAAGTGTTAGGCACAAAGGCTCAGAAAAATATTTTTTAATGACAGCATTTTTATCTTCTCCGCCCCTGTCTTTATCTCCCCTTTCATTTTGGTATAGCTTTCTTTCATATTTCTCCCTTCTTTCCTTTATTATTCCCTACTTTCCCGGTTTAGGAGGTACAAGCTGATGATCTCGGTAACAAAGTGGCTCTCCCCCACTGTTTGAGGTGGTTGTCTTGGTGCAAATGGAATAAGTACCTTCCGCTACATTAAATAAGTAAGTTATAGAATGTAGTGGTGTTATATTAGATTGCATTAAAGACAGGAAACGATGTTTGAGGAGCACTTGTCAGAAGGGCATGTTGGGTCTTGGTGAACCAGGAAAATAAGTGTTTGAAAAACCCTGCCTGGAAAACTGTCAAGATGCTCTTCACCTTAAAGGAACCCTAATTCCTCAGTAAAACAAAAAAAACCCACTCTACAGTATTTCAGATGCACATGTTCAAACCTGGGACTGCCTAAAGAGGTGCAGTTTTATTCTCTTGTGTGAAAGGGAAACGAAAGTTCACCAAAAAACGCTCTGCCAAAGCTGAAGAACTTCATGAAGATGACATTTGGTGCTAATATTCATCCAGCACTCATACTGAGACAGGCGGAGTTAGCAACGTCTCTACTTGTTTGAAATGAAGGACCAACTTTTTTTTAAAAAAAAAAAAACAAACAGCACCAATGGCATTTAATTTCCAATTCTAAAAGCACAATAGCTTTCTACTCTGCCCTGTGGTTTGACCACAGCCCTCACACCTCTGATGTGATGAAACGCTTCTCAACCACAAAGCAAAGCGTGGCACTTCCATCTTACTCACAGGAGCTGCAAGGAAAAATAGATGGTCTTAGACGACCAAATCGGTACATTGCAAGGCAAGGTTCCCATTAGCTACCACTCTTCAAAGGAGATATTGACTCTAACTCTGAATTTCCTTCACTACCTGGTCTCAGCTGGAAACTTACTTGAACTAAAATTTTGCCTTGCTACAGAGCGTACGGTTATTCCTCCTGAGCAATGAGCAATGTATTACTCTGACAGATACGTTGAGCTTGCATATACTATACAAAACTCATTCATCTTCCCACTGTCTCATGATGCCTTATGAGACTTCCACCCCAGTTTATGATTCTCTGTGTTCAGCCAACTGAGCTGGAAATGTGAGGTTTCTGGGGAACAACGGCGCTGCAGCCATAGATGTGCCTCTGAAAATGCTCAGCAGAGCCTTGTTGGAAAGTATGTTGTCAGACCACAAAGACCTCCCCCTTATGCGGTTATATCCAAACCATCTCACATGCTGGGATTCAAGCTGAAAAGTCCATATTTATTGAGAAGCAGGTTTTCTTTGGGTTTGCTTGTTAAGCATTCATTTTCTTTCCCACACCCCCACCTCCTGAGAACCCTAAGAAAAAACATTTTGGAGGATCTGAACCCAGCAAAATTTATCAATTTGAGTTATTTTCTTTAAATACCATTTCTATTTCACATAAGTATGGACCAGAAAAAGTGGATTTTTAAGGCAGACTGCACTTCCACTACCGTGCATAATGAAACCCCAGCGTCCAGAAACTTCTCACCTTTCAGTTACGCTTACCATGTCCCCCAGAAATGCCAGAGGGCTTCAAGAATTGCTGCTCTGTACTGGTTTTCTCTGTACTGCTCTGCTGCACTAGGGAAAATATGTGCATTGCTCTTTGCACAAACTGTGTATTTTCAACAGGTTGCAAGATAAGCAGATATTAAATTTTCATTTTCCAGAAACAATTTTTTTTGATGCAAAGGTTTTAAATGGCATTTAAAAAAAATGGCCAAAATTAAAGCACACAAACCAACAGCCACATCCCAGCTAACTCTCTTCGGGGAAAACCTAGGGGAACGTCACCATCTCCAAAACCTGCCGTGCGCTGTTAAAAATTGACCTGCTGCAAGTGGCATCCTTCCGTGACTACAACTGGAGTTGGTCCTTTGCGCCCTGCGGACAGAACGCCTCATTGCTCAGGAAACTACCTCAAGAGCTGCACGGACATTTCTTCAGTCACCTGTCTTTGACCACCGCTTCCCTGCAACAGCTCTGATACTCCCCTTACCACCAGTGAAGCAGTTCAGTTTTCTGAACTGGAGCAGAAACGAATAGATAAACACAGGTAAGGGGATGGCTAGATCTCACCCGAACCATGGGAGGCACGTGCCCCAGAAGACAAACGGAGCAGCAGGGCTGCAGCAGCAAGCTGCTAGATTGGAGATCGAGTTATGGCTGGGTCCAACTCTCCTTCCCAAAAAGTTTTAACAAACCCTCCCACGCAAGCTGCAGCTCAGCCTTTCTGCACCATGCCAAACTGGGGATAAGTTTAATCGATTTTTTTTATGCTTGCCTGGTAACAATTCAGCATTTTTTGTTAGATGAATGCTGAGTTTCATTTTGGTATTTAATCATCAAAACACATCAAAACACCATGATTATACCTGAACCACTGCGATCCACACCCAAAAAAACCCCCAAACCCAAAAACAAAAAAAAAAAACCTAGACAGCAGTATAATCAAACTAAAGGTGAAAGCTAAGGCTTATTTTCAGTTATCTGAAATGTGCTTGAAATTTAGGTGACCCTGCTAATATAAAGCTCCTATTAGATTTTATGAAAACTAAGTTGTCACAAAAGTAAATACGACATAACAAATTAATAATGCATTTATTTCTTTAAAAAAAAAACAAAAAACAAAATACACCTCACCCTAACTCAATACAAAAAAAGTATAGCACACAATATTCCATATAAAACAGAATGTTCCATTATTCATATAGACTTTCACTACTTATTTTACTCAAAAAAAATTGTTTTCAAAATAACCATGAAGTCAAAGAAACAATATAATGAAACCCTTCTGGAGATAAAACCAAAGACGCCTATTGAACACTGTATTTCTGTACTGCTGAAACAAAACCTGCCAAGTATTTGAAGTGAACACAACACTTAAAAAACCCCCACACTTATATGGAAATCAAATATATTAACTCCCTAGAGAACAAAACCAAACCTGAAGAAATTCCTAGAGTGGAATAAAACAAAGACAAAACCAAAAAAAACAAGATGTCTTTTAAAGCATTTGTTTCCTGCTGATAATCAGACTGCCACAAAACTGTCAAGAAAACAGGTTTCTTGTTTCCCGTTAATCAGAAAAACCAGGAGAGAAATGGATGCTAGTTGCCCAATGATGAATGCATAAAATGTTTTGAAAATGGACTTGAGGACATGGGTCTAGAGGACCACGAAGAAGCTGTAGAAAGAACATGATCAAAAGATGTTTGGATTACAGGATTTGGAAGACCCAAATTCAAGTCACAGCATCTGTTTACCCTTTGGGGGGCGGGGGGGAATCGCCATCTCTTGAAGTTAAAATTTCCATCTGTTTTAAAAAAAAAATACATGTCCCCCTACCAACAGTAATTTCTAAATCTCATAAAGGCTTGGTGGGGTGCAATTAATGCAAGAGTGAAAGTCATTGAAAACAGCAGAAGCAAGAGCCATAGAAGTATATATACAAAGCCACACAAAACACTATCTAGAAGCAGATTTGTGGGAGAAACAACTTACAAGCAATGAAAATATTTCCAGAACATGGCAAGCAAGCCTACCAGCTAATTCCTTAGCAAGCTCTTTCCATCTCTAAATCCTATGGTTCATCAGCCACAGTATCCTGAGCCTGTCAGGTATCAATGCTTGCTTTTCTATAAATACAAAACCACCATAATTTTTAGTTTGAGTTTTACATGCTGGGATGAAAGTTGGGCTCTTCAAAGCTGGTGTAACTGAGCATCTTCCTCTCAGGTCTGGGAAAACACATCTCCCCTCCCACTATTGCCATCGTGAGCACCATCTTCTGAAATCCTCCCGTATGGCCCTCATAATCACGATCTTTTATACTGAACCTTTTCCACAGGTTAACACAAAACATCAGCTCTCAAGTACTGTCTTCAAGTGGTATTTCAACAAAAATACCATTGGATGAACTTGGTTTATGAGAATCATTCACCCTTCCTCCCCTTCCTCCTTTAAGGCTTGCAGGAACTAGAAACAACTTGAAGGAACAATAATACACTACAAGTAAGATATAAACTACACACCTAATGAATACTCCAGATTTTTGCAACTGGTTAAAAAAAAAATGCATATAAAACCACGAGTTCTTACAATTACAATTTAAGACAACTCTTAAGTCACCACAAAAATGAAATCCAGACCATGGTTTTCTGGTTTGGATCAAATGGCTACTTCAGAGGCAATTTAGGCACTCAAACTGCTGATAGAATAACTGTGCTGTCCTCCCCAGAATGATTTTGGTTTCATTTGAATTCTTTCTTGGATGCCTCATGGGAAAAGAATGTGCAGCACTCATTATGCACAAGCCTAATACCCTGAGCTTTTCTGGGACAAAGGCGAATAATACTTTCTACATTCATCTGATGTGGAAATGCATGTTCTCAGCTTGTACAATAATATATGGCAAGTTAATCCAATCTTATGACCTCCAGCCAAGTTAACTACAATTCTTCTCTAATGAGATACACTGTTGACCAGCAAAAGCAGATGTTTTGTTGGCTCACCCCATTAAATCATATAAATAAAAGTATCTAGAGATGCTTTGCATTCTACTCTTATTAAGAAATCACGTAACTTTCCCCAATGTTGAGATTTCATGTTTACCATAAAGGGATCTTCTGGTTGGTTTTTTTTGTTTGTTTTTTTGGTTATGGCGTTTTTTGGTTTTTTTTCCCAGGAATCATGCACCTGTCCCTGTACTCCTTGGGTCTTTTCAGATGAGACCAACAGGTCTAATGACAGGACTAAATGGCCTAGATATCTTAGTGATATAAATAGCCAACAAGGCTTTCATAGGGGGGGGAAAAAAAAAAATGAAGAAAAAAATCTTTGAATTCGTTTACGCACAAAAGGGTTTTTGATGCTAAACGGCTCCAAAATTTATCCTGCAGTCTCTGGCCTGCAAATTTGCCAAACAGCCTACAGGACATCTTTTAAATTTCCTGTGAAACTGATAACATATATCTCCCCCCTCACCCCCCCGAACAACATGATTTGCAGCCAAAACATTGGCAAATCCCTCAGCTGAAGCCTGAAGACAAATCTTTGCATCACCAGAGTTATTTTAATGCAACTTAAGCTTTGCTGTGGGTGGAGAGAAGCGGATTCTAAAAATACTCATTACACTGAACGTTTCCTAGTCTGCCCATTCCCTAGTAAAGGGACATCTAAAGTGGCTTGTAAATATAAAATAGGATGGTGGCCTTTAAATAAAGACAAGAAACACTATATAGGTTTGTGGACAGGAGCATCAGTGCTTGATCCATCTGGGGATGATGAAGCTTCACATAGTGACAAGCTGATTAAAGTTACAGATCCAAATCACAGAACAGGTAACCTTTGCGGTCTAATCCAATGTATAAGTGGTACAATTTTAAACAAAAATAGAAATCATAGAATCACAGAACGATAGAATCATAGAA
>RSEF01000001.1:179540033-179572016 GCA_003993805.1 Himantopus leucocephalus
AAAAAAAAAAAAAAGAAAACCACAACAAAAACCAAGAATCCAACAAAAACTTGTGGATTCAACACTTAGTTCATACTATTATTTTCTTATATTAATTTCAAAAGAAATAAGCATTTAAAAACTAGTTCTTTATGCCTCAAGTCAGATGCAACATCTTCAAGTAGTTTCCTCTAGTGTAAAACAATTTTCAGCTAAATTCTGTGGGAATACTTATTATTTTTTAAAGAAATACCAGCCACACTGAAAAGCATAAAATAAATTTCAAACAGAAGTGCAAAAGAGAGAAAAAGTCTTTTATCTCCTACTTCACATTACAGCATGCATATTCATGATATCTGGCACAAAGTATTTTAACAGGAGTTTTTTTCTCCTGCCACTTGCACCTACGGCAATGTGACTAAAGAACCACTCCGGCAAGTCTGTATTACCACATGCANCTCTGTATTACCACGTGCACATCAATTCCCATTACTTGGCAAGCGGTAGGACTATACTAATGGGACTACTTTTCATATTCAGAGTGAAAAGCAGTGAACAAGAACAATNGTCTGTATTACCACATGCACATCAATTCCCATTACTTGGCAAGCGGTAGGACTATATTAATGGGACTACTTTTCATATTCAGAGTGAAAAGCAGTGAACAAGAACAATCTCTTACAAAGGACTTCAGATACCCTATGCCAAAAGCATTGCCTGCAGGTTTTCAGCAAAGTTTTCCACAAAGAAAAAGAAAAAAAAAATTGTTTCTGGCATTAAGTCCCTCCATCTCGAATGGAGACCATCAACGCAGCACCCTGCTCAAGTCTAAACTCACTCGGATCCTTCTTACTAGATCCCCCCTCTGCCCATGTCCCTCGAAGAGACCAAATTTGGCATATTTCTTCTAAACGCCCAGATCAGTAACCCATACGCAAGTCAGAAAAGGAGTCAATATTATTAAAACAGTCCAAAAGAGGGTTTTAACCCAGTTGGGTATAGAAATCAAACACTAGGAAGGGTATTTATTTGAGCTTAGAGGTCACCATGTTCAGTCACCAGCTAATTACGAACCTCCCTTTGGGGATCCTGACCACCCCCGATACTGCACAGGACTCGAGGCACAGAATTAAACGTGCTGTGGAACCTGCATGCATCCGGACTAAAGCTACTGGTTACCACAGTAATTAAGGAAATTAGTAGTGAAACAAATGAGCTGTGCTTGGTAAAAGAGCAAAGGAGAGGATGTAGCTCTTTAAGGATCTGTTACATTATCACCTCATTATTTTTTTCCTAAATTGCAAAAGGAATGCATGTTAACACCAGAGATGCTAGAATTTAAACAAGTAGTTTTTACATATATTATTTTTTAATTAAGAAGCTGTAACGTCAATCTCCCTATTGGGAACAAATTTAGATGTCACAAAAATCTTCTTTAGGGTGTAAGTTTTTTTTTTTCTAGGATGTAACAAATAAGGAGAGAAAGAATTATGACAAAGCAACTCAAGATAAGAAAAATTTCAACGTGCAGGTAAAGCAGGGGGGAGGAGGGAAATCCACCCCAAAACTTTTAGCAACAACAAAGGATGACTGTGATTCCCCTGGGAAAACTTCATTTTTAATTTTAACAGTCTGTACTTACAGAAGAGTAGATGTTGCATTTTAGCAATATCACTTTCAAGAATAATTTCAAACTACAGCATTTGAAAATTACCCTTATCTCAAATAAAATATGGCCTTTTGCTTCCAAATTTGTATAGAAAGCTGTTACATTTAGTGACAATAATTTTGAGGAAACTCGCCAATGAACATAACATCACTGACAGTTTAAATATAAATATTTGTGTTCCCTAGGTAATATGGGTTATAAATTAAGCCCTTCATTCTGCAAGCCAGAAACTTGAAGTTTGCATGTCATACAGCAGAACTGTACTGTGATAGGGGCTGTAGGATGGGGGTCTACCTTTATGGTTATGTTTCAAATTCCAACCAATTCCAAAAGTTATTCTCATTCTGGAGTTGTTGCTGACATCTACAGGACTACACAGTCCAAATGTTTGGTTTTACATAGACAGTTTACTGGTAAGTCATGCATGTGAGATGGCGAGATGTTTCCTTCACCTAGAGTTGGGCCAATCCCAAACCTGCAATGTGTTATATATCCACAAACACCCTTCACACTGAAATTCCTTAAAAAAAAAAATCCTAGAACTGCAGCATGCAGCTAAGGAGATCACTCCTCAAGAATTATTCTCAAGAAGTCAAGGAGCCTGTGCCACTGAAGACATGTTAAACTTCAGCGTAGCCCCTCCAGAACACAAGAGTGCCACACTGCAGTGCATAATCATGTTTTCTTGTGGTCTTTTCCACAAAAAAAACCCCAACACCTCCATCTCCAAAATTGCGCGTGGAACATTTGTGACTGCCACAAAGTCTTCAAGCACATGACCTCAGATGACTAGAAACCACCCTTGAACAACAAGTCTCTTGTTGTCCAACTTGAGTACAAGGTTGTAAATGCTATATTAGACTCACAGATCTCTTAAAATTGCATTAGAGGGCATTACACTGGAAGAATTTTGACTAACTTATTTGTGCAGCTACTGTGGCAATCAACACTGATTTGATATACAGGATGAAGCTGTCAGACCGATCTTGTGACCCACAGATTTTGACGACTACGTGGTTTGTTGACATTAAAAATAAAAGCCTTGGTACTGCCAAGCTGGGTTTCATTAATATTGACTTTTAAAGGATAACTAATAATTAAGTAATTAAGAGGTATTCTCAAGGAACAATTTAACACTGGTGGCTTGAAACTGAAATGTTTTCCAAGTTGCACAACACCTTGAATTTGTTGATGTCACAAAAATAAGTACTCCATTTTAAACCCTGCTTTTGTACAGAGTCGGAGTGCTCTTCTCAGCATGGACTTTCTTCTGGCCACTGCAAGGCATCAAGCACAGCTGTAACTATTATAGCCGACATAGGAACTAGGTATCATTAGAAAAAATGGGAAGCCATGGACTGGCTCAGAGCTCCCTGACTTTTAAGAACTTGAGTAAGACAAAATAAATCCCATCCTGAGATATTACATCTTCAAACAACGTCTCCGATTTGTGAGTCACTGTTTATTCATTAAAACTGGTTATACTGGGTGTGGTACTCTTATGTAATAGACATAATAGATTTTGGACAATTTTTCAACCACTTAGGCCATGTGAGCCACCAAATAATAAAGGAAATATCTTGCAAAAGTGTTTTTTATCCGTGTTTGAACAACATCTCTTTTCAAATTATGTCTCTTTTCTCTCCTTCATTCAGCTGAATGCATTCTGCTTCGTTCTCTGCTTTTTTGATAGAAAGAGAGCAATGACATAATTAAAGGCTATATCATAAAATCACATTTAATTGCTGCTGTAAAACAGTTTGATTTTATTTTTGTAAGTCAGCGTCCCCAAATACTTTGGTAACTTGCAATTGCCAGGTCCAAGCAATTTACTTCAAACAGTATGCAAATCAAGTCTTTACTTAAATTTAGACATTTTAAAAATGCTTACACACACACACAGAGGGCTAGTTTAATTTCAGGTTTGCTGTGATTCCTGTAGGAGGAGGCAAATCAAGAAGAAATAACCAGAGATCAACTGTTCCGAAGATGGCATGACATCAAAATCATGATGGACTGAACAAAAAGCACATGGCACAGAAGAACACACTGATTATACGCCTCAGTACCAAAATTAACATTGAGTACATTTCTTTGGCTTGTCCTACTAGAAGCCAAATATAGCTGATCATAATAGGCCTTCTTTGCCCTAAAAGCTATTCAAAACTGAAAGATTTTTCAGAGTTAGTAAAAACACTAAGGGAGTTTATGTCAAGTTGCTTCCATGGTCTACACCGCTTTGAATGGCTTTAGCAGAAAGGCAGCTCCACCGAAGAGGTGTACCGTCCTGCAAGTGGGTTGGCTTCCCATATATACCACCGCATGCAACTCAAAGTGCAAGGGACTGGCAGGTTTCTCAATTTAACTTTGCTGTGGTGGAAACACCGAAGCTAGACTCTCCCCATCCAATGCAAGACTGACACCACATATACAGGCACGCTGGCTAACCGATTCTCCATCACAAGAAGTGTTAGCTGCTCAGAAATGAGGAGGCGGCACTGCATCATGCCCAGCCTGTGACCTAAACAATGCCTTGCTGCAGAGAAGCCAGGTACCCACCATCCAGCCAGCTTCACAGCTCACGCTGGCCAGTCCTGCTCTCTCCCATCTCATTCAGAGCTCCTCTACCACCACCCCACATAGACTACACCGTCTCAACCCATTCAAGGGCCCCACACACCAATTTGAGAGAAATGCTAACTGCACCAGTATGAAGCACACAGCTCCCTGCTGTAGGGTTGCAGGATAGGGATGGAAGATTCAAGAAAGATACTGAACCATGCATGACAGCAACAGCCTTAATGCATGCTCATGAAGGGATCTCACGGGGCAAACAATTAATCAGATGGCAACCTCAAGGATACTACACTGATTTACGAACTTCAGGTCCCCTGCAGCAAGAAAAGCCAAGTTTATCGTGCCGCAGAGAGGACTAACTGCTCACGTGCTGTAGGGAACTGGGGCAATGATACAAATCTGACACTGTGGTACCGTCCCTGCTACGGAATTCCGGCTACGCCTGCCGGTTTCTGTCACAGTGCCCACCTTATTAGATCACCTCACATATGTATCTGAATAAGTCTGAATACTACCTTGCTAATGGCCTTTCTTCCCCCCACCCCAGTTACCATCTGGATCAGATGACATGGCAAATGGCTCCATCCTTACATAATTCCAGTGTTACATATCTCCGTTTACAGCACTCGTTTGGCTCCAACCACCTTCATTCAATATATCATTCCAGAACAGTACTGTTACTGTAAGATGCACAAGGAGATATATAGGCTACACCCCCTGCCAACAAGCAAGCGTTCAAGCAACTCGCAGTGCTCTGGCAACTGTACGGTTTGGCAGGGCCTGGAAGCAGATTCACGACACGTTTTATACATTATTTCAAGTTCACTGCATTTTATATACAGTTGTCACTAACAAGCTCTACCTCAGCTTGACAGATTTTACCTTTTAGGGTCTGTCAAAAGCAGGACGTGTTTTTTCTTCTCTTGTGTTCCTGTAGGAACTGATGGTTCTTCTGGACTGTGACCATGTGTAGCTGCTTTGTGGGACACTTCAGGTGCACCACCTGAAGTCCTCCAAGAGGTCCTCCCTCCCCTCTTCAGTTATTTGTTGTCCTTTTTAAACACCATGCAGGATATGAGCTTGTCCTTGAATGGCGTACATGGTAGTTGTCAACAAAAATGCTGCCATTATGCTTTGAAGTAAGGAGCTTGTGATGTCTGGCCTTTGCAGACTTCCCGTGCAGTTTTCTCCTCCCCACTGGTTCTTCCTCTCTGAATTTCTCTTTTAAAAAACCCAAACCAAAAAAGAAAAAAACTAACATTGCCACAATTTGCTCCAGTAGTCAACTGATTTATCCAAATCCTTTCTCAAAGGGCAGGTGGTAGCAACCATATTCAGAGGGTTGCTGCACACAATCTTGAACACATAAGTGGCAAAACGAGGCATTTGGGTAGAAAGCCTTTGGTGTTGCAGCAAACAGCCCAACCACAGCGGTTACTAGCTTTCTCAAGGTCAAGCGGCAGAAAAAAGCAGCTCATTTTTGAAGCAAGCATGATCTGCCTCCCTGAATTTTGGGCCCTAGGAAGATGTACAGAAAAAGTGGGCATTCATATCTTCCACCTGTGGGAGTAAACTGCTGGCATTTCACCTCTGGCAGCAGGAGGGATGCCAGCTCTAAAGCAGCCAAGGTCATAAAAGGAACTGTGCTGCTATCTTCCCTACTGATCACAATTTAATTCATGGTCCAACAAACTCCTGAGAGGTCAACAAGTGCTCGAGAAGCTGGTACCCACAGAGGCTTTCCCGGTCAGCTGTCCAACAATGAACTTCTGACGCTGCCCAGCCTAACAACTGCACAGGAGTCAAGAGCAAGGCCTGGATTTCTACAAAAAGAGGCTCTTCATTTCAAGTCCTCGCAATTCATTCACTCCACTAAGGAAGAGATCTGGGGTGGCTGGAAATAAGAATAAAAAACATCTACCAAGAGATCTGCTGTATAATCTAACTTTACAGCAAAAGTAAGAAGGCTGAAGGACATCATAGAATCATAGAATGGTTTAGGTTGGAATCGACCTTAAATACCATCTAGTTCCAACTCCCTTGCCATGGGCAGGGAGCTGAGTATTCTTGCTATCGATCACTTACGCTAGTCCATGTGAACATCTCCCTTTGTATCAGTAAGGCTTCTGTTCCTCAGTTGGAATAATTCCTGCTCTATTGCTCAATGCAAAGCTGTACTCTCCTGTTTAACCCCATACCCCAAGTCCCTGGGCATCATTTCATTTCAGAGAATGTGGAAATTTCTCAATCTTCAGCCAAAACTGCCTTTGATAACAAACCAGAACAGACATTTATAAAAGGAAATGACTGATTATTGAAAAAGTCTTACTGTTATTTTCTATCATCAACATAATGATGGGGTCTTATTGTGGTATGCCTTCTGGACAGACATGCCAAGACTCCTGAAATAACATACAACTACATTTTTACAAAAGATGAAGAAAAACAATGAATAAGGGGCAAGCAAGGAGGCACACAATTACTGGTATGGAGGGTGTGAGAAGCATAAATCTCTGCTCATCAGCTGCTTACACTCTGTTTTTTTCAGCTCTTCTGTCAGATTACATATAAAAATACAATCTGAAGGATGGAAGTGAAGCTTTTCTTCCAATATTTAAGGGAATCCCTGACTTAAGGGAACAATACTGCAGAAAGAGCAAAGTTAAATGTCTGGCATCAATCAATCAATTCAGTCGAGCTTATTTCCCCCCCCAAACAAGATCATCCTGCAAGACAGCAAGATAAATAAGCTTACTGTTGATTATACTGGTGACTGTACTGACAGGTGTCAAACTAGGAAAACCAACATACATTAATTTGTGTGATAAAAGTGGTCTCGCTGTATATGTGGAGATGGGCAGCATAAACTAGATGGAGGTAGGTGTTCCAGTAGGATGTAAAACTTGCAAATGCACAGTGAAATTTGAATCACTAGGAATCTCTGAAAAAAACAAATCATTGACATTTTATTGTAATGATACAGGTACATCTGATTTATTTGGAAACTATTAATTCCATAAATGGTTTAAATCAGCACAAGTTCTAAAGCTGCCATCCTAACATGCATTCTGATTTCAACTTTAACCAAGTATTTACTTTGTTGTGTGTATTTGCAACTAACTTCAGTTAAGTAGAAGTGAGTATTTATGCACAGTCCCAAAACAATATAAGAGTAACATGATTATTTTAAGGTTTGCCAGCTGAGCTCTATACTAGTTCAGTGATTGGTGCTAAAAGAAGGGTGGTAGTGTGCACCTTAACACCATAAGTATTTGTAATTAAGCAGCGAAAAGGACAAAATCATCATGAGAAAACAAACATCCATTCAGCTCACCCCTGAAACAACCAGAAACCAACCACTGAATTCCTTAAATATGCAAAAAAACTGGTTGACTGAAAGTTGTCTTTTTCAAGTAATTCACAATATAACGGTGGCGTACTAGAGCTGGGTGTTTGTTTCTGCCACAGGGAAAAAAAGTTTAAAAAGAAAAAAAAAGTTAAACATACCCAGGGAACAAGGAATACGAAGGAATGATTTCTAGAAAAGCGATTGACTGAGATAACAGGAGTGGTGAGCAGAGACTCCAGTTTCACTGATTAGATATCTTTCAATGACCCTGTTTCATCATGTATGCACTCTCATGCTAGCCAACTTCTGAACTTGCCCATTGTGAAAGCCAGTGACTTCGTATGCCTTTTTTTAAAACTTTTTTTCCTGAAACCTCTTCAGCACTGCATTGGTTGTTACCTGACCTCAAGTTGTTAAGTTCCAAGCAGGGGAATAAGCAATCAAGAGATAAACAAATCCGTGCACAGCTGTGTCTCAGCTGGACTCCTACATAGTGTCCACCTGGGGCATACAAAAAGCTTGCCCTGGGCAGAAAAATCAGTATGTTCTCAACATCTCCCTTAGGATGTTGAAATAAAAAGACTATAAGAATATCAGCAACCACGCAGCTTAGAAAAGAGGACTTGGGGGAAGACTTAGACAGTTGTGAACTGGCAGAAGGTTTTGTAGGGCTGGCCGAGCAGTCCAGTCACAGAAGAAAACCACGATCTTCCTGCCATCCTGAAATGGCATCAGAGCCTCCTTTCCCACTCTCTTCCTCATTCCCATCAGAAGGGTTTGCATTTTAGAAAACGTCCTGCAATCACCCAGATGACTTTGTGCTTTAATGTAGTACTAAAAACAAAAAAACCCCAAAACAAACCATTCCTCACGTAACTCCCTCATACATCTCACCGCCTCTCCCCAGCCCCAAAACGACCACTGCAGTTGAGCCAGGGGTTCCAAGCACCGGCGAAGGGCACCACAGGGCTGGAGCCACTGCACGCTGGAGATGAGAGAGGGATAACGTTTGGACTTTGTGCAGATTCTTGAGAGGCTTAACATACTCAAAGATGCAGTGATTCAGCGCCCTGACAGCCAGGCGGTACGTGACCGTTGCTTTTGCTAACAGAAGAAAACAAAGTTTATGACAACTACAGCACTTTGGTTTCAGATGAACAAGGGAAAAAAAATACTTGCTTTTACAAGCTTCAGTTAAAATAGAGACATTACTTGAAATATTAACAGATAAAATGTTAGTGATACTGAAATTACATTTGTCTAGGGCAAATGTCAAGAAAGGATTAAAGCACATACAAACTTGGACTTTTTAGCTGTAGAGGTAACTAAAACCACATTTGTCTAACATTTTAATCTATTATTTTATCTTTAGTATTTTAAGTAATGTCTCCACTTCACTGTAATTGAATCTTTAAATATTTTGTTCTTGTTCATTCGGAACAGAAGATAAATGCAAGCTAAGAAATGCAAACATCAGAATGCTCTTTATAAGTTTATAGCTCAGTTTCACTACTATTGTAATTCCAGGTCAGAGAGTATATGCTGCAAGTTTCAATACAGGTTGTCAGTTCATTAGCATTTATTTTTATAGGAAGAATATACCAAAATTCTGCTGCTATTTGCAAGTGGGCCTCTGTTGGGATTATTTATGTAAGTGGCCAAGCAGTACAGAGACACCAAATGAAATGGCCAAAACCAGAGCATACTTCTACCCTAGACTGCAGTTATCGCTTACAAATAACTGCTTTGATCCTGCGTTTATCTAATGCTTCGATTTTTTTCATATATTTTAAATACGTGTGGTTCTCCAGAGGGGAGCGCCGGTGGCATGAGCAAACCAGGGATCTAACCGCAAGGTCCCAAAACTATGTTCAGCAGGAGGAGGAGAAAGGCATCAGAGAAAAGAATATGCACACAAGAAGGAAATGCTTTAGATACAATTGCTTTCGCGTGTTGAGCGGGGTTATTCATGCATGGAAGTCATTTCTTGTTATTACTGGAGATTTGTCAATCTTTTCAAATTTTTCAACCTTTACTGGAAGCGGTACTTTGAGCAGCATACATACCGAGATGTGGTTTGAGTCAGCTCCAGCCAAAAACATGTACCAACCCCCCCCTCTTTCTCTCTCACACGTACACCCATGTGCGCATACAGAGGGTTTGGGGAACCAACAGCCATCCCACCACGTCTTCCCTCCCATCCCCACATCCCTCCCCTTTTCTGTCTCCTTCTACGCCCACAGGTTTCCAACACATTTCACCAGGTTTACTTCGCTCATCAACACGGCAGCAGATGGACAGCAAGCAAAGAAATTGTGCAGAAACTAACATCTAACGGGGTCAAAAGACACCGTAAAGGCAATTAGTGTCACGTACGGAGTCTGGAAAAAACAGTCATGACACCACTTCCCGTAAACTTGGCATTAATTGCAGTACTTAAATAACAGCTTTTAGGAATATCAGCATTATCTAGCAACAGTTATGTAGAAATAAACCATCAGGTGGAAGTCACTGAAATTAATGCTGATTAAGCATTACAGCTTCAGCTGTAGAAATATTATGCTCTTCTCTGGAGTTGGAATAACTCAGGAGAAGGATCAGCTTAAGAGAACTCCACTGACGTGATCTGCTCAAAATAAAAGCAAGACTGTAAAGCTCTTGAATACTACTATGTTTATTAGGTGGGGGTTTTTTCAACTACATTGAAGTTTTAAGAAATGAGAGTGAGTAAGCAGTAGGAGAAGCTATATAGAACTGCAACGTCAAGAAAAATGGTAATATGGGGGTTTTGTGGGAGTTTTTTCAGGATTTTTTAAAATCAGAAGTTTAAAGGCATATAAACACATACACATAATTATATTGGGATATTTGAAATACACTGTGTGTGCACCAAGTTACTAAGCTGGGAGTGAGGCTTCTGAAGGCTCTGTTTCCCAAGGCTCGTAGTGATATACTGCATTACAGGTAATGAGCTCCTATATTACAGCACTGGACGGGAGAGGACATTGCCACTGCCGCGCAGCACCATCTAATGAGAGACGCCAGGTATGGCATATGACCAGAGGCTTTGTGCTTATATGTAGTCCCTCTCCTTGGCAGGAGATGAAAGAAATCGCCTCTGGCAAAGAAATTAAATAATTGCAGTCAGAGAAGGAAGGATGGCTATGGAGGAAATTGAAGTCCAAGGGAGCCGCAAAAGTACGGCATGCATCTGAAAAGATGACAGGAGCACAACCAGAGGAGGCAGAGTATCAGTCTGGGCAAAGGAATAAGGAAGTTTAGGCTCAGTAAGTTTTGCTGACTAAGTCTTATCTCTGATTAGGTTTTTGAGGAGTTCTAAAATATGAACGCTGCCCTTCTAAAGGATTTAAATACAAAGAAATATTTGATGAACATGTAGCAAGTTACTGAAGTGTCTTTATACTTGGAGAACTCTGAAACAAACATGGTCTTGTGCTTGATCACACACAGCTTTCATCTTTTCAGGGGATCCTATTCCAGCTACGCCTCCTTCAAGACCCTTCTGTCATCTCACAGCAGACGTGGTTCCACCCTGAACAGTAGCTTACCCTACTCACCTATTACTCGTAATTATATATATCCCCCCCTGCAAGATGTAACTCCTTCACTGTTTGAGATGTATTTGCCTTTACAAAAATAGTACGTCATTGCTAACAGAAGTCAGGGATCAGCCTACCATCGACCTCAAAATCAGGACTTCGCTCTATGTAAAGACTAAAGATGACACGAAGAGGGTCCTTCTTTATTCACCACACTGCCCTGTCATCTGTCTTTCCTATTTGAACGTTTTGGTCTAGTCATTTGAGTATTTATTAATCCAAATACACCACTAGTAAACTCTTATTCTCCACGGAACTCTTCTGCCTGGTTTGCAAAACCACAGATAGAAGAAACGTTAGCAACTGTCAGAGTCATAGGTGGCCTCGTGCAGGGATAACTGCTGCACTTCAATTAAAGAATTAAGGTGAAGAGCACAGTGGAGAGATTGTGGTCCAGAAGGGAAGCCGCAAGTGACAACTGCTGCTCTTCCAAACTCTTCCAACGCTTCCCCCTTCCTATCTTTCTTCTTCAACATCGTCACTCACCACTCTGCTTCTGATCCAGGCTGAGCATTGATACAACCCAAGCGTTACTCAACCACCTCCGGCGTGAACACTTCCTCCAGCCATCTTATTGCTCCTCTGCAAATGCAGCTTCACTTATTTAATTATTTAAGGAGCCAAACTGGTTTGTCAGAGTGCTTGCCTCCTCACCTGGGTGTGTTTAGAGGAGCCCAAGATAAGATTGACTGTCATAGCAGCTACACAGAGTTGCTATGTGCACTGCCCAGAGGTGGGATTTAATTACTAGTCGAAAGCAGCCAATCTCCCCCTTATTACAGAAGACAATTATAATTTGCTTACATTTATTATGACAACCTTGGAGAAATGTTCGTGACTCTTAGTAAACAATTCCATACCCTGCAAGGGAGAGGCAGAAATTTATCCCACAGTTTCCATATTCAACCCATGAAGCATTTAAAATGTGAATCCTCATTACCCGCTTTTTTTTTTTTTCCCTATCATTAGAAAATTCCATGTTGCTGAAAACATTCATTTCTTTTCCTCTGGAAAAAAAAGACAATGGTATATTAAATAAATTTATCTGCATATGGCTCATACATCCCTTCTCAAAGGGAGACACTGACCTTAAGTCCCATGTAGAAATACCAGAGAGGTTCCAACCTGCAGCGGGCTGGTTCACATATGTTCACATAACTTCCCCTAATGATAAAGCTACAGTGGTTAAAAAGGCCACACAAAATGCACACGAGGAGAGTACTGAGATGCAAGCAAACAAATTGTAGACAGAACATTTTCTGTCTAGAGCTATACAAGAGTCTTGGAAGACTGCTCTGATCCATTCCTTTAGTAGGATTACGCTTGTACCTTGTAACGACAGAAGAGATGCACTTTTTGGATTATAAACAGATGCGTGTACTTTGGGCGTTTTTCATATCTAGCTTAACTTTCTTTTGTCTTTAAAAATAACAATGCATTAAATGCAGCAATATTATCAGTAACTCACATGGTTTCTCATCAGTGGAGAATATCTATGTCCTGGAAGACTGAGATTTTCTTCCACCATAGGCAAGACGCCTCAAGCATTTCGGGTTCAAGTCACAATGGTTTCTATGACCAGCTGCCTTCCAGGGCACGCAGACTTCAGGAATGTCTGAAGCTTTGCCTAGCAACTGAGACAAAGCATAGACTGCCCCCAATTTAAACATTTTCCTCCATACATATTGCAGGAAGTTATGGCAATTTCTGCTACTTGATCTGGTACTTGATTACTGTCTCTACAGGAAAATTTTGGCCATTTTATTTACAGCTCAGTAGAGCAGCTGAACAGACTTTCCCTACCATAACAAAAACACAACCGGGAAGTGCATTTAACATTAGGTCACTGCTTTATCAAAGCAGAATGATGTCTTTGGGTGGTTTTTTTATTTGAAATTCCAGAGAGAAAGGAATGGTACTTTGTATCATCAATGTTATATCCGACGCAAGATCTAATTTTGTTTGGGGGCATCTCAAAATTATGTGTTTTATTGGACGCACGTCCTCTTAAATATTTTCTGTTAGAATAAAAAGTCGGATGTAACTCCAGCTTGAAGCATCCAAACAGGACTTGCACAACGTTTACAGACTAACACAGGAATTATCCCACTGAGTAAAACTAGTTGGCCACCTCGCCCAGCATCCTCGGTCCAACAGTGACCTGTACCAGGTATGTCAGCACGTTCACAGGGTGGGGAGGGAGGATACCAGTACTTTCGTATTTAGAGTAGAGGAGTTCCAGCCTTCTCTATAATTAAATGGTAAAAAACACAGATAGGGAGAGCAACACAGCTTTTCACAAACAGTTCTCTTGCATCAGAAATCATTATAGAAAGGAGAAATATCACCCACCACTTCCTTCTGCCCCCATATACAATTTTTGTTTTAATATTTGCTTACTTAAGTAGTTCTTTGTTTGTGATATACAATAAGATAGGAAAACGTGCGTCCAGCTTTTTCTGGATACAAGTCTAACTTGTATGAAATCCAAAGTGTTAAATCTATACAATGCCTTTTTAACCAAGGTATGTAACCATGAATATGCTATTAAAAACTCATATCTTATGCCAGCCAGTGTTCTCCAAGACTGGTGCATCAGTTCAAGAGCCTGCATTGATATCGGGTGTGAATTCACACAGAATCCGGGTGTCACTGCAGAACTGATTTCACATATCTCCTGACATATTCTGACCTCTGCTGTTATAAAGTGGAATTTATTTTGACAATAATTTTCTTTAAAATACTGCCTTCAGCTGATTTAGCATTTTCAATATCTGCAGTTATCCAAGGTAAAGAAATTATATGAAAATCACTTTTATTTTAAAAGCGAAGCACAAAAATAAAAGTGCCCAAGCTTTTCTTTCCTGTTCATGTTCCTGTCATCCTGTTATTTATTACATGCCACATATTTGACCATTACATAAATACACACAGCCTGTTCTTTTAGCATCTGGATTCTACATATGCTACCAAACTGTCCCAAAATTATCCTTCTCTGAGAAGGCATTGTTTTAGGCTTTTTATGATAGATACCAGCAAAACCACCAAGCACACCAGTATACAGACTATGGCTAATCCAGAGCTATTCAAACAACTAGGTTTTGGTAGCACTTTTTTTTTTTTCCAGTTTAAGTTGCATTTTCACTACAAAAATATTCTACAATATTCCACAAGACTACAATATTCTACAGATATTCTACAAGACTAGCAAGCTCTCTTAATTATGTACAACTCTAGGACTCTATACTGAATTTTGACAGTACTGGTCAGTAAAGAAATCATATTCTAAGTATCCCATACATTAACATCAGTGAAAGCGTAAATCTGAATGAATTATGACTATATTGGTTAGCAAGATTTAAGTGATAGGTACACTCAGAGGGAAAAAAGAAGAACAAGTGTCCATTATGATGCTCTACTTCTAAGCTTCTTTTTGCCTCCTGGATAAGAAGTCTCTTCTCAGACCTTGATCTTGAAGATTAAGGCATGGACCTTTACTGTACTTATCACAAATGCTCAAAGAACATTTGCTCTTCCTTTCCCACCATAACGCCTGATACACTTCAAAATAAAATCACGTCTACAGCTTTCATTATTTCTGCCAGACTTGCTGATTTCCCATGGCTTGGGAGATGATACAGTATTTGATCAAATATTTATAAACATTATGAATCTATGACTGTACCTCCCAGTCAGATAACCCTTTTGACTAAGGAACAGAAAAAGAGCGACACAGTACCCAATGAGTGTTTTAGCACCAAATGCTCTTTTTATCCTCATGTTTAGCTAGGAAAGAGACCCTAATCTCAAATCAGCCAGTTCACCCTTAATGCCAACGGCCTACCTCTTTTAGAGCAATGAGTAGGAAAGAGTCTTGTTTGGATCTTATGAATAGAATATTTTTGTTCTAAAAAACATTTAGAACAGTATTTAAATACTGTTATAAATATTAATATTTTGTTCTTTAAAAAGTCTGGTTTCACCAACTGCATTCTTTACCAGCAATACTAAAATTAATGTGTTTTTTTTATTGTTCTGCGTGCAATGACTTTATTTTCACCTTCATGCATATAGTTAAGTGATTTATTTTATTTAATCTTTGAAGATTTTGCTTCTGCTGGAACAAACATATGGAAATTTGCCATAACACATTTATTGGAGTAAAAGGAGGAAATGCAACAGCCTAATATGAATAAATCGCAGAATCATAAAGGTTCCTCAATTATAACTACAAAACAAAGAGTCATTAAAACTCAGCACGGCACCTTATTCCATTGCACAGATGTCCAGGTGACAGCCTGTTAGCTTACATGTATACGCACCATTCCAATAACCATCCTTACATGTTTTCTTTCGCCTTCAGTTGCAACCACCATCTGCTGGTAACTAAAACAGAAAGGGCTCCCAAAAATGTTACCGCAACTCCAGAAATAAATACTTCAGTTATTACTGTCAGCAAGGATGCTAAGCAATGGGTTACACAAGATACCATGAGCGTCCTGTAGGTTTTAACATTACAACTGATATTTTAAAACATGGAACTACTTTAAATAAGGCACGTTGAGACAGCTCAGTTTCCCACTCAAAAACGTTATTAATAAAGACANCGAGCGTCCTGTAGGTTTTAACATTAGAATTGATATTTTAAAACATGGAACTACTTTAAATAAGGCACGTCGAGACAGCTCAGTTTCCCACTCAAAAACGTTATTAATAAAGACAACAGTTTTGCACGATATAAAGAGGAAGCCTCAGTTCTGCTCTCTGTGTATAAAGAGTACCCAGCATGACCTTGCAATCGGGCGCAAAACTTTATTTATTGTTTTAAAGGCTATTACAGGATCTGGTAGGTGCTCAATCAGATCAATAAAGTACTATGGATAGTTTAATTTTGTATTCTGTCGAAAACACGATGAGAGATGGAATAGCCTAAACCAAACAGGAATATGATTAAACAGGAACTCTTTGAGAACACAATTAGCAAGAACAGAAGCAAACAAAATTCACACAACTAGCACAATAAAAAAAGTCAGGCAAGTTAAAGTGAAAAAAAGGTAACTAAAGACAAAACGTAGAAGAAGTTTTATGGCCATGCTAGAAAAAGAAAGAACAGATCAGGTATGATGAAGCTGAATAAATAGTTAATGACAAGATGGTTATGATGTTTGGTTAAAGAGCTGTCAGATTCTTCAGAAAAGCATGGGACTGCGAAAACAACTACTGAGAGTAGAAGAAAAGTGTTGAAGATGGCAAAGCCTGGAAGAATTTGCTTAATTAAGTTCTTCTGTGTTCTAGACGTGCCCTAAGCCATTGGCAATTATCCTCAACTCAAAGGGCTGAAAAGGTCTCATTTACTGAAAAATTAAAAATAAAGATCCCTTTTAGAGGTGTGACGGCACAAGAAGAAACCAGAATAAGAGTTAGAACTAAATTAGTTAGACTAATTTCCCCCACTTTAGTTTCTGGAAGGGTATTAAATATTGCTGACTCACCACCATGCCATAGCTGTTTGGTAGGGATATGACACTTGGGTTTGAAAAACCACATAAACATATTTTTTTGTTTTCCCGCTTTGGCAAATTAACTAGTCTGATACACAAGAAAAGCAGTAAGTAAGCTATAGATGGACTGAAGTTATGCAACTGGCAAAAAAGCCTTGCTACTTTATTTAAAGACAGACAGACTGAGGAAATATGGTCCAGACAAGGAGATTAAAAGGCCATTATGTGACAGTAGGAAGAAGATCACACATGCAAAAGAGCAGGGTTCTAATGTGCAACATCAAACTAGGATAAGGTACTAAACTGGACCCAAGAGAAGTTACTTCAAATTCCAGGGCTCTCTAGTGTGTTCTTTACAAAATTAGGTGACGGACTACAGGTTTATATTATCTATAAACCCAAACTGAGGCATTGCATGAGAATTATGGGGAGAGATGAGATTTCACCATTCTAGTCCTAAACTGGAGCACTGGTCGGCAAGAGAAAATTCAGCAGAGCTTAGTTTAAAAATCTCATTCTTAAAAAACGGGGCAACCAAACACAAAAATAGGATATTCCTGTACATCTCAAAACAATGTTAACTTTTTTTTTTTAACAACAGACTTGACCTCAGTTTGTAGTCAGTCACCCCCACACCCTTTTATGTAGTGCCACTGCCTTAAGTGGTTATTTACCAGTTTCTATTGGTGCAGTAGTTGTCCTACTCTTACAAGGTTTGGTACATGCTATGGCATGTATCGCACTTCAAGACAAGACAGAAAAGAGACTTAGGAGTATGAGGACTAGTTATTATAAAGAAGAGATGAGACTGAAAGGAAACACTTTTCCAAGTTTATCAAAGCAAAAGTTGTAATAATTGGTTTCATTTGCAGAAAAGAAAATTCCCACATATTCGGGAAGAAAAATTAACCGTAACAGTTATATAACATAGACCAGTTTGCCAGATTTTAAAAGGTTAAAAAAAAAACCCAAAACCCAAACCAAAAACATGCCAGGAATGGTCTAGGTATAAGAATATCCGGTCTTACAAGAGAATAGTCATGAACTATATGACCTCTGAGCTCCTTCCAGCCACATATGCAATTTCCACATGAAAGAGCTTATTACTCATTCGGCCTCATCATCTGAATACCAAAACAAGAGAAAATTGTTAGTTAAGCATGTGTGCATCTGCAGGATTTGGAGCATAAGACAGAACAAAGTGAGTTTCGGGGGGACTTTTGGTGTTTTTGAAATGAGGTACTTCACAGCCACTGCTCAAAACACATGATAACCTAGACACAAAAACCCGTCTATGAATAAATCAGTTTATTTTAGGATGTATACGCTAAATGTCAAGTCAGAAATTCAAACCCATAATGCTTACTATGACCTGACGTTGTTTAAACAACAAAAAAGAAAAACTTTATACCGTGGTGGGGGGACAGACACAAGTACTTCCCCCACCCCCCAAGTAACTATAATTACTCAGATCAGGATAATTACCATTTCTGAAGACACACAGTTTAAGTGGCACTTACACTATCGTATATAACCCAAACACCAGACTCTATAATGTTATGGTAAAAGTTGCATAGGGAACTATGATTTATTAGAATCTAAAAGCTAAAGTACTGGTTGCATCCAATTTATGCACTCTAATGAATTTTGTTCCCAAAATAAATTTGTCTGTATGGCCTGTTAATTCTCATCACTTGCTGGGGATGAGGAAGGAACTGACTGCTCTTTATAATATCACATAGGTTAGAGAAGCTCTTGGTGGTCCAACTTTGCTCCTCTAGTAGCCTGCTGCCCTGAAACCACTGGAGATGCCTGCAGAGAGATGGCAGAGGCTCAAGGTGGTGGTGCTGAGGATGCCTACGCACAGTTGGCACTTCCTACATCTCCACAGATATTATGTGACTGTTTCAGACAACAACAAAATAAGTAAAATTCTGGTTTCCCTTTCTGTGGTGGAGGGTTGTCTTGACCTGATAAAAATAACTGACCTACAGGCTGGCACAGGTTGCCCAGAGAGGTGGTAGATGCCCCGTCCCTGGAAACATTCAAGGTCAGGTTGGATGGGGCTCTGAGCAATCTGATCCAGTTGAAGACGTCCCTGCTCGCTGCAGGGGAGGTTGGACTAAATGACCTTTAATGGCCTAACCCAAACTATTACATGTTTCTAAGCTCTGAAGGACAAAGGTCTCTCCCTGAGCACCTCCAATGACAGAGTTATGTAGGAATGAAGCAGGTACCAGTGGAGAGGATTGCTACAGCTACCGCAGTGTTTTCTTTGAAGAACCTCCAGAAACCACATAAGAAAAATAACAGAAACATATTTTTTTGGAAGGGAACGTTCAAAGTAAAAATGGGTCTGGACTTCATTACATAGCTTTTGGTCACAGGTGCTACATGAATCCACCTGCTCAAGGCATCATTTTAGAAACACACATTAAAAAAAAAAATTAAAAAAACTCAAGTTTTCACCACCTCAAGGAAGAAGATGCAAAACCTCCCGCAACCTTGCTGCCAGAGGAAGAAGCAGAAGGAACAGGAAAAAAATAGAGAACCCTGAAAGATCTGCTGCTCGTGTTTGCATTGGAGAAACAGTGAAGGAAAAATGAGAACAATCACTTTTGTTGTCTGCCTCATCCCCTGTCAGCAAGTCCAGCACAGCACTCACATAACCCTGCCTCAGAAAGGCAGGGGATATGTGACTTTTGCTACACCTTGGTCTCCTGCCTTTGCCTATGCTTAGCGCTGGGAAAAGGTGAAGGTCTGGATAACTGCAGTTCCACTGCTGCTTCCAGCAGCCCTGCGCAACATTATTGCTGAATTCAGGGAGATTTCACAGGAACCCACTCAGCTGAGACAACCCCAAGGCTTGATGACCAAGCATTTCATAGTAACGGTGGCTGGCACAAGAACCTCAAAAAAAATCCCAAATATGAAAGTCAGGAGCTGGCAGATCAGAGGCACCCCTCCCAGGTTTTGTCTGGACAGAACTTTGTCAAGGCTACATACTCTTCAACATGTGCCAAATTCATACAGGTAAAAGTCTCTGCCAAAAGATATGTCTATGAAAAGTGACTGCCAGTCCTCATGTTAGATTTATCAATAGAGACCAAAGGACAGATTTTGGGTCAATAAAGCAAGCCTAAGTGAATGCTCCATCTTTCAACGGCTATCAAGAAGCACATTATAATTAATGTCCAAAAAAAGCCAACAAAAAGCTTGTTAATTTTTTTTTTCCTTGTAAGACTAAGTCTACAACAGAACTTCCCAAAACACCTTTTGCCAAAAAAAACCCCAAACGAACAAAAAAACCCACTATAAAACAACTCTGAAACTTGTATTCGGTGTTATTTGAAAACATCTTATGCTGGAATTGCCCTTAGAAACACTGCAATGGCAAGCTGAGAATCCCTGCAAAATACCTTCCAAATCCTTGGGAAGTCACAGTATGCTGCAATGGAAGAAATTGTTATTTTAATCAAATCTGAAAACTTTGCACAGAGGGAAACTGGATTACACAATAAACATTTCGCTGGCTAATGAAAGATTTAATGAGCAAATTTGTAATAGCAACATTACTGCAAAAAAAAGAAAAAAAATACTATCGCAGAAAATTCTTTGTAGGTCTTTATAGTAAAGTAATTTTGCACACATTGTAGAGAACGTTGTGCTACTCGAAAACACATCACTGTTCAGATTAACAGAAAGTAACTGACACAAAACATCAACTCTTTTCTGTGTCTTGATCCTATTTTTTTTTCACATAAATGAAACATTTGTGAAATTCATGGCATCTGAACGCCAAATACACATTTTTCCTGTATGACATAGTGAGGGCTATTTTAAGATGTTGGAATGTCATTAATTTGTGCCCCTTAGCTCAGCAATTTGTAAATGATTAGCTCTAGAGCACCAAAACAAAGTAAAGCCTGTCTAAGCCCATTTCATCCAACTACTAGCGTTTAATTTAAACACGATTTCCAGTTCTAATGCCAAAACCCAGCATATGCTATTTATCGTAAAATTGAAAAGGAAGCCTGATGTATGATACACACCTACAGGAAGACAAGAGTAACTTTTTTTTTTTTTTTTTAAGCCTAAAGCTTGGGCCTTTCAGTTTCCCAAGACTTCAAACACCTACATTTCTGCTGGTAACAAAGCCCCTGAGGAGCAAGTTTAGTTTGAGATGTCACTGTCAACCCTTTTTCCTATAGTGTCAATAGGAGCGGAAGGAAAGAATAATATGATTAAGCATAATGCTATTTAAATACCTATTTTTCTGGTTACAGGAGATGCCTGTATTTAACAGCAGCCTCACACCTTAAAGAGGGAAGAGACTTGTACTATCAGATTCCCGTTCCTCTTGAGTTTTTATGGAAAATAGCAAGTCTTTGGCTGTTGTGCTCCAACACAGTGGGCTGCACAAAGGATTATAGGACTGTGGTAGCTCTGGTCTCGGGAAAAGCCTTAAACTCTCAAGAGGTCACAAGACTCCCCAGAGAAGGCTAAAAATGAAGTTATATGGGGAAAAGTGGGGAGCTCCAGAAAGTTTACAAAAGTTTGGCTCTAGGAGAGAAGGTGTCCTGACAGCAAACCACTTTGAATGGGGCAACAGACACTACTTTGTGTTTGTTTGTTTTTTAAATCCATGAAACAGAACACACCTACCACTTCTTTTTTCATCCCGAGCAATTCATTCATAGTCAAAGCTTTGGTCTGAAGCTTAAGGCCTTTTATTTTATTTTATTTAGTTCTGGGCTAGCCTTAAAGGAGCAGTGAGAGAGGTTTACAACTGGCAACCTCATTCACCAGGAAATACAAGTTACCTGCTCTTAGGCACCCATGGAGTACACTTGTTTCAAGTTCTTCAGGTTTGAGAAAAAAAATCTGGACTTCAAAAATTCCCTACTGTAATTAATGACTTGCTCTAACTTGACTTTAAATGTGTTTAATCACTATGAAGGAACAGTAAAAAAAAAAAAAAAAGTTTGGTATCACCTGATATTTTAAAGTAAGAGCTTTAAAAAGGTACTTTACTGTTCAACCACCCTCCACTTTGAGCCACAGGACCTTCATTCTAGGCTTCAAGAAGAAGAGAAAAATAAGCAATGACCACATTGACACAACTCCCGAGACTTGGGTAACAAGAGAGGCTTAAGATTCACAAGTGGTGGTGAATGGTCCCACTGCACAGTCCCACTCCTGGCCAGCCCCTCTCTGGTGGTGGTCTCTTGTCCTCACAGCAGGAGAAGACAGAGGGCTCCTGTGGCCCCCTCTGCTCCAAATCCAAACATGTCTGTCAGATGATTTCAATTCACATGTATACAAGAATTAGGTTTTTAGTAATTCTAAAAGTCTTCCGTATTCAAAAGGACACGGAAGCCAAAGGAACATATTGGGGAAGAGAAATTTTGAGAAAGGANAAGACGACAGAGGGCTCCTGTGGCCCCCTCTGCCCCAAATCCAAACATTTCTGTCAGATTATTTCAATTCACATATATACAAGAATTAGGTTTTTAGTAATTCTACAAGTCTTCCGTATTCAAAAGGACACAGAAGCCAAAGGAACATATTGGGGAAGAGAAATTTTGAGAAAGGATAATCTAGAATTCTCCACGCTTAGACAAAGAGAAATAAAATTTGAGCATTCCTAACAAAAAATAAAAGAAGTCTGAAAGAGCTCTTTTTTATTTTGAACAGTTATCTGGAAGTTTTATAGGTCCTTACCCACCTAAAAGAAATTTTAATGAGGAAGGTATCACGCTGAAGCACTGAAACCCAAGCTAGATCATTTCCATAACCACGGAAAAGATATTTCAAGTTTCTTTTCCCTGGCAACTGTTTTTATCCATGGTTGGAAGTATCTTCTCTCTCTTTTGTTCTTAAAGAAAAATAAGAGTTCAAACACGCAGGCAGGCTGCTGTAGCAGCTCTGAGCAGAGATGTTCGTGTTCACCTCAGCTGGGCAATTTCCTAACTCGGATGGGTGCCACTAAAGCAATCAGATTGTTTCGCATCCTATGCAAATTACTGGAGATGGATGCTCAGATCCACCAGCACACATACAAATGGAAATTAGCAAAAAGCAGCAATATGGTAATTCAGCACGATGCTGAATTTAATACAAACATCTCTGAAGGAAATCAACAGGAGATAGGAAGCGAGACAAACTTTGGGACTGTAGCATGAGTTACAGCAGAAGGTCCACGTGATGATATCCAAAACAGAAAACCCACTCCATAGGTAGTTTCTGGTTTAGGCGTTCCTTTTTTGGTGTCGTTGTCCCGTCCGTCCGTCCCGTGTCCCCCCCCCCCCCCCCCCCCCCCCCCCCCCCCCCCCCCCCCCCCCNCCCCCCCCCCCGCCCCCGATCTGGAACAAAGAATATTTACCTGCTCCTAAAAAAAACAAGCAAAACAAAAAAACCCCCAAAACCCCCTCAAGCCATGAGTACATCTTGAAGTTGTTGTGGGCAGACATACAATACTAACCACCTTGAACCTTCTCCCCCACAAACTTAATCTCCGCGTAGCTAAACAAATATTAATAATTGCAAAGCACACAAAGTGATTTTACTAAGGGGGTAATTAACAACTTCATTTCAGTTTAGCAGCTGATTTTTAGTTGGCGTTAAACCAACAGGAGCTTAAAAGAACCTATTACACATGGCTAAGATTCTGAATAACCTTGTGAGTTATTAGTTGGCAGTTTGATGTGGCCCTCAGACTTCAAAGGCCCCTTTTATAAGAAAACAGGACAAAGTCTGTATCATCATTTATGGTAAATAAGACAGACAAATCCACTATGTACTAGAAAGCTGATGTAAGGAAAAGACTGAACTTTGCATGAGCTTTATCTACGTTTTACGAGTCCTGAATTACGCAGTAGGTTTTTGATTAGAAGATGACAGTAATTTGGAAAGGCAACAGCAAACAGTCCAGTAGCACAGAAGACTCCAAATAAAAAAGGTAGATGCTTGGGAGGACACATCACCAGACAGCAGCGGAGCACGTGCCCAGGCGTTTCCTAACAATTTAAGTGAGCAAATCCCACCCTGGGCACGTACAGCTGAAAGTCTTTGTTTTCTACTGCTCAGCCTTAACGATTCCTATCCCCCAACTCGCGAACACACAGGCAGACAGGCAAAACCGGCGATGCCTCGAGTCGGTGTTAGAGGAATTGCATGTTAAGGTCTAATCCCTAAATACACGCACTGCTGATATTTAGGCCATGTAGAAACATAAGGATCTTCCCCTTACCAGAATTCACTGATGAAAAACCAGGAATGACATACAGCTTAAAATTAACGTAGTGCGAAATGAAAAGCACAAACGTTTAAGTGGAAAGCTGCCTAATGTAATTTTCACAATTACCATTTAATTTAAGAAGCAGATCAAAGAAGTGCATCATTTACATTTTCAAACATTAAGTTTTAAAGATCAAAGACCTCTAGTATTTCCAGACTGCATGTATGTGAGTAACTTGGTTAGCGTAATGAATCTATGCAGAGGAAGAACATGAGCTGCTTGTTTGCTCCGTGCAGCAGTTTCCCCATCGTCTGAGACTGTAGCAAGTGGTATCTGCAATAAGCATCACCAACAAGCACCCGCTGACATGATACATAGATAGAAGCAAGGGGCTTTGGGGTCTAAAATAGCATTATACCAATTTTCTGACTGCTGGAGAACTCCCTCCCTGAAACTGCTGCAGATATTTTTCACAACTCCAGCCTGACAACTATGATTTATCAGTGCTTATACAATGTTCCAGAGCTCATTAAAGACTTCGCTTCATCGTAGGGTTTAACCAAAACTGTGTTTTCATGACAGTGCTGTAGCCTAATTATGCCAAAAAAGTGAAATAGAGAGAAGTGCACTAGGTAAATATTCCAAAACATGTCAGTTTAATTCCACGTAGAAATGAACTATCAGCAGCAAAAGTGATGTTTTAATGACCACTGGGAGTTGCTGCAACAGACCCTCGTCAAATTCAGTGTAAAGTAGAAAGTGTCTTGGCACTTACATTCAGGAAACAATCAAACTTTTAGTTCATATTGAAGACTCATGCTTACTTCTGAGCGCCTCCCAAAAACCGCAGCTTAGAATTCAAGATTAAAACCAGATTTTTCTCGGCAGAAAAATAGAGAGCATCACAGCCATAAAACTTACACACACACACACAAAAAAAAAAAAAAAAAAAAAAAAAAAAAAAAAAAAAANAGTAACCAGGACCTGCTCATGGAAGTTGAGAAGATGGCCAAAACTTCTAAGCTGACGAATGTGACAACACCACATGTGTAATGTGCTATGATATTTGGTACCTGATTGCTGCTGTTAGAACAACATTCAATCCCCAGAGTCTTCCTTATTGTACACCAAGATCCTCAATACATCATGCTGCCCATCAGACTGGTCCCAACCACAGGATGGATTTTTATCTGCATCTCCCTTATGTTACCTATTTCCCTTCCAAATCATGGGATTAAAGCTATTTTAAAATAAGTAGATGGGAGGGGATATATAATGCTAACATTTACACAGAGACTTTAATTCTTCTATCACGGTATTACACATCTAATACAGAAAAGAAAGGGGCATATGAAATCCACATATCTATGTCTACACACAAGAGGATTTAAAGCAGCTTTCTCTAGAGAAGCTTCTCCGACAGACACTGCTCACGGTAAGGATGTCGCATTCTATAACTAAGACTATCAAACTCTTAAAAAGATGAATAGCCATTATACTTTTACAATACTTGAGGAATCTACATATTATTAGTAGTCCAGGAAAAAGTGCTCCTGACAGCCAAAAGAAGTTACACAGAAGTAAGTTCCACACTTTAAATCTTCCTCCACAAAATAGAAAGGTGAGCAATATCCAGGCTCTTTAAATGGAGAAAATTATGAGCTGTGTCCAGCTGCAATTAACTCATAGCATCCTAATCTCAAAAGATGTTTATGTTGCATAACGCTGTGGAATACGTGGGTGCTCCTGCCAGACCTAAACTGGTTCACGTGGCTTTGTGTGTGACAGCAGCCACACTGCTTCCAATTCCCAGCCTACATCAGTTAGGTAGACGCAGTCAAAGTATTTAAAGGCCTTAGTCTGCATCTCTGTCAAAAATTAAAACCACTATGTGCCATCCAAGCAACGTTATATACATCAGTAGATGAAAAAATTGGTAAAATTGCTGCATGTCACACTACCTCTGCTAGAAGTCTGTGGAAGAGTGCCCCTTCCCAAAGGGCAATACATATCCCCTGCCTCGAGAAGACACAAAGACACGTACACTTCTTTACTTGAGTGGAGAAGCGCATGCTGAGGTTGGGATGAGAAGGATCCGGAGATCCAGACCGCTTCTCCATATCCTCCCCCCCAGGGGCAATGTCTGTTACACTGAGCCTGCACCAGGTTCATCCATTCCCAAACTGCGCAATAGCACAAGAATAAAGATAAGACGTGGCCAAGCTAGAGCCACAGCGCAGCTGGGTGAAGGGATACCACTCTAAGGAAATAAAATAAAATAAAATAAAATAAAATAAGACCGAGGTAAGGCTGGCCTACCTTTAAAAACAGCTGAGACACACCAACGTCCTTTCCATATTTCACTCCCCCATATCTGAACAGTAGCGTGACATTAGAGGCGTCTTCTACTGCCTGAGAGACACCCTCCTCTATCCTACCCCCTCGGCTGATCACAGAGGAAAGAGAAAACAATCATCAGATGAGTCACCGCTGGAAATCTGCACGGCTGGATCGCATCTAACCCGTCTACGCACCAGACACAGGAAACCAAATTACTGCCAGCCTCCCAACCACATCTGCTTAGACGCTGCAAAACGCTGCTCCAACCTTACGCGTTGTCACCGTGACCAGCAGATACGGTTCTTGCAACAGACTTGCCCGCATGCAAAGACCAAATCTTGTTGCCGAAATGTGCATGTTAAGTATTTTGCATTCTGAGAAAATTAACCATTATATTGAGAACCAGAGATGTGATTTAATAGCATTATTCTTAACTACGGTATAACCAAGTTAGTTTAGGAAGAGAACATTCACCTTTTTACTGTAATTTTCAAGGGGAGACAGTTCTCACAAGGAAAGATCAAAGATTCCACTGGAAAATGGAATGCCACAGGATTTTAGTCGCCACATTAAAAAAAAAAAACTTCAAAAATTTAGAAATTTTTAGCTGGGAAGATAAGAAAGGGAAGAAAGCAAACAAGGAACCATAGCTGCACACGTACACACATTTTTCAGCCAGGTCTAACAGCAGACTTCCATGCCCCATGGTAGGTAAATCAAATGAGATACTGATTTTACAAATACCTAAGTGAAAAAATTAAAATGAGTGTAATAACACATTCAGAAATTTAGAATGGTCTGAGACTGTATTCCCCCAATCTTTTAAATGGCCAAAATGCAAAACAAATGCAAACCCCACAGATCTAAAAATGCAGTACGTTCTAAAAAATTTCATAATTTAAATACTTACGAGGTAAAAAATTCATTCCAGTAAAGTAAAAAGTAGTTATTTACAAATAACCTTAGGTGCACATTTTTCCTCTTCCTTTCCAAGCCTCTCTCCTCTGTCATTCCTCCACAGTGCACAGCTCCCAACCCCATCCACTGACACCTGACATGCAGAACTTCCTCAAGTCTTTAACTTGCTCTTAAATGAGATTATAGCCCGTGTCTGCAAGACCTACCCCAACATCCCAGAGGACTTTTGGATTTTATCAGATGCATGAAAGCTAGGTCATTAGTGAGCAACCCAGTCTGTGCATTTTAATGGGGATTTGTCTTTGAAAAAATTCGTCGACACGTAAGACTCGTAGCTGTGAAGCAATACCCTCCTGAATAATCATCTAGTGGATGTTTATTATATCAGAGGGGTATTTTTCCTTCCACAGCATCAGGCAAATGTCTGTGAAAGATATCCATCTGTACCTGAAGCTCATGCCTTCATCCTCACCCCATTTTCAATGAGTCCAAATAAGAGCAGCTCCACGCAACATTTTTATGGAACGCTGAGAACTCACAATGAGGATGCCCACCTGACATTTAAAAAAAAAAAAAAATACAAAGGTGAGACCTTTTGTAGTTAGTTTAGACAGTCAATGTCACCTTGTTACAACCCCTTCTATTTTCAAAAGAACCTGCAATCAAATGTCTGGCCCATTTCTGCTCAGGATTACATTTTCAGGTGCATCAAAAAGGTACATTTTGTCAGCGGCACCGTTTAGGCAAATGGAGCGTGGTGACACAAAGAGGGAAAGAGGTTTCTCCTTGAGTGGAAATGCAGTAATGCCTAGCTTCATCTAACCTGAAATAGTATCCAGAGAAGCATTCCAAGGCAGTGCAACAGCTGTCGCTACAGAAGCCCCCATCCCTGTAGTGCCAAACCTGGATCTTAATTTTTCTTCCTCTTCTCCACAGCCATTTTGACATCTGGCTTCGTTTGCTTCCGTTCTTTATCACATTGTGCTGACATGGTCACTTGACCCCATAGAAAGTCTCAGATCAAACTGCACAAGCTAGATTTTTCAAATTCCTTCCTGAAAAAAAATAATAAATAAGTAACAAATAGCTGGGCCAATAAAGTAATTCCAGGAAAGAATTTGCAAATAGCATTGGAGATTAGATCTGGGATTGATTGTACCCCTGAAGGGCAGGTGATGATCACTGCAGAACTGCTAGGCCAGGTGGCCCATCACCTCTGAAGGACCATCTCCCAACCAACGAAACTCCAGCGAGACGCAAGGGCTGCTGCTGCCGTAGTGGAAGTCAGCGTATAAGCATATCAAATACTTTCAAATGCTTTGGCCCAGAAACTCCTGGCAAGAGTTTCTGTTTAAAACAGCTCCAACTGTATTTATAAGCCTTATGAAATTCATCCTGAAGAAGTTATTTATGGCTGGAAGCCAACCCGCCTAATTCAGGTGTCTAGCTTATACCTCGACCCCGGGCGCCTAGCGAACGGCTCCCGAGTCACATAAGGAAGAGAGACAGGCAATGTGCAGAAGGAGGCGACTTCAGAAGCCTCCAGGGAAAGAGATGGCTTGTCTAAACTCAGGTGTCTGCCTCTCTTCATCCCACTAGCTCGGCTGCAACCCAACAGCAAGCTGCTACCAGAAGGCCAACTCGGCCAACTCTGCCAACACCACCTCTTCCCTGGCACAAGCACTGGTGCCCGTCTCGCCCCACAGGAGCCAAATACCACAAAACAGGCTGAGTTTCCATCATCAGACAAACTCCCTGAGCCAGATCATTGGAGGGCCAGACAAACACCACTGCCACCACAAAAGGAGGCAGGAGAAGCACATGGCAAGCACAGGACTTTTAATGACACCTTGCTGTGACATCATCCCAGCACTAACACAAAACCACGTCATTGTGGGACCTACCCAGGAGGATAGCTTGGCCCAACCAACGGTTTTCACTGCCTATGCTAGTTAAATTGATCCCAGCCCAGATATTCCTTTAAAGCTGTGTTACATGACAATGATTTTGACACTTCTGGCCAACGTAGTAATAACTATTTCCCAAAGTTAGTATATCAGGTTTCTTTTCTGACAGAAATGACTGAAAGCTGAATCATGTCCAGAAACAAAAGTTAGGACTTTCACATGAGCTGGTGCAAAAAAAAAAAAAATAAAAAAATGCACCAACACATCCAGCAGTGGCAAAAAAAAAAATAAAGCAAGTCTTATAATCCTTATGCCCTTCTAAGAAAATGCCAGACGTTTTGTACCACTAATGCAAAACGCTGTTGAAATTAAGTTTCTCTATTCACTGTAACATAAATGAAAGTTTTACAGCTGAATATCCACGCTGTGAGTCAGATCCATACATCTTTCTTTTCATTGGAAAAATAAAAATTTAGCACTATTCATAAACGCTAAATTTATAGTTGCTTGCAGAAGCTCACAGCATGAGGAGCCAAAGAATCTATTTTGAAGTAGGTTATTCACTACTACTACATTCTTTAAGTTAGATTTGCACTTGCATTGACAGTATTCAGATATGTGAAAAATAGCATAACCAAAACACTCCTCCTAAGGTAATTTGGATAATAAGTTAGGTGTGTCAAGCACACCTTTGACCAGCAGATGCATTTCCAGTACACTGGGTCTGAGAGCACGTGCTATTTTTCCACTAAATTGCTGAAGTTGGAAAGCCCATCTAAAAAAATGATAGTTAAGAGTTGTGTTAGTCTCATTAAGCAGAAAAGGTCCTCCAGGAGTGGATAAAGGAACGTTAAAGGAGGAGGAGGAGTGGTAGGTACAAGAAACAGCTGGAATGTATCTGGTTCTTACAACGCAATAAAACCCAAGTGTTTTCCAAAGCTCAGCAAGGTCACCGTCTAATGTAATACACCCAAGTACTCATTAAAAACTTAAAAATTTGGACCAAAAAAAAAAGTTTTTGACAAAGAAAAGGTGCTAAAAGGGAGTCCATAGTAATGGGGAAGGGAAGCATCCTAAACATGGAAATCATCATCTCACCTCCTCCCCAGACTATGGGCGGAAAAAATGCATGACCTCGCAAAACTGAAGGAAGGATCAGGACACAGTTCAAAAAACAAACAAACAAAAAGACAGGAGGAAAAGAACAAAAGTAACATCATCACTAAGTGTAGCTGGTAACCACAAAATACAGAACAGAAGAAAAAAAAAGAGTGCAGTCAGAATTGTCCGTGGATCCCCTTAAGCTGCAATGCATTTCCCCAGTATAGAAGACATAACCGTTTCTATAGTCAACAAGTTAATTCTTCCTCTTAAAGTGTCTGCAGACGCTGCTTTCATGTGAAATTTTAAAACAATGCTCAAAACTACAAAGATAAACCATCCACAAAGGAAAGTGCACTGTGAACTCAGCTCAAAGCTATGCATGCCCGTGGCACAGGACTGCACGAAGACAGACTTCAAGCATCTGTGAGAAATCCAAATACAGACTTAACTTGAAAATATATAAACCCACCTTGCAGAAATTGGGAAACAGATTTTACTCTCAAGCAGAAATCGGTCCCATTTTTCTCTCAAACACATCACCAAATACACCACAGACACGTTTCCTGAGGTGCAGAAGGAAGGGGACAACAAGGTAGCAGAGAGAATAATGTTCAGCCAGATAAAACAGTATTACCGTCACCCTTGCCCTCTAAATCACTATTGCTAGCGCTGTTATGACATTTTGCCACTGCACTTCCATAGTCTGCAGCCAGTGGAGAACATTATTTCTAGGATTTACATTCCCAGGTTATTTACTTAACAGCATGTATATTTATGTATCAATTCATATTTATATGTTAATTGGATACACTTAGATTTACTCCATGCAAGGGCTCACTGCCAAGAATCTACACACAATAATGAAATATTGATGCATCCACCTAAAGGGAGGTTAAATATATCCCTTATGTAGACATGAGCCAGGACTTTGGCAGCCGTGCTGTAAGAAGGTCTCCAGAAACCAGCCCACCCAGGTTTTATGACTTGACAGAATTACCCTGTATTAGACATAGTTTAAGCAACACAATATATAGATTTTGCCTTTTTATTCACGCATTTTTCATTCTGACACCATCCAGGACATTGACTTGCTCTCTACACACTACTTGAGAATATCTTACCCAGAGCTGAGAAAAACCTTTTCATAATGATTAGCACAACCGAAATAAAGGTACCTACGAGAAGAGGATTTGAACGGTAAGATGAGTCTTCTGTCTCTACAGTTATTCCTCCCATCTGCCATACCAGACTGTATGCATTACATTCATGCTTGGGGGAAAAACAAAACAAAACAATCACTGAGGTAAAGATCTCTATGCAAATACAGGGAAGACATCGCTGCTAGACCTCTTGCTGCATTTGCAGAAGCCATGAAAATATACAGTAGAAATGCAGACCTCGAACAGTTTCAATAAATAAAAACATTTGGTGACCACATGTCAGAGACCATCCGCTGGATTTGATTGCTGTGCCATTGGTCCAAACCAAAAAACTTCACTAAGTAGTCCTGGCTCTCAAGTTTTATCCTCAAGCCGACTCTTTCTACCAAGCTACGCTGCATATCTGCTTTTTTAATCTTCTGGGTGGGAGGGTGTGTTTCTGTGTGTGTATACACACATTTGTTTTTTCCTGGAAAAAGACAAAAACAAAAGCCCCCAGACAGTTTTCCAACATCCAAAAATGTAACAGATAGTTTTAAATCACAAAGGAAGACAGTTTTGGACTCCGAAAAGCACACTGTAATGCAATCATAAATGAAGTTGTTAGCACACACAACAG
>RSEF01000001.1:179574825-179603679 GCA_003993805.1 Himantopus leucocephalus
GGGGGGGGACGGGGGGGTGACACCCCCCCACACACAGACACACACGCGGGGACCGAGGGACGCCTCACCTCTACCCATCGCTGAGCTTCGGCGAAGGCCGCCTGGCAGTCGCCCTCCGCGTCCTCTCTCCCCTCCATGGCCGGCAGCGAGTGCGGGGGGGGTGAGGGGGGGGGNGCGGGGGGGGGTGAGGGGGGGTATGAGGGAGGCAGGGAGGGAAGCGGCGGCGAGCGGCCGGTCCTCCGGCGGGGTGGGAGCGCGGGGAGCCGCCGCTGTCATTCAGCTGCCGCCTTTTAACGCTCCCCGCGCCGTCTCCTCCTCCTCCTCCCCCCGCCTCCTCCCCGCCGAGCTCCCCCTCCCGGGAGCTGCCTGGCGCTCCGCGACCGCAAAGAATTTTTGACGGAGTCGCGGGCCGTAAAGCCACCCCACGTCCCCGTTTCCCCCCCCCCCCCCCCCCCCCCCCCCCCCCCCCCCCCCCCCCCNTCCCCCTCCCGGGGGGCAGCCGGGCGCCCGGGAGGGGCTGCACACCCCGCGGCGGCGGCGGCGCCGCCGGCGGTGGCTTCGTCCCGCCGGGCCCCTCACCCTCCCGCCGCCCGGTGGAGGCCGCCCCCGGCAGCTCCCGCCCCGGCGCATACCAGGAATAGCTGGGGACAATCGCACCTTTGAGGGCCGGACACCTCCGCCCCGGCCCCCCGCCACCTGCCGACCCGCGAACCGCCCCCGCCCGGCCCGGGGCTACTCTGCGGGCCGCCGCCGCCTCCCTCCCTCCCTGCGGCGGGAGCTCCGGGCCTCGCCGACCCCCGCACCTCCTCTCCCCCTGCGGCCACCGACAGCGCCGTGAGCCGGGGGAAGGAGGCGACTCCACGCTCTTCTGCGGCGTTGTCCCGCCTGGGGACGAGGTTAGGAGACTTCTGGAAGACAGGAGAGGAGGTCTGGAAGACACGCGAGGTCCACGCTTTGTTTTGAACTCTTTTCACCCAAAAATGACCTTAAGCAGAGACGCCCGGAGCCACACGGCTCAGCCTCTGCACTTCCCTCCTGCTCTCAACACCGTTCATGGCAATTCTGGTTTTGCTCGCGGTTACCCATTGCTTTATTTCACTCGTGTTCATGCTGCGACAGTTTCTTGGTGACTTCCCCAACGCTGTCCTGGTCTCAGGAAGCCCCATCTTGGCGAGGCCGTCCTCAGCCCCACTCCTCCCCATCCCAGGTGGATGGCGTGGTGGGCTCTGGTCCCCACGGTCACCACCATCGCTGGGTGATGATGGGCCACCTTTCTCCCACCTTGCCCTCGGCACTCAAGGCAGGAGAGAGCAGGTGTTCTGACCCAACACAGCGAAACCCTTTTCTTCCAGTACTGAAGTAAACCGTAGACCCATTCAGAGCAGAAAAGTTAATGAAATATCAGGGGGAAAAAAAAAAAAGCCATTTTCTGCAATATTCATGCACAGCATTAGGGGTCTTTTTTTTAGAAAGTACTTGACTTCATTTTAACGTTGTATTTAATATGATCTTTTTCTACTTGAACTTTTAATAGTATTTTTCTTTCCACATCTTCTCTGTAAGCAAAACTGTGTCGCTGCACGTATCTTCTGCTTGTATGGCCCAGGGCAGAACATATGTAATTTTTTTAAAGGACTACTGAGAGAAGGTAACTTAAAATTTGTACTTGCACACAAATTAGCTTCTCCTAAGATGCCTACCTGGGAGCACATCTTATTTCTGCTCTGCAAACACCTTCTTAGAATAGGAAAGAAGATTTTAGGAGATAAATTCAACACGCTAAGAAGCTGTTAGACATCCGTTTCTGCTGTAGGTGGAAATCAGTGCTACTGGTGGTACACACAGGCAGGAAAACCCAGTGACTCTAGCTGAAATAAGTTCCATAGGAGATGTTTGACATTTGTTGAAGTTACAAATGCATAGAAATGATGTAGTTAGCTCCTCACAGTGGTGTGATTTGAGACATCTATGCTGTAGAGCCAGCGATTAATGAAACAATAATCAAAGCTGTAATTTTGAAAGTTTTTTTCTACTCCAAGCCAGATCAGCCCCAAGACAAATGAAGAATCTGCCGCCTTCTTGAGTGGGAAGCCTGAGCATCTGAAAACCACCCTCTCTTCTCACTATTTAGTATTTGTGACTACAAAAGCTAAAAAAAAGTCTAAAGCGTGTATGTGCTGCTGCTGCTGGCTGGCACCAGTCTGAGTTAGCTGTCATTACTAAACATTTTTTCTGGAGAACTACTGAGGCCTTTCCCAGATTTTTAAGATCTGCCTTTTCACTTCAGATAAAAATACGATGCTTGTCCCAAAGTAGGAGAAAGTAACTACCAATACTGTAAAAGTTTAAATTTATTTGAGAAT
Source organism: Himantopus leucocephalus (assembly GCA_003993805.1). NCBI lineage: Eukaryota > Metazoa > Chordata > Aves > Charadriiformes > Recurvirostridae > Himantopus > Himantopus leucocephalus. The sequence continues at coordinate 179,577,189 of RSEF01000001.1, forward strand.
AAAATTCTATGAAACAGGTTTCAAAAGAGGTCATGTTTAAAAAACAGTTTCCAAGTTCTCGCTCATTTCTGGCTGTTTTATTTCACTTAGTGGCAAATCAAATCACTTTTCTTGAGAATCGAGTGTTTAATGTTTTAGATCAAATAATTCAAGTAATTCAAATAATCAAGTAATTTGATTAAATCTTCCTTTTAGTAAGCTGCACAGACCACAGCAGCTTTCAAGTCAACGTTATTCACTGAGTAAAAAAAGCTCCACTGTGCAAATGTCTTCCTCAAAGTGAATTTTAAATCCACTGTCATAGATAATTTATCTATGAAAGCCCAAACAACCAAAATTGTTAAATATTCCTTTGCGTTAACAAGTAAGTCACCAGATTCCTAGATCAGAAAAAGACACCATATACCAGGTATCACTGCTAATTGTTGGTGTCAAAAGTAGCAAACATAATATTGTTCTACTCGGCAACTGTGTGTGCTCCCAGGGATAAGTCAAGCAACAGTTTACATCATATTCTTCTCATAGAGAGTTCTACAAATATTTGATATAATAATATTTTCTACCAAGGCAGGCCTCTTCCCTTAAGGAAAGACCGTATTTATTTTTCAAATGTGAGCTGTTAAGTGTGCTTATTTTCTAAAACTTACATTTCAATAACAGAAAACACTTCTTTCTCCTTCTTTCCTTTACTGAATCATGCAGCCATGACAAAGGAAAGGGCATTGTACTGGTTATTAAATTCTTACAGTTTCTCAATAAAACGCTTGTAATAACATGGGAAAACTTACACCAATATACTTAAAAGAGCTTGAACAATCCCGAGTGCTTAATAGCACACCAGCTCCACTCAGCTAAAATTAATAAGTGCTGAGCATGCATCATCTCTTCACTCCTACGTGCACCATTTCCATAGGATGATGCGTATGGCCGGCCCAGACTGCAGGAGCTGAAGAAGGATTTCCTGGCAGTCACTAGCGCTGCGTGCCTGTGGCCAAACCACGCTCCACACAAAGACGGCAAGGCTCCGGCAGGGCCGCACAAGTTTGGAAACACGGCGTTATTTTCCCATGGAGCTTGAGCTAATAAGCACAGAGCGTACAGGTAAGGAAAATGTCTGCACGGGCGCTGCAGAGGCAAAAGCACCGCGTGGTCTCGCAGGGCTCATCAGCCCCCGGTCAGGACTCGGCTGCACTATACAAGTCATCCAAGTGTTCGTACCTCACTCCTTGTACCCAAGTTATGCAGGTTCTGTTAATGCCAAAGATATTCCAGCATCTTGTAGATCCCTTTGCTGCCTGTGATCCTCAAGATGGTCGCCAATGCATGTGCCAGAGCGTGGTTTTACAGGCACTGGAAGGCCACTACATCGTACCTGTTAGGCGAGGGAGTATTTCTGCGGTGCAGTCTTTCAAAATTTCAATCTAACAAGGGACCGTGCAGTGAACAGATACAGTTCAGCATAAAAACTGGGGCGTTGGCACTTCCTTTGTCATCTCAAACTTTTTGAGAACCTTTCCAAAAGCAACATTCACTAGAAAGTACCATCTTACATATTAACAAACCAGAAAGTAACAGTGAAAGTAAAACAAAATAGAAGGAAATCACCCCGCAGGACAACTGTTTTGAAGACTACATAAAAAACACTGAGCAAAACTATCATATTGCCAAAACACTAAGAATTCTTGTAAGTTTTTACTTAAGATTCAAAATGTATTTTTCCAGTGTGACCATGAAAATTCCCACCCCAAATTCTAACCTTGATTTCCTTTGTCATGAATTCACTTAAGTCCTAACGCTCAATTAAAGCTCCAGTTCTGAAGTGATTTTGCAATAAATAACTGCACAAAAACAGAGCCCCTCCATTTATTACCTAAACCCACCAAAATTTTCTGAACATTGAAGAGCAGATACAGTGTGAATATCTCCCTAAAGCAGACAATATTTCCCTGATGCAGCTAGCTTAACAGCCTTCAACTGCACGTCCTCTTCCTCTCCCTCTCTCCTCTCTTTCCTCACCCTCCTCCCTACCCTAAAAGCACCTTATCTATATTAACCATGGCTTACTTTAAATGTAATCCTCCGAGACACCTTTAGCATAAGATACGCAATGTCCCAATTAAATTGTGACAACTTTTATTTGATTTTCCTGATATTAGCAGGAAGACAATGCAGCTGCTTTGGTTACTAAAGCCTTTGATTTTTATTTAAAGGCAAGTTTCAGGGCTTTACTAACGAGCATGTCACCATAAAGCAAGTCTTAACGATACTGCATTTTACTGGGGTGAAAAAGTACTCAAAAATAGAAGCTCATTAGTGTTGTCCTTCCCCCTCACTTTTCCAACCAGCTCACTTATAGAAAACAGACTCGTTGTTAGTGAGTGGACTCTCCAGGTGACATGTTTTAGACAGACGCTCCGACTTTTTCTTTAGAGTGCAAAAAGATGTTCTTGAGTGATAAGACAGACTCCCAGGCCTCTTTCTTTTCTATACAGAAGGAAAACTCTGCCAGATTGCTTCTGGCATAACCCCATTCGTTTTTCCTGCAATGACAATGAATGAAAGCACCCTCTGGGACACAGAGGGTTCAGTTTCCTTTGGCAGCGATCTTGATCGGAAGCAAACCGGAATTATTTCACTTCAAAGCAACAAATAAGGAATATTTTTCTGGAATGTCCAAACATGGACATTAACCAAAACCAACCTTCAGAAGAATCCAAAAGCGTAAGATTGCTTAGCCAGGAAAAAAAAAAAACAAAAACCAAAAAAACCCAAACCGAACCACCAAGTTGATACTAATTCAAGCGTAGAAATTGGTCAATAGTACCTTAAGATCTAGTGGGTGGGGTGGGAGGGATGGCACAGGGGAAGGGTATCACGTAACATTCAGTAATGCCACCTGACAAACTTAAAATAGATACTCCTAAAGGGAAAAAAAAGTATATGACCATCATGGCTATCTTAAAATATATAGTCTGTTCTTGTTACACAAAACTTCATTACAACAATCATTACTTCTCTATCAAATTACTTCAGTTAAGTGAGATACTTCACGTTGCTGTACTCACCTGTGTGTGCCCTCCGCAGTCCTACCATTTGAACTAGTATTAATTACTAGTGTGGCTTTTCTGGGGCAAAAATCCGTGTTGTTTTTCCACATATACAAATTGCAAACACTGGTTTAACTAAAGCTTTTTTTAACAATTTATTAACAGTATTAGGCTGGAGAAACAAAATTAAGTTTTATTCAAAATGTAAAGATTAAGCTAATTTTAAAATGTTAGTGCTCACCAACAGTAAGACGAAACAGTCCTTTTTCTGCCTTTTTTCTTTCATATATTTATTTATCAATAATGCACTGAAAAAAATGCCTTTGTCTTTTGAGGCACCTGCAAAAGTTCTAATAATATTCTTGTATCATTACAATTAAAAGATGGAGATAGCCTCATATTTCAAGTTTTTTTACCCATTAACATACCACATACTCCACTCAAATTATCTGTGAATGATACAAAGGATAATCCTGCTCTGAACTAGCTCATCATTATTATGATGCAATATCACAGACAGTAATTCCCCAAACTTTTAAGGGGGTGGAAGGGGAAAACCCCACCAAATAGAAGTCTTGCACAAAATGCATGCATGTATATAAATACCCAAAGTTGCTTTAGGAACAAGCAGCAAGATATAGCAAGGACAAATGCAAAGTTTATTCCACGTATGCTACAATTAATCAACGTTAGGGAAGTATCAAAATTTGTACTATTAACATATGGCAACAGTTTTATTGTTACAATACATTGCAATAGATTAGCTCCACTGGAAAAGGCTTTTAAGCTGCAGACAGTGCAATTGCATTAAATCTTAATTCTTCTGGGTCACGTTCCATGAATTTCTTGCAAACTTCTATTGCATCCTAGGAAAAAAAAAAGTAAAAACCAACCAAACAAAAACAAACCAAAACCCACTATACTTATTTAAAAAAACCCACAACTGAAATATGAAGATATGCTCTATAGAAAATATGCTCAAAATGGATTTTTCCATAAAGGTTTCCTAAATAGTGTGACAAATCTACATAAACTGTATGTCTGATCTGAGTTACCACTATTCAAGATTATTTACAGTGCGCATGTGGGCAGCGTAAGAGAGAAAGAGTCTCATGCAGAACCTTAGCAACAATGACTGAATATTCCTTTGTGCAACAGTTGTGTTGCCTGTCTGGCTTTCTAAATGCATCTCTCAAGTTCGCCTTTACTAGTGCTGCTGCATTCAGAATTTTTTCCTTTGTCTCAAGACGAATCTAAGATGTGTGGGGTAAGCAAAAGATTATAAGTAATTCCTCCATCTAGCTTTAGGGTGCAATCTGGAGAACACATGTTATCAGTAAAATGGAAAAAAGCCACATATGAAAAAAAGAAAAGCTTTATTCAGCTTCTCCCCTTGCCCAAACAAGCACAAATTGTATGCAATCTTTACAGACATTAGTCTATGCTACTAAACTATAAAAGGTTTTGTTTGGTTCATTTCTTAGTTTCTCTGGTTTCTTCCTTTTGTAAAGCTAATCCACTCTGGATACCGTTAAAGTCAGATCTATGCATTGCCTTCTCTCATCATTCTGTGGGGATGACAGTTTACCCTCCCAATTCACTATATTCCTTCCCAATTCATTTCTTAACTAAACAGCTCCTGACACAAAGAAGCACCCAGAAGAAGCCATGAAACTGGAGAAGAATGATTATTAGCAGGTGTCAGGAAAGAAATCAACTTCTGTCTAGCATGCCACCTATCAAACTATAACTAAACCAAAGGAAAGAGAATGAAAAATTATCCGAAGTTTTCAATCTGATGACTTGCACCTCATGTACAATTTGAAAGGAGCAGGGATATATGAAAATCTCAGCACAGAAGACAAGTCAGTCTGATCTTCTCCTACGGTCAACCCTTCTGACATTTCTTNCGCTACAGTCAACCCTTCTGACATTTCTTGTCACCATGCTATGACAGTCTGTCATCCAGAGTCACAACACGAGCGCCCTGAAATACCTGTTTTAAAACTGAGTAAACCTAATTCAGTCTCACCATCCCACTTGCTCTGTTTGTCGTCCAACCATAAATACCACAAGACTTNACCATCCCACTTGCTCTGTTTGTCATCCAACCATAAATACCACAAGACTTTTGTATAAATATTTGTATAATTATTTTTAGCATTTATTTTAGCATATATTTTAGTAAATATAGCAAGAATTTTGTATAACACTATTTAAGAAGGTTTTCTATTCTTACCTCTAAAAAAGAATCATCACTAGTTTCCCCATGGTTTATTGGAAATGGCTTGCGCCCATCTGTTGAAACACAAAGCAGGATTGAACAACACATTTATAAAATTAGAAAAGCTTCATTTTTCCAGTTAAAACTATTTGAACAATTTTTTTTGCTCTTCATTTACAAAAATGCTACCCCATTTTTCATAAAAGAATCCCACACACAGCTAGCTATTCCCAGGTCTCTCCTCCACAGTCGACTGTTTCAACAGGTATCATTATGTACAGTTTGTTACATTAAAAAAAAAATCCAATCAAACCAATGAAATATTTTTAATACTTTATTTGAAAACTTCAAGGCTCTAAGTTGTGATTGCTTTAGTGCTGGTATAGTACTTCAGTTTTTCAAGTAGAGAAGGACAATTTCAACTGCACTTAATGGATTTACCCAGACAGGCAGCTGTACATCTGTGGTCTTTGACAGCTGTGATCAGGGACTCCACAACAGCCGAGAATACCAAACCCACCAGTTTGAAGAGTCTGGCATAACTGAAATGTTACTCTCATTTAAAATAAATCAGCAAACAAACCAAATAACTTTAAGTACTAAGTGCTTTCACAGCATTTAAAAATGGTTGCTATAGTTGATTGTTTTTTCTCCCATTTGCAATATAAAAATGCTATCATTCTCAGCATTTTAAAAATAATTTTATTCATACAAATATGTTTCAGGTTACTTGTGAAGAGCTTACAGTATGAGAACATATGTCAGGATATTCTAAGTATTTGCTAGACCAAATTCCCTTTTGGCTCTGCCCTCCCTTTCAAAGGCTCTTCCCTCCCTAAAGATTCCATCGAAGTTGACAATACTTCCATACTACATTTTCCACAACTAAAAATAGATTCAATGTTAGAAAACTTTTGGATTTACATGAACATGTACATGTTCCATTATTGTAACAACGATGATTGAAGAAAGAACAATGCAAAACCCTCAGAACATACCAGGGAAATAGAACTGAATGCCCTGTATTGTTGCAAACTAAGTTTGATTCGTTTTGGGGTTTTTTTTTGTGGGTGTTTTTTTTTTTTTTTAAACATACATCTTGGCAGAACAGCATTTTAATTTCATGTGCCTATAAATAACATGTTTTCTATGGCAAAAACATCATAAGCATTTAACATTTATGCTCTTCCTTAGCATTTTCTGCCTGCCAAAGCCCACATGCTGGCCACAGCGACTGAAGCCAGTGAATTAATTGAAAAACCTTCTTCCATTTTCCTACTTTTAAGTATTTTTTGCTTTCTTACGCTGGTACAGAAAGACATTACTTTAAGAACAAAGTAGTATTAGCATTCCACTATACAGTGGAGCTAAATGCCTCTCTTCTTTTTTTTAAATTCAAGCAAAAAATTCAAGTGGGTTTTATCTTGCATTGTACTTACAGAAAATAGCTAAACATGGTAATCGTAGTCTGTAGTGTGCTTTTTAAACACAGCAAATTAATTCACAATGAAAAGGTAACATGAAAATAGTAGCACACAACTAGAAGAAGAGCGAGCCATCCATCACGCCTTAGAATTTAGAATCATAAAATATTTATATTGCATCCTACAGTAGTTGCCTCACTATTCCATCTAGCTCGCTGACAGACATACAGCATCATAAAAATACAGAAATGTGTGCCTATTGTTCATGACTCACCACTGATAATACCTCTTAGATCACCTTAATATTAACATAAGCATTTCTTATGTACCGCATATGCCCCAGGTTACGATTAGTTGTCACCTGTTAAGAGCAGTGCTTAATTACACGTTGATTTTCAAAAGACGAAAATGTTCTCACCATAAAATACTGAAAAAAATTATGTTAGGGAAGACCAGTGACTTGCAGTTTTTAAATCCTGATCGACTTGCTAGTTTTCTGAAGTGCCTGCAGCAAAACCTAGTTACCCAGCAACATGTTTAAGATTGGAGTCATTAGAGAATATCTGAGCAGAATTTGGTGCTACAATCTGAGGAGGGAAAAAATAGCTGTAATTCAGAAAACAGATTACTGTTTTACAGTTAACTGTCTAGTGACCACAAAAAGGTAGAAGAAAAAATAACCACCCTATAACAAATGAGTTATATTAGTATCTGCTAGTATTCTGACTACATAATTTCAGTTTAAACTGTATCACGCTATTTAATAATATAGCTAAAACTTCTGAAGCGGCATACAGTTCGTTTATTAATTCCCCAAACAATTCAGGGACATAACAGTACTTTCTCTGAAACTTCGAGTGTTTATCAATTCTTTCTTGCTTCCTGTCCTTGCAATCATAAAGGAAGTTTAGAGGCAGCCTGGTATTCCACACCATTTTATCTTAATAGGAGGGAGCTGAGCGAAGGAGAATCCAAAAAAACAATGGGAAGAAGGCTGCAATTGTTTGACAGAATCCCCTGCCTCCCAGACAGTATGAGGCAGTTGGAAAGAACCTAAGCCCTACATTAAATCAAGTAATATCTCTCAAACTTTGATAGTTAATAACATTACTACTTGTATTTGTTTCAAACAAATGGAGAGAGAGGATAAAAAGTGTTCTTACCCAATTCGTAGAGATGACCACCTACATTAACTAATGCAATAAAGTGAAGATCTACTTTTTCATCTATACTTGGTGCCTGCAAGACAAAACAACACAAAAATAAATTGTGTTCACTAAAATTCTTATCACAGTATGATTAATGAGAACATATCATCATAATACATAAAACACCTGGCCAAGAGAAATCACAAGTGAGAAGCACATTCTGGATCTATACAGAATGGCAAAAGTCACACTGCAGAACATTTTGTAATATAAAGAAGCTTTCTGCAAACGCACTGATCAGTAAGAATCCTTTCAGTAAAGTATCTGGAAGTATTTCCAATTATAGCTCTACATAAAAGCCTTCTTTTTCATTAATGAACTAGAAGTAGTATCAGCTCAAATATATTAACATTAAAAATAGATACTCATATAAGCAGCAACTCCTTCACTAACCCGTCTCCCATAACAAAGTGATGCAGGGCTGAATGCTGAACCTGTAGTATTTTAAAACTGAAAATATTCACTTGTTCAAATAATGTTTTCCTCCTGAGCCATGTATAGTACAGTTAACCCGTTCCCTCCTCACAGGCAGTTGAAAGAAACAGACACTCCCAAAGTACAATTCACACATCTTAGGTGAGGAGGAAGGAAAATAACCAGACACGTGCCTAGAGCTCTGTTTGCCTCAGGAAACTTACAAAATTTCTAAGTGGCATCACAGGCATCATCACTGCACACCAAGAAAGGACTGAAGTGCAGCAACAGATTCAAGTGACATGACATAAGAAATGGTTGCAGTTGGTAAAGCTCTCTCTAGCCCGATACTTTGTTGGCAACTACAGCAGCAGGTTTTTTTTCTTCTTTTTCAGAAGAAAACAGGGCATGCACAGCATGGTACTCTGCCAGCACATGTTCCCGGCATCCACTCAGCAGTGTTTTTTGAACTTCTGAGCCAAAAGGTGCATCACCACTGTTGTGTTCAATAGCAATTGATGGTCTTATTTCCTCATCAATCTGTCCAGTCCGCAACTGAGCCCCGATCCACAATTTAAGAAGATACTGTTTCAAGGAATGGGAAAAAGCACCTCAGTTTTTCTTAAACTATCAAGAATCTGACTTCTGTGAAAATACAGTTCATGCAGTTTTTTTCCATCTTGCAATTACTGTTAGCCTTATGTGAATTTCTTGAAGCGCCCCAAAAATCTAAGAATTTGCCAGAAACAGATTAGAGTGTAAAATGAGTTGTAGAATCTTACAGTCGCATCATGTTTTCAAGACTAAGTTAAAAGTTTCCTTCTCCCTGATGGTCATAAAAAACAACTGCAAAAGATGATCTAAATTGAAGAAACGTAGCAAGCAACCAGAACAATAAAGTGAAGGACAAGAAGTTACCGTAAGTCCTTCAATACATCGAGAACGCCAAAGAACACAGCATTACAGAAGAACTGCCAGACGCTTACAGAAATTCTATGTAGTAAGCTCAAAAAAGGAAAAAAGAGAAAAACAAAACCCCACACAACCTCCCCTCACCCTCGAGATTCATATCCATGACCAGTGAAAGTGTGAAAGACATAAATACCCTGTTTCATCTCTGTTTCAGAGGGCCTAGAATGGAGCAAGAGCATTCCTACTGCTGAAGATGAGATGGCTATCAAAGGGAGGAGAGGACCTTTGCACCATAACTCCAAGAAGTCTTTTTCCCCTATGGCATAAAGAATTGCCTTTGAGAACTTGGCTTTACAGAAGGCCAAACAGAGCCAGGGCTTAGAGGAAAAAAAAAAAGAAAAATCCCCAAAAAACCCATAACCAACCAAACAAACAAAAAAAAACACCAAAAAACAAGTAAAAGAAGGAGCTTCTAGAGTTTGGCTACCCCAGTTGTAAACTTCCAAGGACCACAGGTTTCTGTAACTTCCTGAAAACTGCACAAGATGATCGCTGACAACCAAAGGGAATAATAACAAGGTGCCATTGATCAACCAACAGTTTAGAGGCACCTAAACTGTGGTGCTACAAAAGTGTGCAGGAAGGCAAAGCTGAGAGTCCTTGCCAAACCCTACATTGCTACCCAATCCCCATGTAGAGATAAGACTCAGGGCTAGTCACTTACCAATTAAACCTAGCAACTGGGAAATCTGGGCTTAAGGAATTTCAGGGTTCGGGGAAAGACTACTGCCAGTTAGTCTCACTTTAGGAAGGAAATGGCTTGGCATTTAAAAGCTTGCATCTGAACATATGCTACCTGGACTCAAATTGACATGAACTAGAAAATCTTGAAGTATTACTATTTCAGAGGACTTCGAGATGTTCAGGAGTCAGTTTTGATCACATTTAGAAGAAAATACAGTTGTCCCTTTGACCATTTTGAAGGTTGTGTTCTTTGCCAGCTTCTAATAAACACCTTTTCTATTGAGGGACACCTGGCATGCTTGGAACGCTGAACCTATATACAGCTAGAAGATGGATAGGGAAGCCATCAAAAAGAAGCACGATTAACTTTCCTTACTTGAAGACAGTACTGCTCCTATAGAATCCTGCTGCGTTTTTGCGCGTGCCCAATCTAAATAACATGCTTCCATTAAGTGCTGTTGCCACAACCCGTGAGAAATGTTGTTTTTACATTTTTAATTCCCCAACTTCATAGAAAGAACAAAAGTGCCACGCCATTATTAAAGTTTCTACCACAAATTCTAATGTAGTCTCCTTCCCTTGCGATTTCTTTTCATCTAATGTAGATACTAGTAAGTTTACTAGCAAGTAGATCTATTAAATTTCTTGAAAAATTAGGATTTCAATGATTTTTGTCAGACAATTAGTTGCATAATTGTAAGCACAGAGAAACAATACAGTCAGAATAGTCAAGATGACCTAAAACTCTATATTTTAAAAATGTGTTGCTTATGACTCAGGCAAACAAGTAACTGGATTAAACTTTCCCAATGTGATGAATCCGATTCAAAATCCCCCCACTCCTCCTTGGGGGTGGGGAAGACATCCATCGCATATGCGTGCATGCACACACACACACAGACACTAACATGAAAAGAAGCCTAGCCAGGCCCATTTCTACTTCACTGGGAAGCTCTAGGAATTCTAATACTTGGAACCAGAAGATTTTAAATTTCAAAGGAATGAGAAGAAGAGGGAATGTCAGCTTCAGGGAGATGTCTTTTGTGGTCTCCTTGAAAAGCTACACCTTTGGCCAAGTTTTCAGCTTCTAATAAACAGTCTGTGTGAATGCTTAAAAGGACAAGAGAACACAGCTTTAAGAAGTCTGACTCCATGTTCATCACTAGGTAGTATTTTCAGAACAATTATAGAGGATTTTCTCTTGATGATTACTCTTCTTGTCAAAGACCACAGTAACGTGAACATCAGTCAAGTGTTGGGATGACCTGTTCCTTTACATTTTTTCACTTAGAAGCCCACTCAATGTGCAAAAGCAAACAGCAAATTTGAATGACTGCATGTATGAACCACAAGGAAGAAGAAAGACACAAGAGTCTAAATAAGATGATTGTCTAACCAGGATTTGGAACTAACCTATGGGATTCAAGACTCATTTTTCATGTCTTCTGAAGACACAGTGAAGAACATTTGTGTTTCTTTCCCATCCAGAAAAGACAGAACGAGGACAAATACCAGCATATTGAGTAGCTTACAGAAGCTTATGTTATGGTTTCAACCTTAATATAAGAACTAAGTAGTAAGGGTTGGTGGACATCACTTCTCCCATTTCTCTCTTCAACCGGAAAAAAAAACCCAAACAAAAAAACCCCCAACCAAACTGAAAAATAATGACCAACAGACTTGAAACTGATTTGAAGAGAAAAAATGCAAAAAGTTTAGTGCTCAAAGTGATGGTTCTGATAACATCTTCTCAGCTGTAATTTGTTCTCAAGGTGTTGAGATAACGCTCAGTGACAATAATAGAGTGTATCTTCATGAATACCCAGTCACATATACAAAAGTGACAGCCAAGGTTGTCATGACAGCCAAGGTTGTGATGCCCTCCAGTTTTGGATACCACAATAAAAGCACGTAAATGACCAAGTCCCAATTTTTCAGATGATTTGACTGCCTTCTCTGCTAACCTCTGCTAACCTGTACCTTCAAATTAAATAATAAACAACTGCTGACTGCCGTGAGAAGTCAATTTTAATTGACTTGTTTCAGGTCAATTAGTTCATGTTATCGAAACACCACCTCTACATTTCTTCCTCTATTCTTTACTAGCAGATTTCCAGTCAGTAGTTTTTAAAATGGCACTTCCCAAAGTTTTTACTATACAAATGATAACCCTTCCTACTCCCTCTTTTTGTACTGAAAAATTCCTTGATTTTACCTTTCATTACTGCATGCTGCCCTCTCCTCATGAACTACAATAGTCTTCTTTCTTCTTGTTGCACTAACCTTCAGAAACCTCAACTTTACACCCCTATATCACTGTTTGCCCCATCATATCAGCTGGTCTAATAAAGTATATTTCATCACCTGCACAGTTTTATCCCCCTAACACACTCAGACCATTATCCCAATCTAAAAGTCAGTACTCAGTTTTCATGCGTTTGAAATCTTTTGATCTTCAAATGTTGCTAACTTAGAACAAAACTGTTCATCAAATTTGACGTGCAACTGGTTCCTTTCCCCCAAAACTGCATTTCTGGGACAAATGCACAATTGGGGGGAAAAAAAATTGTCTTGTTCTCATGGACATACTGAACAAGTCCTCACCACATCCTGCTTAAAATTTATTTATGAAAGACCACATTATAAAAGCAGGTTCAATGTTACACGACAGATTTCAGGCAACCTCTTCCAAATAAATCTTGTATTTTTATNGCATCCTGCTTAAAATTTATTTATGAAAGACCACATTATAAAAACAGGTTCAATGTTACACAACAGATTTCAGGCAACCTCTTCCAAATAAATCTTGTATTTTTATTATTTCCTTATACTTGCTCTTGATAGAAAGAAGTGAAGCAAAAAGTCTCACAAAGCGTTCTACTAAACTGGTTTGTATTACAGTTAGGGACTGGGAAAGGAAAAACACATCACTTGTGTTAAGTCAAGAAATTGGCGTCAAGAGTCTGTTAGGTTCCGAAAGAACAGTGGTAAAGACTGATCAGGAAAAGACAATATTGCAGAACCTTGAGAAATAAAAAGTTTCAGATGCATCCAACTGAAAGATCATGACAAAAGTAGCTGAAGTCTAAGAGAAGAAAAAACCTTAGGGGTTTAACTACACAGTTTCACTCACAAGGAGCTACAAGAAGCCAAAGAAAAACATATTCAAAAATGAAGTTTACACAACAGAACATTAGGTATGGTTTGGATTTGATAAATTTTGAAGTAAGGGGGGAAAAAGTGCTGCAATTGCTATTGGGTAGATTAGGCATCTGTAATTTCCATTTTGAAACATGGAACATGCTTGGGCAAATGTACTGTGTAGGCCTGTGAAAGGCATTTGAATCCTGGTTAAAATACTGCAATTAAAACAAAGACCACTGGAATGATGATCACAAGTTTCAGCAAGATTATTTCTGGCTCATTCTCACAGAAGTGACGTCTCTATTCATGTTCAATAAACTGCAGTGAGTTTACGGTATTTGAAACGCTCTGGAGTTTCACAGTTGAACACACGTAGCTTAATTTAGATCAAGGTAAACCTTGTTCAGAAAAATGAAAAAGAATTTCTACAAGAAAGGTGCTGAGAAACTGTCTTGAGTGCTGACCCAAGAATGGACAAGAAGTTCCTTTGCTAAGCATTGCCTTATGTATTTTTCTGCCATGCTGTCATGATAGACAAGCTGTCTCAAGCTTATTAACTCTACGACCCCAACTACAGCTAGAACACACAAGTATCAGGTGAAGTACAATTCCATGCTGCAGGAAGGTAGCATCTGATTCCAAATGGGAGGATGTCAAGCAAGAAGATGAACTTCAGAGATGGGCTCTACCAACAACCAGAGTATCTGGATACAGAATGTTAATACAAACACAAATCTCCCTTTAGATCCATAAGCAAGAGGGATTATTCAGCAGTATGCTGCTCTAAATAGGTATTTCTTGGACTTTTTTTAAAGAACAGGAACTTCAGTCTGACACAGAAAGTAAATGGGAAAAAACAAAGAGCATGTTTTCCAACTTGAGAAGCGTAGGAAAGAAAAAAAAGTTACAAGATTAACTTGACACATCAAATGCAGCAAAACAACCCTAAGGCAAGAAGAGACACTAAACTAAAAGAACAGATGAGGTGGAAGGATTAAGAGATCATTACAAGGACCCAGGAAAAGTCAACATTACTAATGAAGTATGTTGCTACCAAAACCTTAAAAATTTGCCACATCTACTGCAATTTATCAGGTTTGCAGAGAACGTTTCAGGACAGTATTTTCAATTACTTTTTTTTTTAAATTATATGTTCTTAACTCATCTGGAGACCTACTCTAAAAAGTCAAGGGAAGTTTTGAAGTAGGGAAAGGGGTTTTGTGTAAGGAGCATAAATACAGCCTCCCATCATGAAGACTTCTGCTCTTAATTTTGAAACAATCTATTTTCTGTCAATGTTTAAGTAGTAGAAATGTACTTAGAACTACAAGAAAGTTCAACTGTATTTTAAACATAATACACAGGTTGTTTCCCCCCTCCCTTAAATTTAAGTGTGTAGATTTCTTAATAAAAGCAATACTAGAACATTTTCATACAACACAGGCCAGGTCAGCCATCTCGCAGAGTGATCAGAGCTATAGTAATAATACTGACAGGCACTGACAAGACAAAACTTGAAGGACCAGGTAGTATTTATTATCAAGCCAACTGGACAGCTTTAATGCCCAAAATGCTGTCTGTTTTTTTGCATATTAAACTAATTTACATGTAGTTTATGTGTTCTTGAATCTTTTTGTAAAGCTAAGTTATACAAAAGTGTAAAGACGAGAACATTTTAGTTACCAAAAAATATTGGAATATATTGTATTCAGTGATATATCTTTGCATATANTGATATACCTTTGCATATAGAGACTTACAATTTTAATCTGTCAGATGGAGACAGTCAGGATTTCAGGGGAGTTAACAAGTAATATTTTAAATCTATTTTTAGTGACAAGCTTCTGTTTTGTCAGATATAGTTGTATTGAAGGCCACTTATTTTTTGAATGAATTTTTTGAATGTTTTCAAAGCAAATGCTCACTGCTAATGGATGAGGAGTTCGTTTTTAGAAATTTTCTGAAGTAAATAAAACTCAACTTGCCAACAGTGTTTTTCTAGTATAATCACAACAGATTATGCTGTAATGTCCATCTTTGGATAAGTTATGGTTTATTTAGTGTTGAAGTAAACTCATGGTCAATTAATGTTTTTGTTCTAGGCAGGCACACTCAAGCTCGTCTCCCTCAATAAGTCTTTTGTTAACCACAAGCTTATATAGGTCAACTTCATACAAGAACCCAGTTTCAAATTACAGAAATATGATGTAGAATTTTCTAAGTTTTGCTGAACAAACACGAAAGTCCCCAGGTAAAATGTCAGCGATTTGCCAATGTTAATGGCATAAATATTAAATGGAGAGAGAAAGCACGTGTTGGGGAGAACTTAACTCTGTGCCAAACCCCTTGTCTCCTCAAATCCTAAGGTATTTAACTAGCTCCAAGTGATAACATCAAGAATGTTTCATAGTTCTGAAGATTACAAGAGAGTTAGATACTTAATAATAGCAATTATTACTCACATAAAGAGAAAGGAGTCTGGGAAAAGTTCTCATCTCAAGATACTTATCAGGATAAAAATATAAAAGCTATAAAGAAATGGAAGCATTTGGACATTAATTTTTAATAGCAATAAAACATTAAGAAGGCTTTCCATATCTGGAAAGACAGATCTGTATGAAAAAGGAAGTTATTTGGACCACGGTCAGAATAATTATTTCACCTCAGTAAAAAAATCAAAGAAGAATTTCTAGTAACACAGGTGGTCATTACCAAAGAATGATAAAAACAAAATCACTGTCCCAATTTTGCATTTAAGACCATTCACTTCCACATATCAAGATTTTTTTGTGTGTGCACTAAAAGCATGATGACTCCTTAAAAGCAGGATGAAATGCCCCTAAACCATTCTTTCAGTGTATTGTTTCTGATGGTGGTCATAGGACAGTTTAGAAATATTAGCTACTCTGTGCATGCATTTTTTTTCTGCGTTTCCAAGATATATTTGTGCCCTGTGAGTGAAGAAGGAAAAAAAGTATAGGTATGGTATTGGATGACAAGCTTTTCTTATTAGAACGTCTTCACCTTCAACTAGAATGTATGCCTATAAACTGGATAAAGAAACAGATGTCAAGTGAACAAGTACGGCAGCCCCCTGGGATTACAGGAAACATTTCATTTTTACTGAAATACTCAGGGACCATTAAGCAAGACTTAGAATGAAAGAAAAGGAGACTAGGTTTAGGATACGAGAACATAAACCAGGTCTCAAACACAGAAGAAATAATAGCGTGTGACAAAGAATCAGAAGCCCCTTGGTTTAGCACATCCAAATGAAAGATCATGAAGATGAGGTGAAAAGAAGAGGCTGGATGTAGAGCCTATGGTGAAAAAAAAAAAAGGCCACTTCATGAAGGGCAAACTTCATCTATGCTTTGAAAATGATTTGGCGTGTGTATTGAATCAAAAATACCTGGACAGCAAAGCATGAAGTGATGTACTTTTGCTGTCCGACATGGGGGAAAGAAAAAAAAAAAAAAAGAGAGAAAAAAAAGGAAGAAAGAAATCCTAAGAATGGTTGAGAAAAGACCCCAACAAAAAGTGATGCCTTGAGGACCGAAGTTACATGGCAGAAGGCCAGTCGTGTCAGAGTAAGAAAAGACTGAAGATGGACTACACTTACAACAGAATGAAGCCCAACAGATGGAAGGCGTATCAAGGGCCGCCAACGACGAAGACGGATTGACGGACTGGTAGCCTTTGCAGGACCTACATGATTACGTTTGGCCCAGGAGAGGGATGCAGAGTGACACAATGGTGAAGCCTTCGTTCTGCTGTGGCTAACCTGAGGCTGCGATGAGGATGGTGGTGAAGACAGCGAGGACGATGACGACTACATAAACATTAAAAAAGAACATACTTAGCCCACTTAAACTTGAAGTAACATACCTAAAAAGGCAACTGCAAAATGTCCACTATTTATTATACTGTCCTTTAACTGCTCAAATCACACAGCTAATAATCAAGATTGTTGAATTTGAATGAGAAGACAAAAGAACAATGAAAATAAGCAAAGACATGGTCCAAATCTGAAGTTTATCACCAGATAAGCTAGAGGTTATTCACACCCAGTGAACTTCATAACATGAACACAAGTTAACTGACTCATTCAAGAGACAGACTGTTGGAACGTGAGAAGGGAGGGGATTTAAGTATCATGTCATGGAAGGAATAGTTGAGAACAGAGCGCAATCAGTTTTGTCTACAGCTACAAAACCGTAAGCAACGGTTCTGTGTTAATTTGGGAAAGCTGGGCTGTGCTACTCTGGGATTTAAAATGAATCAAGTAACTACTGTAACAGAACCCAGAGTTTCTCTACTGTTCCATGTCTAACACAAAAGGAAAGCAAAGGAAAAGGGAAGCTTACCGTGGTGAGGTATGCAACTTCCTAAGTTTTTCACCTATTCTTCTAAAATAGCAGGCCAGTGGCAGTATTGCCATTAACACTCAGGATCCCTTTAGTATCCGTGGAAGCAGTAGGACTATGTTAAACCATTCAAATTGTTACTATTAGAAGAAAGACCACAGAAGTATTAAAAATGACTCTCAGCTGCAACTGACAAAGTTACAGTAAATATATTTAAGACCAGAAAGGACCATTGTGATGATTTAGTTTTGATCTTCTGTCCCACACAGGCCACAGGACCAATCAAGTTCAAGTTTTGTTTGGATCAGAACATACTCACAAAACAAACATTCAAGCTTATCAATTTTTTTACTATTGAAATAAATCAGAACAAATCAAAATTTCAATCAATCCTGTCTATAGCTACAGAGACAGTAAGTAACATATTCATACAGTTTACTAAATACATTAGTGCTAAATAAAAAGGCAACCTTTTGTAGTCCTGCTTAATGATGATATGAACATGGAACAATGGATTACATCAGTTTATCTGGCCATGACATGAAACCAGGGGCTCACCTTCAGCTTATCATTCACCATTACTTTCTCCTCTCCGCACATATAAAAATCCCCAATGTCACCTTCAGTCTTTCAGAGAAACCCTCTCCTTCTGTGAGAAAGTAAACTTTCTTTTGTGCTAATTACACAGCTTTCATTTGACCTCAGAAAAATACTCCTGTGTTTGAAGCTAACGTAAAGGGCAATACAGATTGTCCTGTGTTGCTGTCTTGTGCTTTACTATCTCTTGAACTTTTCACACTGCTTGTAGGTTTTGGGGTGTATTTTTATGTTGTCTTCCACGTCACTGATAGAAGTTGTTTAACAGTACAGGTCTTAGAACCAACCTCTGCAGAGCCCCACTAGCAAACATACTTACTCATCAGTGATACCCCACTTATTTGCACTGAGACCTGCCAGCTACTTGTGAATCCACTGAAGTTATGCAAGCAGAATAGAAACTGCAGCTCCTTAAGGTACGTCCCACATTATGCATTCAATGGAATAATTCTAGTAGACTTCAAAAACTGAGCATTAGATAGCTTCTCTAAAAAGAATTATTTTCACTCTTTTTAATCAGTGCATAAGTGCCAGTCAAAACCATTTACTTTCTTTGTATTATTTTTTAAGCAATTCATCTTCTTTCCCATTCAATTTTAGCTTTTTTCCTTTTTCTGTCAAGAGTGGGACAATGAATTGGTTCTTTCCGCTCCCATATTGCTGACCTTAAAGAACAAAGACAGGGATAGGAATTCTTCATGAAAAGCAAGCATCAAGTACAGTAGAAACCGTAGAGCTCAGAGATAAGCGCGGAGTGTTGTCAAGTCTCCTAACCTGTCCTGTCCAGAAAATAGAGTTTTCCACAGTTTTGTCACAGGATTGTTTGGTTTTTTGTTTTGTTTTCAATTAACTTCTGATTTTCAAACATTGTGATCCACCCCTAAATCTCAGTAGCTCAGTACCACAGAAGAGGACAAAACCAGAAAACCTCCACCCCAAAAACGTAACTATATGAAGAAAGAGGAATTTAGCAATGGCAATACTTCTACAAGTCAGAGACGCAAGAGTTAAATGGCTACTATAGTTTATCTGTACCACTGATTGTTTTTTTTTCAAATTCTTCACTTGAAGAACTGATTTAAAATAAGGCATTTTACATTTAGACAACGTATCAGATGGCTTTAAAAACAATTTATTCTCAGCTTGCCTAAGAAATTCCAAAAGACAACTGATAAAACATTGCTCCCAGAAGTCCTCACAGTCTTCCTCCCTCCATAGGGAGGTCTGTACCTGTCAGATTAGAACCTGCTGTGGGGCAGAAATTTAAGAGTTTTGCTGACTAGATAGTTCACGATAAAAGGCAAGACACACTACTTGATGTTTTACAATTTTGTAAACTGCTGCTATCAAAACAGACAAGATTGTTAGTCTTCCTGGAATCTGCAATATAGTAACTGTTTACTTAGCAATAGGTAAAAAAATGAAACTGAAAAACTTCTTGAGAGTAGGAATTTACTCTGGCTTTGATGCATTCCATTGACTGGAAGCTGTTAAACTGTATACTTCTGCTCTGAAGAAACTCTATCTTTAAGCACTCCTAGTGTAATCACTATGAAACAATTAATAAGACTTTGAACAATACCAAATTTAAGATTTGATTAAAAATACAGGCATGACCAGAATACTGAAAGATGTCTTTTATAAAGCATTTTTTACCTGTTACCATTCTTAACTTTTACCATTCTTAATGATTGCAGTTATTTCTTTGCTCCCTAACGAATATTGCTAAAATAATGAGAATATGTTAAAAACACCCCTTGCCTGAATGTAATGAGACCAGAAAAGACTAAGTTCTCAAAACTGAATTTCTAACCTAGAACGCAGTTTAAGGCAGCTAATATTTTAAAATTTCTAAGTCAGTATTTGTCTTCATTTTAAATTCCACTCATTGAATCTTTTTATCCTTTATTTCCTGTATTAGTGGTTCCCCTAATGAGATAAACCAAGACAAAGAGAAACTTCCTCCACACTGAAAATAAACTTTTGCATTTGTAAGAGTGAAATTGCAACAGAGTATATAGGAATTCTGGAAAAGCAAAGTTAATACCAGATTATGTCTAATTAATAAGGATGCAATAGCCATAAAATTCCATGCATTGCTTTAATTATAAGCATGAATTAAGCTGTGTCAACTAAAGTTGTTTTCAACTTAATATTGAAAGAAAACAGAATTACATGTCAATATTAATATGAAATTAATGCTAAATACTCATCTCCATATAAAGGATAGAAAGTCATATATTTCACATTTAATTTAAAATGTAGAAGACAAATCATAAGTTGAGACACTCTATTCAAACAAGACTTATTAACAGCTAGAAACTGTGGAGAAAAGAGAATTAGACAAACTTCACAAGATGAAAAGATCACAGGAGCATATTTCTGTGTTGAAAATTGTAGCAGGTCAAATATCTGAAGCGGTAAAATAAAAACCCTGAAATAGAATTGGATGTTATTGTCATACAAACCAGTAAGCACGTTAAGTTTATGGTTTGTAATGCAAAAAATACATTATAAACAAGTTAAAAGCTTCATGGAATGGGTCCAAAAAATGTTCAGGCAATTATCATCTGCCCCAATCCAAAACTCATTCCTATATATAGCTGTTGTTAAAGCCTAGAGCCATTTAAATCTAAGACCTAAAGGAAACACCTATGAAGTTTGTCACACACCGAGAGCTGGGCTTTTGCAAATATTTAAAAGTGCAGAAGTTTGACAGTGCTGAGTAGCTCATGACTTGGCTCACGCCCAAACCTGTCAGGTTCTAGAAACAGGGATCTGTCCGCTCATCTTGCTTGGGGAAGCCAGTCCAGCAAAGTATCTCAGTCCACATGTAATGCATTGAAGACCCGACAGGACAAAGTGGCATCTGGTATTGCAAGACCACTTCTTTCTAAGAGGAAATATTTATTACCGTGGTTACAAAAATTAATCTATCTGGAACCTCCAGTTCAGGGCATCCTCTCAGTGGAAAGTTCAAGCCCATGCCACCTTCCTTTACAGAGGCTTCCCTCTCTATCAGCTGACAAACTATGCTGGGACGGGGGCTTTCTTCTTTCCCCCATTTTGAGGTTGCGCCTCCATGTAGAAAGAAATGTTAGTTGCACTGGGACAGAGATCAAACAAGCTTTAACTGCACACCAACATCACTGGAAACTTAGGAACCAGAAGGAGATACAGTACTTCCAGTCCTGGTCTTTATTTCACATGCACAACCCTGGGATCAGAGGCCCTGCCACATGTTCTGCATCTGCTCAGTTGAGTCGGTCAGCGAGCGTACAATAACTCCTCTCAACAAACTGTTTGTGGCCTCGTTATACAGTTCCTGTACAGTAAGCCCTGTAGGAGAGATAGGGGAAGGTTGAAGCGACAATACAAAGTGCAACTTTTTCAGCCAGATGTGCAATATAAGAGTTATTATATGCCCTGGTTTGAGGTAAAACAGGACTAATTTTCTGTTCAGTAACTTTACTTTTTAGCTGGGCCTCTTCTAACTACTGAAATTAACAGCATATTGTGCAGAAACTGTTCCCTCTCAGAGTGGTAAGACTGATGTTTATAGTTGATGCCAAGGGATGGTGTGCAGAGAGGCTCCTGCTTATACTTATTGCTATAACACCAAGGTCAGCTAACTTTGTTATTTGCCCCCTTGAAGGGTTGGAAGCAAAAGAGCGTAGACGGGTCGCAACTGCGGGGAAGAGGGGACAGGACAGGTGACCCAGAACTGACCAACAGGGTATTCTACCCCATCTGCCTCATGCTCAGTATAAAACCTGAGGGATTCAAGGGTCAGTCTCTCTTTCTTCAATGGCTGGTGTCCATATATTTCATTATTCCCTTTTTATTTTATTATTAATATTTCATTAAAATAGTTTAGTTCCTTCTAAACTCATAAGTCTCTCTCTCTTCCTGCCTCTCTCTTTGAAGAGAGGTGGGGGGGAGCATCTGTCGTTCGCCCAGTGGCCAGTTCGTTCCAAACCGCGACATTATAGCTTTAAGATTATATTCAGAGATGATGTACTTAATACCTATCATTTTTCCCCACCACCTTTTGAGGCTTTTTTGTTATATTTAAGTAATTGCTCGTTATTGAATTAAACAAAATGTTTTAAAGGGTGTGTATTACAGTTCAAAGTGTAATAGCATTTTTCTTCCTTAGAAGTCATTATCCTTAGTGGGTTTTTTTACATGCAAATTCAATCTATGCATCACACTGAAAAAATCCTCTTCCTCCTCCTTCCTTCACAAGTGGTTTTAAACTTTTGACGGCATTTCAAGCTTGTTTTGGTGGTGGTGGTGAAATCTCGAGAGACATTAAGTTCCTTCAAGCTTTCAGAAGAAGATAAGTGGCCAGAGAGGGAAGAGAAGCCCGACAGAGGAAGTATTCCACAGCAGCAGAAGCTGCTTCATGAGCTCATCTCCAGCAGTACGCCACAGAATTCACACACACGAGAGAAATTGTGAATATTGCAACTGCAAGAAAAGTCTTGTTCCTAACTAGAACTTCCTTACATGCAACAAAAGCATGCACGACATGCAAATTTTTACGTTAAGGTTCATAAACTCCACTCCTCACAGACCTGCTCCTTTTGTCAACATCACAGTTATCAGCATTAACATGTATTGAAACTGAGACTACAGTTTTTAAACCAAATTGAGCTACACCTGCTCACTGATCAACTTCAGCACCAGTAAGTTTAATTAGTATTTCCGCAGCTGGTAAAAAGAAAATCTTTACAGTATTCTCCATGTCAGTTTAATCCATTATTAAGAATGGACAGTATCCCAAGAGTATTACTTTGCTAGACATATGGGTAAAGACACAGCTTAAAGACGAGAAAAACAGTGAGATCAGAGCACCCCAAAAAATCCTTCCAAAATTAGTGATAATTTATCTCTCTCTGAAAACCTAAATTTAAGTTCTATGGCCTATGTTAGCCAAAAGTCAAGCTAGATTATCACAATGGTGACTTCTGTGATCAAAAATTAGTGGAATAGTGGAATTACAAAAAAGAAAATTCCAAAGATTAGGGAGCTCTGCAAAACCTGAATTAACTAGATTTTTCCAATAGGTTTTCCTCCACAAGATATTTTTTTTCTTAAACAAATTCAACAGCTTTGTTGCACACCCAATTACCATATTTTTAGAGTGCTTCCTTGAACAAAGTTGGTTGATGCAACATCAATTCTCTGAGTAGTTTTAGCCCACTGTCTAGCTTCAGCCGTATCGGTAAAATGTTGGCAGTCTTAAGGATTTTAAGTTCTTATAATTTTTTTCCCCCCAAAATTAGTGGTTGACTAAAGAAAACAAACAAACAAAAAAAATCAAAAAAAGGAGCACCAAATTAGTTTCTCTTCTGCCTGAGGGAAAGAGGTTGAGTGTGAACTTAACCATCACCTGTCATGATCAGCCTGCTAAAATGCCAGTGAGCAAACACATGGCTAGAGCCTGCTGCTTGCTGTCCCTTACACAGAGAGTGCAAGAACAGCGCTGGAAGCGTTATGGATTGGAGAGATGCAAAAAAAAAAGCCAAAAAAAAACCTTATGGTAGTGCGTCGGTAAAGATGTCGGATGCAAAACTGTAGAAACATTTTATTGCTTTCACTTGTTATTTATTTCTTATATACTTGTTATTTAAATTCATGGGCTGCGGTATGGGTGCGAATATCCTCTATAGTTACGTTTCATCCTAGGAATCAGAGTTCCGTTGTACAGACTTTACAGTTAAGCATAAGACCCAGAATAACAATTCAGAGCAATACTGTACTAATACCTTCACAGTTATTTGCTCAGTAAAGTATAGAAATCCAATTGATGCATGTCTCCGAAATACTGACACATTAAATAACAGGGCAATGCAATGAGTCAAAGACTAACCAAGTGTAATTTCCAAAACATTTCACATGATTCTAGTAAGCTCATTTTTACACTTTTACTGCGTAGGCTGTAAACGAGAAAAAGCTATAGCTAACATTTTTAGGCAACTTCATCGCCTTTACAGGAGAGATTACATGCTTGTTCTGTAACACTAAGCTAAACAAAACTCATCTTAGAAACAGTTATATAATTGATTTTATGTTTTCCCAGGATGCAAATGTTTCTTTACAAGACTATGGATTATTCAGAAGAAACACTGAGGAACATGGACTATTTAAGAAAAAAATCCCACCATATGGTCTTGGCAGGAGCAAAAGGGAAGCTCCTTTATGTTTCTTCTCTAACAATAAATTGTAATGCCCCAGGGAACCAGAGATCTTTGAAAGTTCAAGTTTTATAGCAGTTGAGAACAGAGTGCATTGACTCTACTTAGTTCTTGCCAATGTTAACGACTGTTACTGTGATCAAAGTCTAACTTAGCGCATTCCAAGCAAGATTATAGTTCTCAGGGCACACCAAACAAGTTTACAGACTACAGTTTGCAGTTATGGTTTGAGTTAAAGAAGAAATCAAGCTGTGCTAGCTTTTTTAGTGGCTGCCAACTTCAATTTATGTTAAAAATATTCCTGATCATACTTGTGAATGAAAAGTATATCTAAGTAAACATACTGATGTGCACAATTATATCAGTTTTTTTGTGAACATCTGAGACCAGTTCTTACTTGTAGCTTCTATACTGATAGAGTCAAACATCAATTTTGATTTTCAAAGGCTAATATTTCCACCATCAATATTTTTGATAGCGGTCTAATGAGGCACAGGAATGTTATTTCCATTTGAAGTGGCAGCTCAGATGCAGCACCTCAGTCTGCTCAGTTCTGAGCCTCATTTAGCCCAACATACAGTACTAGTAGCCAAAGCTGTCACTTGGTAAATAGATGTATGAAGTGTACTAAAAAACAAACAAACAAACCCACCCCCACAAACAGGAGGAGTTACAGAACCAAAGGCAGTATTTTCTGTGCTCCCTGAAACAGCTGACATATTTTATATTCCAGTTCTGTTTTCTTCTCTCTTCCATAATAACTAGTAATTGAAACACTGTAGGTTAAATTTCATTTAGTTGGACATTCTCAATAGCCTCTAAGGAAGAGGGGAAAAAAAAAAAAAAACAAACCAGGAATCTGAGAACTCCAGATTTTCTCCTAAGAATTCAGGCGATGAACAAAATCAAAAGCTCTTATTATTCTCTAACCAATATCCAACATAGGTATTTCAAGTGGCCATTTCACTTGTATTTCTTTGCTTGATTGAAACATTATTTTGAGCTACGCTGTAATAACATTTAAAGAACTAAACTTCTCAAAGACCACAAATCACATTCTGCTAAGCAGTAATGCATAAACCATACTAAAACTCCCCTGTCCAAAAAAATTTCAACCTCAAACACAAAAGTGGTTCCATATGCCGCAAGTACCACAAGACATAATAAAAAGTTCACTCTATCATTTGAACTTTATAACAAAAAGTGATATGGAAAGCCATGTGTCAGCAGTTAGTGATACCTTGATGTTGCACAAACAGCCTGCCAATTACTTAACACCACAACTATTTCAGTATTTGCTGTCCACAGCAGCAAAATCGGACCTATGTCTAGTGTGTTAAGCCTTCTCTGCTCTTCCCAGGAGTGTGCTTCTAACACCTCTGTGCCAGCATTAGCTCCTACAAGGCTATAGGATGAGCTGTTGAAGGAAGCTGTTTGGGAAGCTGATGGAAGACAGAAGATACTGTAGGTAATTTGACAATACAGAATTATATCAACAGACACACACAGCTGTCTGAAACTTCAGATACTTTAACCAGAATAGTATTTGAACAAGAATTAAGCATGTCAAAGGCTTTAGAAATGCCGAAATTGAATACAGATTATTCTCTACATCTAATTCTTTGTCTAAAGGCCAATTAATCTTTTAAAAGATACTTTATACGGTACAGCTTGCCATTTTCCTTACTGTAGAATTGAGCTGTAATGAAGCATCGTTGCAAATAAGTAGATATGAATGTCAATAATATGAGCGCAGAACAAAATTATCTTGCTACTCACATTATTATATTCACATATTACAAAGGTCATTTATTTCAAGAATCAGTACAGATGATCTAGAATAACTTCCCCCAAGCTGTCATAGCATATAATTGTTTAATTGAGTTAAAGAATTTCTGCAGGTTTATTTCTGTAACAAGTGTGCCTTTGCATTTTCCTCCTTTCCTACTCTCTCAGAAAACTATACAGTAACTTTTTATTATTAATGAAAATGAGCAGGTAGGATACAAAATAAGGCTCTTCCCCAACTCGAAATTCAAGAAGGCTATTTCCTCTGCAAAAGACTCTAGACCTGGAAGTCTCTCTCATGTAACAACAGGTTTTCCCGTTTTCAAAAAATTCTCCCCTCAGGTTTTCTGATCTGTTACTTGAAAATAGTTACTACGATTGTTTTGAAAGAAAGCAACCCAAGACAGTAATACAAAAAA
>RSEF01000001.1:179603779-179617252 GCA_003993805.1 Himantopus leucocephalus
AAAAAAATAATGCAGGAAGCCGTCACTTCTCGGCCCCAGGCCCTCCCCGACTGCTTCTGCCCACCGCTCTCGACAGACGGCAGCTGCCCGACGCGGCACCTTGCACGGGGCCTTGCGTCTTCAGACGTGGACACTTGGATGAGTTTTTTCATAGAGTGGTTTAGGTGAGAAGGGACCTTCAAGATCATCTAGTTCCAACCCCCCGGCCATGGGCAGGGACACCTCCCACTAGACCAGGTTGCTCAAAGCCCCATCCAGCCTGGCCTTGAACACTGCCAGGGATGGGGCCTCCACAGCTTCTCTGGGCAACCTGTTCCAGTGCCTCACCACCCTCAGAGTAAAGAATTTCTTCCTAATATCTAATCTAAATCTACCCTCTTTCAGTTTAAAAATGTTACTCCTCATCGTATCCCTACGCTCCCTCATAAAGAATCCTTCCCCATCTTTCCTGTAGACCCCCTTTACGTACTGGAAGGCCACTATAAGGTCTCCCCAGAGCCTTCTCCAGGCTGAATAACCCCAACTCTCTCTGCCTGTCTTCACAGTAGAGGTGCTCCAGCCCTCTGATCATCTTCACAGCCCTCCTCTGGACCCGCTCCAACAGGTCCATGTCCTTCATATGTTGGGGGCTCCAGAGCTGGATGCAGTACCCCAGGTGGGGTCTCACGAGAGCGGAGTAGGGGGCAGAATCACCTCCCTCGACCCGCTGGCCACACTTCTTTCGATGCAGCTCAGGATACGGTTGGTCTGGGCTGTGAGCGCATATTGTCGGCTCATGTTGAGCTTCTCATCAACAAACACCCTGAAGTCCTTCTCCTCAGGGCGGCTCTCAATCCATTCTCCACCCAGCCTGTAGAAGCCCATCAGCTGGAGCTCTAGGCCAGCCCAGCACATGCCCAGAAAGACCTGGGGCAGCAGGAAGCAGGTGTTTGAGGATGCGTGTACACCAAGGGTGAACAGAGAGCGTGCAGGAAGATGGCAACTGCCAGTTTAGAGGCAAACCAGAGTCCCATGAGAGAAGGAAGCAGTACAATGTGAGCAAACGCTGTTTCTAGGCACTGTAGAGATGGGAATACCAACGTGCCAGACAGCCAGAAAGGTAGGGTGTTGGAGATACCATACAGTTGAGGGACTGGAGAAACCAGTTAACAGATAGACTTTCTCCCATTGGCCTGAAGAGTTTTTTGAAGAACATGGTATAGTTCTTTGGCACATTGATAAAAGTTACACCCCGTCCTGTAAATGTTAAGTTTATGAAATGGAGTAAATTACCTAATGAAGTTTTTATTTTATTTTACCCCGTTATCACTTAGGAGGACTATGGTGATGCTACCTGCCTGTGCCTGAAGCTTCTGTATTGACCTATCAACAACACTGTAGCGTATCTCTTCAGCAATCCAGTCTACTTGTAGCTCATGAGATTTGTCTTCTAGTTTCTATACCAAGCGTCTCCTCATACTAAGTTCTCAGCCCTTACCTAGCTAAGAAATGGGCCTGTACTGTCAGGTCACCATCATAGTCTGCATCTACCTTCCTCTGCCACAAAAAGCTTCATAGAGCACATTTACAGAAGGCAGAATTTTCCAGAAAGACGGAGTTTAATTTTGTGGACGGGCAGACAAGCTGAAATCACTACATACTTCACCACCTTCTGTTCCAAAATCAAAGACCTAAATGCATGTTTACATGTTGATGAAAATAACCCCAGAATAACTCCAAATTTCAGCAATTGATCCTGTAATTACCAAACCACCAAGATATTCAGCTTCACATCTCTCTCCAGATCTTGGAGAAAGGATAAAAAGTAACATAACAAATCCTAGTCATAGTGCTGAAGGCACTACTAAGAGACTTGACGAAACTGTAATGTAAAATAATATGTAAAATTCTCTAGATAACAAAGTATGTAATAGTTACTGAAGTTAAGAACAAAGAGATTGTTACGTCAAGTCCTTGCTATCACAGACAGATCTTACCAGTATGTATATTGTTTTGACAATCATGAGGTCATAAAAACACATAGTACTTAAAAACATTTGCACACTTAATTAGATACTTTAAAAGGGAGAGGCCAGGATCAGACAGACCATAAATGTATAAAGCTCATAAAGACACACCATGTTCCATAATAATTACTCTTTTCCTGAAGTATCTTCTAAGTTCTTTCATTAACGTTTATTGAAAATAATTTTAAACTAGCAAGCGCTACTGCATGACAAATTACGTTTCTCTACTGTCAGTCTTGAAATAGATCTACTGAGATTGTAGCATTACAATATAGAAAAAAAGCTAAAAGCAAGTGTAAAACTGGTTTACTAATCTAAGAACATCTGCTATTTCTAAAAGGTGAAACTGAAGGACCAGTGTTGTTTTAGGTCTCCAGGCACACTTCAAAGTTACTGAAGTAAGTTCAGCATGCAAAGCTTATTGAATTTGGTTCTAGCTGTAGTTTTACAATAAATGGCCATTTTCCCATTAAACTGAAGACATAGTTTATCTACACAAATCATCCATGAACTGCAGAGTTTATTTGCAGGTGTACAGGGCAATTCCACAACACACATGGACAAAGTACGGTCACTCCATGCATCTCTTCAACACACCATGTGCTGCCTGCATACAGAACAGTGCATGATTTCTGTACCTGAGACCGTAACAAAGAGCACCAAGAAAACCCTGATGCCACTTAACAATAAACCGGGTAAACAACTTGTTGCGCAAACCAGGTGTGACTTGAACTGGCACTTCCAAAAGCCTCCCCAAATGATTCTCACGCCAGCGCCATTTCCCAAGCCATCGCTAGCGTTAACACCCTCACAGGGGCCTGCAGCGGGAGGGCACTGCCGGCCTGAGGTGAAGCACGGCTAGGCCCCGGCCCGCTAAGCCCCGGCCCACCATCTGCAGGCGACCTTTTCCACCCGCTGCTTGCAGACCCAACAGTCTCTTAAAAGGCGGTCCTGGTTTTACTTCCATCTATTTAAGAAGCGATTTCCTTCGAGAAGGCCGAGCCCACCGCGCCCGCCCCGCAGGCCTCACACCCACTCAACGTCTAGGCGCGACGTGCGCGCGGGCAGGCCCCGCCCTCCCCCCAGGGGAGAACGGCGCATGCTCCCTGCCCGACAGCCAATACGCGCGAGGTCGCTGGCCCTGCCTCGCTCTGGTATCGCCCGGAGCCAATCAGAGGGGCGAGCGTTGTGTGGCGGAAGTCGGGCCTCGGCGGGTGCGCGGCGCCATGGCCGCCAGTTCTGTGGCGGTGCTTGCGCGGGCGCTGGAGGCGCTGGGTGAGGGAGCAGGGAGGGGGGGCCCCGGTGTGGGGCTGAGGGGGAGCCGGGCCTACCCGTGATGGGGTGTGGGGGGGAGAGCTCCCTCCTCCCGAGGGCTTAGCCGGGGGCTGTCCCGCGAAGCCACCTCACCCAGGGCCCGGCGCCAGCCGTTCCCGCTAGTGGAGGCTTGTGGTGGGCCAGCGGGGGCCTTCCCGGGCTGCCCGCGGGCTGGCTGGGGGCTTCGCGGCCGGGAGGCGGCTTGGATCAGGCAGAGTAGCCTTAGGGAGAGCAGCGGTACTGTGCTGCTCGTTCCAGAGGGCAGCCCTGGGCGTGCCCAGCCTCCCGGTGCGCCGAGGGACTTGGTGCGGATACTGCTCCGTAGGGTCGGGGGAGTTATTCAGGACTGTCAAACTGTGCAATTGCATAGACTCAGTCTAGGACTTTGAGGCCTTATGGAGTCGCTTATATTAGACTTTATTTGGGACGCTGAGCAGGTTATGTTAATGCAATTCAGGACAAGCTCCCCTAAAGAGAGCTGTGCTTTTAAGGTAAATGCATGTGTGATGACCTAGGAATTCTACAGAGAGAGGTTAGATTTATTATGATAACACGTTAAGGATTTGCTTCTGATGACTACTGCTTGTGGTTTTCAGATGTTGGTGGTGCAGCAGATAAGATGAATTTAATACCTCAAGACTTTTTTGCAGAACTGGTAAGTAGGGCAATAAATGGGGTGTGGAAGGGCTTCTGGCACTCTTTGATTCTAGGAAGCTTTTTTGTTTAAGCTCTTCTGGTTTTTGTGTGTTGCAAAGGGACTCTTATGTATGTGATAGGTTAGATTTACATGACTCATAAAATGGACCAGTCCTGCAAAGAGCAATGAGACTGCTTTAAATTTATGTTTTATCACAGAAGACTTTTAAAAATGTGTTTGCCTTACACATGAGATATCAAGCTAGTTTGCTAGAAAATGTTCAGCATGTTTACTGTAGTGTGCACTCGAACAGGATGACTGTTCGATTAGTATGAAAATGGTGTGTTAAGTAGGAATAGCTAGTGAGATGGTAACTAAAAGCCTTGACTGAATTTATTTGCTTTTCTTGGATTTGATGTAACTTTAAAATCAGTCATTTCAATGACTTTATTCTCCACTCTGCATTCAAAGCATCTTCCTGTTGTCCATTTTTGCATTAACCAGTTTTCTTTTTTGTTTTTTAATCTCCAAGTATTCAAACTAGCTTTGTCTTGTATATTAAAATATGCATTAAGAATGTTTTCAAACTTACTTTCTTTAGTGTGAACAAATAATTCAACATCTGAACCATAAGATCCCAGGTGTAAATACAGCAGAACTGTGTCAGGTAAGTTTGGATACTGGCATTTATAAACAAGTATATTAGCTGTATATGCTGTAAAGGATAGATTCCCCAAGTCATTTTTTTTGTGTGTGTGTGTATGTATATACAAAGAGGTTTTTATTAATGCATAAATTGTTATTATTTGTAATTGTTTGAACATTCTGTTTCTAGAGAATTCAAACATCTGGAATTGAGATTAATGTTGGTGACCTGGCAAAAATAGCTAACATTATTTCCTTTCTGTTTAGGTAAGCACAAAATAATTTACTTTGCCTTATGTCTTTTTTCCCTCCACCCCAACTTAATAGTGGTATTAAAAAGTGACATCAAATGGGGGTAGAAAATGAACTGTAGGGCAAAAGTTTGTAACTCTCGGTACCCAAAAAAGAACTTCTGGGCTTAGTCCATGTTCTTAAAAAATGTGTAGTTAATTAATATGTAGTCTCACTGTTTGTAATAACAAAAAAAACCTGAAGAGAGGAAAAGGTTCTAAGATCCTGTCTGCAAGCTTTAGAACTAATGGCAAAATAAAAGAGGAAGTTAAGCTCAGTTGTAAAGCTAAGCCAGCTAGGCCTGTGCCTGGAAGAAGTTTATTCTCAAAACTTCTTTTTTTTTTCCTTAGAAATTAGAAACCAGTGTTTGTTCCTGTTTGAAGGGCACACAGTTCTGTAACGTGGAACTCTACCATGATAAAGGTAGAGTTTTTAGGTAGTATTTTCAACTGTTGTTTTGCTGTAAGTTTTTCTATTTTCAGAGCGATAAAATTTTCCAGATGTTGCTTGTACTTTTAGTATCTAGTATCTAAACATTTTACGTAACATTAATGTGACTGAAGAAAATATACCAGTAGAAGTTTAACGTACTACTTTTTCCTCTATAAAATGTAACCCTTTAAATTATATTAGACCGTACTACTTGAAGGACCAACTCTTTTTATCTTTTAATTAATGTCTCTTTTAGAGGAGTGGATCTGCATGAACAAACCTTGGGTGTGATGTTTTGGGGTTTTTTTTACCTGTTTCTGTCGAGGAAATTGAGTCGCAATTTTCCTCTAGACTTGCTGCCTTTTCGGTTGAGGGTTTATTGCATCATTTGACTTCTGTTAGTAGCAATTATGCCATTACCTAGAGGTCCTTACTTGCCTTTTGGTGATACTTAAATTACCTCTCCTAAATGTTTAATTAAACTGCCTTGTTTCTAAAGTAATAATGTTTAACTGCTCTATGCACACATATTTCACTGAATTATGTCTTTTTTCAGTTGCAACAGTACTTGGAGGCTGTGATTATTTTTGTTTTAATTCTGCGTGTTGTGCAAGCCCAGCAAAGCTTGGTCTCTGCATATTAAGATACATTAAAAGTCAAGTCATGTTGTTTTTTGCATGTGGATACAAAAGATTAGTGAAATACTCTGGGGGAAAAAAATAATCACAGGCTGCTGAATTATTGTAAAGTACATAGACACATAAAGCAGAAATAAAAAATGGCCTATTTGGGGTGAAGCGAGAGACTTTATTAAATTTGCGGAGAATGGAATTGATGCGGTATTGTTTGGATATACCTACAGCACAGCAGCCAGAAACAATCTCTCTACGGAGGAACTCGTCGCCACCTTGGGCAATGCAGTCAGCGTGCTGCCAAAACATGCAGTTCAAGTTATTCGTCACGTATGGAATGAGCAGGGCACATCCATTAGTGTCTCAGAAGATGCAAGAAATATGGCCACAGTGGGGCAGGTAACTAAATGACAAAGTGCACTTGAGCTAACTATTATCTTTTCAGAAATGTCGGTGCTTCATTGTGTATGTTGTTTTGTCAAGCACATGGTGATATCTTGACTGCCTAAAGCTTTCCTCTATATATACGTGTTGCCAAATGTCTACCCAGATAAAGAAGCATATACAATAAAGGTTGTCTAAATGCTGAACAGCTTCCTAATATTGTTTGGATGATAAACGCACATTTCACATCTTTTTAAAAATTAGTGCTTCATAGTACTATTAGGGAAGGTGAGTGGCAGTCAGTGTGGCAGACAATTGTATTAGTGGTTTATGTAAATCTGTTTTAAATGTAATTTGAATTATTCTTTAGAGTTGATAACACCAGCACTTAATTGTTTTATTCTGTCTCCCTTAAGTTTAATCTTTTTAAAATAGACTTTCTGTCAATTTCCAGCATGCCTTTTTTTTCCTTTTTTAAAAAAAACCCAGAGTGTATTTCCATTTTAAGATCTGTTATTCTAACAACAGTTTAAAAGAGTATGGAATTAGGGAAAAAAAAAAACAAAACCAAAAAATTTAGATGCTTGATAGTAAGTTTCTAAAGGCTCTCTTCACTTTATTCAACAGTTCTCCCTATGATAAAAAGGCTAAAAATGATAACTTACCTGTCTGAAATGTATTTGTGATGAACTTTGATTTATATAAAATACAGTTATGAAATGCCTTAGGTTTTTTCCATTATTGCAGTTACAAAATTTTTGTGCACAGACTGAGGTTTTTCTCATGTTTCCCTTTGATTTAGAAACTTCTAAAAAAGCACGAATGATACACAAGCCAGGTGAACTCTGTGGCTCAAGTTCCTCTTACTAGAACTTTAAATAGAGTGTACTTGACTATTGACAGTACTTGAATAAGGAAAACAGATTAAGTGAAATAACTTATTACGTTGCTTATTTTTTCACTATGAAAAGCAAGGGCAGGTGATTTGTATTCACAATATCCAAATGTGTGTGTTTGTTTTCCATTTGGATAGGAGCTCTAGATGTCCTACATTGTCTATAAAACATCCATCCAACAGAATAGCAACGGCAGGCTAGATCTTTCTTTAACACCGTTTTCAATTACTTTCTTCTTTGTAGTTTGTAGATATTAAATGGAAACTGGGAGTTGCGATGAGCTCTGACACCTGCAGGTCTCTGAAGTATCCTTATGTTACAGTGACGCTAAAAGTGGCTGACCCTTCAGGACAAATAACAGACAAATCTTTTGAAATGACGGTCCCACAGTTCAAGGTCTGTAATCGGTGTTACTTGATTCAGTCTCTTGAAAACAGCAGCGACATCGCTGTGAAGGAGCAACTGTATACTGTGGTGTATATGGTTCTGTTGCTTATTTACTAATGAAGTCATTCAAAGATGAAGCATTAAATAATTATTTAAAACATTGAAGCTAAATACTTATTTCATAGCATTTAGTTCTACATCACTTATCCAAAAATGTTAATTTAGCAGTAATTAATTGGTTCTTTTAGAAATGAGCTAACAATTGAAGATGTAAAGAGTTCTGGATCTGTCTTGTCAGCTGTCACTCTGCCTTATTAGAAATGGATGGAATATTCTAAATCTACGGAACTGTTCCCCAGCCTCAAAATCTAAAACTTGGGTTGAGCCTAACATTTGCTAATAATTAGGAATGGAGGTCAGTCTGCTTTGTCACTGCTGGCTGTTAATTGCTATGCCTTCAACTGTGAACTTATGTAACTTTATTTAATTTTACATAAATGTGGCACTTCTGTTGTCATTCCTGTTTAAAGGGTGAATACATCACTTAGAATATCGTACAAGCTTCCAAATAAATAAAACCTTGGAATTGGATTGGCAGGAATTTGAAAAGGATATTCTGAATCTTTCTGTTATGAAATGTTGTATTCATTCTGGTTGAAACCTATTTAATAATTTGCTGTTCAACTGCTATAAGAAATAGATGCTATACTTGAGAAGCCTGGAGCTGAAATAATCAGCTAGGACTAGAAACATTTGCGTGAGAAGGTTTTTTTGATGTTTGTTTTGTTGTGGTGTGAGAGCTACTTTGTATTTTTCTTTCATAGCATCTTCTCCTATTAATAGGCAAGCCTATGCAAATAAGGCATCACCTGTGTAGATTGATAGTGAGTGTGCCCACATGCCAAGCAGCCCACAAAAAGGAAAGCAGAAACTTTCAGTTCAAGCTGCAAATTGTAACTGGAGGAAAGAGGGAATGTGAGAAATACGGATTGTGACTTCTGTCTAACATGCTAGTTTGAACTACAGTTTGAGCTTTTCTTCAGGCGACTGAAATTTATCTTAACTTTTGCTTTTTAGAACTTCTTCAAGCAGTTCAAGGAAATGGCGGCTGTTCTTGAAACAGTTTGAAGAGAACTCTTTTACACTGCAATTTCGGACAGACTTACATCAAATAAACTTTCTTTTCTGCACAGAGAATAAAGTGCCATTGTTCAGCAAGGTATGTATCCTTGTCTTTTCGACAGGTGTTTGTCAGCATCGTCCTTGCATTGCTATGAAGATTTCTTCGGTTTTGAGTACTTGAAGCCAACTCTGCAGTGTTTGTGTAAATGTGTTCGGCTTTGTTCATCCTGGTAGATAGAAGATCAGGATGTGTATGGAGAAGCACCACTGTAGACTTTCTAATATCCAAGAGTAATAAGCTACACATTTAACTCTGGAGTGCAGAAAGATACCTGAAAATGTTGACTGGGAAGATACTGAGAGAAGTGTAAATCCCATGTTAACACTTCTGTCTGTAAAATTGAGGTGCGCTTGGACTCAAGTATAAGGAGTACATGAAGTTACATGTAACAAGTATACAGTTATTCTTGAAGAATAGCAATGTTGAGTAGTTAGTTGCAGGTATTTGCAGACCTGGCTTCCAGTCGTCTTTTAATAACTGGAGAATGTACTTGTCCTAACAGCTTGTTTATTCCAAATATTTCTTTCCCACCACCTAGGCTTATAAAAACTGAGTTAATGCATTAAGATTTTCTGAAGACCTAAAATTTATTCTCTGAAATTAAGCCCAGAGGCTAATTTTAAATAAAGGTAAAACGTGAATTTAATTCAAAAGCTTTTTAATATATTTTTGCCTTTGCATTTAATCCAACTCTAATCTGTGGCGCTCTGCTTGATGTTTTGATCAGCAGTCTGCTTTCTGATTAAATTAGAATATTGATGTAGTTGCCTCACTCCGAGTTCTGGACTAGAAGAGTCAAGAGGAAACTTGAAAATTCAGGCTGGCGTGTTAGCCAAGCACATCAGAGAAAGTACCACACTACAAGTCAACAAGATTTCTTTGCCTGTTGTATTCTGTGGCAAGAGTCCACTGGACTGTGTTGCAGAGAATGTCCGAACCAGCAAAATTTTTTTTTACTTTGATTCTGAAGAATGGGTGCATTTCCAAAGGGGGAGTGATAAATCCAGTGTGCTTGCATGCTCTCTTTTTTGTCTTGTTTTTCTTGAGTTTTCCATAAACAAAATGCAAACTGCAGATATAGTGGGACATAATAAAAATAATACTGTTGCATTTCAAGATGTGCCGGTGGTGTAGTAGAGCAAGTAGATCTGAAGAGAGACAATTCAGACTGAGAAGCACACCGAAGCTTATGCTGCAACTTCAGAATGGTAGAGACTGAGAAACAGCTTTGCTGGGACAGATCCTCAAGTGATTTCAGGCTGCCTTAAATGAGAGCATCAACCCTTCTAGCACACTTAACTATTTTTTTTTATTAACTTTCTTAGAAGCTGGCTGAAAGTCATTGATACAGGTTATGCCTGCTTTTTTGTGTCATGAAAATAAACTGCAGCACATTGCAGTATGCAGCATGCACAGTCCTTTCAATAAAGAAAGATACACTGCCACTTTTTGGGCATTATGCATGGTGCATAAAAACGGTAGTTGGCGTTGTTTAGAAGCCCAAATAAGTGAAACAGTGTGGGCTTTAACAAAAGATATTAAAAGTTTTGGGCCATGACCATTGATGTGGATGATACTTCTTTTGTGCTGCTGAAGTCTGAGGTGTTTGTGGCTGGGGAGAGCAGATTGCTTTTTTCTGGGACCCTCTCAATGGTCACAAGATGGTCTCAGGAACAGATTTCCTATTTGCCTTTCGGCTTGTCTGTCTGCAAGGGCTCAGGGCTGAACATAGTGCAAAAAAAAAAAAATTCTGTGAGTGGAAAAGTGATGTGAGCAGCTGATTTTTTTTTTTAATTATTATTATTTTTATTTTTTAGTTTGCAGAAGTTGGGGTGTGAGGCTGCTATAATTGGAAAACACTGTCATGCTTTGGCCTAGTGAATTAATTGGTTTACATCAATGCAAGAGTTCAGAAAAATAATCCTTTTTTTTTTGTTGTTCTTAAAGCTGGAGCCTTACAAAGATTTCCCATTTGTTCTAATGCATTTAAGTTCTTCATATAGCTGGAAATATTTGTGCCTTCATTGGAACTGGATGGAAAAGAAGATTTAATTAATCACGTCCTAACTTCTAGAAACAAAAACTTAGTAGATGCTGGAAGGTAATAAGGAAACTTTCAGTTACCATTTTTGCTTCATCCATGAGCAAGAGGAGAAAGTTTGCAGCCTTTGAAAAGTCTAATTTAAGTTTTGTCAAGTCAAATATTCTAGAAATATTAATGAATATTTTTGAAATGTCCCTGAACTCCAGCATGTTGTAACTCTGCAAGATGCCTGGGCATGTGTGCTGTACCAGCATAACTGTCTGAGAATTTTCAGAGGTGTTTATGGACATCTCCGAGATGTGATTTAAAAGTTGGCTGTGTACTCAAACTTCTGAGACTTGTCCTGATAGCTATCAGAAGGAATTCCTATACTGAGTAATGGAAGAATTAAGTACTTTATTAAAAAAAAAAAAAAAACAACTAAAAACCTAAGTGTTTTCAGGGTAGCAAAATTAACACGTTCAAACAAGCTGTTGAATTGTTTGTCTATATGTGCAGAAACCAGATCTTTTCAAAGAGAATCGGGAGTCCTTGTGTGTTGCTAATTCTCCTTGTTGATTGATATGAAATTGTATAACATGAATATTTTTGTAAGTCCATGAACAGTCATTAAACATATAGGTAACAAAGGTAAAGATGGTCTGTATTTTGTTTTAAGCCTGCTGCATGGAAGTCTGTCTCATAAATACTATAATGGGTAAAGTTCAGGACTAGACTATGACTAAACTTCTTTCCTTATTAAATTAGGATGAAGTTCAGACATACTCAGTCTTTCTCTGTGATGGGCTACCAAGGAGCTGAGGGATAACTGCAGGCTGCAAGGAATATTTGTATCAATTACTTACAGCTAGACAAAACACTGTATTGAACCAGGAAAAGACAGAAGACATATGAGACTAATGAAATCTTGCAGGAAATTGCATTCAAGTGGTTTTCTTTTCTTAACTGTATTTAGAAGACAAGTAAACAGTTTTTCTTTTCAACATTTGCCTGGAACAGAGCAAGAGGAAGGAAGAGAGGAAAAAAAGGGTCTTACACAGTAAACAAACCCAAGGGAGGCAATAATGAAAGAATCTCCTGGCAATGACTGTCATCTTTACCCCGTGACTTTTTTTTTTTTTTTTGCATTAGTTTCAAACACACCAGCCCACTTGCAGAAAGCTATGTTGTAGAAAAATGGAGAAAGGCCCACAGAAAGAGCGCACAAATGGCTGAAGTCATATCTGTGCACTACTATTTTATATATCTAGCTTCTGCACACTTTGGTCTACTCATGGCCAAAGTAAAGAGTGTGTCTCTGTTGGCTTGTTCCTGCTTCCACAAAATTGTACTGCCTTTCTTTAACCTCATTTTAAACGTATGTAACCTTATTCACTGTGAGCCTGCCTATCCCCCTTTATTTTTTTTACCTTCCTGTTTTTAAGCCTTTGCACTCTGCTTGAACACCTGAAGATACATCAGCTGGACCAATTGAAAACAGAGGTAGGGAGGTGATAAATTTGAGGAAGAATCAAGCTGTTTCTTCTTCCTGCTTGCCCTCTTCCCTATAATATTTGAATGTTTTATTACCCTCTTAATTGTGGGTATAACGAGAGGGTAATTTCCAGTCCTTTGCAAAGGCATGCAAAACGTTCTTCTATTTAGCCCCTGTGGGTGCTAGAATAACATACAAAGGTGCCTGAGTCACTTAATCTACCTGCTGCAAAAAATGCCCCATCTTTAAAGAGCCTTTGCAACAGGGGTAAGGACTTAAAATGCAGCAGCCTCTATCTTACCCAGTATGTTGTGGTTGATCATGGTCGTGCTCATTTACATTTTTAGTAAAATGTTACATGACTGTTGGTTGGGCTGCTAGCTTACTGGGCATTCACTTAATTAGGAAGTTGGATCTGTGCAGGTCATTACAAGACATACTGAGTGCCTTGGCCTGCGTTGAGCTTGCACGGTATGCTGCTACAGTCCTCCCTTCCTGAGGCTTTGTCACCTCATGGACAACTGGGTTTGCTTGCCACCCTACACTTTTGGCTAAATGTTTACTTTATTTTTTGCTTCTGCCATACAGCACTGTCCATACGTACCCAGTTCCACTCTGGGTGCTCCAGCTGCTCATAGGAAGCATTCCTGTTAGAAGGACGATGCTCGGCACTCCTCCTACCCAGTCCTGGGTGCTTCAAAAGACTTCATGACTCTTGTTTCCATGGCTTTTCTGAAGGATGGTGGAGAAATGACCTGCCAATTGAACTGAGTTACTGGCATATGTCTTTGTTAGTTATTTATGACTTTGTGTCATTGAGGAAGTAAGGAAGCTGACATGAGCTTTCTCTGAGAAGACAGCAATTTTAGTGTTTCTACGTTTCCTCTCCCTGTGCTGCGTTTTCCTCCTATGGCTAATTACTGTCTTGCTGCCTTACCTGTGGGAACAATTTCTGTCCAATATGTGTANTGCTGCCTTACCTGTGGGAACAATTTCTGTCCAATATGTGTAGCTGCCATAGTTTCCAAGTACTCCGTTAGTGTTTACATTATAAATATTGTTATATTTACAAATTGGAAATTTCAGTGTCGGTTTTATGCTTCACATGTTGAGCTTTGGAACAGTAAGCTTTAACATGCGTATTAAAA
>RSEF01000001.1:179627436-179650955 GCA_003993805.1 Himantopus leucocephalus
TAAAAAAAAAAAAAAAAAAAGGAAGGAAAAAAGAGCAATGTCCCAGGAACTTTGGGAGTAATCAGTGGTCTGTGGGTTCTTGAGTATTTCTGAACTAGGGTAAATATTCAGTAACAGAGCAGTGAAAGACTAGGACGTGCAAGGCTAACTCATAGCATTGTATTTTTATATGCCTTCTCATAGTTTGTTTCTTGCTTTGGCTTGATTATTCATAACAACTTGATCTCAAGTTACGGTAGGATTTCTAAGTAAAAATAGAAGTATGGTAGTACATATTTAACAGAGCTGTATTTGCCAGAGAGGAACCAGTTGCTTTCTTTAGAACCGCTCGGCTGGAAGGGTAGAAACAAAGCAGCGCTTAAACTTCAGCTAAACCCTGTGCTGAAAGCTGATGTGCGACCTTCAGGTTGATGCCCACGGTGGGCTGCAGTACACACGCAAAGCTCTGCGATTCCTGCCTGCCCCAGCTCTGTCACAGCGTGCAAAATTATGGCTTCAGTAGTCTATGGTGAAAAAATTCATTCCTGCTAGTGCGCAGATTAGAAAGAGAAGGGTTTGTGTGTACGACCTGCTGCCGTACTCAGCAATGGAAATAAATGGAAATAAAAATGAGGACTGTCCTCAGTGTCGTGGTACTTTTGTGGCAATCTAAGCAGTTTGGGATACAAATTGCCAAACAAACAATTATAACTATACTTAAAAACATAATTTAAGGTGCTGAAATGTTGCTGTAATGTGCAGATCCCATAGCATCTGCTAGGAGAGCTTTCTGCGGAAAATACTGCTCTTCCTGTAACATTTGGTTCAGGCTTGTGTACAAGACTGTTTTTTTATGGAAATAAATTTTTTAAACAAATATCCCATTCGTAGAAAATACTTTTGGCCTGACTTTGTGGTCGTACTCAAAGAGAGTCCCTTAATTTTCTGTGCAGCAGGACTGCAAGCTTGAGCAGTACAAAACAGGCTGTAAAGAGGATCCACTTTTTTTGTAAACCAAGTACATTATAAATAGAGGCAAGATGTTGGCTACTCTTCAGCAGCACTTTTTTGGACAAACCTTGCCAGAAGAGAAGATCAAGTGGGCCTTTCAGTAAGAGCAGCACATCATACTTTTTATCTGAATTATTCATGAAGAAACACACCCAGATTATCCGTGGCGTATGTGTGCATGTATTCAGATTTAGCCTTGAGGAAATTTGCTGACCTAAACATGGGAGCAGAGTGGGAGCAAGGCAACATGATTAAAGCCAGCTCAGAAGGAGTGGGTTTACATCCTGGCGCTGCGCCTCGGATTCCCCGTCTGCTTAGTGCTGGGCAGAACTATAAATACGATCTGCAGTTTAGTGGGGTGGCGTGAAGTTTACAAAACGAATGTGTTTCCTCCATAGTGACCTTCTGTCTGCAANAAAAAAAAAAAAAAATTATATAGAGCACATCAATCGATCTGTATGAATGCTGGGTTGTGGTTTTGTTGTTTTTTTTCTTTTTTTTTCACCTTTGCTCAATATGCAGGTTGTCCTTAAAATATACAGCATCACAGCTGGGAGTGTGAGAAATGTGGAGACCAGCCCAGACTGCTAGATTAACGAGCTTGGTGTTTCTTTATGTAACCAAGTATTTTGTTTCTGTATGTTCACCCACTGTTCTGCACTTCATCTGTTTTACTTAATAACATACTTTTGCGAGTTGTTGTTGTTGTATGGGAATTTGAAAGGGAACTTTCTGCGTTTAGTGAAAATTATAGGTTAAAACTTCCACAGTCCTTTTTAACGATACCATCAATAGTAAGCTGAACAGAAGCTGAGCTGCTGTGCCGTTTTGTTTCTCATCTGAGTCTAAATTTTTCTGATTTGACAGGCTATTTGATACGCTTCTGCTCTGACTTCTCACATGACTACCATAAAAAGGTCAGATTTTCAGAAGACAATTAATACTTGATTTCTGCCACACAACAGAGCAGATGCTTCAGCTGAATTCTGTTATTTCTGGAAGTGTCAGCCTCAGGCAAGCCAGGGATGTATATGTATAGGTTGCCATTTATTGCATCATGTTATAAACTGGAATATCATAAAGTTTGCTATTACGCTAAAATAAATTCCATTCTGATACTTTTTTTTCAACATGGCAGTGCTAATTCATTGTTTGCCAGCCCAGCCTATAATATTGGGTGGTTTTTAGCTATTTAGTCCTGCTGTTTTGCTTTGCAATTGTGCTGTTAGATTTTATACATGTAGTATGCCACCACCTGAAAAACTCCCGCAGACTTCCACTGGCTTCGATGCTCATTTTTCAGATTTTAAAATTCTTGCTGTAACTCCATGGGGAAACTCAACATACTCTGTGGAGTCCCACGGATTGTTGCCATCCTTGTAGAAACACAGCACCCAGCTTGTGCGTGCCTACACAGCTACGTACATAATAGTTAACACCTAATAAGATAAAAACGCACTGGTAAAATGCTGAACTCTGCTATATGTTTTAGCCTTTTACGTAGTGATTTGAAGCGTGCTCGCATCTGCGTCATGCTTTTCGGTGGGATTCCTGATTTCAAGTAATATGAGGTAGGATGTAAGGTTTAAACTTAGGATCACCTGAGTTTATTTATAGAAAGTTCAAGCTTTATTTTTGTGTAGTGTTGTTCTTTCCATCGGTTATAAAGTATTTAAGTGTGTTACCTATTGTAGAAAATACTACCTTTCAACCCAGTACTGGGCCAGTTTGTTGGGAATAAAGAGTAGGCTTCATGGCGTCCTGTTACAGAGGTCAGTTAATTCACTTGGGCGTACTGCTGCCACGTGGGCTCCCCAGCCATGTTACAGGGAGCAGCGCACATAAATTGTGATGGATCACTGCTCCTGGAAGGGCGGCTGTTCTGTACCCGCAAGAGCCCTGCATGAAACTATGCAGGATCTGCTTCGTGCTTTCATCCTGGGCTTAATTGCTTTGGGTTGGTTTCAAGGGACTGACTATTGAGTCAACAACTTAAGACTCTGTCAAGAGAGCCCTGCTCTTAAATAGGAACCAAGTCACACAAGTCGTTCTGCCCCGATTGCACGGTGTTTTCCTATAGGATCACCAGCTGCTAAATGTTCTCCTGTAGGATCACTAGCTGCTAGGAAATAGTGCTGCTTTACTGATCTGTAGCACATTTTGGTTTTTATACTGCTTTAAGTATCACCCTACCATCAAATATAGCAGTCTCTTGCTATTACTATGTCATAAAAATAATAGTCTTGAAGTTTCTTGTTTCTACTAGTACTGCTCATATTAAAATGTCAAAATATCTTTCAGCTCAATTGAATAAGCAGGTGGATAAGGATGTGACAGGTTTCTAATTCAGAGTCAGTACGTGGTGCTACTGTCGTTTGGAGCCCTGTAGAGACCTAAGAAAACATAACAATTTTTATTGGCACGTAGGTTGCTGGCTTTGTTAGTTGTACACACCGGGAGCGTTCATCCAGCGGAGCACATTTCTTAAAGGGATGTTTTCTTGAGTTGATGCCTGTGAATGGCCACGATGAAGTTGGTGTTAGGAACCACCATGTGAAGATAATGGGGAATCTGGTACAGAAATCAGAGCTGCCCACAGAACAGTAAAGAACACAGATCACTGCGAGATTCTTTACTGCTTGTCAACAGATGCATTAGTTTTCAAATTTGCAGGCTTTTCCAATCTTTTTCCCATATGTGTATATGAGGCTACTGCTTATTATTTTCTCACGTCATATCTCTTGCTCTTCCATTTTTCTCAGCTCCTTCAAATTGTCCCAATCCAGGGTTATAGTCTTTTTTTTTTTTNTTTTTTTTTTTTTTTTTTTTTTTTGCTGTTATTGTCTGTACTGCATGCAGTACTGTTAACCATGAAGAGTCATGATTCTGACCGTAGGGGGAAAAAGATAATAATCCCTTTCCCCCCGCTGTTTCCCACAAGCCTGCTGGCCCCAAATTAAAACTTGAAAGAAAAAAAAAAGCCATTCATTCTTTTGATTGCATGTCGTCAGGAGCTGAGCTTTTCAGATGTAGCTGTCAGGATTATTAAAATTTTAACTGTTCATATTGCTAGTTCCAAGTTTCACATTGCAGAAATATCACCAAGGCTGGCTCCTATCTCTNTTTTTTCCAATGTATGCTCTGGTAACAGCTGTTTATTGAATAAAAACTTGAACAGAAAATATTATGTAAAAATAAGCATGCAGGAGGATCATTTCAATTTTAATTGAGCTAATTCTAATGTTTTTACTTGCTCAAAGTTCCATTGCATTTAAAGTTTGTTTTCACCTACCCACCCTTTTTTAAAACACATGACCCGGCACATGTTTATTTTTAAGTCAAGAGTGCGTATGGCCGATGAGAAATGAAAGTTAGCTTCCTTGGTGATGGAGGCAGTCGTATCACGTATCAGAGAGAAGGTACGAGTTACAAAAAAACCCCAAACAAACCAAAGAAGCCCCAACCCCTACTATGGAGGGAAAGGATGCAGTAAAAGGCTGTAATATTAGCAAAATAACTCCTGGAGCATGACATGAACAGCTGAGTCATTTATAGCTGGTACTGAGGCAGATTGCCGCTGAAGGATGCTTGTTATTGCGTGGCTGCTGCTACACAGCTGGTAGATTGCCTGGTTGAGAGCAAAGTAAACTTGAGCCCGGTAAGAACTGCTGTGAAAAAGTACACTCCAGATAAGCGTACTTTAATCTCTGGAACATTTAATTGGTTCGGCAGCATTTTCTAGTGCCTCACGTTTTCAAATGTGCAAACATA
Source organism: Himantopus leucocephalus (assembly GCA_003993805.1). NCBI lineage: Eukaryota > Metazoa > Chordata > Aves > Charadriiformes > Recurvirostridae > Himantopus > Himantopus leucocephalus. The sequence goes on from RSEF01000001.1 coordinate 179,632,198, forward strand.
TTCAGGACATTGACATAATTACCGATTTCTCATGTATTCTTCTCTATGAATCCACTAGTAATAGTAGCAGAGGACGCTTTCTTTTTTACTGTTGATATAGTTGTGGTTCCCATATAAAATTATAAAGTTAGTATTTGTCCTTGAAAGTCTCCTGACTATTACTTCTCTGCATCTTAATGTAGTACAAGGCTGCTATTGTAGGTCAGTACACTGGTCTTGTATCTGTCTAATGAGGTTTGAACGTGTTTAATGTGAGCCTCAGAGTGTGCTTTCCATGCAACTATGTAAAATTAATCCTTTCAAAAATTTGTATTCAGTTTGTGGTCTTTGAACATCGTCTCCATTGGAAGATTGTTTTGACAGATTAGTTTTTGATAATAATTTATTTAAAGCATGTTTAACGCCTTATGGTAGGCATTCTGGTAACTATCAATCAAATATTTTCATATATAAGGTACTGTCTGATATTTGATTTTAAGACGAAGAGGGCTTCTACCTGCCTCCCAGCTCCCAAATGCGTTTTTCCGAGCAAGGTGACTCAGAACTGAGCATCAAGAATAACTCGCAATTCTCTGCCCCAGTGCACTGTGGCAAAGGGTGAGCAGGTGAGTTTTTAACAAGCCCCCGGTTCTTTCAGTGGTCTTAAAGAAGCTGACAAGTTCACAGGACTTGAAACCATATGTCACACAATTTCGGAGTGCCGTTTCCGAGATGATAATGGCAGCGTAGGTTAAAGGTAGGGGGAAAAGAAGGAACAATTCCCCTTCTCCATGAGGAAATTGTCACTCTTCCATGAGTGTGCTTGTGATCTGCTGGAGGAACGATTAGTGGCAGCTTGAAGGAAAGGATAGCTTCTAGTGTCCTGTGTGGTAATCAGGCTCCTGAGTAATTAACCAGTGACTCTGACAAATATATTCCTTCCACTGCTTGAATCACGTTATTTCTAACACCAAACATGGTTAGTTGCCAGTTTGCTTACAGATGTAGCACTACAATTTTACAGGGTACATAACTGTCTGAATACCTTCTTGGGCGTCGTACCTCCCATTAGCCATGTAACTTCTTGTCTTTTTTCCTTTTGGTGCTGTTTTTCCTCTTGGCTCTATTTTTTTAATCCATCTTGGATGGTAGTTGATCAGAAGGGTTTAACGTCATGGTTATTCATTTGTTTTTCTGCTTTACGGAAATCTGCGTGGTTTGAATACAGTAGCATGAAGGAAAAGAACCCGAAACACAGTAGTAATTTGTTCAAGTAAATTAGCTCTAGGCCCCCACAGATTCAAGTACCATAGAGAGCCAGACCCTTGTCCATGTCTCTTGACCAGAGAGCTCAGAGCGCTACAACAGGTCTTCATCACCCGTTTCATCCAGTTGCTTCTTTCTGACAACCTGGACAGTCTCAATCTGTAGCAGGGGCGTATAGGACAATATATATCAGTGCACACCTCTTGCTACAGCCCACGGAGTATAAACTAACAGATGGCATCAGCTAAGGAAAGAGAAGATATTAACTACCTCCAAAAATAGCATATTTTAAAGGGTGCTGTTGCATGAAAATGTGTTTGAATAGCTCAAGCATGGAAATTCCATTCATAAAAGTATTATTTCTCTGTGCCACTCTGGGGTTTTTTTGTAGGTTGGAAATAAATTTATCTAATTAGACTAGATAGAATCTTTTAGAGATGAGTAAATTTAAAAGAAAGTACTGATGGTGTGGGGGTTTTTGACTTTATGTGCAGAATGCTTATTAGGACTATAAAAAAAGATCAGATATTTTCAGGAATAGCTTGAGTCACTAGCAATGTTTAATAGCCCAGATTAACAAATATGCCTCTTTCGAGTCTTTGGGGAGCTCTAATGCTTGTGTATTTCTCCAGCTTGTCTGTGAAGGATGATTTTGCCTCTGTAAAATTCCCCTGCAGCTTCTACCTTTATTATATTTCCTTAAGCATAAGTGACTTTCGCTTTCCTCTTTCAGATTCTGAATATCTAACGATGCAATACAAGAATTGCATCTTTCGCTGTGCAGCCTAAGAATTCCCCAACGCCATGATATAAAGCGGAAACATCCGTGCCTCACAGAACACAATACACAGGAACATCTAGACCTTGTAAAGTAATTTGGATGTGATCAAGCATAACCGAATTTTTCTGAATTTTTCCCATAAAGGGATCTGCAAATATGATACTGATGGCTGCTTTGAACAACGTGAGTCCTGTTTCAACAAATGTCGACCGCCTGTTCGTGGGACTGATCCTCTTAAAACGTCCAGCTCGCTCTCTATTATGTAAATAAGTTCCTTTCCTATAAGCCTTGACTTCTAGATCCCTTGCTGAGAACATGCAGCAGGGATCATATATATAATTTCTAATAAAGTACCTTACTTCAAATTATTTCCCAGCTTGCAAATAACCTTCCTCTATGACCTTGCAGTCATGCTGCCTTGCTGTGAGCTGCAGTTCCTGGTTGAACTCGGGACACAATTGCCCGGTGTTACGGCTGGGCTGGCACAGAAATGCCAGTTATTGCACAGAACTACANTAGAAGAGGTGGTTCTTTCCGAGCTTATTTCTAAAGGCGCAAGCCTGTCAGCTGTTCTTGGACAAGTCTAGGTGTCTTCAGGGAGTTGGTTCATGTGTATGAATTTGCCAGAAATCATCTGCAAGCCCAAAATTTGGCTGGGAAGGTTAATCTGAAGAGCCACCATAGTTAGGTCTTGTTTCCACATGGAAGGTTTTTGTAAATTTTGATTTTTACCAAGACCTTTACAAATGTTCTTTTACTTATTTGTTAGCTGCTTTGAAACATGCTTTAGTAGGAGTGTGTCTAGGAGGTCATCTGTCCTCTTCCAGAAGACATACCTTACTTTACTGTGAAATAGCAACTTGAAATAATTACAAAATATTCCAAAAAGCTGTTACCTGATTTACCACACACTCAGGTACTCGAGAACCTACTATTTGATCTTTCTTCCAAATACTTTTTTTAGTAGATTGCAGTTTTATGTGACGTTCTGATAACGTTGGGGATCTGTTGGAGAAAGCAGTTTTAATAGGGGTGTGCCGTAGACATTAATGGCGAGGGCCTCTCTCTTTCACAAAGTCCCTTTTTTGATTGCAAGAGCCCCTGTAGATGGCAGAAGGTACAATAAATCTGTAAAAAAAAACCACCTGTCCACAATTTCTTATATATTTAGTGTTTTTACCAAATGTTACAAATACTTGGTATTATACATTGATGTACTTATTAACTGCTTCAAAGGGTTTTCTGAGCTACTTCTGAGCTACACCTGAATGTTTTACAAAAGCATTATTCAATTTATTTTCACATTTGTGAGAGAAGGGAAGAGATGTCTAAATTTGGGGCTGGGGGGGGGAAATCACAGGAAGGGATTTTGTAACTGACTAGAAAAATAGTTATTATGTGAATGCTCAATTTAGGGTTTTCAGGAACTGTCTTATCAGAACAGTTGATATATTCAGACTTCATACTGGCTTCTGTTCCAGTGGTACCTTCCCAGCCTTCCAGCTCATCAGACTCCAGGACCTTAAATTGGTCACTCCGACACTGAGAAGCACACAAAGTGTTGGACACTTAAATGAAGTCTGAGCACTTTGCGTAGCACCACGGGGCATCGCAGTGGTAGGAGGAGACTGACGATCTCCTTTACTACAGTTTAGCTTCAGTAACTACAAAGTCATCTTCTCCACTTTCTGTTCCTCTCAGGCCATGTACAACAAACTTTCTCACACATGCAGCAAGTGGACTGTCTTCCACTGTAGTCCTGGTTCTTTCTGAGATCTTGTCTGGTTTTGATGTGAGTGAGCTGCAGGTCTTGCAGAGGAAAATGCATTGGTCTTCAGCCACCTGTCACAATTGTAATATGTATACATGAAGTCCAGAACAGTTGCACAATTGCCGCTGTGTCTTGAATGTTGACTTTGTAAGCAGGGTAGTTGTACAGTGTTTTTGCATGCATCACCAACCTCTCAGAAAAAGCAAATTAGAAAAAACCACCAGAACTTCATTAAAAAAAAAAAAAGCTGATACCCACAAAAATTCTAGAAAACCTCACGATATCTGCTGCAAATGTCTGTCCCTTTTGAGCTAATTGGATAACTGATGGCAATAGAAGACTCGCACGCCCCACTGCTAATGAAAAAAAAAAAAGACATAGTTATTTTTTCCCAGATGTTTATTGAGAGAAAATGTTTCAGGTGCTGGAGTGAGAATTATAGTAAGTCCTAAATTCTGCATTCTGCTTCCAGCTCATCTTTGTGTAATCTAATCTAATCTAATCTAATCTAATCTAATCGGGTCTTCTTCTGATCTCTTGTGTTTTTGTTAGTCTTTTTGTACTGGCAGTCCCTGGTCTGACACAGGTCCTCATCAATCTCTCTTACTTGCTTTTACCTTGTTCCTTCTGTCATGTTTTTGACTTCATTCCCTGTTACTCTTTCAGCTCTCCCTCTCCTTCTCCTTCTTTCTCTCCTCTCCTCCTTTCCCCTCCCTAGCGTGTTACCCAAACTCAGCTTTTCCTTCCCACTCCTGAATTTGTGGACTCAGTCGTATTGCAAATCCACTGTGAGCTGTGTTTGCTAGCAGAAATTGCTAAAGATTGGATGAAAGTATTTTCAGCGTCTGGTCAGCATCCAGGGAATGTGACCACTTTATATATACGTTTATTACCAAATACCTGTTAGGCAACATTGTGCTGAGATTTATAATTTTGTACAGATTTTGGTGGAGATGAGAATCTCAGATTATACGCAAAGACCAAACTGAAGAGTTTGTGTGTCCAAATACCTTGGAAGAGTTGCTTGCAGTGATTTATTATGTTTTTTTAACAGGAGCCAAAACCCAAAGAAAAGCATAATATAATAGTTCAGTAACTGAACTATTTTGAACATGTCAGTCCAGAACGCTTGGCAGAGTTGTGATCTCTACCACAGCCTTGTAGCATGAACTGTTGGCTTACCTGAGCATCCTTTCATTCCAGGAAACGCAAGCAGTCTTTTTTTTTTTAAAAGCATTGATTGTGGAAGAAATAATTCAAAGTGATGCTTTTCCACAGAGGAATGAGCATTATTTTAAATTGTCAAATGTGTCATCAAATTTTTCATATGGGTTTTCTAGGGTGGAGGTGCAGGGGTGCGTGTCTGTTTCTGCAAGACATTTTCAGCTCAGAAGCGATGAGAATTTTACCAAAAATGTGAGGGGGAAAAAAGGAATGGAGATGAATGTGTTATGAATTAATTTAGTCTCAGACACCGGTGTGTGGAAATGAGTGATTACATACATTAAAAACACATTCAGATTTAACATAGTGAATGTTTCCTTTTTTGTGCTTTGGGTTATGATAGAAGAGACAGCATTTTGAAAGGGATAAGGAGAAATTAAAGCCCTACTAGTTCCTGTTATTACTTTGAACTTTAGACAAAGATTTCCATCTCTAACACCAAACTTGTGCTAATGCTCTTTAGTAAAGGGCCCCATCTTTCCCTGGCTGGTGCTTACCAGTCTATATTACAGAGTGGTAAACCAGTATTTGAAATTCTGCTGGTCAGTAAAATCAATTGAAAGCTCAAGTCCTTCACAGAAGAACATCAGTCCCAGGGACGTGGGTTAAATAGGGTCAGAATTTCAGCTCGTTCTAAAATACAAATGCTAAATGTGAGGCGGGTCTCCGGAAAGAGTTGAACAGGTGAGAAGATGGGTAACTTGCCTTTTTGGCCTCTCATGGGAGCCCAGGTTTCTGACACTGGTTGGCAGTTTACCCTAATCCAAGCGAAGGTGAGGTATATTTTCTGAGATGTGGGAAAGAAGCATGTGCTCACACCTTATCGACTTGCTAGATATGGCAGGGTGAAAACAAGAAAGGGGGGAAAATGCACCACCCTGGTTTTTTTTTTTTTTTGCACTCCAAAGACAATTTTTTACTACTGAAATCTACAGATGCCTTTTGTATTTTGAAAATACGAAACACACACGTTATTCTTAAATGCAGTGGGGAGAGAGCGTTTTCCTTTGAACTCACCAGGGCATCAGACCTTGGTGACCCAGCAGCCGCAGATTTGGTGGGCAGCCGGTTTCGCTACGGCAGTGTTAGTGCCTGACTTCTCAAAATTCAGCTTTCTGCAAGCAGCACAGTTCTGCCGCTGCTGAAATGCGCCTCTTCAGAAGCATTGTTTCCATTCATGTTTTAGAACACCATTGTGTCTTCTGATGTATTTTAAGCACCAGAGCACTGTGGTTTCCCTCCAGATGGACTGACGGACCAGTGAGAGGAACGAGAGAGGAACCTTAGTCTTTGGGGGTAGGAGAGGCTCTAAAAACTGAGGTTTCTTTTTGAGATCCTCTTGAGGAAGGATGGAAGATGGGGATGCTGTTATTCGATTCTTTTCCTGCTTTCTCCTGTTCTTATTTCTAAACAAACACCAGGGGACAGAGCATCTTCCTGGCACAGCAGCGTTAGGGTTATGAAGAAGTAAACCTCTGCAGGCCTGTTGGTCATCCCTTGGACCTGAAGAGTGGACAGTAAAGGCAGAATACTCGGACTATATATTGTATGCAGTCTGGAGAGCTGGTGTAACCCGTATGTGTGAGGTCCAGTGCTGAGCCTGCTTCCGAAACAAGAGAGCCCTAAAGAGATGCTTTTCAGGTCAGAGTAAAACTAGGAGGTAATTTCGCAGCTTAGCCATAAGCATCTCGAGCCAGGAGTGTGATATATGTTCCCCTGATATTATGGCAAAGGTCGATGAAAATACAATCTATTTCCATAATATTTCACACCGGCAAAACTAGTAAATTAGAGATGCTAGGAAATACTAGAGTTAATGAATCCCCTGCACAGTTCAGTAAAAGTAATTTCATTTTAAAGAGAATGGCCTTCCAATAGCATTAAAAGTAATTTCACAGCTTAAACGAATTCAGTCATGCCTCTGTAGTAAAGAATGCATTACCCTTTTTATTACCGTCTATGAAAACTTCTTTTAGCTGCATTTGAATTCAAGACATGACGGTTAGACTGGTCTGTGCCTAGTTGAAAGCGACTGATCTCATTTTTGAGAAGATATTTCCTAATAAATACATCTGTTTATCAAATGGAGTTTCAGAAGGGAAATGATTACTCATTTACTGAATTTAAATATAAAGGGCAGCTTTTTATAGCCTAACTTTTAGTAATTGCTCTAAATATGCAGCAGCTACTTTTTAGAATATGTTAACATGTATTAAGGGCAGATATGACTCTCTCTGAGAGCAATAGGACTGTCAGCTATTAAAAGATCTCTATTTATGTAAAACTAAATGTAAATTTCCCTGATATCACTTTGAGACAGATATTGAATATTTTGAAACAATTTTTTTTATCGTTTCTTCAGATTTCCTCAGGTTTTCAGTGACTGTAGCACCTAGGTGACCTGTTAAGGCAGGGGTAATCTGTCTGCACATCCTTCAGTTTCCCTTTGAAGTTTCCAGCTATATTTATTGGTAAGGGAATGGCTGCTTGGTCTCTTTTCATTCTCATCATAGAGTAGACAAACTAACAGTTTTTAATTACTATTGGGTATTTCTGAATTTGAAACAATCAGTTTGGAGAGGCTGAATTTGAGGCAGAAGCTAATTTGGTGCCCTGTATCCATTCAGTATTCAAACTTGTTTAATAGGTCTAAAATAAACAAGATTTTATTTTTAAGTATGAGCTAAGATGCCAAGGTCAAGATTCTTTGCCTACTATGGGCCTAACACAGACAGAGGTCTGTTAAAATACATAACGCATTAAATGAATGGACACCATTGTGGACCATATATTTTGTTTTAGAATCGGGCTTTGCAGAAACAGCTGATTTTACTTGATGTCTGTTGTTAACATGCCATTTCTTTTGAGTGGAGTTTATTGTATGCCTTTATAGGTCCAGCTGAATCGCACTTGAAAATAATTTCAAAAAAAATGTAACCTAGTTAGATGCAAACTGACCAAAAATTCAGAAATGAGCTGGAATTTAACTCTCTCACAGAGAGAGCGTCATGGAGTCTGACTTCTTTTTGACGTAATGTTGCAAAGAGTGAGCACTGTATAAAAAAAACCCGAAAACAAAAACCAAAACATAGACTGGAGGAAGGGTGGTCCTTCGTTCTTCCTAATGTTTGAAGAAGGTCGTAGTTGTGCTGCAGAGCATGTCCCTTTATGTCAAGATGTCATGGCAGATTCAGTCCTGCATCCGGCCAGCATCCAGAGCACCATATCCTCACCCTTTCAGCAAGAACATGGCCATTGACTGGGAACAAAAATTGTCATGAGTCTCATTTCTGGGTTTATACATACCTGTGTATATATATATACACCCCTACTGTGGTATATGAAGAGAGGAGACATTCATTAAGACTTCTTCAAAATGATGGGGTTTTTTTGAGATTGTTACTGATCCAATGAGGTTTAGAAACCTTTGGAACAGACCATGTGATGGGAGCAGTTGAGTGTTCAACGGTTACTTACCAGCACGTCGTTTGAATTAGGATTGCAACAGGAAGAAAATTTCCATGGGAAATTGCCTCACGTACCCAGCAGAATACCAGTCTATTTTAGTTGCTCGGTGCAAGGTTTTTATAGCTTTAATGTAATTTGAGCAAAATTGCTCTGTTTTGCACAAATAAGCTGCACAAATTGTGCTATTCTAGTTTTCAAATCAAAGGTGGGTGACAAATTTGTCTTTACAAAGAGAAATCCATCAGGATTGTGTCTTGATGTCAGAAAATAGACTAGGTTCTTAGTTGGTACTTGTGATATTGGAGACCAGGAGTGTTTTTCAGTTCATGATTCTGTTTTGCTCTGTCCATGGCCCAAGGTCTGAGTTCACACCACCTCCTACATCCTTTTTTTTTCAGTAGACATAGAGCCCCTAGAGCAGGAGGAGAGCAATGCTGCACCCCAGAAGACACCTCAGTCTGAAGACCAAGTCTACCTCATTGTTCAAAGAGCATCATGGAACAAACAACAGACCCTCCTCACAGAGTTAACACCGCCATATCAGAGCTGGTTTTTGCGTGCTACAGACAAGGATCAGAATCTGTCTTTGAAAACCAGGCATACCAAAATAAATCCCTCTTCCTCAGAAATTGGAATTGCTTTCTTATCAGAAGATTTTTTTCTTCTGCTTTCTGCCTGTTTTTGAGAGCAGATGTTTGGCAACTGACCGCTTCCAGCATGGAAAGATCCAAGCTCCATCCCAGATCTGTTGGTTAGTTGGAGCTGACGCTGGTCCCCCAAGCACTGGTCCTGTCCTCTGAGCAATGAGTCAGAACATGAGAATTCCTGACATGCATTTTCTTAGGCCATCACTCATGTGATACAATTGATTTTTTAAAAAAAAATTAACATATCTTCTCACTTTACAGTGGTTCAAGGTTGACCGTGTAGCACCGTCTGTTTTAGGGCTCCTAATCTGAATACAGTACTTGAAGCCTTTACTGGGAACATCAAAATACTTTTGTGGAACATAACCTCCAGGCACCATGGACAAGTATTGTGTAAGGCAAGAGCTATTTCTAATGTATTAAAGATTAACATCTATGTAGAAAGTTAATCAGGAATAAACATCCTGTGCCGATAAGGTAAAAATCATTCTCCATTTGATAACCACCCTTATTTTTAAATTAGATCAAAAGCATGGGGTTTTTTTTAGCCAGGCATTGGTCCATGGAGTAGTCAGTCAGAAATATAATTTTTTTAAGAATTGTGTTTTTTTCAATGACTGATCTTTTTTCATTGAGTTTTCATCTTCATTATTAAATTAAAAAGGTTAATCTGTTCCTTTGGTTTTCCATTGTTGCACTTTAGTTACAAGCACAGGTAGTCATTCAGGCTGATGAAAATATTGATTAATCTCAAAAATATTAAGTTAATTGAACTCACAAATATTTATTAAAGGAAGCATAATTTTGCCTCAAATCTACTTGTTAAAAAATGCTGTTACTGATTCTTTTAGTTTTGAAGTCAATGCTTTAAAGTATAAGCTGTGCACTCCTGTGTTTTGGGGTTTTTTTAAGTGCATGTAGCATACTTTATTTTAGGTTAAACATCTATTTTCAGCTAAAACAGGCATTTAGATAATAAGCATCAGTACTGAGACAGGTAACTCACTGTGATAGTAACTGTAGTACTAAAGGTCTAGAATTAAAAAATCCCATAAAATTACATACACAGAATAGTTTATTCTACCAGTAACGTCAAAAAAGATGACATTGCTGCTTGGACTGTGAAAAAAATTTCATTTTTTCAAAAATTAAAAGAAGATTAAATGGGGGAAAGTTGGACTAAGAAAAAAATGTAGTATATTCCTTGTGGTGAATTGAGACACCCAATTATTAGGGAGAAGAGAACCCAAAATCTAAGGAAGCTTTGACTGTAATAAACGTTCTTTGACATCTGTAGCATGTGTAACTGAGAAACAAAGTCATTATTCGTTTTTGGAACATTAATTTGCATTTTGCAGTTCCAACTGATTGGGGTTCCTCATTGAAGTTTACATTTGACATAAAATACTATAAAAGCACATAAACCAGTAAGGAAACAATGAGGAGATGAGTAAGAACACCAGTGATGCATTCGGAAGGGTTTCCTCTTCATGCAACTTGAAAGCCTGATCATAAAATTTCCGAATGTTATTGCAAGTGTCAAAGCTCTGAGATTCCACAGTTTGTAACCAAAAGAAAATGGTCACATATAATCAGGGAAAGCACGGTGCAAGACAGCTTGAGTCTGCTGAACCTTTCTTTGGCTGTGTCTAGCATCTGACAGTACAGAAGTCATGGGGATGCTTATTTCTGGAGTTTGCTTGACTCTCAGCATCTTTGCTTTACGATTAGCTGTTACAAGTTCTCTCATAGTCAAAATAAGCTTCTAACTCTCGGAAGATTGTCATTTATACTCCTGAGGTTTCTTGGAAGAGATTAGATGTAACCCTGCTCCTTAGCATATGTTAGAGAGGCTTTAGCGTTGGCCCAGAATGGTAGGATTTGCTTTCTCTTATGGGCAGCCTCCTTTAAATGCCAGAAAGTTTTGATTGCTTTCATGATTTTTTCATCCTCCTGGACAAACAATCCGGGCACTTCCAGGGCCACCTTTTTCTTCACTGTTTGGATGTAAAACAGCACAATAAAAAGGAGTTTGCAGAAGCAAATGGGAGTAGTAGGTACGTGGAGGTGGTGGCCCTGAGGACATTTTCCCTGTCGAGTACCTGCAAGGAGAAGAGAAAACCATGGCAAGCACATGTTATGTTGCCTACTACACCTACCTACATTTAAATCTCTTCCTGTCATAATCCATACGCTGCTGCTTCTTTGGAGGAGTTTGAAGTATTGGCAAAGATTTGATGAGTAAAGTGCCTTTGGAGAGTCACTATGTCTGCACCTGGGAAAGGGGAAGAAAAAGGTCAAAGGTAGCATCATTGGACTTTTCCTCCCTTCAGCCTCTTCTCCAGTGCAGAGGCGGGCTGCAGGGCTCTCCTTCTGTTTTGAATTTCCTAATATTTTTAGCAGTCAGCAGGCTGTTGGCTGGGGTGTTGCTGCTTGCATGTAATTTAAGCTATCATATTTTGATTGAAGGGGAAGGATGACAGTTATTTAAGATTTTTTAAAGGTTTTCAGAAATTAAACCTGCTTTAACAGTGATGTTAATGGCATAGATAAAACATTTGCATCTCGGCAAAAGCCTTAGCTAGCTATTTTGAATATATTTCTTCAACTGTTTCTCTCAGTTGCTTAACTTTCATTTTACTTGTTCAAGGGCTGTCAGAAAGGTTCCCAAGGTGGCTGAAGGCGTCACATCAGCCAAATGCATTGGAAGGTGGCTTGAAATTTTTAAAACCAAAATCCTATAAAATGGAGATAAGTGGTGAAGATGTTTCTGCTATAGTCATTCAGTTGAAGTTATTTATACTTCATCTTCTTCTATATTTAATTATGTTGCAATTTAAGTTCCAGTTGGAATACAGCTACAAGATGACATATGATGCTTTTAAGCAATAACATTGTGCTGTTCTTTCCTGGAAAAATTAGTGTATTGGATAAGTTATGCCATAGTTGACAGGCAGGATTAATTCTGACAGTAAGCTTTAAAGCAATGTGGTTGGAAAAAAAATTTAGCAGATGTGCATATTTGCTGAAGAATCTGGATTTGCAGATTATTACATGTGTTATGAATTGCAAATTAAGACTACTTAAAAGCTTCTCCGCCTCCTATGCCTGCAACTGTGTTCTTAGTCTCCATGATCTGAAAAGCTTTTCTCCTAGATTAGGAAACGCTAAAAGAGTAACTCTCAGCTTGGTTAGCTACTTGTTTTGTAATGCAGTTCAATAGCCAGAACTTTGAGCATTTCTTTGAGAACAGGAGAAAATTGTAAGTTTTTATGTTGTCAGTTATAATGCTTTTATTTTAAAATAAACTTGAGTATTTCTTAGGGGGAGACTGGACTGTAGGGAGAAAAAGCACATGCTGCAGAAGAGCTAGGCGAACGGCACCAGGAGCTGCCAGAAAGTACTTAGGAGCAGCTAAAGAACAGTTCAAGGGCTGTTCACATCTAAGTTTGGTATCCAGTGATTGATTCGCTGTGGCTCTCCAAAAGAAAGCTACAAACTAAGAGAAATCCAGACCTCTATTTACAAGAGATGCTGATGTTCCCTAACTTCAACCCTAAGATTGAACAGAGACAGATGTCTGTAGGATATCACAGAATCATGGAATGGTTGGAAGTTCCAACACCCCTGCCATGGGCAGGGACACCTCCCACTAGACCAGGTTGCTCAAAGCCCCATCCAGCCTGGCCTTGAACACTTCCAGGGATGGGGCCTCCACAGCTTCTCTGGGCAACCTGTTCCAGTGCCTCACCACCCTCAGAGTAAAGAATTTCTTCCTAATATCTACTCTAAATCTACCCTCTTTCAATTTAAAACCATTACTTCTCATCCTATCACTACACTTTGTGATAAAGAGTCCCTCCCCATCTTTCCTGTAGTACCTTTAGGTACTGGAAGGCCGCAATAAGGTCTCCCTGGAGCCTTCTCTTTTCTAGGCTGAACAACTGCATACATAATTTTTAAAAAACTCCTAAATGGTTAAGCACCTTCCATCCAAGCTTATGTTTCTGAATAGGACATCATCTTAACAGGTCTGTAGTCTTTTCTTTCTGTTGTAACTACAGCAGTGCTTTATCTCACTGTAAGTTGAAAAGATCACATAAGACAGGTCTAGAACAGCAGGTGCAAACCAAAAATAATCAAACAGTGTAATTTAAATTAACTAAGGGCTTCAACTCACGGTTGCTGAATATTTGAAGAGGCTAATTAGCATTTTCATTAGATAATGGAAACTTTGGCATAGGTTTTTCTTTGGGAGGCAGTGACTGAGAAAATTAACACCTTCATCAGCTGCTGTGTTCCTAATGCACGGTCAAAGCCCTTGTATGTTTTGCCATTAACCAGGCACATTCATGTGTTTCTAATTGAGTTGTCAGCGCAGAGCAAGCAGCCCGTGGTCCTGTTCTGCCTCCCAGTTCAGCAAGGTTAGCTGCGTTCAACCTGCAGGCTCTGCCCTCCGTTACCCCAGTGAAACTTCAGGCAAAATTGGTAGCTGTAGGAAAACAGAGCGCAGTTGAAGGCAGAAGCTTATTGTTGGATTTTGTTTGTCAGCAAAAAAGTACTCCCCCCTCAAAAAAACCCAACCCAACGATGCAGATTGATTTTTAAATTTCAGGCTGAATTAGGAAAAACACCCATGAAACCAAAAAAAGGGTTAGATTAAAAAAGATTGTCGTCGAAGTACCAGAAAATAAACTCTCTGCCATTTTTACACAGGCTTTGTTTGGGTTATGAGGGTGTCTTAATGCCTCTCTTTCTCCCTTATTTTAAGGAAAATCAGCTGAGACGTGAGGTACACAGTCTGGCAGTACAGACACCTGCTAATGTAAAGGTGGAACAGTTGTTGTATACAGATCCTACATGTAGTTGATGCCGTGGTTGAAAAGCGGTGAAATCCTTGCCAAGTATATCTCTGTAAGCTGAATGGTCGCAGTTGGTCATTAAAAGTCCAGAGTATATTTGGGATAGCTTTTAAAAACACCGGTCAAAACAAGTAATCTTGTGGTTAGGTGTGGGGTTATAAAGTAAAATAATGTATAGGACAAGCAGAAATAATTGTAGGGTAAGGGCCTAAAATGCAAAATGTTTTCCAGTCAGATACTTCTTGATATCATGAAGCAATAAAACACCGCTCCTCCTGCCTAAACAAAAGAGAGACAAATTTGAAGCTAATCAAATTAGAAACAAGCATAGTAAGTAATCACAGTATTTTTAATTGTGTGTCCAAATCTGAAGTTTGCTTTCTGGAAAAGCAAGATAGAGTGAAAGTTACTTTTGTTAAACATTATTATAAGGTAATGACATCTGAACTGTCTCTCATCTGAGCTCTTTCATCAGAGCTATTTGACCTTCTGTCACATCAGTACAGAAAATTATTTTTTTCAGTGTAAATTTCCTTTCCCACAGCGCTCCCAGTTACTTATCCTCAATTTTGTCTTTCTACACAAAGCTCTAGATAGCCAGACTTTGATCATCCTCAGTCTCTTGCTTAAAAGTGTTAGAATTAGCCTGAGAAAACTGTTTATTTTTATAGGGTTATGGGGTGGTTTTTTTCTGTTGTAATCCATAAATCTGTCATAGCTGATAAATTTCAGAAGCTGACGCTAGTTTTGGGGTTGGCTTTATAGAAACAGGTCCTCTCAAATCATCGCTAGTTCTTCTGTACACTGTATCTGTGAAATTATGAACAAGTCTCTAGTAGCTCAGCCTTAAATGTTTCTCCAGGTCTGCTATACCTAAATTGGGATACTATAGTATCTGTCCTATAGTAGCACAGATCAGTGGTCACAAAGTCAAGAAATAAAGAATACAACAAGAGCCTATCAATAGAAGACTGTATACTGTGGAAAAAATAGTGGAAAAATTTAAGCACCCATATAAGAGTTTAGAAGAGTTAGATTTTGTGGAACAAAGAGAAAAATTAAGCTTTCCTAACAAGTGTGGCACAGCAACTTTTGCTGATAATTAAATAGAAATATTCTAGCTTGACAGG
Organism: Himantopus leucocephalus; assembly: GCA_003993805.1. Lineage (NCBI taxonomy): Eukaryota > Metazoa > Chordata > Aves > Charadriiformes > Recurvirostridae > Himantopus > Himantopus leucocephalus. The sequence continues at coordinate 179,647,326 of RSEF01000001.1, forward strand.
CAGATTTTTAGAAAGCGTTGAGATTTGGTCATTCTAATTCATGATTTTTTGTAGCACCTTAACTATACGTGGCAAACAGGGCTGTAGGAGTAGCAGCGAGATTTTTTTTTTAAGCAAACAAACACTAGGAGTATCTCTAGGAGGGAGTTCTTCAGACTTCTTCATGTATAAGTAAATTAATATCTTATTGTTTAGAAGCACTTAGAAGCTCAAAAGACCAACTAAAGTAAAGGAGAGCTTAGTAATACACGTATATGGTGTATAACATTCTAAGAATATAAAATCAGTTAAGCAAACTTGTCACCCTGGAAGAAAAGTGAGGTTCATTAGTGTCACTGAATAACCAACGCACAATTGTTCTTACATATTTACTGAACTAGCAAGACACAGTTGAAAACGATAATATAGAATAGTCAGGAAGACCCATGAGATTATAGCGTAAAAGTCAGTATTTAAAAACATTCAAAGTATTACTCAGATTTAAATTCTTATTCTTAAATTAGGAAGTAGTAGTACATTTAATTTCTTAATAACTTAAACCAGATTCTGATTATTATGTTAAATTTATTCCTGCCTCAATTTAGGAATGTAACAGTACATCTTAGATCAATAAATTTTAAGACAAACTTCAGGACCATCCCTTTCTGGCTAGTTTATAACCACCAAATATTGAAAGTAATTTCACTTACAAAAAAGAATAGTTGTATATTGTATAGCTTCTAGATCAGGGACCTAAAACATCATATGTTTTCAGTATTAATTGTGATACTTAAAAAGCTAAATAAAAATCCTCTATTTAAGAAGAAAATAATGAAATAACTTCTTGAAGTACTACCTGGAGCAAACCTCGTGTAGTAAGTGTTTTTTATAAGCCTTTGAATGTGGTATCAGGTGTTTTCTATGTAAAATCTTGGCCCCACCTCCTTAGTGCTCTGCTGCCAGCATTCTTGAGGGGAAATAGAGTATGTAACATGAGTATACTTCTAGGAAAAGGAACTGTTTTGTGTTGACTTCTTAGATGTGTTTCAATGGAAATTCATGGTCTCCTTCAGTATATTAATAAACACAAAAGAACAGCTTTTGTAAAAGTAAGTTTTTTTGTATTTTATTTTCATTTATGCTGTAATTAAGCATTGGTTTTATAAAGCTGTGAAAGATAATGAAGGGAATCAAAGAAACTGCTTGGGTTTAGTAGCTGTTTTAGTCATGCGAGTGTCCTATTTTAAGGTTTCTAATAGTTTATTAGAATGTCTCCAGAGCTGACTTGCATGATACCTTCTTTCATTCTCTTCCCTCCTCCTCCCAAAAAAGGACTTTTATCATTCATGATGTGTCAGTGTGTCTCTCTTATTCCCCTTATCTGTGCAGTGTTTTCTTTTATACAAACGGGGTTTTTTCCCTTGTGAATAAGTGGCTACTCTTGTGTAGAATAAATCCACTGTGCTTAGGATTTATATCTAAACTGTTATTACTGTAATGAGGGACTGAAGCTACAAAACTGCCTGTCCTAAAGCCATGGAGATGATTTTTATCTCCTGTGTTGAAGTTCCTATTTTCCCATGCAAAATCTGTACTCTAGACATAGGTTTATCATTTCCTGTTCTTCTCTACTTACCATTGTTTTTCTGCTTATGCTGTTACGAGACTTTTCTGGTGTTACCTTGATAGTAAAACTGTTTAGGATAATGGTGGCAGGATAGGCTGTTCAGAACGTCTTGCTGTGTGGGTTGTACTTATAATGTATTCTGGAATAGTCCCTCTGGGAAGCAGTTCTGAAATAGCTTATCCTTCAGTAGGAAACTCCGACGAGAATAGCTACAGTGTTGGGACATCCGTTATTTTTGGTTGGATTTTGTGCTGGATAAAAGCTTGCATGGGGGTGAGGAAAAAACAGAGGAGGAATGCAAATGTCATAGCATGTGTATCTCTATAGGTTTACAATTTGCTTAAATACAGAGGTCGCAAAGTGTTTCTGCGGCATGTAGTGTTTCTGTATCTGATAGAGCTGAGACATCAGTGCTGTGAAACCAGTGCTTCAGGGGGCTATGAATATGGGGGAAAGAAAGGAAAGGAGGGCTAAGGTGGAGTCTTCTTTTGATGTTCATTTAGTCACGGGAGAAGACAAAAGCTGCAGCCAGGAAACAATTTCCACTGTAGGACAGCGACATAGGCTTTAGTGTGCCAAGTTACGCATCAGGCTGTTACCTTCTCGTAACCAAAGAGTAGCTTTGGTTACAAGAAGGTACCTTCACTCTATAGCTGGGATTTCAAATAGAGGCATATGTGGGAGGTAATGGTGAAAATCCTATGGCTGTGCGTTGTATTTCACAAAGCACTACCTTTTTGAAATGACACCTCCACCGGTGATACAGGGTGTATCTGTTCACCAAAACAGCATTTCGGTGTTCAGATAGGAGCAGGGCTTAGCTCTGTTACAAACCCGCTCCCATTAAACCCAGCGTGTTACGCTGGAGTCCTGTCATTCTTGGAGAACAAAACTGTGAAAACGTAAGTGTTAAATGTATTGATACCGAGAAGCATAGAAGACATCAGTAGTTGTAACATTCTTGGAGGATAATGACATCATGAACAGCATGTGCCGTGCTGGATGTTGTAGTGTTTTGTGTGAAGTACACTTTTGAGTGGCAGATTTAATCTAATTACAGTGAAGCTGATAGCATTAACAGTTGTGGCCTCTCTTGCACAGCTAAAGTCAGTGCTGCACTGCAGTGGGAGCTGCGCAAGCATAAATAAAGACACGATCTTGTCCTTGAAGAGCTTCCCATTTGACTTGATGTACATCCTGCTGAAGGCATCCGCTCTGGGAATCGGTTCTTGACTCCAGCACCAAACAGATGGGAAGTTTTGGGTTCAGGCTTGCCCAGCTAGCTCTCTCCGGAGGGTATTGGTTGTGTCCACATTGCCTGCCATCTGCTTAGGGTTTTATCCAGGTCCCTTGCAGAGCGGTCACAGGGTCTCTGAGGATAAGTAGGTGCTTTGGCTGGCTCAGAGTGCTTTGAACATGAGGTTGGAGTTGGCAACCACAGGAATGACACGATAGCATGGTGCTGAAGTGATCATATCATGTCCTGGGAGTTGGCCAAAGGGAGGATAGGGGGTGATTGAGGGTGGAAAGCAGCACTTGAGGGTTAGTGTTGGAGGTACAAGGGGAGAAAAGGTCTCACTGCAGTCTCACTGTTTTCCCTTATTGTAAGGGTGCCCTGCAGCAGATAATCCTTGGCTTAATGCTTCATGTTTGAGCAAACCAACCAGGTAAGATGATGAGAGTCAACAGGGTGCTTGGGAGTGAGTTTGATGTATAGTGTGGGTGAGCAGGGATGAGGCTTGGACTGAAATTGGAAGCAGGTGGCAGGCTGAGAGTCACCAAACAGCATTTTCAAGGGATTTTGTTTTGGTGGCCTTAAGAGCACCAGTGAAAATACTTGGCCAGCTGCTATTCCCCAGTGAACAAGAGAAAGCTGCTAAATGACTTAGTATGAAGAAGTAAACTGTTGAGGACGCTTTTTTAAAGGAAAATAGGTGTGAGGAGACCTTTTTGACTAACTGCTGCATTTCTCTGGAGGAACTTAAAGGCAGTTGTAGCCACTCAGACTGGTAGCATGAGAAGCA
>RSEF01000001.1:179651055-179668434 GCA_003993805.1 Himantopus leucocephalus
TTTTTTTTTTGTAACTGCTTTGTTCTGCTTCATGTAATAGTCTGCTACTCCTCAACAGTTTAGGGAAACTTCATGAATAATAGCTATAGGCATGGCCTTCATTATGCTTCTGCTTTCTTCTTCTGGTTTGAGAACTGCTGTCCCAGTGTGGCACCATCATCTCCTACCTTTCTGCCTGAGAAGCCCTCTGCAACCCCTTTTGGGATGTAGTCATCTTTTCCTTCTCTGCCCAGCAATATTTGGAAAAAGGTGATAGGCCCCTAGANGCAATATTTGGAAAAAGGTGATAGGCCTCTAGACCATGGGATCTGGGAGAGGCAAAGCATGGGACAATTAATTCTTTTTGCATTGTCCCACCACTAGCACCACTGGGTTTGTTCGGACTGAAGTGTGCTGCTTTCACCCTGCAAATACGCCGCCTATCCTCCTCTACTTCAGTCTCCCTCTGACATAACTATCTTGAAGACTTGATGACAAAAATGCTGAGTATGTTAAATAGATTAATTGCTTAAATACTTATTTTCTTCATATACAGGTGAATGCTGAAAAACTATGTGATAACTCGTTTAATGTTTTTTGTTTTGGTCTACTCTAACAGCTGGTAGTGTATGTCCAGGAAGATCTGCAATGGCCCTGTGGGTTTCAGGAGTAAGAATCCCATTTCTCCCCTTTGGCTGCTTAATTTCATGAGACTGAGGCAGGGAAATACTAGAACGTGGAAACACATAAGTTTTGAATGTTTCAGGAGTCTGTTGTCTTAATATTACTAAACTGATTCCTAAAAGTAGTTAAGTAGTTTCATCCTGTTAATTCAATATTTTAAAATCTCCGCTCTGCTTACTATCTTGTCTAACTTTGCCCTGCAATTTCAGCATTAACAGGTAAAAAGCAAATATCCAAATCCAAAACAGTTACACAACTTCTATGGCGAAACTTTTGGGACTGGGGCTTCTTGATATACAGAGCAGCAAAATGTCAAAACCCAATGATGTATGCCAAAGAACTGTGTAAAAAGCCACGTTGGGATGGTTGCTATGCTTGATAATTGTGTAGCTTTTCCTGTATCTTGCATTTCAGGAGAATATAGATGCAAACTCTTGTTCAGACTCCACTTTATCCCAGTTAGGTTTCTGTCCAAAGTCAAAACGTTAAATGAAAATATTGTAATCTGATCAGATATGTCTCATATGGCTGTGGCACTTTGTTCTTGATAAGGTAGTATCACTCTGGAAGTAAAGAGGGTCAGGTCTAACAGTACAAGCTGGCACGTTGTCAATTGCTGTGCCCATCATCGTCCGTGTACAGTTATTCTTTACAGTAAAGACCAATAAAATCCATATGTATGACTAATCACCTAGCAGTGTTATTATCTGTCTTGCGTCTTATACTTGAAGCTGTTTTCACACCATGCTATCTCGAGAATCCATGAAATNCCAATAAAATCCATATGTATGACTAATCACCTAGCAGTGTTATTCTGTCTTGCATCTTATACTTGAAGCTGTTTTTCACACCATGCTATCTAGAGAATCCATGAAACNCTGTTTTCACACCATGCTATCTCGAGAATCCATGAAATGACCAACAGGCATCTGGAACTGGTTCTGGACCATCTGACAGATATTTCTTATCTATTGTGATATCTCTGTATTACATTGTTTTCCTCTTCATCTGTGTATAAGAAAAGTATTCGTAACTGTGGAGGTCAAATGGATCTCAATTTTTTTCACCTTGATTTATTACTTTAATTCTGTGGATAGGTAAAAAAAATAGGAAAAAAGTGAATACTGATGAGGGCGCACTGCGAAAAATAACATAGCCTGTAAAAAAGGTTATCTAAACAAAGCAGGGAATAAGTGTTGGTTGGGCAGTATGGGCTAAAACCTCTGCTGTAATGCTAGGATCCCTCTATGTTGAGTGAAAATACTGTAGCAATTTATGTGGTAGGGAGAAGCAAAAACTATACTGGGAGTAGGGATTGTGAAATAGTAATCGTGACTCAAATACTAGTGTCTGAAGAGTATGCACAATCTGGAAAAGACAGGAATATAACCAAGTGATAAATAGGTATGGTGGGTTTTTTTAAGTAGAATTGCAATTACTTAAAACTTTGTATGTGCTTGTGGGTGAGATCTCAGAGAGGAGGGGGGTGGATGTGGAATCCTATTGTGGTAGAGTTGGTAATGTCTTATCCCCAGCCTGTTTGGACATTTGCTGGCAGGGGTGGGAGGGGATAGGATGTGTTAGGAAGCTACTTGGTGTTATTAGAAAGACTGAAGAATTTCTTCTCCAGTCTCTTATCTTAAAAGTGATGAGCAAGTGGCAGAACTCAGTTATTGGAGCGGCAGTGGTGGTACACTTAAAAAAAGTCCAAGTTGCCAATTAAACAACTGGCATTGGTTATTCTAGTTGACTATGGGTAGAATTTATGCATTTTGAGTAGAATTATAATTTGTCACTGTACTTCAAATAGAAATACAAGTGAATTGTCCTGTAACAGGTTCTGGATTCTAAAAAGGAAAATGTTAATTAAAAAACAGTTAGCTTGTGAATTTTGCTAAAATAGAGAGCTAAGGAATTAAAACTCTAGAGCTTCTTTAAGCACAGCCCATAGAAAGAATAAGAGGACTGAATGGTAGAAAAAGAGCTGTATCTTGGAATATGAACCAGAATGTGAGAATTGTCCGTATCCAGCTGAGCTGGCACGGCTAGGAGGATGTGCACCTTGGGCAATGGTAAAGCAGCCTGGTAGTGAGAATGAGTGAAGATTAAATACACTCTAGTATCTGTGTCTTATCAAGACTAACTTTTAGCCTCACTGAAAACTGAGACGATGATGATGATGACATCTCTAGGGATGCAAGCCAAATGGTCAGTAGATCTTAGGGTAATTGAACTTCATTTTGCAATAAATGAACTGGAAGCAGATTTAAGTTGAATGCTCAATGGATGAGGCATGTGTAATGGGAGATGGGGATTAAGACGAGGTAATTTTCCACTGTGACTTGCAAAAGTATTGGCATATGAGATTGCTGCCTCATTAGCAAGTTTCAACTGGTATCCTGACTGAAAGAAAGAGATACTGTAGGGAGCATGGTTTATTTGCTAAGGTGTGACTTCAGAGTTGTCTTTTTATTTTAAAATAGAAAAAATACTGTGAAACAAATTATCAAATATTGTAGATATGGTGGGAAGCTGTATGGAACACAGAAGCTGTTGATTGATTGCATTGGATTAGGTGAGCATTGAGAACTGATTTCTCATGCAAAGAAAATCAGATAGGTGTTCCTTCTTAATATCATTGTCACTAGTAACTTAGCCAGTGCATCTAACACGATGCCATTCATTATCCCTCCAGAGAAGATGAGACCTGGTGAGAAAGAGATTTGGTTAAGCAGAGGTAGGTACTATGGAAAGAGCAACTAGAACCACTCTGATCTGCAGTCAGTAGAGCTGGACAAGTCATCGTTTTCTTTAGCGAAGGCAAAATGAAAAAGGAGCTTGCATAGTAAATAGGTTGATACTGAGGGCAGACATCCTCCCATGGTGGTTGGGATAAAATGGAAGAGGAACCATGTGGTCTTAAAAGACTGGATAATGCAGGGCTGAAATCGGGAGTTTCTACTGGGGAACTGTTTGGCCTTTCAGGGGATAGTAGGAATCTGTAGGTAAGAATGACAGAGGGGAACAGAGATTTGGGTGTGCTTCTTAATTGCAGGATAACCGAGACAGCAGGGAAGTGTGACCTTAAAGTAAGCTATGTCATGGGATGGATGGGGTGAAGTTTTTGTAGTTGATAATAAATGAGAGCTAATGCAATTGTACGTGGTACTTTGGTAAAATTTCTGTATGCTTGCTGCCTGTATTCCAAAACTCTTCAGTTGAAACTTCTGGGGATTGCTGGTCTCTCTTTCACCAAACTGTTTCCACAACTGTCCTAAGAATCCAATATCTGTCTCTGCAAAATGGAAACAAAGAAACAGTGATGGCCCTATGCAAAATAGATTGGCAAGAGATGCTAATGTGGGAAGAGGACTAAAGAAAAGAGAAGGCAGTCTCAGTAAAAACAAACAAACCAAAAAGTGAACATTTGTCAGTAGACCTGGTAATTTTAAACGTTATGTTCTGAAACAGCTTCCAGTAAAAAAATAAGGAATAATTTGCTTTGCTTCCTGCATAAATTATGTCTGCAGAATTTAGAATTTACTATTTTTACATTGTCAGCCAAGAAGCTAGTGTTACTCTACTGAAGAAATAACTTGTGTAAATACTTATATTAACAAATGTTTGATGTATCGCTGTCTGTGCTATCTCATTTGTGGCTACTAAACAGACCTTTTAAACTGTCCCTTAGGTTCCTGATGTCATCAGCAGCATAAGACAAGTCTCCAAAGCAGCGCTGAAAGAAGATGCCAAACCAAATAAGGATAGTGAAGATGCCTTCTACGACTCTCAAAAATTTGAGGTCTTGTACTGTGGAAAGGTGACGGTGGCTCACAAGAAAGCTCCCTCCACACTAATTGATGATTGCATTGAGAAATTCAGCCTTCATGAGCGGCAGCGTCTGAAACTGTTAAATGAGCAGCGGAATAACGAGTCGAGTTTGGACTTACCCCTGTGTGAAGGAAATGTGCCGGCTTCTCCATTGGATAGCCCATTTGAGGAGCTGGACAGCCCAAATAACACCACAGGACATGCTGCAATGTTTACAATTGGCAGCCAGACCAACTTGACCAACCTGGCTGGCACCCGTGGCTCATTTCCAGAGCGAATTTTAGAGGACTCCGGCTTTGATGAGCAGCAAGAGTTTCGCACCCGGTGCAGCAGTGTCACTGCAGTTATGCAAAGAAGGGTTCATGACACAAACCTGAAAATACAGCCACGCAGAAGACATGCAAGTGCACCCAGTCATGTTCAGCCGTCTGATTCTGAGAAGAACAGGACAATGTTGTTCCAGGTGTGTGCTAGGATGGGCAATTTCATGTTGTTTTTTCCACCGTATCTCCTGTGCAGTTTGAAGCTGAGACAAGTTTTGCAAGATAAGTAGTACGGATGCAGTATGGTTTCATGATTTGTCATAAATATTTATGTATCTGTTCATAAATGATTGGAACACAAGTAGCTGATTTTTTTTAGGGAAGTCACCTCAACTTATGAGCTCAGGTAAATTTTGAGAGAGAGGAATTACGTACGGAGTAATTACTTACAGGACCAGATTTTCTAGGGAAATAATCATTTTACATGCAGTTCTGTTTCATCTGTATTGTGAGATCTAGGGCATAGCTGAAAAAGATATTCTTTCAAAACGAGAATTGATTAAGATCTCCATGTGAACAAATCCTCTTTTTTGTGCAGTTAAAAAGAAGCTCACAACTTCACATAAGGCTTTCACAGTATTATGTTTGAGCCAGCCCCTTTATAACTTGTACTGATGTTCAGCTTGTCTTTCCCAGATGAGTACTCAAACATCTCTGCACTGAAGGCTTCTTCCTTCAGCCCTTACGGTTATTTCTTCTCTTGCCTGAAGTGCATTTGACATCTTCAGAGCTTGTATTGAGAAAATTGAGGACAATTAAAGGAGGTGACCCATAAAAAGAAAGATCTTTGGACCTTAAAATAACAGGGGGCTAAATGCCTAGGTTTTGTCTTTCCATTTGGTTTAGAGGTCACTCTTGCCTTTTATTCTCTTGGGGAAATGCTAACTGAAGTGAGAATGCATTGCCCTTTAGAAAGCCACAGCTATCACTAATAATGAAAAGGATTTAGCCGAGAAATTCTCCAAGCTCTATAGAATAAGTTCCATACGCTTGAGAAGCAGCTTGGGAAAGCTGAAAGGTAGCTTGCTGCAGAACCTAATCTTTCTCATCCAGAATTAAGACAAAACCAAAAAGTATCACCTTACAATCAGCATAGTTTCTCAGCTGATCTACGGTACAGTTTTCAAAAAAATAATACATCCACAAATTCTGTTTTTTATTGCAGCTTTTAATTTAGCCACATTGTTTACTGAAGTTTTTAGTATTGTCTGTCAAACATGTGATCTTTGAACCAAAATAACTCAAAAAGAAAAGGGAGAGGGGGGAAAAAAACTGTCGTCTTTCCAAGTCTTTTTCCTGTTCAACTGATTGTATTGTTCTTGCTGAAATACTCTTACTCAACATAGGCTGAATTATGGCACCCTTGTTCCTGCTGAGTAAGCTGTGGTACTCTATGTGAACAAGAAAGGGCTAGATTGTGACATTTTTGTTGCTGTTAACGTTGTGCCTCCAATTCAATCATAAACTAGATTTAATTGTCTCCCCTGTTCCCCTCCCCCCAGGTTGGAAGGTTTGAAGTTAACCTCATCAGTCCGGACACCAAATCTGTTGTGCTTGAAAAGAATTTTAAAGATATCTCCTCATGTTCTCAGGTAAGCATTAATAAGAAGCAACATGTAGATCATCAGGAGAAAAGGAATTTATTTGTTCTTTAGCTGGGTTGCCTTGCTGGTCTATAGGCAGAAACGCAGAATTCATTTTCAGCATTCTGTGCTGTTGTCCTTTATTTAGTCTCAAAAGCCATTTTTAAACAGTTTGTCCTATCTAAATTGCCCTGAATGAAAGTAAATTGCTGGTTTACCCCATTGGCTTCTTAATTTAAAAAAAAAAAAAGGGGAGGGGGGGGAATTTTGAGCAATTGTGACTGATGTATGTACAAATCCTGTGTGAAGTTTGATGCATTGACTTCTTTGGAGAGTACAGCTGAAGAAATTGGATACTAAACTACGATTGCTTCATGAACACTTGCAGCAGACTTGAAGTACTGATTTGCCTGTAGAAGAGTGAGAGCTGTTATTCAGATCAGGGCTTTCACTCATCTGGTAGCCGGACCAAGTAGATACTGCATGAAAATAATGCAATGTCACTCCCAAAGAGCTTAAGTACAGAAAAGATGAGCACAAAATAACCAGTCTGAGCTGTGGTAGTGGCAACTTTGATCATTGGTCAGAAAACAGTATAAACTGTTCTGCTTTGGGAGAGCATTGGATATAATTTTGGAAGTAGCTTAATCTCCCTTTAGGATGCTCTGAGTGTGCTGTTTCTGGGCAGCTAAGCTCCTTGAAAGCCTCTGGAGTGAAGGGAGGAGAGCATCAGATCAGCCCTCCAGAAAACAGCAGTTCATTTCTCCTGGTGAATGTGGCAACAGGTGAACCTAGCTATGTCCAGTAATAAATAAATGCGTCTTATAAAGTCAAATGCCAGGGCTGAGGGATTCACCTTTCTATCTTGCTGTTCAGCATCTGTTACTTCTGGCGCTTTCTGTTTTGAGGTCTTATTTTATTACCTTCTTTCATTCGCCATGCACATGCATCACTTCAGGCCTCCTTAAACATTATTATTCAAGTTTAAAGTACACATCCTGGCATGGTCTAAACCTGTATTTCACCCCCAAGTGCTTTCATTTTAATGCTAATAACAAATCTGCTCTTCCATGACTCTGCTACCAATGCTAATACAGATTAAGAACTGGTCAGTACTTGTAACTCAAGTGGAGTCTTCAACTACCACCTAAAGGTCCAGGCCCTTAAGTGGACTCTGCTGTTTAGCTACAATTTGTATTACTCTTGGTAGAGAAAAAAGGCAAGGGCAAATACAGAATAGGATGGTATAATCAAGCAATGATGTATTAATAGCTTTGTAATAAATACAGATCAAAGAGATTCTTAAAGCAGTGGTATAGAAAGCAGAATTTGCAGATGGCTTGAGTCTTCTCTGGCTTTGTGGGTGTACTGAGCTGAATAAAAGTGATACTTCGGCTTCATGTACTGGGCTCCTGGGTTGCATGTACATACTGATAATAGACAAACAAAACAGTCCTAAGCAGGGACAACCGTTGTTCTGCTGACTTTAAAGCGTGGTGGAGACCAGCAAGACCACGGCAGACCTTCAAGGCCTAGCTTTCCTTCAGTAAAATAACTGGGTACAGTAAATAGTGTTAGGTAACGCTGTGTTTTGGGCTTTGGAGGTGGAGTTTGTCACTCCACCTCTTCGGTTTCATTTGGAGCAAGGCTTTTGTTATTTTGCATGCTTGAATAACTCAAACAGGCACTAGCAATACTGTGGGGGTTTTAGTTTGGTTTTTTTTAAATGCAAAACAGCTACTTTAGAGAAGTGAGGATTTTTTTCTATGTTCAATAGAAATGAAACATTAATTTGTTCAAGACTAAGGATTTAGTTGCATAAACCTCATCGGTGGTACTTTGAAGAACTTGGTGCTAGCCACAGGGCTTCTATGTTGTGGATTTATGGGGCAGTGATTTACTGCGTATTGTGAGACTGCAGCTTAGGAATGTTTGTTCTTCTGAGCTTTACAAACAATGAAAAGGAGATGTTCTCTTCAGCTTGTCTTCTGGATTCTTTTCGTCTGGTCTAATAAAGGTATTTTTATTTTATAGCTAAAGTATGGTTGATCTGCTGCATTCAATTCACTGTCTGGACTCCATATAATTGTCAAAGCAGCACATATAATTGATGATAAGCCCCTGTATGTGCTGTCTAAGCTCAGGTGTGAGGCAGCTGTAGAAGTTTTCTTGTTGCAGCCTTGCTAACCTTGAGGAAACACAGAACAACAAACAAATTTGCTTTTTTGGTGTGACAAGTCCAGCCATCCTCTTAAAGAAATGTGATGGAGGTACTGTTAATTGAGGAATGTACTGTGCTATTTATGCTTCAGTGGTGCAAGAGTCACGTCCGTCTCCTCACAAATTTTGTCCTGTGGAGACTGAGAAATCGGACAGCAGTAGGCTTGTTCAGGCCCTGTCAGCAATGAGGGAACTGGCATCTCACTGAACCACCTTAGGTAAATATGGTTTACTTGCAAAACAGAGGGCACATTTCACTGTTACATAGATCAACATATGTGCATACATCTGTTCTTTTTTGTTTTATACTCTTGAAGACTTCACATATCACAGGAAAATGGGTTCAATTAACTCATGATTAGTGTGGACTACAGTAAACTAATGCCATTTGTTCCATCTTAGAAGCCCTCTGCACCTTAGTTAACTTTTGTTTAAGTAGCACAAATGTAACTTGGAATTTTGTTTTTAAAAACTGCAGTGTGAAGTGACAATATGTTCAGTCTGTCACGTAGTGTGTTACCAATTTTGTCTAGAGTGTTTTCTGTAGTGACAAGCAAGTTGTTTTGCCTCCTCCCCTCTTTTATGATATAGGTGTTTTCTTTGGAGATGGATCCAAGCAACTGAGTTCTGCTTTCTGTTGTATTTGAACTTGAGGGATTAGGCTTTCTTTTGGAGAAAATCTACTATTACCATACTCACATGATAAAAACATTGGCAAAAGCTATAACAATAGTGAGTCATGTTCCATGAATTGAGACTGGGAATATAGTGCTTCTTAGGAAGCAGCTCTCTGATCTCAGTGCTGTTTTTAGCAAGGCAACGTTCCCTGTCAAGCAGTTAGACTAGGATCTTGAAAGAAAACATCAGTAGTAATGTGTAGTAAGTCTTGAAACTTCTGGTGTGCAACTCAGTCTCAAAGAATTTATTTAAGAAGTTGGTTGGAATTCTGCATGTCACTCCTCATTCCCTGCTCTTTTTGGTATAGTCCAAACTTGTATTACAGGAGAGCAAAGATCTGTTGCTATTTTGATGCTACTCTAGTCCCATGTTTTAGTGTGGGCTCATGACATCAAGTTTTCACTGCAGTGGCAATTCCAAATACAACCTAGGACTCTCTTCTTCACTTCCCTGAAAATCCATTTTTCCTAATGGAAGAAATTCGGGTCCAGGTGTATTGCTGTGTAACTTTTGTTTTGATTGTGTAAAGAAGTTTATGTAACACTTAAATGCAAAAAGCAGTTGAAAGGATAACTATTGTAGTTGTAAAATAGATCATTAGTATGCATTTATAGTTTCTCAGATTTTTGTGTTGGCGAGTGTTGCAGTCTGGCGACTATTTTTAGGATCACTTTGGAAACTAAACTTGTTTATAAAACACTCCACTAATGCTGTTTTTAAACTCTTCTAGGGTATAAAACACGTTGATCACTTTGGCTTCATTTGCCGGGAATCTGTTGAACCTGGGTTAAGCCAGTATGTTTGCTATGTGTTCCAGTGTGCAAATGAGTCTCTGGTGAGTATTTATTAATGATCCTAACTTTTCCATTGAAGCCTGTCTGAGACATTTCCTAAACCATGGGAGTCTCTGTTATTCTGCTGTGTCAGCTGAGCCTCAGTAGTCACGTCTTAGATGTGAGACCTCAGCTGTGAATATGAAAACATGCAATAGGAAATGCATGCATTCTGTTCATATATACCATATCCTGGTACTCTGCTGGTGCATGTATTAATAACAAATAGAAAAGATGCAGATGGATGAGTTCATACATGCAGACTATGAGCATATTTGGGCTGTATATTTGCTTGTAACTCTTGCATTTCTAATTGTTGAGACACATGGTTCCCCATTAAACATGTAATTACATGTATTGAATCAGTAACAAAGCTGATGATAAAACCCGAACATACTTTTCAGGGTAGGGTTTAGCCTCCATGTGGCTTTAGCATTTTCCCTGTAGTCTGTTTTGCTCATCAGGAGAAGAAAATAGCAGCATCTGATCACAGAAGAAGAAAAACATAATGTGTACAGATGTGTGTAACTATAAAAAAGTCCATTGGACACTTGATAAAGTATGTATCAATCAACTGAAGTTCCAGGTGCCAGTGATTTAACTGATACAGGTAGCTTAATAATATGAGACGCATACAGGAAATCATTTTGGCTACTACATTTTTATTTTAAAGCTCTGACACTTTAAAAGAAGTTGGTTTCTGTTCTGAAATATGTTTGTTCCTGATGGCTGTGATAACAGCTGCTGACTCTTTCTCAGCTAACCTTAAAAATCACTAGCTAGCTGAAAATGTGATTTGTTAATCCATTGACTAGCTTGAGAGTGAATGGATTTAAGTCAATAAAACTTAAAACAGCTAACAACCCTAGATGTGCAACGGCAGCTGAGGCTGCATTTTTATCAAAATGGGAGCTTGTTATGAAATCAGCTCTATCTTTGTACTAACAGAAAATGTTACATCTGACCTATTGGTAAATCTGACCATGCATGATTCAGAGACTTAAAATGTGGTGTATGAAGAAACCACGTATTTATGAACCTCTTTACATATTCTGGTACTGATATGTGTGGGTACGCCCACGTTAACATTCCTGAGCTACTTTCAGATGGAATCACTTGCACCCCAGTGACAGTTTGACTGTGGAAGGGCAGAGCTGTAAAACCTAATGCCTTCCACATTCTGTGCTGCCAGGCAGGCTATATTGGTAGTCTTATGTATATTTGCTCTAAACCTAGCTACGTTCTGTGCTACAGTTCTCATAATTTTAGTGTAGTCATAACCCATATGCTTAGCAGTGTTCTGTGGATCTTCCATTTGAGAGGCATCGTTGCCAACTTTTAAAAATTACCAGTCTGTGTTGCAAGATGGGTATTGACTGTTCAATGCTCTGTTTTATTGCTAAGGAGAGCATCCAGAAATTACTGGTAGTGCTTACAACTGTGGGTTTTTATAAATAAAAAAAATTAAACCTAAACATATTGGGACACAAATGAATTCAAATTTTCACATTCAGATGCCCTTTTTTCTTTTTTTTTATTGTTTGTTTCTTTTTCCTCAAAAAAAGTCTGTACGTTTCCAATGTTAGACTGCATGATTTTGGTCTCAGATATTTCAGCTTTCTTCTTCCTGCTTATAAAAAAAAAAAAAGCAACAGGTAAGAGGAAGCACCTGATTCTGAAGTAGACTACTAATTTCTTTCCTAAGATTGTCATCAAGCTGTTGTCTCCTTCTTTCCATCCTAATGCAAAGACTCAAGTAAACAGCTTTTGATAATTCCTCTAAAATACGGACAGAGGAACTCCCAAGTGCTTTGTATGTAAGATCTGGGAGTGTATTTGAATGAGTGCGAAGAAACGCTGTCACCTTGACCTTTCTTACACAAAAGTTGAGCTTTCACAGTGCTGGCGTGTGGGAACATAGCACTCCAGTGTTTCTGGTAGTGGCAGAAGAAAGATCAGGGCAGACTGCAAGGTGGGCCAGCAATTCTTAAAGATAAGTTGATGATTTTAATGAAGCTGGTAGCTCGTCTAGTAGCCTGGAGAAAGTGAACGGCTGTGGGAAGCTTCTGTCTGCCAGCAGGATGGATCTGTGGGGTTTTGTTCTAAAATGGTACAGTAGTGGGAGGAAAATCGTTGAGAGGGAGCATGTGCAGTTTACAGGAGAAATTTGAAGCTAAAGAAAAAGAAATTAATGCTTTTTATTTAGCCAGCTTATATTCAAGCCAAAAATTCCCACTTGCGGCTTCTTAAAACAGCAGCTGCCTGCCCAGTAAGCTTGAGTAGTTGCAGTTAGATATTCAAAATTACACTCTCTGAAGTTACAACAACTTGAAGATGGTGAGCATCCACAGAAAAAGCAGAAAAGCTGGGAATACAACCTTGATCTCTTTAGAAGACGGCAAACAGGGTTTTTTGATTGTAAAGCACCTGTCTGATGTGATTTATAAATTTAATTTGAGGTATATGGCATGCATTTTTGTTTATATACTGTCTTTTCCCGCCTTCCCCTTTAGGTTGATGAGGTAATGCTTACCCTGAAGCAAGCCTTTAGCACTGCTGCAGCTCTGCAAAATGCCAAGACGCAGATTAAGCTGTGTGAGGCCTGCCCTATGCATTCTTTGCACAAACTTTGTGAAAGAATTGAAGGTAGCAGCTGAGTTTATTTTCTAATTGTGTTTTTCTGATTATTCTAGAAGAATTTTACTGTATCTGTTAATTTTAATCATGTCAGCCATACACTTTCAACTTAAACAGCGTAAGAACAGAGGGAAAAATATCTCAATAAGCAATTCTTACCATCACTTTGCACTCTCCATAATCACATGTAAGTGATAGCAGTAATGATATTGTAACTGAATATAGTATAGCTTGCGTTATAAATACATACTCCTTCATTGTTGTACCTCTCTTAGATGTTAAGCCGAGCAGAAAAAACCCACCAGTTCATCTTCTGTCTTCTTTTTTTTTTTTCCTGAAGGTGCATGCTTTCAAAATGGGTCATAAAAAGAAGGTTGTGATCAAAAAGGGTCTTGCTTTCTCATGTTCTTTCCTGTGTGGGATTATTTTTTCCTTCTTTGCATTTATTCTCTTACACACTTCAGAACCTAGTTTTATTATGGGAAATAAATGATTAAGTTAGGAGTTTAGTGTATTAAGTTAAGACAACTACCTGGCTTCAAATATGAATACACGAACCTTTGTAGTTTCTCTGGCAGTGGTGTATGCCAGAACCCATGCAAAAAATCTTACGCGATAGAATTTTTAAAAAACCAGTTACAGTAGCAGGATCCTATTTTTATAGTCACTCCACTATGTCTCCTTGTGAAGTGTTGTATGCAAAAAACCTGACAATGTTACACTGGTCTTGTATCTTCTGGTCTGGTGATGATGGTGCTGATAATTGCCAGTTCTCCCATTCATTAATAGTCACTATTGCTACTTACCTCCCTCTGGTGGACGAAAAGCAAAGTACAAAATCTTAGTGGAGTGAAATTCTGTTAGGTTGTGACTGGTATTTTCTGGGTTTACAACAGATATTCAGAAGTGGTAAAGCTTAACTGGGAAAGTCTTCTGTCAGTGAAAAACTATAGAGGCTGCTGCATAAGGCAGTGTAAGTATCTTGAATACAGGTACTTGCAAACCTGGGATGAGCATCCAGTATCAAAATCTCTTCTAGGGTAATAACTTGAGTGCTGTAATAGTAGTTTCATAAACTACTTAGTCACTTCAGTCACTACTTAGTGACTGGAATACTTACTTTAGTGTCCCTTTCTTTTTATCCGTCTGCTTTGTTTAGAGTCTAGAAGTTTATCATAATCAAACCCAGGGCTTCCTGACTTTGGAAAATCTTGATCTGTTCTGATTGCAGTTCTCTATGAATGATACCTTGGATGGAAAAAACACGTATCTTCATCTGATTTGGGGGGTTTATTTTCCCCACAGTTTTTGCAGCTTCCTAGAACAAACTCTGTGAGCAAATGTGCACTTTATTGAACGTCAGAAATCCTTTCCTTTATTCTTATGGCTTTTATATGCTGCTCTTGCTTTTAAAAGTGTCTTCAGTTCTCTGGTATGACCTGTACCCTACCCTTTGCTTGTGTAGAAATGCATGTAGACTTTTTCAATTAAACGCGCCTGAAAACTTCTGAGTATCTTTTGCATGGAGTATCTTTCCAGTTATATCCCTGATCTGTTCCTCTCTTCCTCCTATACCATACAGTTGTCAGGCTTCTGTCTTAGTGAACTCTTGGTACTAGGACAGAAGACATCACTGGGGTAAGGAGCACAACCTTTTACACAGGAGCCAGCCACTTAGCTGCTGCTAGTTCTGTTTTTACTTCTAAAAAATGGAGAGAAAACCATGTGGTTTAGCAAAACCTGAAGTATTTTGTGTCATGGATACTGCAGATACGCAACTGTGATATGTTAAACATGTATAAACTCAGATGCAGGTTTATGTCTTCTATTATCATTTTTTCAAAAGTTTTTTGAGAGATCATTTGAGAATCTAGAAACTTTAATGTTCCTTTCTTTTCTCAGGACTCTATCCACCAAGAGCCAAACTTGTGATTCAGAGGCATCTGTCGTCACTAACTGACAATGAGCAAGCAGACATTTTTGAACGTGTTCAGGTAATATGTTAGATGCTGTTGTCTCAAATTTGAAAAAGACCATGATAAAATGGACTAGATGTTTTTTCTTTTGATTATGTTTGTTTTGTTCTGTAGTTGATGTAGAATTTATCATTGTTCCACTGAACATCATACTGAAAAAGCATGCTCCAACCTGATGTGTGATACACTGCTATCAGAAAAGTTTTGGTTCCAAGTCTGCTGAGATGTTCTGTGTTCATACCCAGAGTATTTTTCTTCCAAGCTTAGTTCTTTGCCTATAAATGCATTGCATTTCCCTACTTGAAAGTGATGTGGGAATGAGTTGAGAGCAGGTGACATATGCAGGTATCAAAAAGGTGGTTGGTATTTGCAGAAGCTCTCTTTTGACTTATTCTGAGGTGTAAGCAAGTGTACTCAAGCAGATGAAGTATACAGTAATTTAGGCTTCCAAAGGCTGCACTCCTCTCTAGCTGCCTGAAAAAGGGAATGCCTTTTTGGTTTTTGTGGATTGCTTATTCCATTTATAAGGTTATACAATGGCAGACAACCTTAGGAAACAAAATGTGTGGCTGTAAGGCTTCCTCCTCTCCAGAGCCTGTCTCCATTCTCCATATGGAAAGCTTTGGTCTATTTTGCTCAGGAGCCTGAAGGCACACAAACAGTAGTGCAGTTTGTCACACTAATAGTGCACTTTGGCATCTGGCATATCAGTATATTAACTTCAAAGAATACACACATAAGGAGGGTAAAATAAGCAAATGATGACTTGAAAGACAACTTTTTTCTTTTCTTTGCTGTTA
Source organism: Himantopus leucocephalus (assembly GCA_003993805.1). Classification (NCBI taxonomy): domain Eukaryota; kingdom Metazoa; phylum Chordata; class Aves; order Charadriiformes; family Recurvirostridae; genus Himantopus; species Himantopus leucocephalus. The sequence continues at coordinate 179,666,600 of RSEF01000001.1, forward strand.
CTGACAGAAAATGAAGCCTGACAATGACCAGGAAGAAAATGAACTTGTGATCTTACATCTACGCCAACTCTGTGAAACTAAGCAGAAAACACATGTTCACATTGGTGAAGCACCATCGGTAAAGCTTATTTTTGTATTATTCCTCTTCTTCCTCCTACCTTATTCAAATGCAACCTTGAATACTAGCAGGGCCGTTGCTGTAGTTCATCAAGGGGTAGCTGAAGGTGGGTATTGTCATTAAGAGAGGACTGTGAAAGAGAAGTAATTTGATTTGATTCACTGTGGCATGCTTGGGGTTTTTTTAAGTTTGGGGGGCAGGAAGGGAGGAAAGAAAGACAACCAAATGTTTTTAGGTCTAGGTTTCCTTACAGTGTGAGGATACCTCTTCCGTCCTTTTCCTTCCTCTCTGATCCCGACTCCCAGTCATTTCTAGGGGGAATAGGGATGAAGAGGGCCTTGGTTTCAGTTTAAACTACAAACTTACCTAGCAAAGGAAATGGGTAACAGTATTGTCAAATGTATATGCTTTTACAAGATAGTCTTTAGGGATGAAATGTGCCTTTAACTGTGGGTTGAGTTTGGTTTTGTTTGGTTGGGTTTTTTTGTGTTATTTTTTTAAATAAAGGCCAAGAGTGTGTTATTTATTACTTAACTTAGTTCGGCTCTAGTCTTTGGAGGTCTGCAATTGCAAAAAGAATTACCAAAGCTGAATTGTGTCCTTGTTCATTTCAACAGACCATTTCTAACAGTGCGATTCCAGAAAGCACCACCAGTGGTGGCAGGTTTAAACTTGACATTCTGAAAAACAAGGCCAAGAAATCCTTGACTAGCTCTCTGGAAAATATCTTCTCAAGGGTAAGATTAACAACTCATTGTCAGCAGCTGTCCCAGATATCCTTGACAGTAAAGACCTATCAGATTTTATATTTTTTTGTTTTGTTTTTGGCCTTAGTCTGATAAATATTAATGAAGTGATAACCCTGTTTTGAAATCTGAGGGTTATAGATGGATAATTGTGACTTAACTGTGTGAGAAAGTTTATGGTAAGGCCACACATACAGAGGGAAAAAAGGCAACTTTTTCTGAATAATAAACGTTCGCTGTAGATGGCAAGTGAATTATCAGATGTATTGCTTCAGAATAAAAAAAATAATGAGGATGGTTGCATGATCCCATAAAGAGACATGTTAGCTTTTTTTGAAAGTGTGACTAAGTGTGCCTGCATAAGCTGGAAATCTTCTGCAAAGTAATGCCCTACCTCTCGTAGCTAAAATTACTCATATTGGTCACTAAGAATCTTTAGAAAGTAGTAACAAAGTTGTCCTTTTGCAGGAAAAGAAAAAAGCAATAGATTTGAAAAAAAAAAAAAGAGTTGTTCTTCATTTCAGTGTTGCTAGCCAGGTATGATGTGGAATTGCAGATAATTACTGGAACTGTCTTATATTAAAAAGCCTTTTAAAGAAGAAGTCTGAATTGCAAGTATTGCTTAGTGTCCCTTGCTCAGTAGGGAGAGTCCTGAAAGCAGAGAAGAGGCATATAGAGGAGTAACTGAAGAAGGCTGGGTGCCTGGAATCCAGTATGTCATTACAGAGAAAGTGTGATGAGCTGTGAATATTGGATGGCAAGGTCTAAATATAATTTCAAGCAGTGAAATTAAGTTCCTTCTGCTAGCAATTTTAAAAGTACCATGCTAAGTCAAGGCTTAAGTTGCACTTGTCCTGCAGCTTCTGTGGGTGTGTCAAAGTAACCTGCAAACGTAGTATGCCGCAGATGGAATCTTAGAATCGTCTGGGTTGGAAGGGACCTTTAAGATCATCACGTCCAACCATCAACCT
>RSEF01000001.1:179668534-179691623 GCA_003993805.1 Himantopus leucocephalus
TGTTCTCCAGACCTCTCACCAGCTTCGTTGCCCTTCTCTGGACTCACTCCAGCACCTCAGTGCCTTTCTTGTAGTGAGGGGCCCCAAAACTGAACACAGAATTCAAGGTAGGGCCTTACCGGTGCCGAGTACAGGGGGACAATCACTTTCTGCGTCCTGCTTACCACACTATTCCTGATACAGGCCAGGATGCCGTTGGCCTTCTTGGCCACCTGGGCACGCTGCCGGCTCATATTCAGCCGGCTGTCCACCAACACCACCAGATCCTTTTCTGCCATGCAGCTTTCCAGCCGCTCTTCCCAAGCCTGTAGCGCTGCATGGGGTTGTTGTGACTCAAATGCAGGATCCGGCACTTGGCCTTGTTGAACCTTGTTGTTATTGGCCTTGGCCCATGGGTCCAGCCTGTCCAGATCCCTCTGTAGAGCCATCCTACCCTAAAGCACGTTGACACTCCAGCCTGAATTGGTGTAGTCCGCAAACTTAGTGAGGGTGCACTTGACCGCCTTGTCCAGGTCATTGATGAAGATATTAAACAGAACTAGCCCCAATAGTGAGCCCTGGCGAACACCACTTGCGACCATCTGGATTTAACTCCATTCTAACCTCCAGTCAACTGGGACCTCCCTGGTTAGCCAGGACTGCTGATAAATGATGGAAAGTGGCTTGGTGAGCACTTCCGCCACAACTCCATCGGCACCCTCGGGTGGATTGCATGTGTCCCCATAGACTTGTGTACTTCTAAGTGCTGTAGCAGGTCACTCACCATGTGATGTTCCCTATAAAGGAGGCAAAGTATTATTTTCCAATGAGATCTTCAGAACTGTGTGTACTTAAGGTTCGATGTGAATTTGACCTAGGACTGAAGCTAGCAGTAAAAGTCTCCTGGTCAAATCTGGCCTATGTTTTGTAGCAAGTTTTACACACTAGGGACTTCTCTGAAGAGAGAGAGAGCACAAAAGAGAGCGATGACAGTCAGAATGTCTGGATAATTTCAGCAGTCTGGAATATCATCAAATGGTGACAGCTACAGTCATGCTTGTGCTGAGTCTGATTTCTTTTCCACATCTAAAGTACGTGTGACTGGAAAGTGATCTAGCTCTGACGGTGGGTCACTAACCTTGCGGTGGTTTGGAACAGGCGTACATCACTGGGGATAACACAGTAAAGCAGCCCTGCCATATACGGACATACTAGCACTCTGTGTCAAGCAAAAATCACTTAGATGAAATGCACTGCTTAAGTTGAAGAGTCTCTGAAGGGAAATTGCTTATATGTTGGGGTTTTTTTTATATAGTATGTTCCTTCTCACCAGGGCCACTGTGACATGTTTCATCTTATAGTGTAAGGATTTACGCAGTCCATAATTGAGTTCAAGAGAAGTGGAGATCTGAGTCTGGATTAGGGCCATTTTAAGTTTGCTATTTATGAAGCAGACTTGCTGTTGTGAAGAAGTTTGTCTTATCTTTAACTTAAAACTGCAAGAGGTCCGGAACAGCAGTATGTTGTAGTGAATCGTGATACACATAGGGGTGCATCCTTGCAGATCCATTTAAAGGTTACACAATTCAAGACCGAGAAAAATAATTTACAGTGCAGCCCAACCACTAATCATTTGGTTAAAGCAGGTATATATGATGAGTGTCTCTGTGTGTGTATATTGTGTATTACGCGCATATGTGTGTTATACAATGACTGTTTCAATAGTTCTTATTCTTCATCAGGCTATTACAACAAGCCTAATGGATTGTGGCTAATTCCTAAAGGTATTTAGGCACCAGTACCTTTTGGTGTGGTGGGTTTTCCCCTCCTTAAGCCAGCTGCAAATCACATGGTATTGATGAGATGGGTTGCTAATTATTGCATGACTTACTATCTTTTTTTTTTTAAGTATATTTAGTAATAAGGAGACCAGGAAAATTTTTTTTTTTTCAAATTGGTATTCAGCATCTTTTTGTAAATAAAAGGATTTAAGTAAAAAGTAAAAGTCAGTAAATGTGGGGGAGAGACTTATGCAGCCTCAATCTTAGCAAAATTAAGTAAGTAGTAACCAGATATCTAGGAACACTTTAAGTGGATGGCTTCTTAGCTAGATAAATAGCATCAAGTGACATTTTAAGCTACTTGAAGGAGTAGCTGCTCACTACTCACCGTAGGGAAACATGCTGGGTTCTGTGCTCTGGCTTCCCTTAGTCCCAGAGGAATGTCACTTTTTTCACTTGTTTATTTTTCTGGACTGATGTTATTTTTGTCAGGTTTGAACTGAAAACAGGCTGTGGCTTCCTAATGAGGTACCTCAGAAAAATAAATATAACCTCTCTTTCACCTTATGAACAGATTTCTTCCAGCCCATGCTGCCCTAACCTCTTCTGTTGTTTTTTCTGAACCAAAAAGCCCTTCTTATGGTGCCAAAAGTGTGTGTTTTTAAAGCTAGCGAGAAACTTCCAAGTTATCCCTTGCTCTTGTTTTATTGTGAGGGTCAGTGAAGAGATGCTTCAGGCAGAGTATTCATTGGTAATGAGCTTAAATGGGGTAATGTACTTACAGGGCACTTTAAGTCTTGAAAACAAACCTTACCAGGAAAAAGTAGGCTAAATAAATACTGCTGATGTTGGTATAACTTCCCCTGTAGTTGCAAGCATGCCTAGAGGAGTTCTGTCTGTAGTTTTCCTAAAACCTGAACTATTTTTTCCCTGATAAAGTACTGAAAGTAACTTACTGCAGCAGTTTTAAGTGTCCAACAGTGAACATCACCCATGTTTCATGGGAGTTAGTTAGGAGTGGAAGGTAGTCAAAAATGTTGTGGCACTGTCACCTCTTCCTGCGAAACAAGATGACTGTTAACAATTTCAGCAAGGATCTGCAAATTTCTAGCAAATTTGCCTCGGGGTTATCTACATTATAATTGAAAAGGCTTGTTTGCATCTGGTGCTACTTGGCTGAATTTTCATCCAGAGAGCATTTCTTTCCCAGTTTTAATGCTTTCATTACTTTTGCCATGGTGTAATTAACTTGTCTGAAATGTCTAGATATGGAGTAAATTCTCTGTTTGGATCATAGTATGTCAAATGCATCCGTTAGCTGCAGTGCACACACAGTACTGAAGTCTGGAGCTTTTGCAACTTGACTGTTTAAGCCAACTCTGCTATTTTGCCTCAGATGGATCAAGAAAAACTCAGTTGTTTCAAAGCTGCAGATTTAAAACTCCTGGGAGCAAGGGGGTAGAAGATACAGTCTTGCCAGCTAAAGACGTCGCTGCCTGTGAAATCCAGTGCTTGCCCCATGATCTGTGGTCTTACGTCAAATGTGTCATGTGCCTGAACTGTCCTGTGTTCACCTGCACAGCTGTTGCCATCTTTGCTTAACCTTCAGCAAAAGAGGAAGAAGACCAGATTAAATTACTCACCTTTTTTCTTGTAGGGAGCCAACAGAATGCGAGGTCGCCTGGGAAGCGTGGACAGCTTTGAGCGCTGCAACAGCCTTGCTTCTGACAAAGTATGTAAGAAGCTTAGTTAAAATTGGCATGTTTTGTGCACGGGTGTTAACGAAGCGTAAATGTAGCACTCTGCTTCAATTTGAAGGAAATAGCACAAAGCACATCAATTTACAAAACTCAAATAAGACTTTCCACTGGGAGGTGGAGGGTGTAAGAAAGCTGGCATATATGTTGACTTGAAGCTTCAGCTTTAATCTCTTGCCAGTCCTTTTTTTTCTACACTTCCCTTGCTTTTACAAAAAGCAGGGAATTTCTGGTCAGCTTACGCCTTGTTTTGCTGAAGTAATTAAAGAAGGTCATACCTCAACAAAAGGGAACGCTCGGAAGGTGAAGAATCCTTTCTGTAAGTAGTAGTTGCTTTAGGGAAGTAAGAATTTCTGCCATAAAACCAGCTGTTGGGGATGCTGTATGGGGACGAGCGGCCGGAACTCTGTTCACTTTCTTTTTATTTCCTGTTTTTAATGTTTTACCTCACATGAGGATTGGTTGCTGGTTTTCCCAGGAGGTGAAGATTCTGTTATGGTTTTCCGGCTACGGTTACTCATAAACTGGCTGTGTAGTAACAGTTTCTCTTCCAGGATATCGCTATGACGGTACAGGAAGTATGCTCACGATATGTCGAGGAAACTAGCTAAAAGCAGTTTCCCTAGTCTTTTCAATTCCTGTTTTTTCCCGAAAGAGCCAGAAGTCCAGTAGCTGGAATGCCGATCCCTGCGAGAGGATGCCTAGACTAATTAGTATGTTGTTTGCATTGTATATATATTTTTATTCCTCCCTCCTCTTTCTCTTTCTTTTTTTCTTTTTTAAAGGAGGAGGCTGTTGGTTTGGAGTAAATTGTCAAAGGATGTCTGGTTTGGGCGATAATTAGCATACAATAGGCCATGACCAAGAAGGGGGAGAGGCTTTGGTGCCCCAATGCAGTGCACAAGCCGTGGGGTTAGGCGAGAGCTCTCGTAGGGCGCAGAGCGGCAGGCCTCACTCTGCCAGCACTTCCTTTCAGGACGCTTCGCCGAGTGATTCCCCTCCAGCTACTCCTCCAGCGTCCCCCGTGTCCTCGGCCTGGCAGCCATTTCCCGAGGAAGATTTGGACTCCCCCCAGTTCAGGAGGCGCGCACACACCTTCAGCCACCCCCCCTCCAGCGCCAGGCGGAGGATAACCTTCCAGAACGGGAGGTCCCAGAGCGTCCGGTCCCCGCTGCTGCGGCAGAGCTGTGTCGAGACGACAAGGTGAGTCAGGGCATGCTATGCCACGCGCCTGCTGTCTGCTGAGATTTCAGTACATGAGTCTCACACGTGTTCCTTCTTATAGAAGTTGTTTATGCACTGCTCTGAGTTTTATATATTTATTTTCAGCCTGTCTTCTCTGCCTCTCAGTAGTTTAGTGCTTTGCAGTAACTCACTAATCCCTGAATTAGTAACTCAGGGGAAGCATCAATCCAGCAAATTGATCATCAGGCTGGATGCCAGCACCGATCTGATTATTTATTTATTTGTCACTTCTGAGCTGAGCCTTTTTTGGCAGTGTCTATAGTCAGGCTCTTTGGAGAGGAGGTCCTCACTGCTTTTAACTGCAGAGATGATAGCCTGATGATTTTAGGCCAGGATGAAAAAGGCACTGACAACTTCAAGTGTCAGTCGCTGTGTTACCCAAGCTCCCAGAGAGTATATCTAGAATTAAAACTGGTGAGGAATCTCACAAAGGGACATAAGGGTTAAACATACCTCCACTGAACTGTGAGGCATGCGATTTCCCTGTTTACCTTTCTCTGGAGCTTCCCTCTGTAACTTCTTTCCCCTTCCTTTTTGGAGACTCTCCAGCTATTAACATGTGGAACGCTGTTCCTTCAGGAGTTCTTCACTCAGTCAGAAGAGGTCCCCACAGTTCATTGTGGGCCTCTTTGGTTGCACTTTCTTTCTCTGTGTCCATCCTCGCTATCTGCAGTAACTGACCGTGCAAACTCCAAAACCTCTACAAGATTCAGACCTAGATGATCTGATTTTTTTTCTGTTGGAGGAGCACTTTCTCCAAACTACTCGTCTGTTTCAGTGCTTGGCTGCAATTATGCTTTTTGTGGCCTCTTTCTAAAAATGGCTTTAAATAGTAATTTCTCACCCGTTTGATGTCTAGATTAAAATATCAGTGTGAATGCCGCACCAGCTTATAGAGAAAGGCAAAAAGTTTATTCTGTTCAAGAGAATGGAAGGGGGTGAAGGGTAAGAAAGTAGCCTTGAAATAGCTTTGTTACATTGTGTTTCTGAAGAGATAAATAATGTGTTTTTACTGAGATAACTTTCCTATTTTTTTTCCACTGACCATGTTGTGTGCAAACAGGAAACCCTGACAGTTCAAACTGAAGGACTTGCTGACTTCACTTCTTTGTGATAACTTTTAAGAAGTCGCTGATTAAGTGGCATCATCAGCAGATTTTCAGTCAAAACAGTTTGTAACAACTTGGTTGTAGGCTGGGATTTTTCGTTCTCTCCTTTCCTAGTGAGGTTTAATCAAAAATGTTAAGTAAAAGGAACTGAATTAATTTTTATGTCCCTCGGACACTTGTTACTATTTTAACAATGTTTAACTATGTAGTAGGGCTACCTTTCTTGATTTAAACACTTCACAAAAATTTATCCAAAGATATTACATTTAAATAATCTCTGCTTTCGAATGTGTTCTAGCAATAAATGTTATTTCCAAGAGCAAGAGAAAAACTGAAGGGAAGAAACAAGGTGGTTCATGTTATTGGAAGCAGGTTTCTAAGGATGTTTTCTGAATGTTTGAGATTTTTTTTTCTGAATTTGCTTTGAGAATAAATAAGGCTAAAGAAATAAGGTGGTCTGCCTGTACTGCAATGTCATTGACATGTTTCTGAAAAGAAATCAGCTGTGACAACTGGTCAATATCATCAGGGAAACTGCCCAGTAGTGTACTTGGTACATTTTATCTTCTGGGAAACAAAGTTACTGTAAGCCAAGCTGAGGTACTTGGCCAGTATCTTTAATCTGGATGTTTTGTTGTTGTATCCGAATCCATGCTGACCCATCTGCTATGTTCTTTTGTTGCCTGCACAGCCCTGTTGTAGGGGTTCGGCATGCTCTCAGTGAGAGTGAATCTGCATCACCTGGCCTCCCCTCCTCTGTCTCTGCCCCTTCTTTCCTGAAAAGCTTTTACCAGGGCTCAGGAAGGTTGCTCCAGCACTCAGAAAGTGACCTCTCCAAGAGGTGAGAGCATTGTCTCCTGCCTAGTTCTTCAGCGCTAACAGCGTAACAACAGGATTCCCAGTGCAACGCAGCACATGGGGGTCTCCCACTCTGCCTTGTGCTCCTACATTTCTAACAGACTTCCCAAGTACTTGATGCAAATAAGCAAACAGGCTTTTGGCCAAAAAAGCCTGTTAAAAATACAGGCTTGTCCGCTGACATCTAGTAGCTGTGACCCATTTCTATTGCAGTGTTGCAAATCTGCTGCATTGGTTTGTCACTTGAAATGTAATGGTTTTTAGCAGTGTCACGCCAATTTAATGCTTTCTCTGCTGAATGCAAAGCAGCATGTGTTCCTGTGGTCATTGGCATGTGAAAATAAGAAAAGAGCAATGTGAAGAGTGTACAGTACTAATGTGGGATGCTTGTGCATGAGGAAGGGGAAATGACAAATTAACTGGATGACACTCGCTGTGAGATGTTTAGAGAGAATCAGCAAATAACCTCCACATGAAGAGGAGTGGGGAAGAAGCAAAGATAAAAGAAGGGCTTTCTGACATCGGTGTGAAAGACTGGAGTATCTGTATGGAAGTCACACTACTTTTTACTGTAAGAACAGGCTGTCCTTCAGGAGGGTGCTTAAAGAAACTGCATATGGGTTACTTTTCTGAAGTAGTCCTGTAATGCATAAGGTGGAGCCATAGTTTTGAACTTCATGATGGTTTTTTGCCAGTTGCAGGCGTTTTTATTTCTCTTCTGTCAATGACAGCTCCTTTTTCCTTCATCAGTCTCTCCTTGTTCACTGAACTCTGTTTGTGTTTCTGGTACTCCTCGTGTCTGAGTATGGCTCTCCCCTAATCATTCCCAACAGAAACCTGTGGAGTTGTAGAAGCTTTTGTGACTGTTCCTCCCTGGAAAAATAGCAGTAGATTGCATTCTTACCAAAAATAAGTGTTGATGAGATCTGGATTCTAGGTGTGTAAGGACTCTAATATGTGGGGATTTCAGTTGTATGAGATGGTTGTGGAAGTTTTCAGAGGTGCCTGAAGAAATTTTTTCACCTTGTGGGGTGCAGTTTCATTAAACACAGATTAGTTTGTCATCTCCATTTTAGGGTAGACTGTAATTAATTATGTAAATAGGCAAACTAGTGTGAGAGGCAGTTGACCTAAAGGTGGCTTTAAGGTACAGTTTGAGTTAGTCATCTCTAATAATATATAGATTAGAATAAATACAAAGGTACATATAATCTCCTTAAACACACTGTATTCTACATTGGTTTCAGTGACATTTAAAGTGTCTCTTTCTGGCCTCTAATCTGTAATTGGTGTATAGCATGCAGCAAATAACTGAATGTAGACACAATTACAAAACACCTAGTGGGAAATTTCTACAGTTTAGGTCCTTCCAGTACAGTAAACTTGTGTATAAGTGGAATAAGGTGAGACGTCCTTATAGGGAGGTGACTGCATAGGCTTGGGGGCAGAACCCCTGCTGGCCCATTCACCGCCCCCTGCCCCAAATCCCACAGCTTTTAAGTAAATGGTAATTTTTCTAGATTTACTTTCTAGTAGAGGGATAATGTAAACTAATCACTCCTTAATTTTCAGAGCTCTTTCCAAAACCAGTCTTAGAAATATTTCACAGTTTTGAAGAGGGAGTCACTTTGAGGTGACCCCACGTTTTTACCTACGCACAAATGAATAAGGAATAAGTAGCGTATGTTTTTGAAGTATGAGAGAAGAGATTGATGTCTTGTCCGGTGTAGAAGTAGTCTTAATATCACCTGTTCTAAATCTTGTGTCCTGTAATAGTTACTGTATAAATGAGTTGGATGCCTAGATTTTCCATTCCCTGCTACACTGCAGTAACACTAGACTAAGTAGCAGGTGAATTATTAAAGTTGAAATTAAAGCAACAGATGAGTGCACACCAGGGTGTGCAGAGAAATGGCAAAAAAATAACCTGTCTCTTACAGACTACCTCTTATTTGGGTTCCAGTCCAACTTTGTTTCTGTGTTCCCTTCAGTTAGCAGACTTGGACCAAGCTGAACCAATGCCCAGGTCAGTTTGTACAGGCAGATGGATCCCACTGAACCTAGCTTTCTGCTTTTGGGGAATGTAGGTATTGAGTATTGTACTAAAACTGTACTTTAATGCTATCTAATTCCAAGCTGAAATTTCTGAGATAGTACTCTTTCTGGAATTGGTTATGCATGCCAGTCAAGATACTGCATTTTATTATAATGGAATTTTGAACTGTAAGGTGAAGAGATCTTCAAATTGGGAGTAATTCCCAGAAAACCACCATGTTTCTACTTAGGTTTTGTCGTGTACATGTTTCTGATACCATTTAATCTTGAATTTGTTCAAAAACTCTTGTGAATATGGGATCTCATGAGCTATAGATCTTGCTGGGACCAACTGGGCCTTAACTGTCATGGTAAAGAAATTGCAGTAACAAGGGTGAAGGTTGGCATCTAGTTGGGTTCATGGAGCAAATACAGCAAAATACAGTCAGAAAGCAGTGCTGAATGAATAATGATAAGAGTGACTGAGGTAATCCACCTGTCACTTGAACTGGCTAATGGAGAATGAAATATATTGTCTAATTGATGGTGGCTGAAACTCTTTAAATTTTCCCTGATTTAGCTTGCAAATGGGTGTCATGCCATCAGGTTTATGAACGAGAGGAAGTTCAAATTTTTTGCAATGTGTTTTTTCATAGAATTATAGAATGGTTAGAGTTGGAAGGGACCTTAAAGAACATCTAGTTCCAGCCCCCCTGCCATGGGCAGGGATACCTTCTGCTAGACTACATTGCTTTTTCTTGTGTGTTGGTTTGTGTTGGGTTTTTTTTGTTTGTTTGTTTGTTTTCCTTCGGTTATTTTTCTCAGAGAGGACCATCTTCTATCCCAGTAGGCCCAGTGTGAGCTGTTCTTAGCATTCTCATGTGAGTGTATGCTAGGTTGGAATTGAGTGCAGCATGGCAGTCCTTTATAATCTGGAGACTATAAGCTATTTAACTGTTAGGAACCCTAATTAAAACTTCAGTGCATTTTCCTCTCTAGGAATCATCATGGTTACTACACATTCGTGAAGTGAATCCTAGCTACATTGCACTGGAGAAGAATCCTGTATAGCCTGACTTCCCGTATCATGTAGCTTTGAGATTACACATGATACAAGAGGCAGCTTTTCATTAAAGACAATGTGATTGTCTTTAATATTTTGACATTTACAGAGCTGATCCTGCCTATTTATCTGCCGTCCTTCCTGAACACTAATACAGACAGTTATGCCTGTCATGGGGAACGTCTTCATTTAGGAAGCATGAATCATGCCCTAAAAATGTCTTGACCTTCATTTAAAAGGAAGCCTCAGTTGACTTGCTAGGATTTAAATGGCTGTGTTGAAGATACCTAAAGCCAGGAGAAAAAAATTTTTCTACAGATAAGTTAATTACAGTGAAAGTCATATCTTTTTTTCCTAATGTTTGTGGGGAGGCTGAGCTTTTTTTAGTTTAATTCTAATGATCACTACTGTGATGCTTTCTGTGGAAGAGAGAAAATGCTGATATATTTTCTGCTTTAAGGAATGAACAGTAAAGTTGGGCATCAACACGATGTTAATAGATGCCTTCAGAATGTTTTTATTGCATTGTCAATTCATTTGTCTAGAGAGAAGTCTGCGGTGGGCATGGTCCGCATAATCTTGACTTTTGACAAGTGTGTTGTGCAGTGTTTAATATTGAACACAAGCACACGTAAGATGAAAAAAAATCCTGCCAACATAAAGGTAAACAAACAGGAATTGGAAAGCATAATCTGTTTTTTAAAAAGTTTAACTTTCATTTCTATAACTTCTGGAATTTCTGGCTTTTATTCAACAGTTACTCCTGAAAGCTAGGTTATTGGAAGAATCTGTTTGGTTTTTTAATATAAAAATAAAAGCAGCACTTTTAAAAATGGTACAACCTTCAGCATAGGTTTGACTAACCCACACTGTCTCTTGTTCATTGTATTGTTATGCAAGAATAATTTAAGCTGGTTTATCGCCACTTGAATTAGAACAGATTGCTTTTTTAAAACAGCTTCATTTCCCATGAAGAAAGTAAAATACTTGAGAATGTTCTTTAAACAAAATAGCAGAAAGTAATTATTCAGAATAAAAATATATGACAGGAGTGAGAACCAATAGAGAGGTGTAAACTGGTTGGAACTAGTTTTTCTTCTTCCGAGAAGGGAAGAATACATCATGTATTAGATTTACATATCGGCTTCTGCCAGCTTAAGTCCTGGGAGCTGATATATTAGCTGTCTTTCTGTACTCAATCTGGGGGATTTTGTACCATCTCATCCTCCAAATTGCAAAGTTGGTCAAATTGATTCAATTGCTATTCAGAGCAATCAAAGAGAAGTTTAAATGAAAGTGAACTGGGGAAAAAACGCAAACCTTGGCACGATCAGCAACAGTATTTATTCTCGAGTCGGTTGGCTTGCATGGACTCAAGTGCAAAATAATTCAGATAAGTATTGTGTAAAGAGTTCACAAGAAATGGGGTAGCTTTGTGGTTTTTTGAGTTTCAGGCTTTGGGAGCGTTTTAAAGAACAGTTTTGTGTCACTCATGAGCAATACTCATCCTTTGCCTTGCCCCGATGTCTAGGCTCTATAATCCATAGTTTATCGAGAAGTTACAAATTTCTTGAGTTTGAGGTAGCAACTTTTTCTTAAAATAGAAAACATCATTAAAAATTGGAATTAATGATTGGACTATTTCTGCTAGTTGACCTTGCAACATGTTTTCCGTGTAGGTATTTAAGCCTGTGTGTTGTCAGAACTAGGTCTTGTCTTAAGAATCCTTAAGAATTTTTCCCGTGAGCGTTTGAGGTTCGGTATCAGTGCCCTGACAGGAAACTTGTGAAAGTCTCTGTTTCCCCAGGTTGGGAGGTGGTGAAAACTCAGTGTTGCTTTTCAGTAGGAGTGACTGAACTCCATTGAAGAAGTTGTTGTTGTTTTGAAGTTGCTTTTGCTCTTAGTCTCTCTGCTCACATTAATAAACCTCTTCATTTTGCAGGGAGCTGATAGCTAGTGGTCAGATACCCTTTTTTCTTTACCCGCACCCTGTCTAGAGGAACTGTATGAGGTGTGGCTCACCTTTCTGAGCAAAGCACCTACCTGCCTGGCTGTTAAAATCCACAACTACCTTAAAACCTGAAGTAATCTCGCAAATCTGACCAAGAGTGAAGCCAGCCAGTTAAGTTTAGGTATGAAAGATGGTAAAGTCTAAGGAATAAGTACTGTGCAACTCCTGTTTCAAGGTGGGGAATATGTAATTGAGTTAACTAATGTGTTTTTTGCACCAGTCTTCTGAACCATTTCATCACAGGACAGGAGGTGTTTCCATTTTACTCTGACTTCTTTCTGTTTTTACTCTGTAGGGTATTGTTTCAGACCTTCAGATCTGATGTTCAGCTAGGACTCATCTGTCTGTCTTGAAATGAGGAAACTTTCTTTGCTCCCTTTCTAGCCTCCCTTTCCTAATTCTCGGTGTTTTCATTGAATATGGCAAGGTGTGCGCATGAGACTTTCAAAAGTTTTCCTCTAATCACTCATCAGACAGCTCTTTAAAAGAGGAGGTGATTAATGTTAGTTGCTTAAAATGCCAGGGGAATTTTGTAAGGGAGGGTTTAACAACAGAAACGCAGATCCTCAGAACTGTATGATTTGCACACTTCATGAGGTAGCACATATGACTAATCCATCACACTGCAAACTCTGTGACTCAAATGATGTAAACAGCTTTGTGTCATACCCTAAAATAGCCACCTTCTTATTCTGACTTCCCTGTAAATTTTACTAGTGCAAATTGAACACTATTTGTAGGACTGTCTGCACATTTAGAGGCACAGCAGCTGAATGTAGATTTTTGTACATAGCAGTAGAAAGGAAGTTTTCATTCCCTTGTTATGTAGCTTCTATTTAATAAACCCTGGAATGACTCAAGTTTTGTGTTCCAGCATGTGATATGTAAGACTTTCAATAGCGACAGGTAGGTTTGTTACATTTATTTATAGAAACACAAGTTATAATGATTAATATATCCAAACTCAATACCTTATTTCCAAGAGTTGTTGGACTGAAATACCTTTGGAAAACAGCACCTCTAGATTCAAATTAGTTTTGTAGTCTGTGTTTAGCTAGCACAAGTGGTGGTTACCCTATCACCAAAGACTGTGTAAGAGTTAGCCAAAGAAGATTGTCACAGGGTTTTCTCTTGCTGTTTTGGTTAGTGCAGCTTGGGGCTCTACTGAGACCATCTACTGCTAGTATGATGCATAGGGAACTGAGGCACTGTAGAAACTAAATTGGGACTAGAGAATAATTCAGGCTATCTGTTATCCAGGGCTCCCAGCCCATAGCGCTGTTCATAGAGGGAAGCAAGGTTGGTGCCTAATGCTGAGTAGGTGCACTTGAAGACATGATTATTTTTCTGCCAGGATATGGAAGCAGGGTCTGATACCTGCGTATGACAGTGAGGCCAGTTTGCTCAGTGAGGCTTACAGATTTCAGGGAGCTGTTGTAGATCATTAGTATAGGGACAGCTTTCGTCACCAAAAAGGCCAATTCTAGCTTGGTGGATTATTGTTCAGCACAGAGTATTTGATGTGAAAAGTGCTCATAGAGAAGGTGTAGCTGATAGGATGGTGTGGCTGAAACTTCGTAGTCTGGCTCTCTTGCAGATCTCTCCCTTTGTGCAAGCCAGATGTGGGGAGATGAACTGCAGCTGGCAAAGTGTGATCATCTGGAACTGACTTACCACTAAAAACATAGTGAACACTTAACGTGCTGGGCTTTCCTTTCCATCTAACTCTTTTTAGGGACTTTGCACTGTAGCATGGAAGTTCTTCTCAGGATGAAGCTTTGAGTGTTTGCTGCAGTGCTCACGTAGCAGTTTTCACCGTGATGAAGATGGAGCTGCAGGCACAACTCCCTGTATTTGATGCTGTCTTCCCAAGAAGCCTGTAGTTGTGTGTCACTGTTGATGCTGCATGGAAGGATTTGTTGCAGATAATCAATGTACCCACTGCTGTATGAGATCTGTGCACCTACTGTACGACCACAAATGCAAAATGCTGAAATATTTCTGAAAATGGCTCAAGTACTTATGAAAGCTAAATGTCCTTTCCTCTAGCAATAGTCAGTAGAGAGGTGTGCTTGTTGTCCTCTTAAAATGACCTCCCAGCAAAGCTTCCCTGTATCCTCTCCTTGCTTCTTCCAGCAACATAAGCTGCTATTAAAATTACTGTGTAAGTATATTTCTACATGGCAACTGAGGAGGAGATCAGCTCCTTTCAGGTCATTGTGGTAGGAACTGAGCATGCCCTCTGTTTGCAAAGGCTCTGTTCCTTCAGCTGGAGATGCTGATGAAACTTGAGGACATTTGGCTCCATTTGTACAAAGTGAAGTCTCTGCTGCTTGAAGCATAGGAAAGAGGCTGAAGGAGAAGGCCAGAACATTGCCTCCAATGAAATACTTACCTGTGAACTCATCATGCCATTTAAAATGGGACTAAATGGAGCGCCGTGCTCCGCTAAAGCAACATCTGTACTTTTAAAGGTATTACATCAGATTGCCCCTGTAAGACTAATGTATGGCTAAACAAAACCCATTGCTGTCTCTTTTAGAGGCTAAATATTACCATATTTTTCTCATAGCTTTTCAGAAAGTTTAGTGTTTATCCTGAGCTTCCAGCTGAGCACTGTATGAATGCTATGAATTTTTCCTGGTGGTATATAGTGCAAACTTCACAGCACTGTGTTACAAGAAAACAGTTGGGCATTTCTGTATTCAGGGTGAAGCTCACGCACAGCACGCTTTGCCTTCTGAAGCTTCCTAGCAAATGCTTCTGCAGGTTTGGTTGTACATTAGACAGACTTAACAAAGATTTTTTTTTTTAATTTTTTTTTCCATCCATCCGAAGATGACTGACTTTTATCACCCCGTTTGCTTTTTCTTTCCTTCAGTGATGGGGAGGGAAAGAAAAGAACATCAACAGTCTGCAGCAGTGAATCTCTAAATGCTGCGGGGGCCACACTCACACCTCGCCGCATCTCCTGGCGGCGGAGAATATTCCTGCAGGTAGCTTCACCTATGAATAAATCTCCTTCCAAGATGCAGCATCCAGGTCTGTGTGTGCTTTTAAAGAAAATAAGCAAGCACTTGTTACTGAATAGTTATTACTATAGTGAACTGTAACATGTGAAAATGTGAAAGGGAGAAGGGAGTCTGCTTGATACAATGTTCTTGCTAGAACCTCGCTAGAAATCAGTTGTGCGCAGTTGGCTTTAGGTCTTTGTTGCTTTGAACAGAAGATTGTGTCATCAAAATCGAATGAATTGCAATCTGCCGTAGCTGCACTGGTAGCAAGGAAATGAAGAACTACCTCTTGCTGCCAAAGATACCCTCTTTAACAGTTAGCAAATTTTTGCCGTAGCCTGCCTACATAATAGCAGGGTTTGCAAAAAATGGTAAATTTTCTGCCTTGTCCTTGTACTGCGTGTAGCACCTGTTGAATGGGTTAATAATTCTTACAGCTTTAGGTCATTTAAAGTAGAAACCTCTGAAATACCTGAAATCCTGCTATGTTGATAAAGTCCCATTGGTGGAACTTCACAACCATAGGTAAATGACAAACTATATCTAGTGACCATAAAGTGCTATAGCACTGCCTATAGTGCAGCTTAGCAGATGGAAAAAAGTTGCTTTTAGGATAGACCTTGTGGTAAATCACAGCAGTAAACAAGCTCAGCTGTAAAGAGCACTTTATGGATAAATGCCTCTAGAAGGAGCTAGCAGGGGAAAGGGTTGAAATACTGGGTGACTCTTTATTTAGCTTTATTTAATTTAAATATAATGTTATTTAGTTTAAATAAAACACTTTATTTAAAAATAGTTCTCTACTGTTGAACTGCATTTTTTCTGTCTTTGGAATCAGTGCCTCACTGCTGAATGTGGAAGACAACTATTTTTGTTCTGCTGTGACTTCGATTTTCATGATATGTCAAGCAATCTGAGTTTCTTTTAATAGCTTTCTGATTCTTTGCAGATGGTCATGATGGAAGTGAATTGTTACCATTATCCCCTCTTGCTCCACCCTTGGAGGAGGACCCTCTTGTTCTAGTATTGCAAAATGAGGATTGTCCAGATAAAACTGGAGAGAGGAAAAACTCAGAAGAACTACAAAGTCTGTGGAGAAAAGCCATCCATCAACAAATTCTGTTACTTCGAATGGAAAAAGAAAACCAGAAGCTGGAAGGTTAGCTATTTAGAAAATACCCCTAAAAATATTACAAATTCTGCTGCCTGAAGTTGAAAACTGTACTGGTGTTGGGCACCTGAAACAGAGGTGTGGTTCTGTAACTTTCTGGTTAACAGTGCTGGAAGGAAATGTGTTCTCCCAGTCCTATCTCTCAGCCTTCCAGGTTCTGTGTCTACCTGCCAACTCTTAATGAGTCACCTTAGTTAAAGATGATGATGATAAGTTTTCCTTTTTAGTGCGTGTTAGACAAGGGTTATTACAGTCTGTCTTCTAGCTGTCTAAGTCTAGGATTTCTAATGTGAAGTGTAGTCAGGAGAATGGATGCTGTGTGAACACTTAGGTATGGTAAACCTTACCCTCTATATCTCGTTTCAGTCCTTTGCAGCACATGGCATTTCTCTCCAGGCTTTCTGTCCTTCATGAACCACATCACAGTGGTAATTTATAAATATTTGAATCCAAATATGATTTTTGAGCAACTGGCTCTTGAGGTATGTCAAAGAGTTCATTTTTCTGAAGATGAGCACTGTACACTGAAAATTGAGTGCTGTTACCTTGGGATCTGAAGTTGGCCATGCTGACTTCTCAGCTGCCTAAGCTTCTGGCTAAGACTTTATTTTTTATGACTGGTCAAGACTGGCACAAAGAAAAGATAGGATGCAATGTCTATCCTAGCATATAGAAATTCTTCAGTATAATAGACTAATGGCTTTTGGTGCAAGTTGAAAATTTCAAATGTACTCTCTGCAATTGCTGCCTTCATCCTTTCTTGTATGGTGTATAACCTCATTATATAGAGTAGTCTGATTCTTCAAACAAAACATAATGATCTTGTTAAGGTCAGTTAACTCTTTTTCCTTCTTTAGTGGTCCTTTCTGAGAAGGCAAGGGAAGGGAAACAGCAGGACAGAAGTCTTTGTGTCCCTACAAGTGTACATCCTTGAGTGTATTTCCTACGCATGTAGTGTATTTCTCTGTGCACTCTCTCTACAGTCTTGTCTCCCTGTTGACACACACTTCTGTGGAAACTTCTAGATTCATAGGGAACATCTACAGAGAAGTCTGTTTTAACTTCAGCCAAAATCTTCATTTGTTTTTTTAAGCAAACAGTCAATCATCTACTGTTATAGGGTGGGGAGGCTGGACATCTGCTGTAGTGACTAATTTCATGTTATTCCCTCTGGTAGTATGAGCTGCTGAGGGACACTCTTTTCTGTACCCTCCCTGCATGGCTGGAGGTAGTGAAAACTGTTAAATCAGTCCAGTTGCTTAAGACTCAGTTGTAGGTTAGTTCCATTCTGTAACTGATATGTAGAAAATGAGTTCTGCCTACCTGATCATTTGTGGTGAAAACGGGAGTGTCAGCAGTGGAGACTTCAAACTGACACCTGTCTGCCAGCCCACAGCTTGGTTTGTGCTCCAGGGAGCATGTCTCCATTCTTGTATGCAGGTTCATAAGTGCTGCTAGTGAAATTGGTGCCCTGGCTAGCTAGAATTCATCATCTTATTTTCAAAGGGTGGAAAGTAAACTGTCATAGTGCCTATCTCTAGGCTTCCTTCCTATGGGCTGCGATAACATGGGCCATTTTGTGGACAGGACATATGCAGAACTGATACATTCCAAACCAGCACTGGTTTGGGCAGTGGTTGGCATCCTAGCCTGCAATTAAATATACATCTCCGGAATAGGAAACGTAGTAATAGAAATGCAGCCATTTCTCTACTTGAAGCCCGGTTCCTAGCCTATTTATTCAGCTGTATACGACTAGTTTAAGACTGCAATTGCAATGGAATTGTTTTTAGTGGTTTTCTGTTAATGTTTTGTTGATTTTTTTTTATTTACAAAATATTAATAGAACCTCTTTTCCTGTTCCTTTTGCTGTCGAGGAGACTTGAATACTGTTAGCTCTTTGTTTTACAGAAGGTAAGTTCTGTGAATTGCACAAACTTGCTTATGTATTTTTTTTCTGAGCAGCTAAAAGCTAATTTTTCCAGTAGATCACCTAGAAATAAAAGAACTACAAAAAGTAGTAGGCCACCTAGCAATGATTAGGAAGAATGTTAACACGGATGGTTGCAAGCAACAAAGATTGGCATAGTAGGTAGGGCAAGTACGATCAACAGGCAAGCTTGCTGACTTTCACTGCAGAGCCAAAGTACTGTTCAGTGAATGATAACCCACGCACTTAATTCTGGAGTTCATTGTCACACTGAAATATGTTACTGTTGTCTTGAATCTGTTGTCTACTGCTTATGAGACTGAGCATTCTCAAATTATACAGTGAAGGATAGCATTTAAAATTGTCCCGATAGGACTGCAAATTCCCGTGGTGAGATCACGTTTCCATTTTTGTGGAAGTGTACTGCACTTTGCGTAATAGTTGCTTCTTACAAGGCCCCATGTAGTCTTGAATAGGTATGGTCTCAGAGGTGTAACAATAATTTGTCACCTAAATGTTTGGAGTGGGCTAGGCAACGATCTTATGGATTCATCCAATATTGGCTGTATTCAAAGTGTGCTGATTAGGCAAAGGAACTGATTGTCTTGTTTTGCAGGTTGTATAATAACATGAGTGACATCAACATCTCTTTCACCTAGAGATGATGGTGGGTAGGGGGATACATCTGTAAGAGGAAGGCATCTCCTGCAAGGAGCAAGTACTGCACTCAGATCAAGGCAAATTTGGGATAAACTCAATTGCAGCTTTCAGAGGTCATGTTGTGAAATGTACAGTTCAGTCCAATGATAATGAAAGCTATCTATAAATTAAGCAACATTTGGGTCTTGATTCCAGTTTTATACACCAGTAGTATGAGGAATCGGGGTCTCTTTCTGCATGCGTATCATGTATAATAAAATAA
Organism: Himantopus leucocephalus; assembly: GCA_003993805.1. Taxonomy (NCBI): domain Eukaryota; kingdom Metazoa; phylum Chordata; class Aves; order Charadriiformes; family Recurvirostridae; genus Himantopus; species Himantopus leucocephalus. Next base: position 179,687,409 of record RSEF01000001.1, read on the forward strand.
CCACAGTTAATTTCTCAGTAATGGAAATGAAAGCAGCTCCTCCATGAAATTCCAGAGTAACTCTGCAGCTTTATTTCAGAAATAGTGAGTCCTCTGAAATAAATATTTTGTGCCAGGTAGTCTTATGTAGCAAACGTTTTAAGTATACAGCAATATCACTTCTGTGCTTCAGCACAGATGTAACTTTCTGGACATGGTTCACGTTGGTTCATTCTATTTACTTCTAGTCAGCCTGATGATGCTAAGTAGCAGTGCCAGGAGCTCTTACCACTCTCTTAAGGGACATGTGAAAACTGGAACCAGTGTGACAGGCTTCAGTTTAGAAGACTTGCCTAGCTTGTTTGCCTAAATCTCAAACATAAATATTCATATGTTTGGGACTTTCCATACTAAAACAATTGTAATGTTCAACATAAGTAAGAGAAAAATGATCAAAGGTGGTTTTGCAGTTGAAGGAAGCAGCAGATGTGGTGAAGCTGACTGTGTTGAGTGGATTTTTCTTCTTGCCCGAAGCCTTAGAAAATGTTTTCATGTATTTCATGAATTACTAATGTTCGTGGCCTAGTAATGGAAGTTAAATTGTTACCTGCAGCATCTTATGACAAAAGACTGGCCGCATCTCAGCTATTAACTGATGAATTGTAGAAGGTGTATTTATCCCTAGTCAGGTTATCAGATAGGTTTATTGAACTTGAATGGGTTTTGCATATTTGATGTCTCTTGTAATTTTCTGATGTTCTGTTTTTTTGTGTGCTCCTCCTTTGTGTTCTGTGCTCTAGCAAGCAGAGATGAGCTCCAGTCAAGAAAAGTAAAACTGGACTATGAAGAAGTTGGTACATGTCAGAAAGATGTCATAAATGTTTGGGATAAGAAGTTACTAAACTGCAGAGCCAAAATCCGATGTGATATGGAAGATATTCATTCCACTTTGAAAGAAGGTATTTATGTAGGATGGCTTTTAACTATGAAGTTTGAAGATTATTTTTTTTCTGTTGTTCCCTTTTGATACCAAAGGAAATCTTCCAGTAACACAAAATCATGAAAAAATTGCCTTCTTTTTGCAAATGCACCCACCTCCTGCTGCCAAACAGAAAGTAGGTTCTACTGTGCCTGCAGCTTACGTTCTCAGCAATGCAGAAACATGTATAGTCATACTCCTGAAAGCAGCATCTTGTGCCCATGTATTATTACATCGAAGATTGAACTTGGGAGCTTCTGCGGCTAGCACTGTGATCTTCTGGTTTCTGGTCTGTGGCTCCTATCCAATTGACTCTGAGTTTCAGATGTTCTGATTTTACTTACTGAGCGGACAGCACCATAATATCTGATGTGGTCTGTGCCCAAGACCTGGGGGAATCACAGCCAAGCTTCAGAGAGTCAGAAGGAGCACATCTTCTGGAGTTTGGACTATGGTGTTTTTAGTGTTTTGTTTCCTTGAGTGAAAGGCTGGGGATTTTGGTGTGAAGTAGATCTTCCTGTGGCCTAGCCATAGGCCAGAAGGGGAGAGCCTGAGGGCCTTGTTAGTATAATATGGATGTAGAGTCTGATTGCACCACTGTGCCCTCCTCCATAGTCTCATGTCTGTATTACAGATGCTGAAAAACAATATTTCAGTGTAAGCTGGCTGTCATACAGAAAGGAAGTTTAAATTGTTACTAAAGAAAATTGTGGTAGAAGTAAGGCGGATCCTGTTAGTGACCGGCAGAAGACTGCCAACAAATGTCTTTCCTTGCTGCCCTATCTTCTGCTGCTAGACTGCAGTTTAGAGTTGGGAAACAAGGATATGATTTTTCTAATTTGTTTTCTTGTTAAATAATTACTTGCCTGGAAAGTATTAGCAAAGTTGACAATTTATTTTTAATTTCAAGGGTCAGTTTATGGAGTCAGGGGGACATATGTGAAAGTCCATAAGTAGTATTTTTATCTAGTTTATGCTTTCACAGGTGCTTGGCTGACTTGAGCGAAATGCTGTCTTTCATTATGAGTGGTTCTTTGTCCTTCCCTTGGTATGCAGCATTAATGCTTTTAGATTTGAACTGAGCATTTTGTAATCTGTACATCTTTCCCCAAGCCTATGGACTGACATGAGCAGCCCTTTGGGAAGAGGAAGGGGAGGCAGACCTCCCTGTATTTTACACCTCTGAATTTAGTTCAGCCTGTCTAAATAGGCAGGTCTGCATTCTGCATGTAGTCTTGCATCTTTTACTGCTGGAGGCTAACAGCTCAGAGGTGGCAAAACAAGTGTTGTCTGTACCTTAGTGGCCCAATGCACTGCTCAGTGTAATTACCATAAGTTTGTAGTTAATGTTTAGTTAGTGGGACTGAACTGTGGCTACTGAGTGAATACACTGCAGAGTGGACAACTTCTGAAGCTGTTTGTAAGGGATCCTCCAGAGTGGTTCAGCCAAGATTCTGACAGAGCAAATTCTTGTGGTACAGCACTAAAAATATGCCCTTACTTAAGCCTCTTGTTTTTTTACTGACTGCAGGTGTACCAAAAAGTCGTCGGGGAGAAATTTGGCAGTTTTTGGCTGTGCAACATCGAGTCAGACACAGACTGCCAAACAAGCAGCAGCCTCCTGATGTCTCTTACAAAGAACTTCTGAAACAACTGACTGCTCAACAACACGCCATCCTTGTAGATCTAGGTATGTCTGTTTGTAGCGGGGAGATTTTTCTGACTTGTTTCGTGTGTCTGAGTGGAAACACACTAGTCTTAATGAAAGCTGTTGCTGGAGATAGGTGCTGCTGTATCAGCACCACTTTATGCTGTCAGAATACATTCTGTGTATGCCACTTAGTGTCCTCTAAGCAGATGATTCCTTAGGTTATGCTATTTGTATTTATGCTCTTCTACATCTGTCTGAAAAAAGAAATCAAGCAGTTGCTTCTGCAGGTTCTATGCAGACAAGAGTATGAAATGAGCTCAATGGATACAGTCTAAAATGAGTGGTAAAATACGGATTGATCTGACTAAAATCAACCTGCATATGAAAGCATAGAGGTCTGTGGGGAGAGGGAAGTGCTGGTTGTCAGATTGATCTGGGGTTTTTTCTTATGAGAAAAATTGAACATCAACTACTCTTCTCCTTTTACATCAGGACGGACATTCCCGACACATCCTTACTTTTCGGCCCACCTGGGAGCAGGACAGCTATCACTTTTTAATCTTCTGAAAGCATACTCTTTGCTGGACAAAGAAGTGGGTTATTGTCAAGGTATAAGCTTTGTAGCTGGAGTGCTGCTTCTACATATGAGTGAGGAACAGGCCTTTGAAATGCTGAAATTCCTCATGTATGACCTTGGCTTCCGTAAACAGTACAGGCCAGACATGATGTCGCTACAGGTAAGTCAGTCCTTCTCCTAAAGCAAACCAGAGTTTTAAATGAGTTTTGAGCTCTCAGAGGTTGCTTGTCTTCTCCAGGGCCTTAAGAAGCTTCTTATGCTGTTTTGGAGGTTGTGAGGTGCGTGTAAATGTTATTGTCAAACCCCTCTCTGACTCTGAATTTTCAAACAGAGAAGTTCAGAACTTGCAGACTTTCCTGTCACACATCCCCATCATCTCCTGTTTGGAAACTCTTTCTCTGCTGTTTTTCTCTTCCTTTTCTTTTCCTCACTTCTCTCTCTTCCTTATGCCAAAAAACTCGATATGCTTGCATCTGTATAGATGGAGTTTAAAAATAAATTTGATTTTGTTTTTCTTCGGTCCATAAGCACTTAGCTGTGGATTTTTCTCTTGTAACTCCAAGTCAAATCAATAGTGACACCAAGTGGCCAGCCAGTGTACTGCACAGGCATTTGTGCTTGGGGCTACTCTGTCTTGCCTCATCATTTGCACCAAAGTCTTTTCTCTCATCGTCCTCTACCCCACCACCCTCAACACAGGGAGAAGCAGACGAATTTTTAATCATTGAGTTTGCTTATGAAACGATGCATGCTTTGCATCTGGCTCTTTTTACAGCTAGCTATAGATACTCAAGGCTGCTTGGGAAGGAGGCAAAATCTTTCAGATCTGTATCAACTCCAGGGTTTAAAGTTTGAGAAATCTTTCACCTTGAGATACAGCTCTCTACTGACTTAAATAACTATATGCTATAAACCCCTAATATTATAAAGGGATATACCACTACTGAGTTAAAGTTTCTAATGCACAGTGGAGAAAGAGAAAACTGAGGCAGATACAAAGTCTCCTTTTTTTTTTTTTTTTTTTTTTTT
>RSEF01000001.1:179691723-179706665 GCA_003993805.1 Himantopus leucocephalus
TTTTTTTTTTTTTTTTTTTTTTTTCCATGCTCCCTGCATAGCAAACACTTATAACTAAGTAAAAACTTAAGGGGGAGTTACAGTCCACCTTTCATGACCAGTCAGTTTAGGTGCTTATTTGGTAAACATTCAGAGGAATAGAATAGATTGTAGTTAAAGAAACTGTACGTGCTTATTCTAAAAAAGATAGAGGAGTGTTTTACTGTGGATGTAAGTATGCTATAACAACTTTGTTGTGATGAATTAGGGGTGGACAGCCATAAAGAGCACTGTTCTGTCTCTTCCCTGTCTCATTTTTCCCCCCCCAGTATGTTTTGAACCAGTGGGGGTCAAAGTGTGATAAAATGCATGGTTGTAGGATTTTTTTTTCCTCCTCCAAGAGGCTCTCTTAGTGTTTGTATGTTGTACTGCAGTTGTAGACTTTGAATAACATCTGATGGTTTCAGAGCATTCAGATGTCCAGGATTTCACCCTTTGATTTAAATGAGTCTGAAACCTTCATTGTCAGAAGCTCTTAGGAAGAACGATTTAAGTTTGAGAAGGTTTACTGCTTGTAGTACTTTTTGCCCTTTAAATGAAACAACCTGTCTTTCTCCACACTTTGCTCCTAGGCAGTTATCCTGTTCTAGACAAAAGTACAAGTTTTGTCTGCTCAAGACAAACTAGGCTATTGAAGATGACTTAGAGGTTCTCACTAAAGCCTAACCCTTTGTTTTGGTTTTTAACAGGAGTAGAGCACTTGCAAATTCTTTTGCATTTACAGTACTGAAACACAAGTAAGCTTGTATGTAGAATTAGCTTCTGTCCTGTAGAAGAAAAATGTTGGCTGTTTCTTTAGGGTAATGAAAACCTATTTGACTTATATTTTTAATTGTTGTCTGGGAAAAGTAGTAATCTACATCCTTAGTTCATAATGAACTCATCCAATTGGTTTACTGCCTCTGTGATACTATTCTAATTTCACATGTAAATGTGTTTTGTGTTGACATTGTCCAAACTGTGCTTAATTAGTATCTTTGGCAATTAAATCAAATACATGCACAAATGTAGCTAATTTGCCTGAATGAGAAGTGATCTGTCTGCTTGCCGACACTGCTGACTGATAGATAGTTTCAAGTGCAGGCAGTTTTTCGTAGGGAAGAATCATGACTGCTGAAGGTAGGAAAATAGCTGGATCCAGTAAGTCATTTTCTTATTGAGGAATAGATTCACCTTAAGCATAAGGCACTGTTGACAGCAAAATTGGACCTGACAGCTAATATGTCTGCTTCTCAGCTTCCGCTTTCTGAGAGAAGTGTCGGTCTGTGCTGTGAGCAACTTATTGTCGAATATAAACTATCAAAATTGCAAGGAAATAATTTGCCAGAATAGCAACTTTTAACCACTTTGCTTTGCAACCTTTTACAGATTGTATAGTATCACTTTTTGCATCAGTATCTTAAATTCCTCTGGACCACTGGCATGTGGGAGGTGTACAGGGAAGTATATATGTGGTACACCTCTATTGACCCACCATATCTAATGTACTTTGTGGGTACAGAAGCTGTCTAAAGTGTTGATTGTAGCATAGGAGTTTTAAATGCAGCAAAAATATGGCCGACATTCAAAGGATGAAAGCTGAAACGTGTAAATTTAGCCAGAAATGGTTCAACTCTGTAATGGAGAGTTTTGGCATCTTGGAAGAGATACTTATACTTTAATTGCTGCAAGACTGAAAGTTCTGGTTTGTTGATAAAGTTAGATCGATGTATTCTCTTCTTACCTGAAACCTGTGAATCTGAAATGATTCTTCATTAATAATCGGATTCAAACAGTACTTTGTTATTGACTACTGTGTTGGTTTTAATTCGTTAGGGGTGGGTTGTTTATACATGAGTAGATACCACTTGAGGCCCTAGGCAACAATTAAGCTTCATTTTACAGTGCCATCTGTACTGGAGTTAATTTCCCTTGAGTGAAATGTGAATGGTTTGGAAAACTGAGTAAAGCTGAACTTTTCTTTCTCTACTTCCTTCCCCTTCCCCCCCTCCCCGCAATCCCTTCATGCACTGTAGATTCAGATGTATCAGCTCTCAAGGCTTCTTCATGATTATCACAGAGACCTGTATAATCATCTTGAAGAAAATGAAATCAGTCCCAGTCTTTATGCTGCACCGTGGTTTCTTACACTGTTCGCGTCTCAGTTTCCATTAGGATTTGTAGCCAGAGTATTTGGTAAGAAAGTTTATTCTGTCTCAATAATAAACAGAACAATGTTGTCCATTGTGTTTTGAAACTCTCAGGGACTAGTTTTCTACATACTAGGGGCATTTTGGGTGACTTTTGTGGGTGGCGAGTAGCAACGCTCTTCGTGGTGGGATGTCAGCTCCTTTTCAAAGAGGAAAACCAAATTGTATTATCTGAAACATCAGACTTGAGCAATTAAATATGTCTGTTGTTATTAGCCAGAAGACTTCTGAACTGTGAACAGCAGAAAGTTTATTGCTGCAAGTGTATTTTATACATCGGGCATTCAGTTTATGTCTATAGAAAAGTTCATCTTGCTGAACTTGCAAATTGAAAAAAGAGAATGTATTGTTTTTCAATAAAGTGTTTCTGAATAACTGATTCTAAAGTACTTTCTAATAAAAATTCAAGTAAACTTGAACTTAAAGGCTGTTTCAGGTATTCATGTATGTATTGAACAGTTTCCTCGTCTCACTTTGCTCAGATATGCACCAAGAAGCTAGGAGCATATGTCATGTATTTCCTGTTAAATGAAACTTTTTTTCTATTTGATTTTTTATTTCTGTTTTCATATGGCATGTTTTGTCTTTGTTTAAGAAATTTAACCTGACTTTTGTCTTATGTTTTTGTTTGTTTTTTTTTTACTGGAGTGTGTTAGGGTTTTAATTTGTTTTGTGTGGTGGTATGGGCGGGAAGAGGGGTTTGGTTGGTTTTGGTTTTCTTTTTTTATTTTTTCACCTAGTGATTCTTCATTAGAGTGGTTTTTGTCTTTCACGGCAAACTTTTTCTGACTGCTCTTTGAGTGAACAAATGATTGGTATATCTGTTTTTCAGTGGTATTCACGTGATTGGCACTTCTCTTTCCCAGTGGGACTATTGAATTCTGGGACACTCAAGCTTTATTTTTTGTATTTGTTTTTCAAGGCTAAAGTGTTCTTTCCTTTTTTTTTTTTTTTTTTGTCTTCAGTAGGCTTTGAATTTGGAAATCTAACTTTTTAAGGGTGGGGTGGGTCAGTATTCATTTCTCTGTAAATAAGCTGAGCAAGGCATGTTCCCATTTTAAAACTCACAAGTCACTATATTGCTTTACTTCCTAATGCTTTGGAGTCCTGCATCTTCAGTGTTTTATGGGCTACTGTCACATGTCAGGAATAGATAGTTAATGTCTACCCATCACAAATTACATGCTTCTATTTATGCTGCTTGAATGTGTATCAGAGACTTGAGAAGGGAGACTTTTAGGAGCTGTGTATGAGTGAGATGGCTGCCTCACCAGTGTCCAGGTGCTACCCAGTGATACTGGATCATGGCCAGGGATGACCTCTTCATATCAGGATCAGAAGTTGAGTTTGTTCAGTTGCGTAGCCCTGGTGTGACAGAGCCAACAGCACAGGAGGCTTATTTGGACTGCTCATGTGATGCATTCATCTTGCTAACTGCAAGTCCACTGCTGCTACCGAAACCGAGTTTCTACTTACTGTGATCAAGTTTCCAGTTTCTGTGCAGTCTGTGTCTACTGGCTTCTGCAGAGCTGAGACTTTCCGCTCACATCCACATAGTAAAAGTAAGGGTTTGGGGCTTAAATTATAGCCAATGTGATCACTAGTATGGATTTTGAAAATAATATGATTGGCTACGGAATCTACGTGATCGTTTTTTAAGGAGTAGTTTCTGCCTGTAGAAAACAGTAAAACGTCAGTACATTGTGCTGTGATCCACTTCCCAATTGCTTTTTAGTCGTAGGTGCACTTAAAAATGGTTAGCAGTTAGTTAACAGTCTACTGTAGACAGTAATGAAATGCTTATTGCAGGTAATGGTAACAGGCGTAACAAGCATGCAATATTTCTTTAATGCTCTCTCACACCTGCAAGATGACAGACAACGCGTTTATATGCTTTAACCTCATGTTGAAATAAGATGGATTGCACTTCTGAACTCAATAAATCTGTAGTATGATTGATTAAAAAGAAAAAAAATCTCAGCAAATATATAAATATTTATCCAATACTTTAGCTCTCATTTTCAAGATAATTATCTTCTTTTTTAGACATTATTTTTCTTCAAGGAACAGAAGTCATATTTAAAGTAGCACTGAGCCTACTTAGCAGTCAAGAAACATCTATAATGGGATGTGAGAGTTTTGAGAACATTGTTGATTTTCTTAAAACCACTATTCCAGATATGACTCAGACTCAAATGGAGAAAATTATTACCCAGGTAAGATTGTTTTTCTCTTTACTTTTTTTCCTCCATTTAGTTTTCTTTAAACGAATCATGCCTAAGGTATATGTAAAAGTCTCGGTATGCTCCTTTTGGTTTGAAATGCAAAGGAGTCATCTTTCCAGGAATTGTGTAGAAAATAGGATATGAGCTAATTTCAATGGATTTTGAACTAAAATTTTCGCAAGACTTTAGTTGCTACCTCAAGGTTCAGTACAAAGGTTCTTTTGTGCCCTAGCTGTTGGGAAAACATGACTTTGCTTACAAATTTCACATCACCATCAGAAGGGTAAAAGTAGCCTATTTTCCAAACCTAAACCCAGCTGTTGCTCCCTGCTAGTGGGTGAGTGGTCTAGCAGTTTGAGACAGAAAGCACAACTTGCCATGGTGGGAAGAGGCAGCATCATGCCAACTTCTCCTCCTGATCCTTCGAACTTCTGGCTACGCAGGGCCGGTGCCTCTGTAGGAAGTTTTCTGACACCTCCAAGTTAAAATCCTACAAGTTAGGAGGTTGGTGAGGCCCTGTTTACATTATCTGTATTAAAATCAAAGTCACACAAACTTCTGCTGTTCTGTTGCTGGGGTGACTTCTGTCCTCCTGGTGATCACTTTTAGGGTGCCCTCGTGCGACTTCCCCTTCTCACCGCAACCCTGTCCTTGGAAGGGTCACATTTGGCAGATGCTTGGTGCCAGAGGTAAACGGCCCTCAGGACTGATCCCTGCCGTCCTTGGGTAAGGGAAAGGAGGACTTGGAGCAGTGTTATTTCATCAGTATCATTGTAACTTCATGGAAAAGGGTGAGAATAGAAGAGAAACAAGGAATTACTGATGCTGATATAGGAACAGCACCTGCTAAAGCTTCTTGTGAAATAGTCAGTGGCTGGGATCGTCATCTCTCTGCCTCCTCTTCCTCCATATTGAAGCTGTGAATTGAAATGAGTCTCAATCTGGTACATTAACTGTGAACCTGTAAGCAGTTTTCCCCCTTCAGGTGGCAGTTTGGAGATGAAAGAAGAGCTCTAGAAAACCGTCTCTGTATGCAGGAGTGAAGTTAATACTGAAGCATTTCTATGGCTTGGTTAACGCCTGAATGTTTCAGGTGCTGTCAGTTAAGAATTCATTTTTAGATGATGTGTAAAATCTTCATTTTGTCATTGCCTTGGTTGAGATTGACGTGTTAAACCTGTGTTAGGCACTTCAGCGTCTACCTTCACAACTCACTGATTCTGGCCATGATAGAGGTGGTATTTCAATGCTTTTGATACTATTAGAAATTACATCTCTGTCCCATGGTCTGTGTGGGTTGCAGAGCAATCGTGCTGCGGTGGGCATGGTAGAAGTGGCTTTGTGCAGAGTCAGGTCTGACTGAGTAAAGAACGGATTATGTAGTCTGAGCGGAGGTGGATGTGGTTATATGCAGGTCAGCTCAGCTCTGAGAGGAAGGTCACCTGCTTGCCCGTGGTGTGGTCTTGTGCTGAGCAGTCTTCTGGATCTGCATTCATGTGCACACTGCCTATATCATATTGCTCCTACCTAGGCTGGCTGCAGGTGGAGTCGTTTGGCTGTCTCAGCATTGTAATTCCCAGGACTGTCCTCTTTTAGCAGATAATGAAAAAGAAATGTAGACATTATGAAGGATTATAATACACAGATGAAGAATTGACCAGGTAGCTACGCAGAGGAAACTGGCACTTGCCCAGCTTGAACACCATATGTAATTTAAAGTTTAACCTCATTTGAATTACCTGAAGAACAGTGAATGTAATGCAGAACTTGTTTTGTTGGGGGATCTGCATGTGTCTTCTGTTGGTGTAATGTTTGTGACCTCTAGAACAAGGAGCAGAATTAATGTCACTGCAGACATCCTTCCCTTCCTTGTCAAAACTATTTGGTAACTTTCAGAAGCTGAGAGACTATGACGAGATGTATAAACAGATAAGGGTCATATGGTCCCATAACTCCTAGTTCCATAGTCTTCACAATGCTTTTGTCATCAAAACATTCCAGTAAGAAAACAGTGTATCTTCACACAGAGGCGGAATACAAGGAAACTGTAACCATGAAGAATGTTTTTATAGAAGTCTATAAATGTGCGCTTGGGGTCAAGAGATCCAGTTTTGAGGGTGGAGATCTGATGACTCCTGGATTATTCTTTCTCATTGTGTGATGCTGCTCCCATCACAAGCTGATGAGACTTGAATTAAAAAATTTCTTCTTGAACTGCTGAGTATTCCTGAGCAAGAGATAATAAGACTTAGTCATATTATAAAACTCTTGGATGAAATAAGATTTTTTTCTGCTGATCTATCTCATAGTGAGAGATGGTATTTGGTAATTATAAAGGTGATGATTCAATTTATTCTAAAGTCCATGATTTATTACGGCTACAATAACAACTCTAGATGCCAAAATGCTCTCACTGTAGACTTCCCCTTAAAATACTTTTTTGAGAGGAACAGGAAAAAACATTAAGTTAAACAAGCAGAGTTGCCTCTTAGCCAAACATTCATGTGGAATAAGTACTCTGTACTGTAGTTAAAAATTGTTTTTTCTCTCCTGGCAGGTGTTTGAGATGGATATTTCAAAACAGCTGCATGCCTACGAAGTAGAGTACCATGTTCTGCAGGATGAACTGCAGGAAAATGTGAATCCCTGTGATGAAGGTGAACCCCTGGAAAAGCTGGAGAGGGCAAACAGTCATCTAAAGAGACAAAACATGGATTTGTTGGAGAAGCTACAGGTAAATGACTTAAGACTACAAACTCATGGAGAAGTCATTTCAGTAACCTGGAGTACCTGGAGTACCGCATCCAGCTTTGGAGTCCTTGGCACAAGAAGGACGTGGACCTGTTGGAGCTGGTCCAGAGGAGGGCTGTGAAGATGATCACAGGGCTAGGGCACCTCTCCTGTGAGGAAAGGCTGACAGAGTTGGGGTTGTTCAGCCTGGAGAAGAGAAGGTTCTGGGGAGACCTTATAGTGGCCTTCCAGTATCTGAAGGGGGGCCTACAAGAAAGCTGGAGGGAGACTTTTTCGAGGGCTTGTAGTGGTAGGACGAGGGGTAATGGCTTCAAACTGGAAGAGGTTAGATTTAGACTAGATATAGGAAGAAATTTTTCACTCTGAGGGTGGTGAGGCACTGGAACAGGTTGCCCAGAGAAGTTGTGGAGGCCCCATCCCTGGCAGTGTTCAAGGCCAGGCTGGATGGGGCTTTGAGCTTTGAGTGGAAGGTGTCTCTGCCTATGGCAGGAGGGTTGGAACTAGATGATCTTCAAGCTTCCTTCCAACCTAAACCATTCTATGGTTTAACCAATAGAGGAGTAAGTATCTTTTTTAAGTGTACATGAGAAGTCTCCTAACTGCAAGACCTTGTGCAGTTGAGCAGTTCTCTCAATTACAGTGATTTACTTCTGTTAGACATATTTTTAACTCCTTTGTCATTCCTTGGACGTTTCCTTTTTCATTTAGATTTCTCTTACTCAAATTACTTTTACCCTTATCTCCCATAAAATCTCTTGGCAAAATTTGTGTATCTTGCTGAAAAATAAGTTCTCTGTCCCTTTATCTTTTTGCTTCCCTATTGGAAAGTTTTAAAAAAGAATCCATAGTGCAGTAGGCTTGCTTTCTCCAGACCTTTGCAGGCAGTATTGTTCTGTTTCCTTCTGCTGAAGCTCGTAGTCCTACTTTTGAAAGGTGGTCTGTCCCAGCAGACTTGAATACAGCTGAATGCTCACCAGACTTTGCCCGATAAAGTCGTGCTTTAAAAAAGTCTTCTATTCCTCCTTCACTTTTCACCCTTTCTCCCATAGCCTGGCCAAGACGTGCTTCACATTTCAATATGTATTGTCTTGCCTCTTCCTGAAAGACAGGCTCTTCTTTTTGCATCACCAGGCCATTTCTTCTTATATTTGTTAATTTGAACAAACGTTGGGAAGAGCTCAGAGAGCACCTTCAGCTTCTGAAATCTGAAAATAGAAGCAGCGTAGAAAGGAAAAATCAAGTCCTCATTGTTTTTGTGTTTATGGGCTAAGGGTGCTGTGCTGTGTTCTTTTGATATTGAAAACGGATCACTTGTTTTTTTACTATTGCTATTTTTGCTTTATTTTTATTTATCTATTTACTGCTACCTGGTCTTTTCCCTCTGTTCTGAAAATGCACCAAGGACATAGAATAATTATGAGTGACTGATTTGAAAGGCTCTGTCGAAGCTCTTCTGTTCTTCCAGAGTGTCATACCGTAATGCATGTTCCTCAGTTCCTTAACCTCTTCATCTTTTTGTTTGTATAGTTTCTTCATTCCTCTGCTTGAGCCCTTTCCTAGGAATAGTCAGAATTCCCTCACTTCCCTCAACGAAACACTGGCTGCTGCTGAGGTCCCAGGGTTTCTGAGTACGGCTCAGTGGCTTTTTTAGCAAAGGAAGCTGTAGGTCTTTTATTGGACAATAGGGAACTCTGCTTCTAGACTTAATGCTGAGGTTCTCTTTCCCTCTAACCTCTCCATCCTGCTAATTTACATTATTACACAGGGTTCCCAATTGCTCCATCACTGTCACACAAGTCATCTCTTCCAGTGCTACTCCAGCTGCTGTTTTCCTTTTTCTCCTTGCAGCTCCAGTTCCTTGTTACTCTCAACTGTCCCTTGCTCGCTGCAACTTGCACGTCTCCTTCCCTCTGTAAAGCTTTCAGAAATCCTTCAGATTGATCTGGCCACTATAAAGAGATTCTGTGTATGATACACAGTAGGGATTCCTTGTATCATCTGCCTACACAGATGTCTTTTAGAAACATCTATGTAATTAGGTTATTTTCTTAACATATAGCATATCATAATATAAAAAAAAAAGTTATTCAGAAAGTCTCAATTTATTATAATGTTATTGTTTACAGGTTGCTCATGCTAAAATTCAGAGTCTGGAATCCAGCCTGGAGACTATTTTGACTCGAGAGAACAAAATGAAGACTGTAATTCAGTCCCTGGAACAGGAGAAGATAACATATCAAAAGACTCTTGAGCAGATAATGAAGTATTTGCCAGCAGAAGCATTGTCTGACTGTGAACTGCTCCTGAAGGAAGTAAACTACAATCCAAATAATAAAGTTAAATAAGGAGTAAGCCATAAACCAAGGTTTTCTAGGCAGCGTTTCTTCAAAAAAAAAAAAAAAAANAAAAAAAAAAAAAAAAAAGGGAAAGAAAAGATGATTATGCTGCTTTCAAAAGACTTAGCAATAGGCAACGGTATTATCCAAAACTAGTGCTGGGACACTGATAGCTACAGATGGGCTTTCAAATGTCAGTATGCAAATTCAGGCTATTAATTTTTTTATGATTATGTAAATAAATCACAAGGGGGAAATAAAGGATTCTCATATGTAATTATGATGAGTAGATGTATATTTAGAGTTGACCTAAAGGAAAAGAGAAATTTCAGTAGTCAACACCAAGATAATGGTGATCTACAAATTCACTCTGGATGTGCTTGTCTTGTAGTGAAATGAGGATAATGTGTCTTTATATATAATGTATGTTGAATAATACTTGAAGAAAAAAAAAAAAAGAAGAATGTAACCTTCCCTCCAAAGAGCAGCATGTTTCACATCTTCTGTGGAAAATCTTTGTGAACTCATGCGTGCCTCTCTTTTTAATTCTACTGACATTGTACGCACAGACCAATAAGCGGAATAAGTATCATGACTTGGTTCGTACAGAAAGAGCTGCCTGGGCTGTCCCGGTCAGCAGTGTAATTCCACATGCATGTTGGAACTGGAAACAAAAAGCATCATGTCATAGCTCCGCCTCCGTAACTCAGAGCTAAGAAATAGTTATCTATACACACTTGTGGGACTTGTAAAGGCAAGAGGTAACAGTGACTGCTGCTTCCTTCCTGGCCTGTTTGCTTCCACCTGTCCTGGGGTTGGTCATGATGACAGGAGGAAGAGAGCAAGGCTGTGGGATGGTATTTAATGTTAATTTTCCGCAGGGGACTTGCTATCATAAGAGTTAGGTGTGTAAGGCGTTCTCATTTAACCAAAGAAATACTGCAAGAACCCTTGTCTTATCGTAGTGGGAACGAGAAAGCTGTTCTTAAATTTTATTTGAAGGGAAAATTGAGACAGGTTGTAGGAAGTTGAGCATAAGTGCATGATAGAGGACCAAGCAAGTTTCAAATATTACATACCTTTCAGTTTTCACAAACACAGTGGATATACATTTCAAAGGGGATTCTGAAGTACAGGTGCAGTTTTAATAATGCGTTCCAGGTTATTCCTGGTTTAATACTGCTTTGTGGTCTTCTTTTTATATCAAGAGTTGTGAATTTGTGGGTTCTCGGCAGAAGGTGAGGTAAGCTCTGATCATTTCAAGGGAGAAAACATGTTTATAAAGGTATGAAAAGATGCATATAGATTTGAAAATGTTTTTGAGTGGAATTTTTGAGAAGGCTTACAGAAATATGTAATAGACACGTATTTTGGAGTGCATGTCTGAACCGTTAATTGAGTGTTACAGTGGCTCATGTTATCTCTTACCATTTATACTGTATTTCAGGAAACACTTATTTTTTTTTAGTAAGAAAAACAATTAAGCAAAGTGCCAAATCCAGCGGTGTCTTTATGCATAAGATTGTCCAATTTAGAAAGCAAGGACTGAATATCACTGCTTTCTAAGTATTATGCTTTATGTTAATACAAAAATAAGGAACAATAATGCTGATTTGCTGCACGCTGCTGTGGAACTTGGGGGTTTGGGGTCTCCTTAGTTTTATTTTTGTTGTTGTTTTTTACTTCCATGGTGTTTTATTTGATTAAAGATACTGATTTGCTTCACAGTCTTTCTTTTTACAGTTGAGGTGAGAGGTCTTAACATTATGTATAAAATTATGTGGAATCTGTCTAGATATTTCAAGAATATTGTATTGTACTAGGTGGGAAAATGCCAAGTGAAAAGACAGTTCTTTTCAGTTTTGTTCAGAGTAAATTTTAGCTGATGTGTACATACAAAACCAATCCCAGGAACTGCAGTAGTGTGTATTACAAAGAATCAAGGTTATTCAGATACATTTTTTTTTTCCAGATGCACTGAATGTGCTTTATCCTCTATTTCACTTATAAATTTTTTCATGTAATGCCTGGAGAAATTCCAATAAATGTCATTGCCGCATTTCCCATGGCTAGTTCTATTTTTCTACACTTCAAGTACCAATCTCGTTCTCAATAGTACTGTTCACATGAAAGGTAAAAAGGATCTGGGTTTAGTTTCTGGATATGAGGAAAAAAACTACAGGATTTGTAGAAGGACATGGGGAGGATAGAAATTCTTATTGGGGAAAATAGTCTTGCATTGTTCTTAACGGAAGATGATGATTAAAAGGTATTTTTGTCCTGTAGCAGTACATTTAGTACGTATACATGTTGAGAATAGTAATTTGATGAACTCTATGCTGTGCATCTAGCTTGGGAGGAGGTGGAGGACACCATATCACCAAGTAGGAATAAACTGCAGGAGTAAAACCACAATGAGGTAAGTGTCTCATGACATTAGGACATTTGTATTCTGAACACAAGTGTGCCTTGTAACTGGGTATCTCTAGAGTGTCTAGCTTGAAGTCTGCACTCAAGCAGGTATACTCCAGATCATCTCCAGATGAGCGACCAGCATGATCATCTAGAAGACTGAATGGCGTGTGTGTTTGTGTCCATCTGTTTGTCTCTTCCTGTCTGTTGCATAGATAGCTTTACAGATGTCCTTTTCTGATTGCAGTTGTGCAGCTGTGAAGAGGGAAGTCTAAGGTGCAGCAGACCAGAGACAGAGCTGCAAAAATATTTGCTTGGGAGAAGGGACAGTTCCTGGGTTCGAACAAATTGCTCTTTTATTCCTATATTTGTTTTTCTGCTTGGGAAAAAAAGCTTTCAGAATAAAGCTATTGTTCCATCTGAGCTAAGCACAACAGCACTCCCAATTTTTGCAGTCGACTTGCGGAGAACTAACTCGGGAGGAAAAAGTATCTACTGTTTTCAGGAACAGCTAACTTCGACTGGCTTCTGCTGGCAGAGGGCTTTTTGAAAAGTCTGGGAAGACATCCGTCCTTTTACCTAGCAAACTAACCTGTAAATGAAGAGTACTACTTGCCAGGAATATAGTTGAAATAGGTCAGTCTGGTAAGAAAGGCTAACATAGGGAACTCTCTGGTATTTGCATCTTTTATGGATGGAAAACTTGGTCAGAAAGTTGGTTTTTGTTTGTTTTTTCTCTCCTAAAAAGAGGAATATTTATTTAAGGTGTCTACAAGTTGCATTTCGTTCACTTTTCTGTAGAAAAGCATTAGATTTTACTGAAAAAAAATTAGTCTCCTCATAAATGGCATGTTCCAGCTGAAGACCTGACTTGAAATCACAAATCTAGCTAATCTTAAGTGGTTTGATTATGCCCTCTTCAACATGACACTGCCTTGCTTAATATCACTACAAGAAAGTCGAACAACTTGTAACGTAGGAAAGAATTTCAGCAGTTTGGTCCAAGAATTTGGTATTACTAGTATGATCCAGAGGATCTACATTTGGACACTTAATCTAAACCTAAAACCACATAGGTATTAGTGTGAATAGCCTTTTGTGTGACCCCAGGCACTGTTAATAGTGATTATCCACTTAGTCTTTAGTCTTAGATGGGTATTGGCAGGCTGTAACGTGTCAAGCTTGATGCCAGGCTACACCATCCATTTGCAGAATTGTAATTGATTCTGTATTTCTGTAGTTCAGCTTTTACTGTCAGTGTTGGCTATGGAATACATTTAACGTATGCTTTGCCTTCCTCAGTCTTTCTAGTGACTAGAAAGAACAAAATTTAACTTTCTTTTCCAAAAAGCAATATTCAATGCTTAGCTATATCCTTCCTTCAGACATCTGGTGTGCTAGGGGTAGAGTTTATATGCCTAAAGTTTAATGTATTAGCTCACTCTGTCTGAAAGCACGTTAAACTTGGCAGTGACAGTAAAAACCTGGGGAGTAAAGCAGAGATTACTGTGTGCCTTGAGCAGCTAATGGGTTGTGTGCTGACTGGCTTGCAATGATGTGGAGTCTGGGCAGACTGGTACTTGGTGTGTTGTTTGGTTTTATTTTAATGTTGACCTTCTGGACCAAAGGAAGGAGCTGGCGGTGACCCTTTACCAAAATGTAGCGTTGAGGTTTCATTTGAGTTGAGAAGGTTTTCCACTCCTTTAGTATTCTTTTCCAAACACCTGCTCAGCAACCACTTTTTAACAAGGGAATTGGGAATTGTTGTTTGTAGTCTTGCCATCAGAAAAAATCTTCTCTTGGAGCTTATCCAAACTGTTCCTGTACTCAAATTACAACTTATTCAAGTCTTCACTCTGATAAAAGAAAGTTAGACGGTTTTAATGTATTGATTTTATTTTTGGTTAGAGCACGTGCTGAGAGATGACGTAAATGCCTTATGTCATGTCCTGCTGGAACGTACAGGGGGAGAAGTATTGAGTGAGCTTGTGCTTATAAAACGCTGGACTAAGAGATGTCACTTCTTAGTGTGGGAAATAGGTCTGTATCTGACTTCAAAACAGACATGTTTGCGCTGGCTGAGTGTAGTCTTATGCTGTTACCTGTTTGAATGATTACTTCAATTGCCTACGTACACTCACTACTTGGAGTTGCAGATATTGAGATGTATACAAACATTTTTGACTAAAAAGTTTAAACTGCTTGTACCATCCAATTTTGAGCGTGAATGAAGCAGGAATGAAGCATTCTGTGTAGTATAAGCATTCTCTTCACATCCAATGTAGAAATCCAGCTGAAAACCTTGTTTCAGAACAGAATAAAACAAACAGTGAAGAAAGAGCTGGTTTGAGCCTATAGTTGCTTTTCGCTTGGCTGGGCAAGTGGGCTATCCAAAATAGAATCACAGAATATCTCAAGTTGGAGGGGACCCATAGGTCTCATAGAGTCCAACTCCTTGCTCCTCACAGGACTACCTAAAACTAAACTATATGACTAAAAACGACATCCAGGTGCTCCAGAACTCTGATAGGCTTGCTGCCGTGACCACTTCCCTAGGGAGCCTGTTCCAGTGAGTGACCACCCACTCAGTGAAGAACCTTTTCCTAATGTCCAGTCTGACCTTCCCTTGATGCAGCTTCATTCAATTTCCTTGTGTACTATCGCTGGTCATCAAGAGTACAAAGAGCAAGTTTGCTGACGACACCAAGCTGTGTGGAGCAGTCAACATGCTGGAGGGAAGGGATGCCATCCAGAGGGACCCGGACAGGCTTGAGAGGTGGACCTGTGCAAACCTCATGAACCTCAGCCAGGCCAAGTGCAAGGTACTGCACGTGGGCTGGGGCAATCCCATGCACAAATACAGGCTGGGGGATGAAGGGATTGAGGACAGCCCTGAGGAGAAGGACTTGGGGGTATTGGCTGATGAGGAGCTCAACATGAGCAGGCCATGTGCACTTGCAGCCCAGAAAGCCAACTGTATCCTGGGCTGC
>RSEF01000001.1:179708368-179744134 GCA_003993805.1 Himantopus leucocephalus
AAAACATTCGCCTTAATTTTTTAGTAGTCAATCTGCTCAAGTTGATGCTTCAGAAGAAATTGTAGTTATTAAATTTGTAGCTGGATATTGCCCACGAGGTGTCACTGTTGCTTTTGTACGTGCAGCTCCTGCGCATCTGTGACGGTGTGGCGGTTGCACAGCTCCTGTGCTATGCATAGTGTGCGAGCAGCTCTTCTTTTAGAGAGGACAATTAACTTATTCTCCTGCCTGATGAAGCATGATGCTCTACTTGCACACTGTCTGTAATAAAATGTGATCTTTGTGGTCAAAGAATTTATTGTCATGAGAGGACTTACTAAATGACGGATACGGCGTTCTCAGAAACGGATGTCTCTTGCGGTGTTTAGCCTCTGCTCTTGTGTGAGAGAGCTATGGAACCACTTTTACGTCCTACAACAGACATATTGTCCCCCAGCAATCTGATCCTGGGTGTCTCCTTTTGTACTGTTCTGGTTGAGCAGGATTTATTTTTATGTCTCTTGAAACCAGCATTGAGCTGATCTGGTCCAACTGCAGTCTTGATTCTGCGCTTACTCGTTTTTATTTTTGTAAAAATAAGGCTTCCTTGCAATAAGGCTCCCTATGCCCATTAAGTCTCAAAGAACCACTCCTTCTTCCCAGGTTTTCTTTTAATTAATCTTACTGGGTTTTCAGCGATCAGAACGAAAATGAAGGATTTGCTCCCGTTTTTCCCAGAGCTACAGGAAAAACGTGATTTGCTACTTCCATTTTCCAGTTAACGCTTTTTCCCCTCCAACAGCATTACTTTCAGATGTTGCGCTTGATCCGAGATGCGGAGGACACGTTCAAGATAACGCACTGTTCCAACCACCAAGGCACAGCTGTTCTCCAATACGGCTGGACAACGAGCGCGAGGCATGTTTACCTCCCGACCAGAGCCTAATGTTCAAACCATACTCAGGTAATTATGGCATCGGCATTTCCCTGGGGGCCTCTGGGCATAAACAAAAGAGACCACATCTCTTCTCCAATGCGTTTGCATGTCTGAAAGCACCAAATTATAGATGGGCCTAATGGGTTGAAGGTGCTTAAAGCAGGGCCAGTGCGCTTCATGTGCCATATAACGTCATTTGAAAAGCTATCACGTTGTGGAAACATCATTCATGTGCTAATTTAAATAATACCAACATCTAAAATGAAGGCATGCTCTGACATTTATAGGTTTAATGTCTATTTCTGCACTCTACCAAAATAGATGGGCTGTGGGTGGATCTATGATTATTGCTGTGCATTAGCAAGACAAAAATTGTGTAGGCAGCTGGGATTGTGCCTGGGTAAATATAGATGAGGGAGAATCTACAGAGTAATTCTTTGGTGTCACATGTTTATTTAACAAACAATTAGAAACAACGTTAACTTCAGCGGTGCTTCAGGCTTTGGAGAGGGGGGGAGGATCTTAAAAATTTGGTGACCAGGCACATCTCCATCCCGCATAGCCTGCGGTCCTGGTAGCAGGGATGGGGTTGCGCAGCCCAGGGAGCAGTGATTCCCTGCCATCCTTTGCACAGTCGCAGCTGCTGGAGCTGGATGCGTTGCCAAGCCATCATCCTGACCAGAATTTGTGATGTTTGTGTCCTCTGCCCTTGTGGTTAATCCTGAAAACTTCAGGGGACTTTGATGGGCTGAAATGAGTGTATTTTTTCACTGATTCCTGGCATTGCATATTGTGGAAGGAGCAAAGGTAGCAGTCTTTTTGGAAGAACATCAGTTTTTGACTTTCTGGCTAAAACAAGTAAAAGCAATGTGGTCCTTCCTACTCCAAATGGACCAGTGAAGGGAAGTGAGGTGTGTCGAACCACTGAATTGCTCATAGCTGGTTTTAGTAACATGTGCTTGTGCATAACTATAATAATACGTCATTTGGAGGGTAACTTCTAACAGTTTTCTAATGGAGACCGATAGGTAAAGTTCTCCACAAAGCTTTTTGGTCCTATTTTTCTGTGTAAGAATAAACTTGACATAGTGCTGTGGTAAAATTCTGCTTTGTAGGGAAGGGTTGGGTGATTTGGTTATGTCAGTGGGTGGGTGGGTGGGAACTTATGAGTGCAGCAGAGGATAGCGCAGCTCTGAAACTCATATGTTTCCAAGTTTTTATCCGCTGCAGGAGGATGGGATCCTGCTGCGTATCTTGTTTTCTTTTCAGGCCAGCTGGTCCCCACTTGTTTAGTCTTGCCACTCCTGCTCATATTCTTCACAAAGGGTGAGATCACTGACCGTTTCCTTGGTTTGTGGGTGATGTTCTCATCAACCCCAACCCGCTGGAGAAACATAGCATCAAAGCTCTGTGGTTTTCTAAGAAGTGCATTTCAATCAGGTGGGTGGGGAGTAGCATTGCTGCCCATCTCTTGTGAAAAGGCAGAGAACCTTGTCTGGCGGTTCCTTGGGGTTAGTTTGCATGCTCCTGCAGAGGTTACACATGGGGAATGCAAGACGGTGCTTCATGTGCCTGGCACCGCTGGCTTCTTGTTAAAGGTCCAGGATTTGGATGACTGTAATGCCCCTAGTACATGAAGGTGTTGGTTTTTTGGGTTTTTTTAACTGTGTCTGAGGAAGTAAGCTTGATGCAGTTAAACAGCCCTGGAGGAAACTTTAGTTTAGTTTAATTGGAGGGGCTGGGGACGTGTGAAGTGGTTGTGTGTTGGTAGGCAGGAAGAAATGGAAAGGTAGGAAATCATGAAGTAGATGTGACAAACACTTCTGCTCTTACAGCAGCTTATTTATACCAAAGCATGTGATAACGTGCCAATTTTTGAGGATTTCTAGCTTGACGTTTGTCCTACTTACTCCTTACAAAAAGTATGTGTTTTTCCTAGCATCACCTGAAATGATCACAGCATCCCAGAGAGCCAAAGCCCTAAAATGATGCAAGGTTGCGAAGTGGAGAACCCTTCATTTTGGAAACGATATTTATTTGTGGTATAACAGGGCCTAGAAAGATGCTACAACATAAATCTGGTAAGACAGCAAAAGATGCACAGTGTCCCAAGAAATTTACCATTAAAAGAGGTGAGAAGAGGGATGAGAGTGAGTTGGTAAGAGCAGCGTGGGCCCAGGGCAATTATGACCAGTTTAGGCAGATGTACAACTGTATTGTAGGTGCCTGTTTTTAGAAGTGGGAAGGTTAGATTTAGTCTTTTATCAGGCTGTCTGGCTCAGCACTGACTTTGTAGAGACACCTCCAAAGATGAAATCTCATTCATCTAATTTTGATATCCACCTTTCTCTGGGTGCGGTGGGTCCTAAAACATTTGCCTACCCTTTTCTTCTCTCCCACCCACCCCAAATACCAGCGAGAAGAGCAGAGGTGTGGCACCTTGGTTCTCTCTGTCTATGTAACAACCTAATGGTGAGCACAATTGTTAAAGAAGCGAAAGGCCTGATTTCTGGTCAGAAATGCATCCTGGAGAAAATGCAAGTGGAAATATGTAACATGGACAGCCTCCACAGCCTGTTTGTTTACTCTCATACTTAGAGATTCAAATAATGAGCGTGATTAGACCCTCAAAGGATCTCAATTACTGACTCTCTCTCCCATTTATGGCATACTTTGAGGGAAATTATAAAGAACATGCTGTTAAACAAAACATGATCCCTCAGGCTATCTTGTCTGTGGCAGATCCTCTGCTCCTTGGAGTATGTATAAGCTTCTCTCCCTGCTCCCCTGTGTGAGACAGGATCCTGACAGGACTTTCTGCTCCTTCCTTGCTCCTGGACCCCAGAGTCAGGGTCTGCAGCCACCACGTCAGGGAGGGCAGGAAAGGGAGAAGAGGAGAGTGTGGTGCTCTCACTGTCCCACCACACATGCTGAGACCTGAGGCGCTGCTGTTCTCCAACCGCGGTGTCATCCAAGCTAGTAGGTTGGTTTTGTTTGTTTGTGTTTTAATTTGGTTTTTTTTTCCCCTTTTCTTTCCCCTCATCCCTGGGGAGACAGAGTCTGAAGACAGTCTCAGTGTAAACCTCTGAACACAGAAATGAACTGTAGTCCATCCTGTGTGCGATAGGAAAATGAATAGCAAAGAAACTTTGCCTGGAGCTGCAGGGAAAGGTGGAGGAGAAGAATTTGCTGCTTCAGATGCCTTAAGTAGATAAGGCATGCTGGAGTTTAGGGCCTGGTTCAATATATCTGTCATAAAATAAATGTGCACTCTGCCCCATCTGCAATGTGTGCACAGCAGCAAACCACTCCAGACACAGCCAAAAGCGTAATGGCCCGAGGCAGGGAAGGAAAAGGAGAAACAGAAGATAAGGAGGGAACATGTATTGCAGGAGAGATCAAGGACTGGGGCTAAACTGGGAATGCGAGGAGAAACCTCTGCCACTTCTCTTTGCATGCTGGAGGTGCCTGTCACCATGCGGTCTAGAGTCACAAATCAGGTTGGTGATATCTCTCTTGGGCTCTGCCAGCAACCCTCTTCAAGCTGTAAACATTTCAAGATATAATGGTTCCCTTTTCACTGTAACAAAGTAGGGAGGAGAAAGCACCTACAACCGAATCCTTGGTAGCCCCAGAAACACCCTGACGGCCCCCACAATCACTGCTTCCCACAAACAGGGTTCCTTCCTTTTCCCACATGAAACAAGCCACGATCTAGGTTTTACCACAAAACCAAAGGCACTTTAGCACTGAAGTCAGTAAAAAATTTCCCTCTTCCCAAAGAGCAAGTTCAGCACCATTTTAACTTTTGAAACCCAGGAAAGGAGAGGTGTGCTTTTGAGTGAAGATTCAGTGCACCTCAACCCCCGCATCTATTGGGCTTGACCTCTGAACTGCAGGTGAAGAGGAACTATTCCCGCCCCCACCCTGAGAAATCCAAATCCCAAGCCGGGCAGTTGGAGGATGCAACCTCTTTGGGGTTAGCTTTTTGTAACCCTCCAAATGCAACAGCATCCATCTGGTCTGTTTGTTGCTTTTGTTTATTATTTTTTTTAATATTAAAAACATAAGTTGCTATGTGCATGTAAATGATAACTACAGTTTCAGTATAGAGGGCTCAAGGGTGTATAGCGCATTTCTTTGATTTTGCAGGACCAATAAATCTTGCGTACCGAGAGTGGCTTCCTTTGGGCGTCTTTTTACAGAAGCCTTTAATACTTCCTTTCCCTCCACCTGAAAAGCCACACGCAGTCATAGCTATTATACCATGTAGGATTAAGTTAAAGTACAGCACTGAGCTTGCAAAGGTTTGGGGTGTTGAGCTTTCTGCAAAGTCTGCTACCTAAGCATTTAAGCACTATTCTCATTTGTCTAATCTAATTGTTACATTCGTTAACAGTTATTCTCTCTTCTAAATCCTACATCTGATCTCCAGTAGGCAAATATTGTCAGAGCAATTAAATAGAGAAGCATTAGATGTAGATAGAAGGAAAAAGAAAGCAAAAAGACGATCTCCAGTTTCTCAGTAGGGTTTGCAGCCCTTTAACCACAATGCAGAGCTGATGCGATTGCTGATTCTATCTCCTTATTCAATTTTGTCCCCAATAGCCATGAAAACAAAGAAATGTCAGTACAAGTAACCATTTCACTCAGTTCCTTTCTGACCACAGCCTGCACTAAAAGCTCTGTTATTCGCTCTCCGCTCTGCATGCTGGAGGGAAAGGAGGGAGAAAGCAAGGTGGCTCACAGAGGGCAAGGATTGCTGCAGATGTGGCCACCAGCACCAGGCTGAGATGGTGATGACCTGGGCAATTGAGAAGTGGTGTAATCTTCATAGGAAACACGACCACCTCCATGCGCCCTCCATGCCTGTCTCCTACCCCTGCTCTGTACGCTTTCAGCCCAGAAATCTGAAGTGAAGGGGCAGATGCAGGTGGTGGTAGGGCAAACCAGCAGCATCAGAGAGAGCTCCATGGAGGAGTGTGGATGGCAAAGGTGAGGTGGACTTTTTGGGGGCTGAGTCGTCGTCTTCCTTTGCTCTTTCACCAGCCTTTTAGCAAGCCCCTGATGAAAGCTGAGATAGGGCTGGGAAGCAGGAGCGAGTGGCTGTAAGCAAAAGGAGCTTAGGGACTATGAGGGCTGAGGGAGGAGAAGGCTTGGGGAGGGCAGTTGTCATCAGTGGGGGAAATCAGCAGGAGCCACTTGCGGACATTAACCTGTGAGAAAGGAGAACAACTTTTCTTTAAGAAAAATGGGTGGAGGAGGCAAAAAATAGAATTGGGGAAGTGTACATGTGGCTTGCGGAGGAGGTGTGAAATAGGACAACATCAGTGTTTCCCAGAAGAAGGCTGTGCAATGCCCTGACTGGAGTGTGAGGTTCAGCAGGCTATACTAATAATAAAAATAAAATAAAAGGAAAGAAAAAGATGGTCATATTTGATAGCCACCAGGAAAACTTGAAGGTGGTTATTAAAACATCTCCTGCTCTTTTTGCAAAACCCTCAACTGTGAGGGAACTTGGAAGAAAACAGTCAAAGCTGTTAGTCATTCTCTATTTTGTTTTTATTGCCCAAATAGAAAAATAGCACGAAAAAAATCAACCTGCAGAATTTTGTTCATTCCTCTAACAAAGAGAGTTAGGGGTGCTTGCTGCTAGGTTTTGGAAGACTGCAAAGACTAATGAATCTGAAACACAAGCTTTGTGTAAATTTGCAAAATATACACAATGATAAGCTTTTATAGAACTTTTTTGATCTATAAAGATTAGTTTAACCATAGTGCTGTTGCCTGTAGCGTCTAATTGTTATCATCTTGATTTCCAGGTAAATTCCTTCCAGAGACTCCCACTGAATGGAGATATCCCCACAAACCTGGGTTTGCCCCGGACAGTCATGATCTGTCACCTCAATAGTGCCACTGAGGTTATTCACTAGAAACTGATGACTGGGAGTGAACGTTCATGAGGATTATTTTAGAGTATTGAGCCATAAGTCAGCTTTCTTAAATCCAAAGGAGATTGGGCGTATGGGAAGAATGATTGCTGCTAGAAACAGGATTGACAAGAGAAGTACTGTAGTAAATATATACTTAAGTGTTTCACAAAATACTTAATATATACTTATACTTACTAAAGTATATACTGGAAGAGGATAGTCTCCATCTGGAATAGTTAGAAGGGGCTAGAAATCTTCGCTGTGTCTTGGATGTCCTTCAAACCCCTACAAAAAAGAAAGTCTCATCTCAAAGCTAAGGAAACATGGTGGGTTAGAGGACAGTTATTGCCCAGATTTACCCAAAATGTGAGGCACTTATTTGAGTGTTGCTATGCACTCTGCGGGAGGTGAAGAGTGGGAGATCTCCAGAGGGTAATCCAGATGTTATGTTAACCTTCAAGTAATTTAGTCTAAGACTGGAATTGCTCTCTGGAGGGTCCTCTCTTCTTTCAGTGCCTCTTGAGGAAGCGTTAAATTAATTGGGTGCGCCTAACGTGGTTGGGTAAACCTAGGCCTAAACGATGGGATTTCCCTTTTGTTGAAATGGTGCTATCGTTGCATGCTGTGTCCTGGCTGGTGAGCACCTCTCTTGTCACATAGTACCCAAAGGGTAAAATTTCTGTCTTTTACCCACCTTACTTGCACCTACTAGCAGAGCGCAGGAATGCAGTGGAGGTGTTAGGCCAGGGACCTCCTGCTCTTCAGAGCAAACCTGAACATGGAGGCACTTGATTGTTCAAGGGACTATCACCAAAAATGGCTAGATGCATAGGACCAGGTTGCAGTCAGCCCAGCACTTGGCAATGAGCGTTGCGGGTTGTTTCAGTGTGGAGTCCTACTGCAGATGAGAAGGTCCAACCCCAGCAAGGACTGACACTGGTAATGTGGCTGCACTGGGAAACGGTGATGAAACACCTGCCATGTGTCAGCAGCAGGTGACCACAACGGAGATCTCCTCTGCTGTACCTGCTCAGCCGTGGTTACCTTGATGTAGGTTTTGTGGACGTATGGATGCCATTGGGTCAAATTTGGTGACAGTTTTACAAGTCCCCCTAATAACCTTGGCTGTGTGTGACTCCTCCGTGTTGAAAGCCTTCTGGAGCTCTTGGCTCTCCTCGGTTCTCCTTGCTGAAGGTGGTTTTTGGTTCTGTGTAGTTTTACCCCAGAGGAAATTAACAATTCTCACCAAACTTCTTAGGTTTCTGAATGAAAGGATATGAGTGCAAGAAGAAGTATTAGCAAAATCCCACTCATCAGAATTAAATTTCTGCTTCTGTCACAGACTTTCTGTTGGCTCTCAATAGCGGCGCTTACCTGGGCTGTTCAACACAGCTGGAGACAACAGGGTAAATATTGCAATAAGGATGAATGCCAATACATTACACATGCATTTTTAAAGGCATCTGCTGTATTATTTAAATAATATTTTCTTGTTCTGGAGCCTGAAAACAGCATAGCAAAATGTTAATGTTGGGTTTTTTTTTTTTTTAATTTTAATCATCTTTCTGTATTTTAGGGCTGGAATGTAATCATAAAAGTTAACACGGCTCTTCAGATTGTTCTTCTTTCTGTAAGCATGGCTTCATAATGGAGATTTAGTGGGCTGTAAACAGGATGTCGTATGGTGCTCTCTGTCAAAAATTAATGACGGCAATGAAGATTAAATTATTCTTCCATGAAAATACAGCACATACACAGGGACATGTTTGCAAGCAGGCTTAAAATAGGCCATTCCCTGAGGACAGCCCGGGGAGTTTACTGGCTGCCCCCTGTTCCTGCTGAGAGTCTGGGTCTGCCACAAAGGGGAGCTGTGTTTAATTCCTGCAAAACCCTGGGACACAAAGGGAGGCTTTTGTTTCTTTTCGTTCCAGGTGGAAGCTGTAGGCTGTGGTGCCTGGATAATCCGATATTCGGCTACCTGCAGTGTACTCCCATTGCTCCAATTTGCACTGCTGGCCTCCTTTCGCTGCCCTTCCTTGTCAGAGCTCAGAGCGTTTCAGTCTGTGGGGATTCATTGTGAATTCGACTGTGCATGTCGAGGGGGGTGGAGGGAGCGGGAGACGGGATTTTCCACAAATGGAAACTGAAAACCTGCAGCATATCTATATGGAAAAGGCTTCCACTCCATCATCTGCTCCTGATTTTCTTTTTTTCTTCCCCCCCCCCAGGCCCGCCTCAAGATGCAGCACAAACATGTCAGTGGGAGAAAAAAATATTATGTTTCCTGAGACAGGTTTGTCCTGATGCTGGCACACCAGGCAATCCATACTGGCCAAGCAAAGCTGTTTCATGTGAGGCATGGTTTTCTGTAATGCAGCTCTCGGAAAGCCCGTATGGCTGTTGTTTCTGTTTCATTTTTTGGCAGTAGGTGGCTGTCTGCCTCTGCAGAGGCTCAGCTCAGGCCGGAGTATTCCCCAATCTGCCTGCTTCTACATTCCCCAAACCTGTTTTCCATATTACCGCTTGGTAAAGATGTAAATATTAAGCAGAAGATTTCACGCCTTCCGCAAGGGCACGGCTTTCTCAGTGAATTCATTCCTGGTACTGGAGAGAAAATTAGGAAACTACATCTTGGAGGGAAGACGTCATCGTGACCTTTTATTCCCTTGTGAAAGAACTACTACCAATATTCCAGCTCAATGATCTTTGTCTTCTCACAGCTTCACCAGTCACTGGTTAGGATACTGAAAAACATCAAGTTTGGGGATTTTTACATTTTTAAACGCCTTCTTTTTTCTTAGTCTCATGAGCTGCGTTGACTTTTTTATTTTATTTTATTCCCTCCATCATATCCTGTGCCTCTTCTCATGTGAATCCCCTTGTGGGTAGATCTTTATAGCTGTATAATCCTTTGAGCCATCTAGGCCTGGAAAAACACATCTTTCCCCCTTGTTTTTGAAGCCTGTTGTCTAAGAAGACAACTCGTCTCTGTATGCTTAGAATATATGAGCTGATAGAACTGAAAGGGGAAAAAAGAGGTGACTACGGTCCCAACTCCATCCCCTTGCACAGAGAGCACAGTCCTATAATGGTGGAAAGCAGCTCATTTCAAACAGGTGCTGCACTGGACCTTTGGCACGTGCCGATGTATAAACTGAAGCACACCTGACGTTTTAACTCTCCTTTGAAGCTCCATCACGATAGTGAAGCTAAAATGTATCCGATGTGTAAAAACCGACTATTCCTGTCTCTTCGCAAACATCTCTGCTCCTTCAATTACTTGCGTATTTCATGGGGAAAATTACTACCCTGATAGAGTTAGTCTGTCAGTGAGCAGTGAATGTTGTTGTTGCTCAGAAATTAGCTGAATAACATAAATTACTCTGGTAAAGTTAACCCAACCAATGTGCAAGCATGTCTTTCTGGTTTGACCTGTCGGTTGGACATTGCCAGCGCTGGTTCCTGCTTTGGGGCAGAGATGACCTCTCTTGCCATAGGCAAGGGAACCTGACGGGGCTTCTCACGTTTGCCTTTCAAATATGCCCTCTATATCTGGGTAGGTGCGTGGCACTTTTGATGTTTCTGTTCTTTGGTACGGGGAGTGGTTTCTCTAATAAGAATTATTTTTTTCCCCTCAGAAAAGTAGATTTTATTTTACATGCTAACAGATGATCCCTGCTGTTCCAGTTGTACTGCTAACTGGGAAGCAGCCACCTAGCATGGACCATCTAGCAGACAGAGTGAGGACAAAATAACCCCCCATGCCTCTGTGACCATTGTCAATACACTGCATACTCCTGTGCTATGTGATGGGCAGCCGCCTGCACCGGTTTTCATCCTCCGCGCACACATACTTCTACATTTTCCTATTCTAGTCACTATATTGAGATCTCTGCCATGCCTCCAAAGTATGCATTTTGCGTCTCTGGATTCAGCACAGCAGGTCTGATTAAGTCCTGTAAGCTGCGTAGCCGCTTCTATCTCTACAGGATGAATGCAGGTAAAGTCTAAAACACCTTAACAATAAAGTCCTCTCGGCCCTGGCACAGATCAGGGATTTGCCACCTGCTCTGTACATCCAAGCAATTTGCAGCTGCTGTTGCAGCCCAGGGATGAGTATCTGTGGGCCTGGGACAGAGACCAGACTTGCGGGCAGCCTGCGGGGAGAGGATGGCAACGTGCTGCACATGGCAGGGTGAGCTGGAGAAGTCTGCCGTGGGTTTCCGCAAGGCTGCCTCCGAATGTTGCTTCAATCTGGTGTGAGAAAGGAAAAGAGATGAGGAAAGGTGTCATTTGTGGATCACACCTACTATCCAGGCCCTCTGTTTGCAGCCAAGGTATATCTTATTTAAAAAAAAAACAACAAAAAACCAACATCATTAGAGGGATGCCTGCGGGACAGTGGGAGCACCTTCTGGTTTAAATCCCACCCACATAGAAGTGTCTGTCCAAGCGCCCCTTTACCGCAGCTGCCTACTTCTGAGCAAAAAATCCCAATGGCGTGGACTGTTTGAGCAATGTATTTACACTTTTTGTAATGTCTGTCACCCACATTAAGTGCAGTTAGTGACAGCAATAGATGGGGAACACTGCTGTATTTTCAGATAACTCATCTGTATTTCTTCACTCATCTGCTGATTTGACTTGAGTTGGGGATTCTTGTCACTGAATCCCCAAGAATGGTCTTCAAGCCTCACAGTGGAAGGCCAGCTGAAGTTTTATAAATACTGCCTAGTTTTTCTCTACCCGCAAACTGTTCAAGAAGCACAATTTAAGGGGTAGTATAGCTACTGCTCACGCTGGCCTCAGGATGCGGGTGTTTACATGGCCTCCTGGATTTTCCAGATCATCAATGGAGAAGTCAGTTCTGAAACATGATTAAATCAAATAATGCTTTATTTAATAAGTCATCTTCCTTCTGGCATAAGTCAATTAAGTGGTCACGTCTGGACTTGTAATGAAATCCCTCCGGAATTTGGCCAAGGAAGGGTATTAGCCATGCTGAAAGGCAAAGCCTTTGCACCTAAGCAATGTGCAGCTCAGCTGAATCTACAGACACGGGGTTGTGGACTCCTTAACTGAACAAGTGAAGGTATTGTTTTCAGATAAACCAAGTTCTTCTTTTCATTTCTTGGACATGGCTGTCAGTGAAATAAAATCCTAAAACCACTGCTTCAAACTTGACCTACCCTGGAGGGAGAGCAGCAGAAAATATAAAATTAATTGCTAGTAACTTAAGGGGGATTGCAACAGAAGCAGCTCTGGAGAGACTGCTGTCCTTCACCTACCCTGTGGTAAAACAGAGGTGAAAACAGTCAAGAATGAATTACCTTTATTAAATTTTTGTTAAAAAAAAAATAAAGTGTTCTGTAATGGTAGCAATGAGCATAAATAAGGAATAAGGATGTTTCATTGTAGAGAGTCTGCCCAGACATGACAACAAGAATGAGTCTTGAAATCATTGGGGTTTTTGTGTATGTTTCAGGAATTTTTCAGTTGTTACCCTGTGTATTTCTAATAAGCCAGAAAAAATATGAATGGTTATTTGAATAAAGCATCCAACTTTTGTCTTCTATTCATCACTAATATTTGATTTTTCTAGCCAAGTGAACTTCAAATAAGCTAGTCAACATCAGAGGCTCTCAAGCCTAGGAGAAAATAGTAGAGAGGAGGTACTCTCTTTCTCCACTGACTGTTATTTCAGAGGAAAAGACCATAAATAATTTTAGAAGATTCTAATACATTGGACTGCAAAGACAGTGGAAACAGTGGAAAACATCTTGTTGCTGCTCTGTATTTTCAAAGATTGGGTTTTTTTTAAGTTCTTAATTGAATAAAAGCCAAAATTGCATTTTAAATCCAATCTCTTTCCCCATTTCAGTGAAAGAATCTTTTTCTGGATTCTTGTGTTCTGTAATGTAAATCTAGTCAATAAATTCAACTCCATGCATGCAGCTGCACTATAGAAAGGCTAATACAGCTGGGACATCACTCTTAATAACCTCTACTCTTTGTATCTGTGGTGGTCTTAGAGAAGTACAAAGGGAGATAAATATATCTCTTCTCATCAGTAGAGGCTATATTTGGAAGATCTCATGTGATGTGAATTTCCATTGTTAAATCACTGCAGGAAAAAAAACCCCACAACAAAAAACACCAAAAAACTTTCTGAGTTCTCAATCCCTGCAACACTGATGGAATGTCCCACAGTGGTCTGTGGGTCAACGTGTCCTTCAGGAAATTACGGGTACCTTTGCGCAGCACTTGCAACACTACTGTGAAACTAAACGAGGGCTCTCTTTCACATTTGAGTTGCTCTTGAACCTCAGTGAACCTGATATAATAAGCACGTCTGCGTATAGGGCAGCACAGGCTGTCAAACGAACTAGCAAGTACGTGCTGCGGTAACGGAAAATGTGTAACAGAAAATGTCAAAGGGAAACGGACCATAAGAATGGTGCCTCAAACATAACTGACTAGCCTTGCTTGGTCCGTTTCTCAGATTTTACTGCAGAAATGAAAGCTGTGAGCTTTTCTTTAATAAAGCTTGCTCATAAAAGGGCATCTTCTTGTAGTGGACGCTCTCTAAAATCTCCTTCTCTTTATTCTGGAGCTGACAGGCAGCACGGCTGGTGTATCTGTGTCTCTGTTCTTTTTTTTTAAATGCTGCAGTTTCATTCACCCTCTCTTCCCCTGGAAAGACCTAGATAAAGTGTAATTGATGACCTCCTTGGATCCGCAGCAAATTGTCTCATTCAAAATGTTAATTTGGAACCCATTCATGCTCAGGTGAGAGAGTACAAATTAAAAGCCTTTTTAAAAAGCATCCTTTAGGTCCTAAGTTCATTATGAGCATTGAGGGACTTTAATAAACTTGAGGGTTTTCCCCAAACATCATGTTGTCCCACCCTGTCAGGTCCATAAGATACATCATGGGTGCTGTGACAAGGACAGTCATCTGAAAGACATGTTCATAGTTGTGTAAGGACCGGTGTGGACATGACACAATAGTTCACCATAGACCTTGTCCAAAGTCCACCAAACTCCATGCCACTATAAGTCCTGAATTTGAATTTTTGTTGAAGTTTGACTCAGAGAAGAAAAAGTGACAAAAAAAATCTCACTGAAGAAACAGGCATCACCTTAACAGCTCTATGGGTGGCTTTGCTTTGTTTAGGAGTCATAATTAAGACTTCTATTTATTACTAAGTCATTGGTATACGGAAAAGAAGCCTGGACAAGCTGGGTCCGTTACGTATCTCTTTGAGGGACCAGAGTGTTTCACTTCATCAGTTAAGATTTCAGTTCCTGAGCATTCAGTGTTTCCTTCAAAAGGCGATTCTAAATGTAGTTCATACTCCGGACTGCATTTATGTTTGGTGATTGGATTGAGTCCTGTAAATATTGTGCACAAACACAAAAGAGAACACTAACTTCTAAGCTGACTATGCACATGATCTTAGGGTTGGTATGAAAGAGTTAAAAATATTTTAAACATCTGAATTTGAACAAATTAATCCCACCCCTGTGATGTGATTGCCAATCATTTTAATAACATCCAGATTTTTGTGGACTGGGAAGCTCTTTATAGAGGAGGTCGGTATTGTTATCCTGGTTTAAGCTGAGGAAACTGGGGTATGGCAAAGGAACTGGCCCAGCATCACTCAGCCAGTGATGGAAGCGACAAGAACAGAATCCAGATCCCCTTCGTTTCAACCCAGTGAACTTTACATAGGTCACTAAACATCAGTACTCTCATTTTGTGAAGGGCAAGAACTGACCCTAAGCAGAATGGAAAGTCACGGGACCTGTGTCCTAGCTGGCATCCCAAACGTGGGTCTCTCACCTGAGGCATCACTGCCCCAGATCGGAGACTCTAGGGACTCTTCCATTCCTCATGTTGTTATTCCTCCCGATTTCTACATTATCTGTTCTGTCATTTGTGAAAAAAAGAAAAAAAAAAAACCCACTTGGTTTTCTTTTCTGTATTCCAACCAGACCACTATGGTGAGCTGAGCATTTCTGAATTGAAGCAAATCCAACTGCAGTGGCCTTGCCATAGGCACACCCTAATTAACAGCAAAAAATTCCATATGTTCCACCCTTCATGCAAGCACGACTGTTCTGTGACCTAAACGCTCCGATTTGTCTCATGTAGGAGAGCTTTCACACTGAGGGCAACTTTGACTCGTGTCGTTGCCTACATCTGCTTACCTTTGAGGTGTCTCGTCGTTGTTTTCCCTTGAGCCGCTGTGGCTACTTTTCAAAGGCATTTGTTTGCTTCACCGGCTATTTTGAACCCCGCAGCCTGTTTTCTCTTTCTTCATCCCCCAGTAAAGTTATAATGCTGAATTTATGACACGGCAATTATTTTCATGGCAACAGACTGTGGCATCATAAAACAGGATTATGATGACTTCACTGCAGGATCAAGCAGAAGCAGCCAGGTTCTGAGTAGGGAAAGCTCTATTTAAACAAAACATTAATATCTTCAGAAACAATAAGAGGAAAATTCATGTTAAAGTTAAAGTTCTAGTTACATAAACAAGCTTTCTTATCTTTCTCTCGGTGAGCAAAGCATTCCAGTGATGCACAGTAAATCTTTGAGGAACTCTCAAATCCTGAAAACACTTTTAGTGCATATTTGAAGTTTACTCTGATGTGTTTGGACTTTTTTTTTTTTTTTTTAACTGGGTAGGGAAGAGTCCTGAAGTCTCCAAAGAGCAAACTTTCGCAAGAGCTTTTGTAACTATTAGTATTCTACAGTATATAAGGGGCAAGAGGTGTACAGGGTACTTTACAGATAAATAAAATGACAGGTCTTTGCTTCCAGCTGTCGTGAATCACCTAAACAAAAGAGAAAGTGAAGCTTAGGTGAGGCTGGAGATAAACTCTCCTGTGGTAGTTCTGTACTTTGAATTTCTAAATGCAGGCAGTTAATGATTTTTACAATTTGCTCTGGGTTTTTAGCCAGTTTCTCAAAACAATCCTGCTCTTACCAGAATTATTTCATCTTTTCTGCATTTTTTATGTTCGGAAGTCATCTTTAGGCAGTTATTACGGCTTCATCAGGGCAATCGATGCACTCAGATGGGTTGAGCCTGATGCTCCAGAGCACTGGGGCTAAAACTGCAGGTGCAGACGGGAGCGAGCAGTGAACCAGTGCAGGCAGTGGGGAGCCAAAACAGGGCTAAAGCAAAGTCATCAGGCTAAATGAGGGGGAGTTTGAAATATCGTAAGGCATTTTGAGTCAGCAGAAACCTTCTATCGACCAAAGCACCATGTGCCTCACTCTAGTGTGGGAAGAGGCTGTGGCAGGTGTGGTGGGAGCTTGGAGAAGGTCCTTCTCCCCTTCTTTTTCCATGCAGGAACTGTACATTGGGGCAGCCTCTGAGATACCCGGACTTATGACAAGATGTGCCATGTACAATAGCATAAAGAAATAACCAACAGGAAAGAATAAAGCCTGGTAATGTTGGTTTTGTGAACGTATAAACATCCAGTGAACAAATCACACAAAAGCGGAGGATTCTTGTAACCGGACTTCTAGTGTGGAAATTCCTCCCTTCTGTAACTCTCGTATTCCTGACCAACAATGGCTGTTCCTGTGTAGGAGAAAATTCCTATGATATGTCTATCTATCTGTGTCTCCCCTTGCAGGTTCTGGTGATAGCTGCATCTGATGTGCTTGAGGATGGTATTAGTGTATGCTGACACTGCATTGTATCTTCTTGGAGTCGGTTGGAAATGCTGCGGACATCCAAGCCAGACTGCTCTTTTTTAATGGGGGTATTTTTTCTGTGCGAAGGATCTACCTTAGCTGTGGAGTGCATAATGCAAGCTGGCAGGGTTTAATGGGGTGTTTCATGGGACTCAAGCTAGCCCTCTGCATGGGGCTGAATTTCAATCTGATCCCATTTTTGTTTAACCCTATACAAATACAGCATTCAACATTTTCCTCCTCCCGGCTCCATACCACCTATCTTTATTTTTTTTGCTAACTCCCCAAAGCCCTAATTTGCAGTGCTAGTATGAAAAATCTGACAGGAACATATGACAGCTCTGGCCAATCTCTCCCCTTAGATGTAAGTAAGACAGTTAATAACCTTTTTAGAAGGATGAGGCAGAAAGCCTGTATATATCATCTTTCTGTATTAATAGGCTACATATGTGGCCCATCCACCGCGTCTGTCTGGGGAAAACACAGGTTTCTGATGTTGCTATAGGTTGCTATTTTCGCAGCGCAGCTGAAGAAACTGCTGGTGCCATCTTAGCTGGTTATGTCAATCAGTCACCTGAAGCACCTCCACTATCCACGCCATTCAGCTGTCCCAGCTAACAGGAACTCACCCGCTACAATCATCAGAATTTGGATTTAAAACAGAGGGTATAAAGAGGTTCTTCAGATTGCAGATGTTCTTAATTTTCTGTGTACTCGGGTGGGGGGCGGGGGGGAACCCGACATTTAGTATTTAAAACAGTTATGATGGCTTTTTGTCTTAAAAATTAAATTTACCACAGATGTTTAATAGGTATATTCTAATGCATTCTAACGGACCGTGTATTCAGTGACTAATTCTGAGAGGCCTTTGTAAGACTGCAGAGCTGTGCAGAGTTTTGTGTGCACTGGCCAAAGGAAAGGCAAATTCTGGGGAATGTAAATCCAGAGGCATTTGACACCGGTTTCTCCCTGGAAAAAATAAGGTAAACCACCTATCTTTCAGCCTCCCTTTAGAGCAGTACATCAATCGGAGGCAACCTGGCCACAGCACGGAGGTTTAGCATCAGCTTCTGAATGGCTGCAGCCTCGGTGAGGCAGGACTGTGTACCGGTGCTCTTCCCATCAAACTCCGCTGTCCTTCTTCCTTCCAAGGATCTGGCAAGGAGTACCACAGAGATCAACAAAAAGTGCTTCATTCAAGGAACACAAAGCCAAACTGCAACTCAGATTTCGCTGGATAGCCAAAAATATTAGCTCACGAACGAGGATGGAAACATTCCCCCGACAGAGTTCAAAATTCTTTGGCAGCCCTGCTTGGTCCAGGGCTGTCGATACCGCAAATTAATGGAAATCGGTGGGAAGGCTTGTATTAGCGTGTGCTTGCATTTGCGTGTGCTTGCATTTGCGTGTGCTTGCTGTCTGTGGACCGAACGGTCCACGGCCGACAGGTTTGCTGCAAACCCACCGAGGCCTCAGCTGCTGTGCCACGGGGCCACGGCGTGCAAATTAGCTGCTGGGGCTCTGCTGGCAAGGAGCGAGGAAGCGATGCGCAATCTGTTATCCTGTCTCAGTATCTGTGGCATCAACAACTGCTTTGTAACGATTACACTTATTTCATCCCCCGATTTGATTGTGTTATAAGAATCTATTTATTACGCGGCTGCCTGGTTTACGAAGGGCGGCGCAAAGGAACATTTGGCACAGTCAGAGCCTCTGTGGTTGTCAGTGATTGGCAAGGCTCGCCTACCGAGTGCTAATTTTGGTAGGGTGCGAGAGGACCACCAGTGGACAGTATCTTTGTTAAGCGAGGAACATCAGCAGCGTCAGGGTGTCTGTGGCGAGCACGCCGGTGGTGGCTCGAAAGAAGGGAACAAAGGGAGGCAGAAAGGCACATCCTAATCCGAGGGAGCTGGGAAAACCGCCCGCCTGCCAGTTTGTGACGTGCAATGGAGGCAGGAGCAGAAGGGAGACTTTCAATCCAGCTCGCCTGCCTCCTCCCAGGGCTGGAGACTGGTTGCCATGGATATCTGCTGATGGGAGGGTACCGGCAGCCACACCGCACGGCTGGGCAGACTGTCTGGGGTGAAGGATGAAGCAGAGGATGCCCATGGGTGGGGTGGGCAGCAGTGGGGATGTTTCCTGCAGCAGAGAAGCCAAAGGGGTTTTGGGGCTGGATGAGGGCTTCCCAAGAGTGGGGCATCCCCCCCACGGCGCCGCTGATGGGGTGATTCCTACGGCACCGAGCCTTGGACTGAATTAGCTGTGCCCCAAGAGCTCAGAGGGTTATTTCTGAGCTGTACCTTTGACATTTCTCTGTCTGTGTGTGTGTGTGTGTGTGTGCATGCACAAAATTTGGCTGGGTTGTGCTTTGAAGCCTCTGGTTCTGCTCTTCAGCCGTAAGGCAGATGCAGAGCCAGCATTGGCAGTAAAATTGGTACTGTAGAAGTGTGTGTCTGCATATGTGTGTCCAGTGCCATGCTGGAGGTTATGGTGTGGGGGGGTTTGTTGTTTCTTAAACAAAGAACCCGGTTCTACAACTTTATTTTTGAGACCCTGGCTGCTGATTTCAACAGAGTGTATTTGGGTGGACACAACTATTTCTTGTACCAGTGAAAACCCTGTGACTGCCTGAACCTGTGTATTTCTTGCTCTGCTGCTCACGTGCTGCAGTCCTGATCCTCTCCTGTTTTACTGATGCTCTGAAATGGTAAATGCCTCTGTGAGGAATAATACACTGCAGTTATACTACTGTTTGCTGGACTAGTAGGAATGAACTATAAGGATGCTCTTCTGCAATGATATTTAATAATGATATGTGATTAACGTTTGTTACAGTCCTGATCCTTTCAAGCCCTGTACTCATTGGGTTGTCCACTGCCACAGTAGTTTAATTCAAACCTCTCTGTTTGAGCCCCATCCCAGTATGACCCTATACAAACAGGATGGGATTTACCTGAAATATATAAACCACATAGAATTGAACTTGTAATCATGTCCTCCACTAAGTCCTGAGCAGGTGCTGTTAAAGGCTGTGTTTTCTGTGGGTAGAAACCAGCATGGGACACAGAGGTGAGGCCTGAGGAGGCAGGACTGGCCTTAGCTGACTTGTGACTCATTTAGCTGTGATGTACTGGTGATAAACTAGTCTCACTGAGGACACAGGGTGGATTTATTTTCATTAAAAGGAAAGAAATACATACATCATTGGTTCTTTATACACTGTGCATGGAAGCACATCAATGAAAATTTATTCCCAGAGGTATACTCATCTCCAGGCAATGTTCCTGCTTCAAGATGCTTAGGAGCTAAGGAGTGATCCAGTGGACATGAATATGCTTAACCTTAGAAACGTGAGTAATAGCCACATTCAAGTGTCATCGAAGTCAAGCATTTGCAGGATCAGGGCTTTAAAGGGTGCAGTCTTGTAGAAACACTCCACGCATTCTGCTTTTGATGAATAGAAGTATTTGCAAATGGCTATATTTTATGGCTAAGGACATTTTATGATATAAAACACTAGTGCAGCTAATATGTAAAATAGTGAAGCCAGCAACTGCCTAGAGTATATTCTTTTATTATGATTGTTTTCTACAGAGGTGATTATGGGTACTGGTGGATTTTCACTGTCAGACTTTGAGCTAATCAGAGATGTGAATGTCAGGTTACATTAATGGGTACCCACGATTACCCTTGGTAAGTGCAACATGTGTCCTAAATGTCACAAGAAAAATTAATCTCTGGTGTAATATTGTTAATTGGTAGGGTTGTGTGAATGATTAGTCCATTGTGAATCACTATAAATCCATCCTAGCAATTGGACAGATTGTCTTGTTTATAGGAATAAAAGGAAGCAAAGATCATGTTTCCAATCTGCTTTCATGGTCTAAGTAATAGGGTTAGTACTGAATCCTGATTTTCTGTATTTAATAGGAAAGGGTTCTATACAAAGACCAAGAAAAAGGGAGATAATCCATCTAATATGCTAATTTCCTAAAACTAAGCACACCAAAGCTATCATTAAAACAATTCAAACCCAGAAGTAGCTACAAACAGATTCAACTGAATGTTAAGTGTGGGAAACTATGTATTTTGAAAGAGTAACATATTTATATTGATGTAACTTAACAGAATTTAGGTTAGGAAGAGAAAATTCTATCAAAAGGGGAAGCTAGTCTAATTACTTAAAAAAAATATGTTGCAGCTATTAGAAAGCACAGAATTATGGGTAACATAAAACTAAGGTGTTTTAAAGGTAAAATGTGAGTCCTTGGCAGGCACCATCCCAATATAACTTGTCAGGATGGGAAGGGGCCCGGCTTTGGGAAGAAGAAGAGGTCCACAACTAAGATTTGTTGACCGTTGGAACCCGCGTCATATCTGGAGGCTCTTTCATGTGTTAATGTGTTACCTATCATTGCACATGGAAAAGCAGATAATGGTCATGGGAAAACTGATTATCTTACACGGTAATTCACTAAAATAACCTTATCAGTGTTTTGCGAAACGTCCTTAATCTGGTCCTACATTTGTCTGTAAGAAATTTACATATTCATCATGACTGCAGTAAGACTTTCCTCACGGTAACTTACTTTCCAAATTGATCCACAACCTCTTGTCCTGCTGCTTTGCTCATCACTATGTCATTATCCTGCCTATCTTTGCTATATTCTAGCTCTTTGTTCTGCCCATCTGCCGTTTGCAGTATTATATCTTACTACCCACGGGCCAGCACACGCAAAACAGTCCTGCAGTGATTTAAACCCTTTACATAATTCTTAATCTGCAAGGAAATTTAATATGAAGTGTGGACAGCTGAAGTGGACGTTTAACTCATAAGCAGTAGCGTCCTTTCTCAACAGCAAGGACAAGCTAATGAGCCAAAGAAGCAAATCATTTAAGTCTTCATTGCAGAAGCATAGCTTAAGAAGCATAACATTCCTTGTCCAAGAGAATAGACTTATCTAATACAGAAATCAAATGAGACAGCGCTAGCTGACAAGTAATCCTCCAATCTACAAAAGATCTAGGACAATCAAAACACTGAAATCACCTAGGTGTTTCTTTGTGTTTTGATAGGATAATGTTGAAAGATGTGGAGAGCAATGATTCAATGTCTCCTCACAGTACCTACAGAACAGGCTCTGGCGGTTTTAGCTCCTGTGCACTGTCCTGCCATATCCATAGAGCCAGCCTTTGGAGTAAAGGGAGTATTCAATCATTAGCTGTGTCCTGAAACCACCAGGAGTGTCATCTGGGGTGATTTGTGATACGGAGGCCAGTCCGCTTTGGCCTGGACTCAGAGCGCTGGCTCATTGCACTGGAGAATTAATTGCTCTTGAGCTTGATGAAGGTGAAAATTTTCCCTCTATCCCAGTGGTTGCACTGAGGGCAACAGAGCTGCAGACAAACAACTGTAGCTGTGTAACGGTTGGAAGTGCACCCAAGGCCTCTTTCCTCCGTTCTAGTCTTCACAGTGAGGTTGGTTTTGAGAAGGTAAGTCGTGTGCTTTGTTGGGGAAATGCGGCTGCTACGAATTTTACAGTAGACAGTGCCAGCATGACATAGTCGCAGTATTTTCCTGTTTTGTCATTGCGTTTCATGGCAGCATGCTGTTGCATGCTATGATGTGTATGTTGTGACACTATGGTGCAGGGAGCTGCGAAGTCATGCAGGGATGTGTCTCACGAGACAACTACACCGGAGTCATTGCCTTACTAGAGACTTGCACATGAAAGGTATAGTTTTTGATAAACTGAACACTCACATGCATAATTAAACAGCTACATGGTGGTGCGTGTCGTACTAATTTGATGATCAAGATGCAGTGCAATAGTTTTCAAAAGTAATAAGGAAAATACAAAGCAGCAATAATATAACTATGTACAGCAGGAACAAGACAGAACTGGCATTAGTCTTTGTTAGAACAAGGGAATGTCTTTGTAGATGCACAAACAATATGATCTCAATAATTTCTGAGCTTGGAAACAGATGTACAGTATATTCCCTCCAGCAGTAAGATTCTGATTTTCAGCTCATCTGCCAGAGGAATCACAAACAATGAGAAAGTGGGTAGGAGGGGAAGGAAATGAAGAAAACCCCATATCTTCAAGTGTCTTGCTGTGGCAGTATGTTTTCAAAAGCCACAGTAGCTGAGTCACTCAGTACTCTGAGACATTCCCCATTAAAACAAAACAAAAAAAAATCTTTCCTTGTATCATAACTGCTTTAATACCACAAGCTGCATAGAACACGTAAGAAATTTAAGCAGAAAGAGGAACTGGG
The DNA here is from genome assembly GCA_003993805.1 of Himantopus leucocephalus. NCBI lineage: Eukaryota > Metazoa > Chordata > Aves > Charadriiformes > Recurvirostridae > Himantopus > Himantopus leucocephalus. The sequence continues at coordinate 179,731,221 of RSEF01000001.1, forward strand.
AACATGTTATATGTCCAGCTTCAGGGAACCCTTTGTCATAAGCAATAAAACAGCCCTTTACTTGCCAGGACAAACTTGCAACTCATTATGGGGCAGCTTTTCAGGACTTACTATCACTACTCAACACTGTTAAATACCTGGTCCAGGGTAGGAATGGCCCATGGTAGACTTGTGGCCCATGGTAAACTGGTGAAGAATGACATGCCGAGTGCACAGGGAGTGTAGCCCAGTGGATTACTTGTGCCACTGAAGTGGCAGAAGAGACAGAGAAAGAGAGAGATAGATGTGCCAGTAGGTTTGGCTCCTGCATCTCCTGAAACCTGAAGGATGGAAAGCTGCGGGAAATTCATCTGGAAACCCACAGATGGTGTGTTTCAAATGCAAAACATCCTCTTTTCAGAACGACAGAATCCTTTATAACAACAGTTCACTACCAACAGGAGTGAGGGAACGTCCCTGAAGCAGGGAATCTATACTCCTTGTCTTTTAGGCTTAATCCTCATGTCAGGCATGCATATGCTGCAAAGAGAAGCTACTCATGATGAATGGGTCTGTTGCAGATGACCGGGTCTCGGGAAAGTGAGCAAAGCGCGTGTGATGCTCTGTGTTGCAAACCCTGGTCTTTTCCCTGGAGAAACAACTGGCCAAGGTAGGAACCGTGCAGAGAATGGCCAGTATGTCTCTATTTCAGTCACTTGAAGTAAGTCCAAGGTCAACTCGCTGAATACTCTTCAGACTTATGTTTCTATACAGCTCTTGCTGATGGGTTGTTCATGTTTCCTCCTAACCCAGAGCAAGCTGTGTTTATCTGCTGATATATAAAACGTGGATAAAGACTTGAAGACCATACCACTGATGAGATACATTGAAATATGTTGAAATATGAAATATCTTTCTTATTTCCAGGCACCTGGCAGAGTAAGGACACATCATGAAGCTCTTGTAGCCACTTTCAGCCAGCCAGCTCCTCTGCTTTGACTTGGCCCACTCTCCCCTACTTGGAGCGCTGGCATTGGCCATAAGCCAGTCCAGACCCTTCAGACAGAGATGTACCTCAGGAAGATTGCGCTGCTAGCAAAGGATTTCAGAGTATTGTATGCTGAATGCCTGCAGTTGTTCCCCACATGGGCACCAAGGGAGTTTTCCTCCAGGTGAGGCTGGGAGGGACCACTAGAGGGTATTTTTGACTGTAGCATGGAGGCTTGGACAACTTTTCAAGGACTTCTGTGAGTTTTCTGTTTAACACGTGCCCTTTTATTGGAGGGATCTAGACCCCTGCCGATATTCATGAGCTCTTCCACTTTTTTTTCCATGGCTCATTATAACTGTGTTTTTAATCTTTTACTGTAGACTTAAAGCTCGGTACCTGATATCAAAGATATTCTGTGATCTGAGGGGGTACCTGGAGAAGACTTTCTACGAACTCTTATGCATTCATCTGCCCTAACCTGAGCATCTAATATAGTGCCAAAAGCCTGAGCTAGTCCTCTCATAGCTCCTTTACAAGTAGGAATCCTCAGAGGATGATTCATCTCACTCTAATGCAGCTGTCTAGCTAGGTTAGATGTAATAATGCCTGTGCTCTCCACTGTGTATAAGATGACCTTATGGGACCTGGACAAACTGAGATAGCCAGTGAATCCTATCCTGACTGACTATGACCTGATTTTCTATGAATGTGGCAGTGGCAGCTATTTCCATCTGTATGTCCCCATTTTAAGCAGTTGCCAGTGAAAAGATTTTAGTAGACATTCAGCTGTGGCTGTTTCATGCACTGCTTGCACCACAGGCAGCAGGGGAAGGAAAAGAGGGCAGTGGCAGCTCAGCGAGGACAGAGGATCCAGCCACAACCCAAGGGGAGAGTCTCCTTTTCACCAACTTGTTACACTGAGCAGCGAAAATGGATGAGAAGGTCAAACTCGTGAAGAGCTAAAGCACCTGGAGAAACTCAGAGTGGGTGCAGGAAGGTGTGTATCTTCTCATTTAGAGAATTTTTCATCTTGTTGCATAATGAATATTTATCTTGTGTCTTGCAGGGCTTGCTGCTTCACCTTCCTTTTCAATACTATGCTTTACCAAGAAGAACAAAGAAAATTAATTTTACTGAACTTGAAACACTATTTTATTTCAGTTTTCCAAATACAGCAGGTGTTGTTTATAACCCACAGTGCTCAGGAACAGGAATGAATGAAATGAGGAAATTTTATCCACTCACAGATCCTGTTTTCACTTATTCGGTAATTAGTGGGAAGAGGCAAGTGAAGGTGTACTTTAGTTTCAAGGAGAACATCAACAAACAGTACAGGCATTCACCCCTCTGTGTCTTAAAATTTGTTTCCCATGGGTTAGCATCAACTTTCTTGTGGTTCAAAATGTTGCTGGGTTCCCGATTCTCTTCTCTGCCCACAAATGCAGCAGATCAAGTGTGGACAGTGCACTGTACCGATGTTGACATTCAGTGGATAAACCCTGAAAACTGGCCAGAAGTGTTTCAGCCATGTGTGTCTGCCTTTCCGTCGTTTCTTTCTGAATAGTATGTCAAAGCAATTCTGGGTCTGACTGGGAGACATGTCCACCCATGTGCCCACATGGCTTAGGCTATTAGTGTTCATTAGCATTCTCTAACACATCTAGTCTATCAAGCATGTCTTCCCTTTTAAAAAAAAATTCCTATGACATACCAATCATAATAATTCAGCACTTGGTGAGCTAGTCTAAGGCTACACGTCATGTTTAGCAAGCTTTTTTTTCCTGTCTCTCTTTTAGGTTTTGTTTTTTGTTTTGTTTTTAATACCAGTCAGGGAATGAGAGGCAATTGAAAGGCACTTGGAGCTTTAAGATTTTGTCCAGCGCTTGTCTTTAAATAATGCAGTCCTGTGTCCAAGGAATGGATAGATGTGTAGAGCCATAAAAGTGAAAAACCTGATTACCTAGTATTTATAGCCTTTCGCTCCTTTATATAGTACTGTGTTAAGCTTTCTTCCATTGTGTGTACCTGTGCTCCTGACAGGCACTCCAGCAAATCTTTTATTTACCCCAACTTCCCAGTCTTCAGCTACTACAGAGAGAAACATTTTCCGTCACTCCATCACCTTGAAGGCAATGCTCATGCAAAGAATTGTAAAAGGATTTAAGTCAGAGATAACAAAAATACCTCTTACCTCACCTGGTCTGTCATGCTGTATTTTCCCAATGAATTTCCAGTCTGATTTTAAGCAGTAGGAACTTCAAATACAGTTAAAAACATCCCACTGATTTCTCAGACAACCAGCCCCAACTAAGATGGAAATAATTCTCTACCCACTTTTGATGGTGATCTGCTTTTGTAAAAATGGCTTCATTCTCATGACTGCAAAGAATGACAAGTATTGCTCTCTTGCTGGGAGACCTATACCTGCGAAGGTAGTTCTCAGCCATATTTAAGACATATGGAGAGTGCTAATAATAACTAAGCAAGGATTTTCTTCTGTGAACTCCAAGCCAGCATCGGGGATTGTACTTCAGAGTCATGTTATTACAGCAGTAGATGATCTATTGCCAACTACCTAACCACAAAGAAAACTTGCCGCAGCTGGGAAGTGCCCACTAGAGACCAACGCTTCCCTCCAGCACTTCATCTTTTTTAAACAAGGGATAAATACATTTCTTTAAGTTCTTGCTCACAGACTTTCCTTTTCATAATTCTCCCAGTGCGGGGTAGAGCCTGCTAAAAAAATTTGTCTGGGGATTCAGCTCCCAAAATACTTGTATTCTCTGCAACATGGTGAAGGTTGTAGGCAACCTTGCAGGGGTTCTGTGCATCCAAACTGTAGCTTGTGCTCCTTCTGCTCCCTTTGCTGCCTGTTGCTTCCAGCGCAGCCCACCCTGGCACAGGAAGTCACAGAACAAGGAGACACTAGCTGCTGCTAACGTCGCTTCAGAGCCAGAGGTGGATAGGAAGTAATTTCCCTGCCTGAAAGAGAATCTGTGAGGCTTTTCCTAGCCTTAATCAGGATGAAAAGATGAAAACCTTGGGGGGGGGAGAGGAATCAACTTGAAAGAAAAAAAAATCCAAAATTGGACTACGCCATTTGGAAATTTTTGTTCCAGATTTTTAGGCTTTGTTAGTGTAAGTGAACTTTAAAGAACAGTTATTTTGATCTCCAAAAAGCATCTATATCTCCTGTAAAAGATAGGTACAATCTGACTCATATTAATAATTAAAAACTCATCATTTCAAATCATAGAATCATAGAATGGTTTAGGTTGGAAGGGACCTTAAAGAACATCTAGTTCCAACCCCCCTGCCATGGGCAGGGACACCTCTCACTTGACCAGGTTGCTCAAAGCCCCATCCAGCCTGGCCTTGAACACTTCCAGGGATGGGGCATCCACAATGTCCCTGGGCAACCTGTTCCAGTGCCTCACTACCCTCAGAGTGAAAAATTTCTTCCTAATATCTGTTCTAAATCTATCCTCTTCCAGTTTGAAGCCATTCCCCCTCGTCCTATCACTACAAGCCCTTGAAAAAGTCCCTCTCCAGCTTTCTTGTAGGCCCCTTTCAGATACTGGAAGGCCACTGTAAGGTCTCCCTGGAGTCTTGTCTTCTCCAGGGTGAACAACCCCAACTCTGTCAGCCTTTCCTCACAGGACAGGTGCTCCAGCCCTCTGATTATCTTTGTGGCCCTCCTCTGGACCCGCTCTAATCATAGAGAACAGTTCAGTACTCAGCAATCTAGCACTTTCCAAGGGAAAAAAAAATCAGATGAATTCTTGATCAGAAATACTCAGTAGGGCTGCACAAAGGTTTCTGAGCCCATCATTTCCCAAACACGTCTGCTGGTGTAACTAAGAGAGCTCCTGGGAGAAGCAGTCCCTCTGTCCCATCCCCACCTCCTCACTCCTGCACTGAGCCCATCCTTTCTGCTGGGGCCGTGTCACTAAGGCAGGGAGGAGGATGCTCCAGAGTAAGGTTAAGGACCATGTGTGGTGGCTGGGTGTGGGGCGCAATTGTGTGTGTGCTGATGAACTGCACCGCTGGCTGCTGCCGCAGGGAGGGATCTTGCTTTTTCCCACCTTCCCTTCCCACTGCTCTCTCGCACTGGCACAGAAAGCTTTGCTGATCTTGTGGTGTCACAGTTCAGGGAGTTCTTCTGGCAGCAAAGTAACTACTAAAATAACAAGAGGAATATTTTCCTGCTAGTTTAGGTCCCTTTGCCTAGAGACATGGTGGCCCAGCGGAGGAGGGTGGACTGTGTGGCTTGGACGGGGAGAGTCAGGGCTAGGTGTGCAGCAGCCATTTGGGTCAGCTCAGCTGTATGCCAAAGATCAGATTTTGAATATGCTCTGGATCAGTCTTCCCATCTGATTCATTGTTTGGCCACACAGATGTTTGTTTTGGGCTCACATGAGCCAGCGCGGCTGTGGCAATTAGGGGCTCAGGGCATGGAGAGGAGGGTGGAAGGGGACAGGGTGAGTCCCCAGCGATGCTGGTGTGCACAGCCTGTGAAACTGCAATCAGCTGGGCTGCTAGAGAAGCTCACAGGGCCACCAGAGCTTTAACTTGCTTATTGAAACCATCGTTAAGGCTCAAATGAGTGACAAGAACTCCCACAGCTTAGGCTACATCAAAATCTTGCCCCTGCCAGCACATCCCACCACTCAGCACCAGCAGTGTCTGTGCTGAGCACTTCCAGCTCGGGACACGGGAACAGCACTAGCATGGAACTAAGTAGAGGATATAACCCTTTGATGGATGTAGGCAGGGAGCTGAGGAGAGTGCTTGGAGAGACATGAGTTAATATGTGCAGTGGGGAGGTGGGGGTGATGAAGAGTTTCACTTCATTGGGAGTGGGTCTTTTAGGGGTGGTAGAAATAAGGGGACAGAGACATTTCTCCTGAAAAAGAGACAAATAGGAGGAGCCCTCTATTATGCCTGCTTCACGGTCTTCCTCCCACTGCCAGAACCCCCCAGCTCTCAGGTCCCCAGGTGATGGGATGTGCATCCCTGCTGGGAGCCCCAAACCCTCCAGCAGAAGCCCAGCCTGGCTGCATGGGGAGGCTGGGTCCTTCCTGGTCCTGCACCCGCACTGACGGACCAGCTCTGCCCGGGCCAGGTGAAGGTTTGCACCTTAAATGCTCCATGGAGAGAAGGAAGAACGAACCCTTAAAGGACTGTTTGTGAGAGGATGGAGAGGAAGGAGCAGCAGCCTAAAGTTGAACACCTGTGTCAGCTGGATGGAGTCTGTAGGATGAAAGTGCAGAGGTTTTCTGAAAGTCTTCCTTGCCTAAGGTCCAGCTAAAAACATGTTTTCACTCACCTTTGTAGAAGTGAGAAATCAGACCTGATGCTATATATAGGGGAAACAAAGACACAGTGGAGAATAACAGCACTTTCTTTAGCTTCCTGAAGTAAGATATGTGATAGCATCTTGTACCGCTCTGTGTATACATGTAATATCTGGGGTTTTCCTGTCTATTATAACACGAACAGGTATAATTCATCATGTCCTATGGCTCAAAATATGCTTCTATTGTGAGAAGCAGTAGTATGAATAGCACTAGAGAGATCCATGGTTTTGTCTCATTAGTTTTCAAAGGCAAATGTGTTTGGTTTTCCCAGCTGCCGAAGTTACAGTCTCAGCCTGAGATTTGAAAGATAGACTGTACTCAGTTTTATTTGCATATCAGCACTGATCTTTTTTGTTTAAGTAGAAGGTAAATTTGTCCACTGGTGACATTTGTCCCACCTGTTTGTCTTCAGTGCATTCTCACAAAATAGAGGTATTTAATCAATGTTTTTTCAAACACTTGGCAAATTAGTCTACTGGGGAAACTAAGGGATGAAGAGATGATATGATTTGTTTCACGGGCACAAAGCAGACTAGTAGAAGAAGTCTCTCTTGTGTTCTACCTTGGTACTCTTTCAGCTAGGCAATACTACTTTTTTTGTTGGAAGACAATGAATAATTTTTTTGATGACCAATAAAAAGCAGGTTCAACTCTTTCTTCCTCTGATAAATTGATTACAGAAGAAAAAAAAAGCAGTTATCACCAGAAGAAAAAAACTAGAGTCTACATAGTCAGCAGATTTACTAATCCTTACCTTCTTTACTATAACACCTTTGCAAAATGGTGCCCAACTTCATCAAAGCAAAAATAAAATAAAAAATATAATACTAGAAGATGCATTTAGCAGCTCTTGCTCACTTCATGTTCTAGTTGTTTTTGTATGTCTGCCTTAATTTGTCCAATAAAAAAAAAAGATCTAAGAGTGTTCACATAAGAGTTGACCCTAGTTTATGTTGATTTAGAAACAGTTTAGTTTAAATGATACAATCCTGAACTGCTGAACAACCTGACAAATAATCGTTTTCACTGTTTCTCGGAAGGATAAAAAATCACCCGCTTTCTTTCATTTTTCTCATGTCCTCTTTTTTCCCCTCCCTTCCGTCAAATGTGCATCCCCAAGCACGAAAAAAACATCTCTGGCAAGACTTTTAATAGCTGTTGTTAGCAGTTCTGGCACTAATTAATCATTTCAAAGGCTTCTCTGCTTCCCTGTCAGTGGCTGAGCAAGGAGTGGAAGCAGCTGCCTCCTTCCGCAGCCCCACTGGAGAGAGATGATGCAGCAGTCCTGGGCTGCATCTGCATGGACCAGAGCAGAGAAATACCAGCTTGTCCTGTCTAAACCCAAGCACACCCCCAGCTCCAGCCCAGGAGCTATACGTCCCATGTAAAAGTAAAAGACGCTCCCATATACGTAGACGCTCCCATATGCAGTACTAAACCTTGGGTAGTGCTTTGGAATGGCAGTCAATACTTTCTGCACCTTGATGCTCCGTTGCAACAGTATAGATATACTACTAAATTTATTAGTGCAGTGGGGAAAAGAAGGTACGGAGACTGGCTGTACCTATGCTGCTTCCCTAAAAACCAGGGCCAGGCAGTGAGCTAAAGCCTGACATTTTCCCTGACTCTTGCATGCCTACACGCTCTGCCACTCAGCAGCTCCTGCTGCCTCCGTGTCAGGCAATGCAGGTACCCTTCTGGAAGGAGACATATGAGGATGTGATCTTGCTGACCGGCGCGTGGCTGTCTGGTGAGAGATGCCACGTGGAGCCCATTGCCCGTGCAAGTAGCTCCATGTCTGAGCTCGTGCAAAGGCGTAGCACAAGTCTGAGTTTTCTCATGTCAACGCAAGATTTGAAGGGGAATCTGAACTTGAGGCTGGTCTTGGACCTGTGCTTTAAATACACTGCAGATGTAGCTACTGAGACAAAAAAAGTCAATCACTGTGACTAAAACCCAACTCCCCAGAGGAAAATTGGCAAAAATAGTTACTAGAAAGTTGTGCTAAAAAGTGTAAGCTTATAAACTGTGGTAAACATTGGATATCTCCTTATTTGTAGATTAATTGTAGCATAGAAGAGGATAAAACAAGATTATTTGTCTGTCAAAAGGCATAACCTACTAGTTAGAATTCGATGAATAAAAAATTTAATTTTCTGCCTTAATATGGATTCAAGCTTAAACCAGACATGATGGAGTACTATCCCTCCGGTATACATCTCATGAAGACATATTCCAGGTTTGACACATTTGCCACAATCATTTTGCTCCGTTGGATCCTGTGATCAACTGTTTGTGGCTTTAACGTTACTCAGGGAAGCAGGAAGAAAATGACACTGTAGCCTCTTGTTTCGAGACTCCGGGAAACAAAGCCTTAGCAAAGTAGAGTCACTATAATGCTGATGCTAAGGATTAGTTTACTTTAGCTGAAAATCTGTTATACAAATAATATTTGAGTTAAATTAAATTCGCTTTCTTTCCCTTCCCCATTCCGACTGTTTTTCCGACGTTGGGCTTTCAGTTATCTTATGCTTTAAACTTTATCAACCATATTGTGTAAGCTAAAAAGATAACCAGCTATGCCTGCATGCAGACAGAATCATATCAAACAAACTTTTCTGTGTCAAGCATTTAAAATGCAGACTGTTTGATTATTTTAAGGTAGTTTGGATCAAAAGAAGTCTTAAGACCATATTTTTTATGTATATAATGTGCGTGTATATATGATGTATATGAATTTATTAAATGGGATGTAAATTTGCCTCTTCCCTGTATTCTCTGTTATCCGCAAACTTTTATGTAATAATATTAAGCCTCGTCTCCCAAAACTGAAACAAGCGAGGTATATATTTTGGCACACATACTTACATACAACTTGAGAACCTAAAGATACCTGTATTGTGCTACCCTTCCCTGCTTCACCTCACTTTAGGTGGTGTCAATAAATTTGGCTTCAGTATTTATAGACTGACTAGTGCTATGTGTCACTCAGGAATAGGTGGTAGATACTTACAGGCTTACCAGGCTCAGCTATATACCATCCATGACCTCCTCACCCCTGGCTCTTCCTCTAAGGTTTTGAGTAGCTTCAGACCGTAAGCTGCAACTAGAACAAAATAAATGGGTCTACCGCAAGTACATTACATTCATCCATCTAAATATAGACATATATTGACTCAGGGTGCAGGCTGGGCAAAATTCAGCTTTTTTTCAGCAGTTGATTTCCCTTTGCAGTCTCGATAAAGCTAAAAAAGGAGCTTTATCCCACTGGAAAGGGTAATTACTCAGCTGTCCTGTGGACTTCAGGGAGCTATACAAGTGATGCATAAAGGAAAACTGTATGATTATAGAACTGTTGCACATAAAACCAAACAGTAAAATTTCACTAATATGATTCAAATTACTAAAATCGAGAACCTCGAAGTTAGGAAATACCAATCGTTTTGTTTCTATTTGATTATTATCCATTACGTAGTTGTCTGCAGGACAATCAGAATCTATTCATATGATGTGGATTACGTACTTAGGCGTACTTTGGTATTTATGGGCTCTCTCAGCTCACACCTGACTCGGGGCAGAGCGTTATTACATGGACAGGCAGTATGAATATGATGGGGAGTGCAGTGTGAGCACAGGCCAATGTGACAGGTGAGGCATGGTATAACAAACTATTTATCTGATGGAGATGGGCCCTGAACCAGTGGTTCATCACTCTCCATCACATGTTCTAGCCATTGGATTAGCTGTTAGATTAACCATTAATCTATATTTCATTAGTTCTACAAGTAGATATCCCAAAACGCTTAACAGAAAGGCAAATTTTAAGTACTTTGATGTTAAGTGAACTGCTTTCAAACCATAACGTTTGAACATGAACCTTCGACTGAGTAGCAACACCTTGGCCTTAGGTCAGTCTGATTCAACCTGTTATATATAGATAGAAATCAGAAGAAACTTTGCTGGTGCTAAAAAAACTGTGCTAGCATGAACTGGTCTGAGATCAGACCTGGACCTCATGGGACTGAGATGGTGGTGAGTGCTTCTGATGGGCTATTCAATAGGTTACCCAGATCATCTCTGAGATATATATGGACAATTGAACTGGTTGAATCTGGACGTGAGAAGGAAACTTCACAGATTTCAGCTTTGTTTGCGTGGGTTGAAAGCGATTCTCCAGGGTGCATCCACTGCTTATAACTGCTCAGCTGTAAATATGAATGAAGGCTAGAGAAACAAAAAGCTGTCTATGTAGACAAACCACTTGGCTTGATGCCGTCTTCAGTGTTTACCCAAGCTGCAGACTGTTTTAGCAAAAGAAATGAAAGAATAAATATGCTCTAAGGTCTAAAGATTCTCTCAACTATGTAAAATCCAAAATAGGGGCTGGAAGGGCAGCTGCTCATTTGCATTCCTGGCATCCGGTGCTAACGACTGGAAGAAGCTGTAAGAAATGCTGGTTTTGAGATGCATTAATATTTAAAGGAAAACAACACTGAATGGAACAGCACTCCTTTTTTTTTTTTTTTTTTTTTNTTTTTTTTTTTTTTTTTTTTGCATTTTTGCACTTTCTGTGCTCTTTAGACACATAGTTGAGATGCCCTCATGCCAGACATTTTTATGTAGCATGTGTGTTTGGTTTTGTTACTATGCTGATCTCTCCAGACACCCTTTTCTACACTGAGTTCTGCTCTCCCACTTGTCCCACTGCACCTTCCTTGAGATGTCTCTCCTACAAGGCTGGCTCTTCCTTTGGCCCAGGGTTTTCCTCTCAGACACAGGTGACTTGCCCTGGATGTTGCCCTCTCATTTTATTTCTCAGTTAATGATGACTATTCCTCTCTCCTTTCTGTCTTAAAATTGAAAAAAAAAAAAGTAAATTACAAAGTTTTCCTTGCAGTAAAACATAGCTGTTGAACTTTCTACCACAGCATTTTTTCTTTGCAGATTTGCAAAGCTTCTGAATGAATCTGGGCTGTAAACGCCATAATTAGAGACCATTCATGTTTACTAGAGGAAGTTTGGTTTGGGGAACCAAGCACAGAACTGGAAGTATGAGTTGCTAAGCTTTCCCCATCTCTGCCTGTGATGATTTCTAAGCATATTTTGCCCTAACAGGACTTGCTAATGTTTATAACATCTTACTAATGTTTATAGTATCTTCCAGCATTCAAGTGGATGGAAGACAATGGTAGGCAGCTCATCTTTTTTGGATGGGTCCCCAGTTAGATCACTGAAAAAAACGGCAAGATGAACAGTCTTTTGGCTGTGTGGGCAAAGAGAGCCAGTGCCACATTCACACAAATGGCTTTGCTCTGACAACAGGTCCACACCACTAAGTACAGTCCTTCCTGTATGCCTCACTAGGGCAACAAGATGGAAATTCCTGTTCTCTGATACTTTAGCGGAAAGCAAGAGGCTCTGGTCTTGTATTATGAAACCATTAATCTTGTTTTCTATACTGAGGTGCTTTTGAGGTATAATGAAAAATTCAGAGCAAAGTTGTGCTTTTATTTCCCCTCCCATTTCTGCACCTGTTTTCAACGCCTGAACCTATATAGAATAGGTGTTTGAGTTATCACCTGATTCAGCTCTGCTCGCTTACAGTTCCTTTCCTGTGTTGTTTTTGCGATGGTGTTTCTCTGGCCCTATTTCCTCCAGCAAACCTCTCTCTCCGGTAGCAAGACCAAGGAGATGAAATCCCAGTCCACTTGAAGTTAATGGCAAAACAATCATTGACTTTAACAGGGCCATAATTTCAGCACCTAACACCATAAAGCAGTCTTCGGCACAATTGATTTCCTGAATTGCATTCACTGAATATATGGTTTATTCTAAGGGTTTCCGAATGTTGTTTGTTCAGAAAGTACCCACAGCAGCTTCTGGCTTCTCTTTTCTTTCCTTTGTAACAACTAATCTCATTGTTATAATTTAACTAATCAATTCAAGGGTTTACCTGAATAAAGGATGGAATAATAACCTGTCTAAACTCACAATGGCACAAAATTACCAGTACTAAGGTCCCATAGGATTCTCAATACATTAGCAGCTGAAATTTCACAATCATTAAAAAAACCCACTCTATGCCCCAAAAAACGGGGCACAGAACTGTCTTCCTCAGTAGAAGTGGGTTTTAGGATAAAGAGGCTGAGCCAACACCAAGCTAAAAACCTTTACCAATTACTTCAGGCATCAGGGCTGACCCTGAACCTGAGTCTTTATTTTTGAATTTTTGTTGAACTTGAACTAGAATTGAATCAGGACAAGCTCATTCCCAGCTGGCCCACATCTGAAGTCAGTAACAAAATTTGCTGGTTTGATTTCCTCCATGAAAATCAGATAGGTGCATCTCAAGTTATTTTATCAGTAACACCTCAAGCTGGACATGCTTGCTGAACCTCATGAGGTTCAACAAGGCCAAGTGCAGGGCAACCCCCAGTATCAATAGAGGCTGGGGAATGAGGGGATTGAGAGCAGCCCTGCCGAGAAGGACCTGGGGGTACTGGTGGATGAAAAGCTGAACATGAGCCAGCAAAGTGCACTCACAGCCCAGAAAGCCAACCATACCCTGGGCTGCATCAAAAGAA
>RSEF01000001.1:179744234-179775871 GCA_003993805.1 Himantopus leucocephalus
CCCCATCCCTGGAAACATTTAAGGTCAGGTTGGATGGGGCTCTAAGCAACCTGGTCTAGTTGAAGATGTCCCTGCTTATTGCAGGGGTGTTGGAGTAGATGACCTTTGAAGGTCCCTTCCAACCCAAATTACTCTATGATTCTATGCTGTGATTAGTGTGAAGACAGGAAGTGGATTTATGGTTAGAGTGAGGGAGAATAGAGATAATTAAGGTTTCTTTAGAATAAGAGTAGAAGAAAACATTTTTGCATGTAGCAAGTGGGAAGGATGGCACAGGGAGATGAGCAATATGAGGCAGAGATGGTCTGACTGTGGTGTTCAGGAACATGTAGTAAATGAGTAGGACTAAGCTGCACCTAAATAGATTTCCAGCTACAGCTATGACCCTCCAGACTGTCCCTTACCCAAGAACTGAGAACACTTTATCCAATAACACTGGCTTTTTTAGCAGTCTCACAATGGTACATATTTAGCAAGTTATTGCATAATTACATATCACAACATGTCATTACATATTGCAATATGTAATGCTGCGTATTACATAGGATGCAGTTATCCTGTGTAGTGTATAATTCATCTAAGTGGCAAGAAAACTTGTTTAAGAGCTGATAGTTTCTATGTGGATTGTAAGTTCACCTAATATAAATCAGCAGTAAAATCAGCATGACATAACTTCATAGGAAAATGGGTTTGACAAACAAGGTCAATAAAATTTTTATCTGTAAATCTTCCAGAGTAGAACAAATATTGGTTTTTGGGTCTGTACAGTCAAAGAAGGAATCAGAAAATGAACTGAGTAACCATTGAAAATCAATTAGCATCTTGGCTGAAAGCACTAATGGAGTAAACACAGACTTTTTTCTGAAGCATAAAAACATGCGAAAGAGAAACATCTCACCTGATGTCCGCAAAGCTGTCTAGACATGAAATGTAATGTCGCTGTTAGTAAATGCATATACCCGTTAATCAAACTACTGCAGGTAGAAACCCACAATTTTGTAAGAAAACATTAAATAAAATTACAGTGTGGTTTATCATCAGGCATTCTTTGTGTATCTTTGATTATATTTATTGCAGACATATTCTGCTGAGCTGAATCCCGCTAATAATATTAGGGGAAATATCTATTTGCTTGATTTGTGATAGTAGTCATTATTATTTGAGTTCCAGCTTCTCAACTGCAGTTGAAACTTTATTTAATGAAACCTAACAAAAGGACAGAAAGGGACCTCCTCCCTGCCTGACAGCACATTGTAGCTTTGTCTCACCCACATGGTGATGTACAGCACAGGTATGTACAGACAGGGTGGTCGGTGCCGATTGACTTGGTGGGTTATGTGTATTAGAAACAAGGTTTTATAATGCTGCGCTTTCAATTCCAGGCGGCGACCAGCTTTCTAGAACGCGGATTGGAAGTAAACTGTGCTCTAAGCCAAGCTACACAAGATTTCACGTGAACAGGTTAGGAGCTTGTGCCAGACCTAAAGTTGCTAGCTGATTTATCCATCTTGTCGGTAGGCTATTAGAAGAGAACATATGTTTATTAGACCCCTGGCTGAGCTAAACACAGTAGTTTCTGGAATAAAAGATGCGGTTATTCTTAAAAGAACTGAATGAAATGAAACTAACTGAACTATATAATTTATTTGGTTTCTTCTGGTCTCACTTCATAGCATATAAAACAAGGTAAAAAAGAAGAGGCGGCTGCAGAGAGCTTATGACCCGGTCTCAGCTCTGGCAATCAATGAAGCATTGACACGTGACGGAAATCAAGCGCTTCCTGAAGCCCCCCCTGAAGCTTTAACGAAGCACACCCGTGGCTAAGCTGGCATCTACATGGAGAATCGGTGTGGCCATTAAAACCATCCCCAGATATGTACGTCTTCAAGCCTGGCCTTGGCAGCAGCCCACCCTGCCCTTGGCAGGAGGGCACAGGGATCTGCTGACCTGGTGGCTGCCCTGAGCTGAGGTGGCACATCCAGCTCTTGAAATGGCCCATGGTGCCAAGTGCAAGATGTTTATAGTCTGGGAGAGCTTTATGATGACGTGCTTGTAATTTATGAGTTTTTTTCTTTTTTCTTTCTTTCTCCCCCCCCACTCGCCCCCCCCAGCTACATTTTAAATCATTGATGTGATTCTCAGTCATTCTTGTGCCAGGATATAAATCACTCACCTCCCAACAGCTATTCATGTGTCTGCAGCAAAGTGCTTTCTGTGTGGTAATTTGAAAGGCAATGAGGGAAAACTGGTACAGATCAATAATGCAGGATTTTTGGGGTGTTTAGCGCAGAAAATGGAATGAAGGATATTCTTTGAGGATAAAACATCTGTTACAGCCCATTACAAATAGGAGAACTGGGATTTAATGGTAAATCTGGCACGTGGCACTGTTATTGTCCTAACCAAATAAAGAATATGTGTTTACAAGGAATACATTAATGCTTGATGAGGCATGGATAGCACCATAAAATATCAGTTGCTTCATGTATTTATGAGGTGAACAGTGACTATTACTGATTTTGTAGAAAAGTCTATCTTGCATTAAAAAGCTAGTGATGAGGAATTTTATAGCCACACACACCAATGACATTAAAGAAGGCAGAGCTAGATGCTGCAGAGCACATAAGGAACTATGTTGTCTGAAAAAAAAAATGTTTTTATTGCTGTGCTGTGCTTTGAACTTTTTATTTTCTCCCCGTGGGGCTGAGGTGAGCAGACATAAATTTGGCCTTCCCAGGAGAGCCGATCAGAGCAGCAGCACTCTCCTTCGCCGCAGTCGTGGCCATTTCTATCTCTGAACCCTGCCATCCGTCCCCTCGCGACCCGAGCAGTGGTACCCCTACTGCCACCGCCCTGGTTAAAACCAACCGAAATCTTCCTGGTTCCCTTCCGCAAGAGGTGGCCCCTGAGGTGCCTCCTTGGAGCACTACTGGAAAAGGTAGTGTGGTTTATGGGGTGTTTTTAGAAGAAATAAACCATATTCCGAACATCTGTGCTCGAGTGTAAAGGTTGTTTCTGCTTTTAGGGTGTAAAGTTATTTAGCTTTTAAAAAGAGCTAAAGAGAAAGCTTTCTTACTTATTAAAACATTTCTTAAATGGACTATGAGGGAACATCAGGTTGCATCTCCATCTGACCTGCAAAGAGAAGCCCTTTATGCAATTACATCTATTTTTTGTGGGTTTTGGGGGAAGAGAGATGTGGCGGTGTTAGCAGTAGAGGATGGATTTTGAAAAGAGTAATTTGGGCAGTTTTGTGCTGTGCAACCTCTCAGCTTTCTGCTTCCACAACAGTCTAACAGCAGCGTGCCCTGTGGTTGCTTTTTTTTTTTTTTTGGTGGAAGTACAGTGTATTATTGTAACCCTTTTCTTACTCTAAGAAATGGGTCCCCTAAGCTGGCATGGCATGTACTTTCTAGAATACTGTTGAATAAGGGATACAAAATATTTTACTTGACACTTCTTATTGCTCCTGATTGCCAGCTTGGAAATTACAACAGCAGTGACAAAAGCTGAAAGACCCATTCTGCTGGCCTGATTCGTAGGAAAACAATATATTTTTGTGCAAGCTGTCATGGCAAAATCCCCTTGAAACGTTACTCAACATGACTGGATTGCAGAGTCAGGTTCTCTTTGAATAAAAGTCTTTAACTTTCAGAAGAACTGAAGGAGTATGGTTTCATCATTATAGCAAAAAGAGATGCCAATGAAGAAAAGATTAATTTTCCCGTCTCTTGCTGAATCCTTGAAGACTTTTATATGATTCAGTGTGCTTTATGAGCTGCGTTTCCAGGAATGCTGGCAGAAAACAGGGTAATCGCTATTTCACCATCATGTCAGCTTTATTTTAACCGGCCTCCAATGACTTTTGGAAAAACAAGGAGCAATAGGAGCCATCAACCCGCTCTGTTTGTGTGTACCTCTGTCTGGTTACCCGACCTTGCCAGCCCGCCTGCTTTATCGAATTTACAGCACACACGGGCCCCGTGAAATTACTCTGGGAAGGAGGAGCCGGGCAAAGCGTGGAACAACTTTGCCCTCTGAGCAGAGGAGGCGGGAGTCATCCCAGCAGCCCTGGCCAGCAAAATGAGCCGTTCCCAAATCCGCAGCTCGCTGTGTTTTCGGGCGAGCTGTTGTGAAGCATCGCCGCGGAGGCGGCTGTCTGGATTGTAAGCTGGGAGTGAAACCCTGCCCCTTCCTCTCCCTCCCCTCCTGCACCTGCCCCATTTTACATGTTTTTATAGGATGGTGAGATAAAATACAATTATTTTAGGCTGGCCAAGCCGGAATCTGCTAGCCAGCTCATCCCACAGGAGTGCTGCATGTGTGTAGCCTGTGCATATGTATCCTGTGTTCTTTGGGAGTGATGCAGGTGCACAAATATAAATCTCCAGTGCCTTCTTAAATGCCTTATACAGCCAAGCTGTCCCCAGGGGGTCGGCAGAAAGGACCAGGAGCTTTTAAGCCCTCCACAGTGGTTGCTGGGTTATTCTTCCCTCTGTGTTCAGACACTTTACAGCAAAATAACCTTACGAGTGTTCAAGAGCATATGCATTCTGTTTTAAATGCTGCGGTTTGGGTCATTCTAGAAATCTCTCCTGTAATGGTGGATGCTGAAGAAAAAGGTGACAGGAGAAGGATGTGAAGAAAGTGACCTTCAATTTGCTGTACTCCTCAGCTCCCAGAAATCAGCTGCTTTGGGGTTTTGTAGACAAGGGTTGCATGCAGATGATGGTAGAGGTGCCNACGGGTTGCATGCAGGTGATGGTAGAGGTGCCGCCTATCCCATGTTCACTCAGTCCATCCCTTGCTAAACCTTTTTACTGTGAGTGACTCCCACCACAGACTGTCTGTGAATAGCACGGTGCTACTCCATGCTATATGAAATAGGACTTCCTTCTGCTTGCTTTTAAAATCACTCTGGGTAAATTTACCAGGAACTCTTTAGTTCTTATGNCGCCTATCCCATGTTCACTCAGTCCATCCCTTGCTAAACCTTTTCCTGTGGGTGACTCCCACCACAGACTGTCTGTGAATAGCATGGTGCTACTCCATGCTATATGAAATGGGACTTCCTTCTGCTTGCTTTTAAAATCACTCTGGGTAAATTCACCAGGAACTCTTTAGTTCTTATATTATGAGAAATAATAAGAATTGTGACCCATTTCATCTGCTCCATAGTACTTAGGATTTTGCAGACCTTTGTCACATCCTCTTTGATATGCTTTTCTCCAGTCATGGTCTACAGGGGTGACCCTTAGTACGGGAGCTACTTCATCCTTCTGATGATCCTTATTGCCCTTCTCACTGCCTTTCACAGCTCTGTTAAACTGGTCTGGAAATGGGATGACAAGAGCTCCATGAGGTATCTGGACTGTAATTGCACTGTGAAATTACACAGTGGCATAATGATGTTTTCCTGTACTCTTCTCTTTTTTAACAACTGCCGAATGTTGCAATGCAGACTAAGTATCTGAACAGGCTTGCCTAGGACCAGGTATCCAGCCAAACAGGTTTCAAAGACTTTCTTGTAATTATTTAAATAATGCTAGTTTTTTCCATACAAAGTAGAATCTGTTTTTTTATATGCTTTAGCTTATATCTAAAATACAGCACTGGGAATAGAGAAAAAAAAGACTTAGATCATTTCTGATTGTGATTCCTGGTTTTCTGGTGGGACACAGCTTGCATTTGCAGCCTGGATGAGTTGTACTGTGTTGGATTTTATACCTGCAGCTGTTCCAGAACTAAGTATTACTCATCCCAGACCTCAGGAAGGTGTAGTTATATGGAATAAAGCCCACATTTGAAGGGGGAGCTGGAAAACGTGTTCTTAAGCCATTTGTTGAAAGCTGGGTAGAGTTTGAAACATTAAGAGGTAATCCTGGGGAAGATGGATTAATGACCAGAATTCAAGAAAAGCAGTCAGATGTGAATAATAAATTGCATTTGTTACAGGCTCTGTGGTTTCTCACATGGGCACTTACATGGTACATATAAAACTATACATATGAGCTATAGTTTCCAGACCTTTTTTTTCTTTACTTTTGGTAACTCTATTTTATAGGCTGAATTAACGTCATGTGTTTCGTCCACCTGAGCACATCTATATATCACAGCACAGCTCCAAGTGTCATGGACAATTTATATTGTAATATTTATAGCCAATATGCAAAACATTAGTGCAATGGCCATCGACCCTGACTGGGCCCATGGGCAGTGATGCTGAGAAAGTAACCACACTACCAGTGACATTATACTTTGCTCTGCCTGTCAGTCTGGGCAGTAGCACGGCACATCAGTGGTTTACTTTTAAAATTGTTTGTTGCCAGGAGCAACGTCACAGGGCATTGCTGCCTGCAGGCTGGCGTGGGGACCATAAGTCAGGGAGCTATAATCTTTGTGCATATAAATAATAAGGTGTGTGCCTGCACTCTGACAAAGACCACATTCTCAAATTTATTTTTTTTTCCTTTTTCATGCCACTAAGGACTGAAGGGGTACATTGCAGCAGCCCCAGGAATGAAGACTTGCAGACTGTATAAGATCCAGCTGTTTCGGGTAGCTGTATTTTGGGGTCTCGCTGCTTAGAAAGAGTAGCAGATAGCAGATCTGCCCCTCGGACGTGTACCTTTGGGATCCAGAGATAAGACACCAGTCCCAAACCTAGAGCGTCTGAAAATATATGGGATTTGAAAATTCCATGCAAAGCAACAGCAATTCAAACAAACCCACTTGCAATATTTTTTTCTGTGAAAATTATAGGCACTTTCAATAGACAACTTTTATTGGATAAAACTTTAATGAAATACATACACTTCCCATGGAAAACACTGATATTTTATTTTAAAGAGCCTCCTGTGCCTGAAATCATAGAATCATAGAATGGTTTAGGTTGGAAGGGACCTTAAAGATCATCTGGTTCCAACCGCCCTGCTATCGGCAGGGACACCTTCCACTAGACCAGGTTGCTCAAAGCCCCATCCAACCTGGCCTTGAACACTGCCAGGGATGGGGCCTCCACAACTTCTCTGGGCAACCTGTTCCAGTGCCTCACCACCCTCAGAGTGATTTTTTTTGCCTAATTTCTAATCTAAATCTCCTCCCTTCCAGTTTGAACCCATTACCCCTCGTCCTATCACTACAAACCCTTGAAAAAGTCTCCCTCCAGCTTTCTTGTAGGCACCCTTCAGGCGCCGCTATCAGGTCTCCCTGGAGTCTTCTCTTCTCCAGGCTGAACAACACAAACTCTCTCAGCCTGTCTTCACAGGAGAGGTGCTCCAGCCCTCTGATCATCTCTTTGGCCCTCCTCTGCACCCGCTCCAACAGGTCCATGTCCTTCTTGTGTGGAGGGCTCCAGAGCTGGACGCAATATTCCAGGTGGGATCTCATGAGAGTGGAGTAGAGGGACAGAATCACCTCTCTCGACCTGCTGGCCATGCTTCTTTTGATGCAGCCCAGGATACAGTTGGCTTTCTGGGCTGCGAGCACACATTGCCAGCTCATGTTGAGCTTCTCACCCACCAACAACCCCAAGTCCTTCTCCTCAGGGCTGTCCTCAATCCTTTCATCCCCCAGCCTGTATTTGTGCTTGAGATTGCCCCGGCTCACGTTCAGGACCTTGCACTTGGCCTGGTTGAACTTCGTGAGGTTTGCACAGGCCCACCTCTCCAGCCTGTCCAGGTTGCATGGCATTCCTCCCCTCCAGTGTGTTGACTGTTCCACACAGCTTGGTGTTGTTGCCCAACTTGCT
Organism: Himantopus leucocephalus; assembly: GCA_003993805.1. NCBI lineage: Eukaryota > Metazoa > Chordata > Aves > Charadriiformes > Recurvirostridae > Himantopus > Himantopus leucocephalus. The sequence continues at coordinate 179,751,985 of RSEF01000001.1, forward strand.
CAGTCCCGACATCCATGTCACCAACAAAGATGTTAAACAGCACCGGTCACAGTACTGACCCCTGAGGAACACCACTTGCCATTGCTCACCACTTGGATATGGAGCCATTGACCACAACTCTTTGAGTGCGACCATCCAGTCAGTTCCTTATCCACTGAGTGGTCCATTGGTCAATTTCATGTCTCTCCAATTTAGAGATTAGAATGTCATGCAGAACAGTGTCATATCCTTTGCACAAGTCCAGGTAGATGACGTCTGTTGCTCTCCTCTTATCCACCACCATTATCCACAAAATTCCTGAAGTTTTGGTAGGAGAGAAAGGTATTTTTAAAAGGTTTTTCAAAGAAAGATGAAAACAATCTAACACCAGTCCAGTTTTCTGACCAGCACTAATCCCTTCATTTGGATGGCATCAGTAGGCTCTTTGAGACTGTCCCACATATTTTCCCCTGTTTTCTCTTTTACTACTTTGTAGGTTTAGGACTATTTTGTTTGATACTAAGTGAACTCTCCCCTTGTAACAGGTGACAGTTTTTTATGTATTCTTGACATGAATTCAGGCAAACAGCGATCAAAGCTCTGAAAGCTTTTCCACTTGAGGTTCCTGGTGTCCTGCATGCTCATGGATAGATGCATTTTCTTATTTCTCTCATCACATTTCTGTGTCAGTGGCAGCTACTACAACAGGGTCAAAAGGGTCAGTAAATCTAGGTCATACAATTGGTAGAAATTGTCTCATACGACCTTCCCAATCTTTTTTTTTTTTAATGTGTTATGTTATTGCAGTCTTCTGCAAGTCTGCAGGCTCAAACTTCATGTGCTTGACAGCATTTCCATTCCCTTACTTGGCCCATTCTTTGCCACTCTCCAAGGTGACCTGTTCTGGGCTCATTCTCTTCTCAGAGCCAAGTCAAGCATAGGTAGGATAGAAATACTCTGTGGAGGCTCCCCTGATGTCATCCTTTGTCCTCCTCAAAATGGAAAAAAATGACATTAAACTCAAAAGATGTCTCTACACAGCTTCCGCAGCCACTTGACAGTGCAAAGACCCAAGCATCTCCAGGAGGTGACTGGATGTGTGCCCCATTGCAGTGTAAGGATCTTACAAACTTAAGCTCTCATAAATAGTTTTTTTTGCATCTGCAGTGCCTACAGATAGGCTTTTCACAGAAGACATGTCTCTTTCCTCAAGGGTCCTCTTAATCTTTGGTTTATCAAGAATAACTCACCATAAAGATATGAGGGAGATGGGTTGCTGGGTGACAAAAAATCATTGATCACATGATTCAGGCAAGTTCCTGCCATATAGTCATCCCTACTGCTACACAGTTTGAAGCTGGTTGACTGCAGATTGAATACAGGGAAATTCTATTACTAATTATATTACAGTGTGTAAGACCATCAAGCGTGGTTTGTTATACTGGTCATATACTGCTAATTGTGCTGGTCAGGCTCAGAGATGTGAACATCTTCCAGGTTTGTGGCTAACTTAAATGAATAAATTTCTTCTTAGCAATATAAATCATAAAATAGATTGGCTAGGAACATCTGCCAAACAGTGAGCCAGGCCCTCAGGTGAAGGTAGCCTTGCCTTTTAGCCCAGCCATACACGATTAATATTCTGATAAGAAATCTGAGGGATAACAGGGTGAGTCACTATGGTTTCATTAATCGGTACAGATAGCAACTCTTTGTTAATTTCAGCTGTTCTAACAAAAGTATAGACAGAAAATTCTGCAGATTATATTTATCTTATGTTCCTGAGGATATTTCTGTTCTCCTTGGTTGAAAATTGCAATTTCGGTGGCTCTGTCGCTATAGAGCTCATCACTGAATACACCATTACTCTTTGTAAAACTTTGACATTTTACATAGAATATCCTAACATTTTGGCCATTCTGTTTCTCTCTGTTTTCCTTCCCTCTGGACAGGACTAAAATATGCCAGATAAAAAGTTGTAATGGCAACAGTGAAGGATTATGTTCTGATAAAGACAGAAAATGGGGTTTGTCTTTCTGGTTTCCTTACTTAAACAATATCCATGTCTCTCTTCCTGAGTGCCATGAAATGTTAATAATGCCAAAAGTCTTGCTGTGATAGCTTGATTTAAAATCTTTCTATATTTCGGCCCTGGCTGTGATCTGAAGCTCTGAACTCTCTAGATTAGTGAAATCCAGAGGTGGAGTGCATGCAGAGATAACATCTGTTTGCAACTGATGTCGTCTTTTAAAGGGTAATCTCTTATGCATGGAGCTGAGTGGGGCTGTATTTCACTGCATCTCTTGCTGTGATAGCTGATCATGTAGACATACCTCAAGCTAACTTTAAATGTCTCATTTAGGTAGGGCTATCAGCAAAGCAGGAGACACTTGAGGTTCAGCACAGGCTGAACCAACTGAATGTTTTTCTCATTGCTGGGTGGATTTTGCTATCAGACAGAGGTAGCTTAAAACAAGGTTGAACATGTCTGTGTGTGTTTCAGTTATGGCTTTGACAAACACAAATATGGATTCTGACTAGCACAAAAGTCAGTAAAAAAACTCTGAATAGAAAAGTTGTCTTTATAAATGCTCTTATAGAAATACTATATTACTATATTTATGTCCAAAATACCACTTTTACTGCCTGTCTCCCAGCAGTACATTAAAGACCTGATCCTTCATTCCTTTATACCACTTTGTGGAGTTGCTCATTATTTACTTTTGTGTACAGCAGATAAGAACCAGGTGTCAGCCCTTTTGGCATGTGGCTGCATAGGGTGCCCCAGCATGCCATCCTTTTCTAAATGGTCTTTTCCAACTGACCTTGAAAGAAAGCCCATTTTAATGAGTGCAGGAAAATGCATATGAAGGAGCTGAGCAGGTTTTCTTGACAAATTTGTCCCACATAATTTCACCAGCTGGAAAATAGTATTTTGTTCCTTCCCCCTCTCCCCCTCTTTTTCTCCAGAATAATCTTTAACCAAAAATGCTTGCTGAGAAGCCAGGGAAGCTTCATGCTTTTTTACAGGCCTTGAGGCCATGTTTCTTTTGCTGCTTACAGTGCCTCCTCTGGAGCTGGTTGTTTCAGGACTGCCTCTTTCCTTTTCCACATTATCTTTCTAGGAAAATGAAGGGCAATTGCCATCTTGCTGCCCTCTCAATGCTCTTGCCAGAACTTGTGTTTATCAACTCTCCTTCCCACCCGCAGGTCCAGCATTGTAGAGGAGAGGAAACAAGCTGAGAGAAGATTGCTTCTCCTTTCCCGATATAGGCAGGGGTAGCTCTGCAAACATGGGTTCCCTCTCTGTCTCTGGCTTGTTATAGAAGAATCACAGGAAAAAAGAATAACTCAGGCTGGAAGGGACATCTGCCTCTAGTCCAGCCTTCTGCTCAAAGCAGGGCCAACTTCAAAGACCAGCTTCAAAGATGTCTTTCTCTCCCATGAGGTAGTTGCAGACAGCAATAATCTCTTTTCTGGAAGCCAAACAGTCCCCAGTCTCGTAGTTTCTCCTCATACGCCATGTGCTCCATCCCCCAGCCAGGCTGGTCTCCTCAGCTGTGCTTACTCCAGTATGTCCATGTCTCCCTTGCACTGGGGAGCCCAGAACTGGACCCAACACTTCAGATGTGTCTTGCCTGGGCTGAGCAGAGGGGAAAGACCACCTCCTGAGACGTGCTGGCAAAGATCTCATTAATGTAGCCAAAGATGTTGTTGGCCGCCTTTGCCACAGGGGCACGTTAGTGGCCTGTGGTTAATGGGGAGTCCAAAAAGACCTCCCTTTCCTTCTCTACAAACTGCTTTCCAGCTGGTGGGTCCCCAGTGTGTACTGTTGTGTGGGCTTATTCCTCCCCAATGTACAGCTTTGCATTTCCCTCTGTTGACTTCCACAAGTTCCTGCCTGACCACTTTTCCAACTTGCTATGGTTCCTCTGAATGGTAGCCCTGCCTCCCAGTATACTGACTGCTTGCCCAAGTCCCCAACTTTAGTGTCATCTGTGAGCTTCTGAGTTTCCCTTTGGGTTAATTTTATTTTATTTTTTTTATTTGGGGGAAGATTCAAAGAATTTGGTCACATCTGTACAACTAGATTAGACATGGCCTTTACTGTTCTAAAGCATGGTGGCCAGCCGACACAGAAAGGTTTCCTAAAAAGGGTGGCTGCATTTGTGTACAGCAGTCATCCTTGGACCAAATTACATCTTGAGTTATGCCTGGGAATTGTCTGGGAGTATTTTAGCTGGCCTGGGCCAAAGCAACACCAAAGAGTCCTCCAACAATTTAGCAGTGTAGGTGACTGAGCTCGAGTGCCCAGAGATACTGCCTGGAGATGTTTAGCTTGCTAGTACAGATGCAGCATCCAAGTTCAGTCACATGTATCAATTGGACAGTCTTCTTTTGTTAGCAAGATCAGAATCTTGCCCTCTTGAGAGCTAATTTAAAGCTTTAAAGTAGCAACNCAGCATCCAAGTTCAGTCACATGTATCAATTGGACAGTCTTCTTGTGTTAGCAAGATCAGAACCTTGCCCTCTTGAAAGCTAATTTAAAGCTTTAAAGTAGCAATAAAACAATAACTTAGATGCATCCTCATCTAAGTGCAGCAAGGTCAGATGAAGAATTTAGTGTTTTCAATCCCATTGTTGGGGTCATGAAAGAGAAGGTTTTGTGTGTTAATTCTCCCACTCTTAGCCAAAGCATGGAACAGTGCGTTCTTGCTGATGTGCTGTAGTTATAGCTGGTCTAGACTTAGTTCTTGATGAACCAGCCAAGTGAGCTCAATACATGCTAAATCTGAAGGCTTGCTTCACTAAGAACCAATTGCTACTGTAGATTTTCTCTCCATTCTAACTTTCTTCTCTTTCCTACCCTTTCCTTTTCCCTCCCAAATGGCCTGGGAACTCCTCCTAACACCACACACCCGAGGCCCATACTCTCCCACCACACACACACAAACACTTTCTCTCCTACTGCAGGTGACTCAGGACATCCTCACTTTCCCCCAGAGATGACTCCTAGATTTACAGCCTTAATCTCTTCTTTGCTGCCCTTGCTTTAGTTTATGATCGGTCTCATGTTTTCCAGTATAGATGATATCTTTCTAGTGTTAGCAAACCCAAGCTGATTTCCTTCCAGAAGAACTGGAAGAACAGTATTTGTCTTGGAACCTGGCATTAGTTTGATGGAAACAGTTAAGGAAATAATAATTAAAGTAGATCTGCAAGTAGATAGGAGGGAAGAGTAACCCTTTATTGGTGGGGATGGGAAGCGGAAAAAGCTTGGAAAACAGATGAAGTGGAATAGGGGGTAGTAACGTCATCAGCTGGAAAAACTCTAAAAGAATGTTCTGTGGGTCTTTGTCCACGGCCTCACTAGTCCTGTGTTTGCACTACAGTTCTGAGGCAAACAAGAAGCATCCCTCCGGTTCTACCACTCCCCCAGTGCCTGCTGTCCTGCTTCCATTCAGCAAAAGTGTCCTTTTCCATCCTCACGTGTTGTACTTCCAACTTTTTCAGCTCTTTGTCCACAGCAAGCATTAAATGAAATTAAAAATAAAAGAGAAGCATAAGCTAAACTGCACCATATTGTATTACAACCGTGTGTCCTATAGCCACAATAAAATACTACTGTTATAAATCTTTAAGTAGGGGTCAATAAAGCAATAATACTGTGCAGTGGAAACTGATCATTTAACATAATGACTGATTTATTGCACCATTAACTTGTCCTTAGCTTTGTCTTAGGGCAGTTTACTAAGTGAGTGCTTGTTAAATACTGTAATAAACTGTTTCTTGGGAGAAAGACTTAAATAACAGTCTGTAAGTTATTGACAGTTGTGAGATAAGTCCTTCAGTCTACCAGAACAGGAAAGTCTCTAGCGCAAAAGAAAAACACATATAATTTGATCATTTCCAGTCATTATGGTATCAAAGACAACATTCAAATGTATAAAAGTAAATACAATGAGTAAATAATAGACTATAGTAACGGATGTTAAAAAATTAAGCCTTTGGGAGATGGAATTTTTGGTTTTATTTACCTGCGGCAGATTGGAAGTTAGTGTAAGTGGCAAAATCCTGGCAAACAATGATGCCTTTGGCCAGTGGAGACCTGTCATGGCACTCCTGATTGTGTCACTGGAGACATGTTGCAGGAGGGTAGAGGATGGGGCATGACAAGGGTGAGAATAACTTGAAAGCTTTATGAAAGGAGATAATATGACTGTGGTAACAGACCACAGGACTCAGAGACCCAGTAGCTGCTGTCCCAGAGTCCCATACTTTCCTTCGGGTGGTCAGGAGGAACCAGTCCCCGACCAGTCCCCTCCCCAGCTGGAGAGCAGTTGCTGCACCAAATCCTGTCTTTGTCACTGACACTGGAGTGATTCAGAACGTTCTTTGGCTGAAGAAGCGTGGGCTAGCCCATACTCAGGACTGGACCTAGACCTCGGGGTGGATTACCCTACATTGAGATGTGCTTACCAAGACAACTATTTATTTGCTCCAGAGTGGAGTCCTAGTGAACTAACATACGTGCAAGGGAGATAGGACCTTAGTGTGGAACAGTGGGCTGACTGTAGGGATGTACCTTTAAGAACATATATGCAACGGAATCAAAAGTGTTTGTGACAGTTTTCTGACACGGAGGCCAGCTGGCGTGGAATGGCCTTTGACCATGCACGATTAAACTTTTTAGCTTCCAAACCAGGTGTCAGCACTCAAGCTGAGCATGGTCCCTGGCTTGTGCTCAGGAGAGAACTATTTTGGGAGAGTGCTATTTTGTATTGAAACCATGCCAGGGTCTGCTCCAACAGTACTGGGAGATGATAGAATTCTATTGCCCTGAAACATTTCCTGACACAAACTAATTTATTTTATATATGTAGTTTTAGAGCTTTAGAGTGCTGAGGCAAGTTAATCTGGTGTCTGTACAACCATCATGATATTTTTATTTCATGCTAGCATAGCTCCACTGACTTCGGTGAGGTTACTCTAGATTCACCCTGGTGTGATCAAGATAGGAATTTTTCTTACATGCTTTTGGAAGCAAAAATGTCCACTTTCTCCTGCTTATAACTCTGTCTTCTAAAATTTAATACATGGGTAAAGCCCAGCTTGCTAGTAAGCTGGTTAAATGATGAATGTATCCCTACATAGGAAAATTATCTATACCTTGGATATCAGCAGAAATGGTCTTGTTACAGGGAAAGTTTTCAGTAACGATACAGAAATCATCAAAGATGAATATGGCAGAGAAAATATCAGGAGGAAGAGAAGAAGTATCTCTTGAGGGAGAGATGTGTGGAGAGATAGGAAAGGGCAGAAACGGGTAGAACAGGAAATAGTGATACTGGAACTAGAAATACACATGGAAAGAGTCAAGATTGAGCAGAAATAAAGCAAAGATTGAGACAGCATAGACATTATTACAGGCAGTAGATAGGAGACCTGGAAACACAAAAATGTTAATGGAAAGGGAAATAAAGTAAGTGAGCCTATAAGGTAGTGATGGGAGAAACTGGGGTGGTAGGCGAAAGAACAAGGTGTATGCCTAGTCTGAAGCAGGCACTCGAGGCTTGGGAGTGGGGAGACAGAGAAGAGAATGGAGTGACTGAGATGCGGGGCTCAGGTAAGGAACTGGAGGAGTCAGAGTGCTTGGGAAAGATGAGCGAGAGGGAAGCAGACCTTGACACTGGGGAAAAGGTTGCCAGAAAAAGCCCTGGCATGAGGATAATGGAGGCATTGATGGAAGCTCTGGCATATGCATGAGTTGACCATGTTGGGGGAGACAAATGTGGATCATCTGCCATGATACAGGGTGTGAGAGGGTGCTCTGAAACAGCAAGAGAGGGGAAGGTAGGAAGTAGGCTCTGCTGGAGGGAAGAAGGAGAGGAAACTTAGACAGAATCCCAGTTGGATGCAATGACGTGTGTGACACACTAACCTTTAAAACCCTTATAAATCAGCGTCAGGAACAAGTCTGCCAACAAATGCAGGATGAGCAAAATAGAAACTGAAAACCTCACTATCATCCTGGGAAAAAACACGTTTTTAAATGCTGCCTGCCTCCTACATGAAGCTGAATACATCTGAAAATATCCGCTAATTTGCATACAAATAGCTACATAAATTGGACTTGATCTTGCTTTTGGTTGTAAACAGAGGCATGGGAACAGGAGGCAGCACAGTGCAGTAAACATTGTGCTGGACTCAGTTTGCAGCTCTGCTCCAGTCTCACTTTCTGACCTTGGGTGGGAGGCTCCTTGGACAAAAAATAGCAGAAACAATCTTTTCATGTTCTAGAGAGGTGTAGGAGCAGCTAACGGGGACAGGGGGACCATATCCGTGAGAGACCTGAGTCTTTCTGATATTTAGAATAGGACTGTCTTCCTTAATTTTGGATATTGAAAAGTTATGCACCGAAGTCTGAAACAATTACCTTAGGCTTGATTGATACTGAATGGAGGAAAATAAGTGGAAAGCCATCCTTCTGACCTGTTATAAATGCCTGTCTTAGCATAAGACGAATTGCCCTTGGGAGATGGGATCCATTAACAGTCATAAAAGGAACATAGTGTAAGTGCATTGGATTCAAATGTCCAAATGGTAGGCGACTGAATTACAGCAGATGACTCTAACCTAAATTGCCTTTCTTTCAGGAATTTGTCTGAAAATACAGACTAGCAATACTTAACATACCCTGTAAATGTCTTTGAGAGCTTGAAACGTGACATGTAGACATATGTATTATTAGTAGTAAAAATATCCCCAAATTTCACATTTTTAGCACTTGAAAGATCAAGTTTTGTGACAAGTGAAACATTGAAATCTCAACATTTCAAAGTGTTTTTCTCACTCCTTTTTTCCTCCAACTTTAATAAGTGAAAACAAAAATATTTATGTGTAACTTTTATGCAGACGAAGTCATGCTGTGTGCAGATGATGAAGTCTTCTTCTAGGAATATTAAGTCTATTATTAGAAAGTAGCTTCTTTGGCACAGTTATTCAAAATCTCAAACAGAAATAAAATCTTTTTATAATATAAGCTCTCACATATACTGGAAATGAACATTTTTTGGATTAAGTTATTTCCCAGCCACCACTTGGAAATGGTTTTACTGAAAGATGACATCATGTGTGGGATCTATGTCAGTTTTGTTTAGCCATCTACAATTTCTTGCCTAAATCTAAACCATTTGCTTCCATCTACAGCTAATAGAGAGGTGTCTCTGAAAAGGCAGCTCATCCCATACTAAAATGGGCACCCAAGGCAAATGAGATAAATCATTCTTTGTAGGTGCATCTTCTCCCCATTGACTAGAATTTAGACTAAGGGGACATTTACATGGCTACAGTGAAGACAAACGTCTCGTGCAGAGTGCTCTACTTGAAAAATCATTGCCATTGATTTCCAAAGACCCCAGGATCACCAATATTACTCCTGCCTCTCACAGAATCTTTTCCCTGAATATGAAAGTGGTGAGACTGCCTGCACCACTGAATCTGCTCCTGCATCACAAGCATTCATGACAAAAACACATGGTTTCAGACCCTTCCTTAAATGCAGCCAGGCTCTGTATCTCCTCATTCCTGTAGCATATTGCCCCTTTTGGGAGGCTGGTCTATAGCATCAGTTTTATTTGGTTTTAGTTTTGTCAGTATTACTTGTTCCAGCATGAAGAATGATCAGCAGATCTTTGCTGTTCCTTCTCTGGTCCTTTCCTGCTTGAGGGCCACATTGCATGCTGTGTTCTTGAAAGACTGCACAGCCCTCTGGATGTGCTCAGCTGACAAACCTGAAGGACCTCCTTAGTGAGAGCCTACAACCATGTTCAGGCTTCTTTTTTTTTTTTTTCCCTGATACTTACATGCATGTATTGCCCTTTCTCTTCCTCTCTGCCTTGTGCCTGTCCATCTCCTTATTTTCTGTTTTGATGCTGAATAGTTCATTTCAGTTCATATTCTTCTCCAGTTTCTGGTTCTCAAATATCTCAATCATTTCCCATTGCTTTACCACAGGGCTATCTTGCATACTCATTGTCACCTTGCATCCTTTTTTTACCTATTGATCCTCTTTATTCTCCAGTGTAGCGAACTTGCTCCTCAGCACAGAGTGTACAGCATGATGCTTTTTATCATTTATTATCACACTCACGCTCTCATTTGTGGGTAACCATCTTCATGTAAATGATGCCTGTGTCTTTGTGCCCTCCTGTACTTTTCCTGCTTCTCAAACACAGATACTTCCACTAAAACATGTCCAAAAGCCTCTTTCCCTAAACAAATATCTGAATAACCTGTCAGTGCAGTTTTTGTGAGGAGGTCTCTGATGTCTGAGTAGAACAGTTCCATAAAATACCATAATAGTTTCTTAAGTTATCTCCATTGAAGGGTGGTTGTTACACTCATCAGTTTCCAGGAGGTCCAGCCCTACCCATAACAATAAATAATTCCCTTGCTAGAACTCATAGGTTGTTGTTCCTTTGTTGGAGCTGAGCTGTATCAGAGCCACAGGAAGTCAAAACCTTTTACCTGTGCACAACACTAAACTGTTGCAGGTCGTTAAATGTTTTGCCCAGATAGTGTTACAGACTTGGAATCAGCTAGCGCAAATACTGCCCCGTCATCAGCTGTGGACACAGACAGTGAGGCCACTTCCATGCCTTTGATGTTCACATCATAATGCATATAGATACTCACATCATAGGTCAAAAACCAGGAAAACACCCAGGAAGAGTACAGGAAAGCCCCCACTGAAAAAAATCAAGGAGAAATACAGAAAGGAGCTGGGCAGCAACCACTTCTGCTATGTTCATTTGAGAGGGTTAGGTCTTTCCTACAGGACCCCTCTGATGGACTGGACATTGTGTTGCCCCTTTCCCTGGCAGCAGACCCCGACTCTGAGTATTGCCTCAGCCTCGTGGAGATTTCTTCTGATATTACAGAGCCTGTGGGGCTGTGGCAGCAGAGCAACCTTCCTTGCTCACTTCATGAGATGGCTTCAGGTTGAGAGTTAAGGGAGTTTGTATGCAAGGGGCTCAAGAATATGTGTGCAAGCTTTTACAAAACTTCATGGGAAATTTGCCAAAAAAGTTAGCAGCTTTAGACTAAATGATCAATTTTCCTTAACCTCCCACTGTAAGATAAAATCAAGCTTCTAATAGTGGCAACCACTGAAAGATGACATAGGNGTGTGCAAGCTTTTACAAAACTTCATGGGAAATTTGCCAAAAAACTTAGCAGCTTTAGACTAAATGATCAATTTTCCTTAAGCTCCCACTGTAAGATAAAATCAAGTTCCTAATAGTGGCAACCACTGAAAGATGACATAGGTTTGTAGCTGTAGCAGAGTAGGAGATTGTATGGAGGGTAAAGGTGGAGATGGTGTTTGGGCTGAGAGGCAGAGGTACTCCGAGAGCAGTGCTTACTGCACCTAGTCACTTTCTGTTTCTAGCACGGAATTTATGACTTGAAAACATTCAAAATTCAACTTGAAACCAGTGGCAAATTCTGGACAAATTGAAAGAACAGGTCTGACTGAAGAAAAGTAAGCAAAAAAACCCCCAAACCAAAAAAGTGTTGGCAATGTCAAAAGGATTAGTTTCAGCATTCTCCAAACACAATGTTTCAATTTTTTTGACCTTGATTCAAAAAAAGCATCTGCTGAAGGAATTCCATCTCTCATAACCCTGGTGATTAGGGCACCAGCCTAACATGCTGAAGACCCCAAAGCCCATCACTATCTAATTATGAAAGGGAGTTTGGATGTCTACTTTCTTCTTCTAAAGAGACCTTTCCCACTGAGCAATCAAGTATCACATCTTTAGTTATTCTTTCTCTCTGTTGGACCTGTTCCACTTTGAAATCAAGTTGTTATAAACAAATATTCACTGGGAAGGAGAGAGACTCCATAGGCTGGGGGTCTAGAGGAGGGAAACCTGAGCTCAACCGTTTTTTCCAAATCATGCGGCAAGGGGGAGTTGGACCCAGATGAGCGCTTTAATCAGCTCACTCTGGAGAGAGGCGACAAACACTGCCGCATCTTTTTCGTGGTTTTGTGAATGGCTCCACAGACTAGCTTTTCATGCATGCTATTTTTTTTCCTTTCTTTCCTTTTATTATTTTTTTTATTAAATGCTGCAATATCTGGAAATAAAAAGTAACCCGTCGTTTCCAACTGAATGACATTTTTCATGTTTTATTCTGTCCAAACACTGTTTCATTCATTTTGTGACACTTTTTTCCCTCCAAATTTTCATTTTGCTTCCCCAACTTTTCAGTTTGCATGCTGAACCAAATAATAAATCATTCTTGTGACACGTACTCAGCCTTCTACTGGACTTCCAATCCAGTGGAAATTTATGAAGGAGAAACATATATTTTACATTTTCTTTTCTTCATAGGAGTGAGTGACTGAATCTTCCTTTTATTTAGGTCTTTGTTTAATAGCACTCCACCGATTTTGTAAAATCATCAGTTCTGCATCAGAAATAATGACCTCATGGTCTGGCCCATTAAAAATAACTCACGAAAGGCACAAACCCCACAGATTATATTACTCTCCCATTATTCCATTTTTCTGGGAACCTTTTCTTTCTGTCATGCTTTATTGTACAAGACAGAGGATAAAATAGTTTTGCAACCATTTCTAGGCTGTTTTGCATAGTGTGTTGTGCGTCATTTTTTAATGTTTCAAATCCTTTAATCCTTCAAGTAAGAAACATATCCTAACTTTACAGCATTTGCCTTCCAGGAACTTGTGGGAATGAGGGATTTAGAAAGTCTATGGTAAAGGGATTACTACACATTACTATAGCTTAATGACTATTACTATGTGCAAATTCAGATGCCAGTGTGAAATCAACACATTCAGCAACTAGTAGGGGAGATATAATAGAGAGGAAAAATTAGGGTCAGTAAATTTTTTAACTAGGAGCCAGGCTATTTGCAGGAGGATATAATTTCTTTTATTAACATGTGGCAACCCAGATCTCAGACGTGTCGAATCTTTTTCTGGATGCAATGAACTACTTGCTGACTATCAAAGGAGGGAAAAACGCAACTTGGGTACTTAGTTGGCTAAATATGGACCACATTGCCTATTACCTGTTATCTGCATGCTTGATGTGGAGAAGATCTCAAGCGAAGAAGGCTGGGGATGTTCATCTAGGGCCTTCCTTATTGCCATGGTGATTCTCAGCAGTGGACTAGATGCAGGAGGCCAGTGACTGAGGTAGAGTTTTCCATGCAGCTGTGCACACTATCTCTAGCTACTGGGCAGCCAACAATTGTGATGCAGAACCACAGCTCAAAATAGAGGAATAAAGATGGAGATGAGGAAGAGGGGGTTTTGAGCTCTGGCTTGCTGCACGCTCTCACTTTCCCACGTTTCACATTTTCTCATGTATTGAAATAAAGATGACGGTAATTAACTGCCTACCTTGCATAGGTGGTGTGAAGTTTAATTAGTGCATGTGCTCTTCAGTTGCAAGATAGCTTAGTGCTGTATTGCTGTAGTGCCACTCTTTAATCTTGTGTGAGAAACAAGGCACACTACTCAGAAGATGCTTGTACCTGAAAAGTGGAAGAGGCAGAGGAGGGTGAAGTAAGGGAGCTCTTGCTGGCATGGCTTTCAGTGTGTTGATAGTAACGGTTTGGAATGAAAAGGCTAATCACTAAAACCATCCTTGTTAAATCTGTCCATTAGGAATAAAATAATTTTGAACCATCACCAAATGTACACTGATATACTTGCATGTCTAGTGACCTACTGGATGTAATACAGTAAGACTACCTCAATAGCAATAACATTTTTTACAAGAAACGTAGCTCTAAAATCTTCTGCTCTTGGTGTAAACTGTGCATTTATTGTCTGCTTGGCAGTGAAGGTAATTATCTCCTAATGAACAGAGAATTGTGGTTTGGAAAAAATCGTGATAGAGGAAGAGAAGTAACTAATTTTTTTAATGGAATTATACATGTCTTGCTTTTATTATCATAATTAGCTTTTCTGCTGCTATGCTTTTTTTTTCTATATTCCAGTAGACTATTAAATCAATAACAGTCTCTACAGTGTCTGAAAAAAAGTTCAAGGCAAATGAACTTTCCCATATGGATGTAATATTTGCAGCCATAAATAAATTCTTTAGGTTTTTGTCAGGCTTTTCACACACCCACAGATTCAGCCAGATTATCAGCCAGTAAATCTTTGTTTAAGACACCATGAGATCAGATTTCCCTGGATGAAGTGTTCACCAAAATGGGGAGAAAATAACATTGCAGAGAAACTAGTATTTCCAAATTCTGCCTCCTTTCCACCCCAAGCAGAGTATTCTCTTCCCCTCTGTTTTTCTTCAGGATTTCCTACCGTGGTGTCTACTCGGAGTTGGGAAGGAGAAGCAGATAGTATCCTCGGTGTGCATTTTTTCTAATAGCAAACAGGGTCTAACTGTTGGACAAATGGGATTTTAAAAGTCAAAAGTGCAATGGGTCATCTGGAATCATTGCTGTCTTTTCCTCTTCTAGCGGGACATCTGTTCAGCTAGCTCAGTTTCGTAGCTCAGTCCCTGTGCAACAGCACAGCAAAAGCCTCCATGATTTCTCTAGCAATGTTTGAGAGTATCTCTTGAGATTCCTCTCCAACATGCACAGGGATCCTATGAATGCTTTCAAAAAAGGTTTGCTTGCAGCTATTCATGTAATACTTCATATAATAGTGTACTTTCTTACAGACCATAGTTCTTCACCTCTAAAAACTCTCCCTGGGAGTCAGATATGCAGATACTAAAGCAGTGCGGTTGCTGAGAATACTATGGTCTCATCAGTAACTCTGCTAAACAAAATAAAATGGTACCCATTTTATCAGACAGAGGAAGAATAGGAAGTATAGAACCTCATCGTTTTCCTGGAAGCCAGAACAGTGCTCTGTATGGTGTTTAATCCTGAATAATCTGTGTTTAATCCTGAATAATCCTCAATACCCTGTTTATTTTTGCATCTAGAGGTGTTACTTATTTCTTATTTTGGGGGAGTTGTTTCTTTTCCATAAAATACTTCCATTAGACTTCTTTCCTTTTGAAGCCATGGCAACTGTAGCCATGGCATTTACCACCTATAAGAATTATTAATGCTCCACGGTTGACCTGGCTTTAGTAATTAACAGACGAAAGGCAATGGCTCAATAACAATAATACCTCTAATCAGCAGGATGCATCTTACATGTGCACTGGACTTCTGTACACAAGGAGAATCTCATGATGTCAGCTACAGATTAGTTCCTATGATCACAGAAAAATAAATACCACTGAGGGAGTTCCTACTTATCCTCCTGCCCTGAAGTGGGATAAATTACAGAATTAATTATTGCTCTGCCGACATCCTGACTGAATTTTTCACAACCTGTTCTTACAACATTCCCGTGACTGGAGATTCCCCCCCCCTGCCTAGGTGGGTTTGACAGTCTCATTCCAGTGCTCTGTTGTCCTCACTCTCTGCAGTTTTCATCCTGATGCTCAGCTGGAGTTGCACTGGAGTTTGCACCCCTTACTTCTTGTCCTATCCCCCACAGACATGGAGAACAGCTTTGATACCCTTTCCTTAAGGCAGTCTTCTATGAATTGAATTCTGTAGTGGGAAAACAGAAAAAAAAGGAGAGGCATATGCCTGCAAACCATCTCTCATATGAATGGTTTATTGGTGTCAATGAATGAACTTACGTGATTCCAGGTCTTGCTCACAAGTAGAGTTTTGCAGCCTGACTGGCATGGCTAGCTAAATCTCCAGCTGGTGGTTTCTCTGGGCTCTGTATGCGGCTAATTGCAGTAACTTGTGATGGAATTAAGAAACGCCGAATGGTACACAGGGTACAACCCCTACAGCAAACACTGATGGGACTTCTGCCTTACCTGAATAAACATAAATCATGGTAGGCTTATTTCCAGATGAAATCTTACATGGATTATTTTTCCATGATTTTAATAAATCATTTAGTGCATCTTCAGCAGCAATTCATAGCACATAGGAATCGGGGCATTATTGAAATTTACCTTTGAAATTTACCTTTGAAATTTACTTTAATTGAATGAAATATGCCAGTAAGTCTGGGAAGAGGTGGTATAAATATATTTACTGAATGCCCTTCTGCTTACCTTTTGATCACCATGCTTAGTCTTGATAGAATCACACTCAGTGAATTAAGTAAAGTGGCAGGATGGACTTTTGCCTCTCTGACCTTTCAGGTGATGCTGAGTGAATTATTAATCAGGACATTTCTCTCCCCCCCAAAAAAAACAGAATAGTTTGCTTTTGAATTCTCAACACACATTGCAAATCCAGTCAACTTTCAATAACTGCTAAATGAATTTGCATACAAGATTTTTGTTTGTGTGTGAATAACCCCAAAAGACTGATTATTCACACATAAAAATTCAGGAAAAGGAATCTAGATTCAGGACATGTGGGATTTTCTCCAGGAGTATGCAATCTTCCCAAATTCACTGGCTCACATTAAAGTACTTTAGTTGTAACACGTAGGTGGGATTCATCATTTTGCTCAGGAAGAAAACTGAGTCTCTTGAAGCTTAAGCAGATGAGGGTGCATCAAGTTCCTTTCAGAACTAGGATTCAAGACATCAGACCTGTACATTCAACACAGGGTAAATGAATAATTGTCTCAGATATGGTTTTATACATCTGAGCTCATCACCTAACCCCTTGTTCTGTGTTTATACACTAGAAAGTAGGGCCTAAATTCTACCCCTCCTTCATTAGTTACATAAAATTCAGGACTTGACACTTTCCAAGGTAGCAATGGCTGGAGACATCTGGCATCCCTGTTTATATTCATAACTTGCCCATGAAGAGCATCATGACAGATTTGAAAACAGAGGCAGTATAACTGGGCATTACTTCGATAATGTGCCAGATGTGCAATTAAGTTTGATGCAATATTAAACTCCCTATTCATTAATTAACAAATTTGGATATCTCAGCTCTATGCTGCTCAAGAATTAGCCAATCAGCGCCCCAAAGTGCAGTGCATGTTTTGAAAGTGCCTGCTAGCAAAAGCCATTAACAGACAGACATACATTAAGAGCTCTGTCATGGGACTGAGCATCCAAATACCTCTCACAGCCCTATCATAGTATGGATAAGGCTGTATCTACACAGCGGAATTAAGACAGGATTATAGCCTGAGCTGGAGTACCTGTACTAATGTAATTTCAACAGCTCCAGTAACAACCAAGACAAGTAACAGCGTTGTCAAGTTTGTACTGTGCTGTAGCCATAAAAGTCTGCAATGCTGCATCTTGCTACTGGTTTTTTATCTGTTCTAGCAAAACCAAGGTAGGACAGATGTGCCAGCTTCTGCTGCAAACACACGTCCACTTAACTGTGAGGCATGCACTGAAACATTGATTCCAATGCTGAAAAAATGCTGTGGGCTGGAGCGAGCTATGTAATTCAGGAAGAGGAAAGAGGCCAGTTGGCAACTAATTTTCTGCTGCCTTTATTACTCTAAAAACTAAATCAATTTTCGTGTCTGGATGGGGTTGCTGAAAAGCACAACCTTTTTAAAAGCTACTTTTCTCCCCCTTTCAAACTCCTGAATCTGAACAAGTTCCACAGACTTGTCTCTAGAAGCCCAACGTTAGAAAAACAAATTGATTGAAGTAGCCCAAGCCAGCATAAGAGTAAGAATTTCCATTTGGTGGATATTACTTAGATAAAAATAACTTGGTTAATGGGGAAAAAAAGTAGGAGGAAAATGATTCCTTAACAGAAAAACAGCCCGAGTACTTTATTTCTCATTAATGGTGGAGCTTTGTAGGCAGAGCAGTACATTATATCTTTTCATTGTCTCTGTAAACCATGGAACCATGAAATAAATTGTGTATTTTCCTCCTTGAACATCCTCCTCAGTTGCACTTTGCCAACTAATCTCTGTTAGAATTACTTCTAATATTCCAAACCTCTATCGAGATGTCAAACAGCCTCTTCTTCTCCTGGTAGAAAAGAAAGAACTACCGCAAAAATATTTCCTTCTTTTCCCCTAAAAACATAGTTTTTGCATATGGGGTTTGGAAATGACAGTTGACTCTGGGGTTTATCTTTGACATGAATGCGTTCTAGATTTACAGTATTTTTAAGATCCAGTAATTTGGGAAACAAAAGAACTAATTGAAATTGGTGCCTTGTTAAGATACAGATCTGACAGCATCTTGAGCTGGGGATGTGGAATTGATTTTTTTAGCTGGAGAAAAAAAGCCTGTGCCTGTATAATTTTTACAGCTTTTTTNGCTTTTTTTTTTTTTTTTGTCTGTGTTTTTGCCAAGTGGGACTAGTGGCATGGAAAAATTCTGTGTGTGTGTGTGTCTGTTGAGGAAAGGCAGAGTGGGTCTGCCATTAGATCCATCAGTATTCCCACAGGAGATTCCTACAGCAGGTTCCAGTCAGACCATAAGAAACCCTAAGTGGCTCTTTTAAAGGCAGTGCCAGACTGTAAAGGAGAATTCCCTTGGCCACATGTAAATATGACATGGGGCAAATTATTTCTGTATCTAGTCACATGAGGCGTGGTGTCCCAGGAGAAGCATGTGCACAAAGTCCTCCCATAGCATGGCTCTTCCTTTGCAGGTAGCTGCCTTGCCTTCCATCTCTTGTTTGTGTTAACAGCATCAGGCCTCCAAGAAAGAGCCCGAAGAAATGCTGCCTGTCATGTCACCCTGCTGCCAAAACTGGTGGGATGGATGAGGGTGACTGGCCCAGGCGCAAGGGGTGTGCTAATGGATGAAACAAAGCCAAGTTCTTCTCCCGGGAAGCCAAGCCAGCTGAGCTGGCTCAGGGCTACCTGAAGCCTCTTAAGATCATAGAATCATAGAATTGTCTAGGTTGGAATGGACCTTTGAGATAATCAAGCCCAACCATCAATGTAACACTGCCAAAATCACCACCAAACCATGTCCCTAAGCATCACGTCTACATGTCTTTTAAATACCTCCAGGGATGGTGAGTCCACTGCTTCCCTGGGCAGCCTGTCCTAAAGCTTAACAACCCTTTCTGTGAAGAAATTTTTCCTAATATCCAGTCTAAGCCTACCCTGGCGTAACTTGAGGCCATTCCCTTTTGTCCTGTTGCTTGTTCATAGTGAGAAGAGGTCGACCACCACCTCTCTACAACCTCCTTTCAGGTAGTTGTAGAGAGCAATACAGTCTCCCCTCAGCCTCCTTTTCTCCAGACTGAACAACTCCAGTTCCCTGAGCCACTCCTCATAAGTCTTGTTCTCCAGACCCCTCGCTGGCTCTTGTGCAGTGAAAGTTGTGTGTGTGAGTCCTATACATGGTGGCTCTTCCATAACGGGGAAGATGCACCTGGTGCCTCTAACTTTTCAGAAAATTTAACGTTCATCAAAAAACAACACAAAACAAACACACAAAACCCAGAAATAAACCCAGAAAAACAAAAAAGCTCAAAGAGAAAAGGAATACTTTAACAGAGATCAGTAAGCTGGAGACTAATTGACACAAGTAAGTTGTGGCAGCTTTGGGGAAAGAAAAAAAAAACCACAAAAGGAGTAGCACTTTCTGTCGAAGATACTAGAGACACCTGAGAAATAAGATGAGGCTAAATTCAAGGGCTCTGAATCATTCAGAAGAATGCAAATACGCTGTACCATCCCTGTTGGTGTAAAGGAAAGCCTTTTACTGTAACTTTATGGCAGTGGTGATTCAGGGAAGATTAACCATGAAAGTGCGCTAGTTTGTTGCTTTAATATACCCCTTTTACCTCTTATGTCTAAATGCTTTCTTATAAATATGAAGTAAACTACACCTAGGTTTCGAAATACCATTGGTCATAGTGTCTCTGGTTGCAGATTCTCAGAACGAAGCGATCAAGGCACTTGAAACCACTTGGATTTACCTGGTAAAACCAAGCAGGCATAATTCTGCTTACAGCAGCCAGATCCCAGTCTCAGAGCAGTGTGAAGGCTTTGTGAAGGCTGTCACAAAGCGACCAGAAGGAAATATTGGAGCTCTGTAAATGTGGCACAAACATGCTCCGATTTAGAAATAGCTAATATAGCTCACCCATTTTAAAGTATCATAGATTGAATGCCTTTTTTAAATTCTTCAGGCTTAACGAGATTTACTGAAGACTAAGGGTAAATCAGCCCCGCACAATCCCTATGGATGAAGGCGAGAAGCTTTTTTTGATGAGTACCATATTGATACGAGCATGTGAATTATCTTTCAGGTTATTTTTCATTGTCCCCAGGACTCAGAGAAAGAGCTGAATGAGTGAAATTTGCATAAGAATTTAGAAATGTTGCCCTATTGTTTTCTTAGAAGCTCAGTTTCAAGTCAAAAACATCTGCCTGCCTCTGAGTGCTCTGTGGATCATTTGGTTGTTTGAGTAATCCCATTTCACTTCTTCCTCCATTGCCTGGCTGGGATGTGCTTGCTCTTGGTACCTGTCAGCCAAGAGGAAGAAGCAACAGTGGGGATAAAAAGAAAGAAGAAATTAAAAACAAAAAAGCTATTTTATGCACTTATCAACACACTTTTGTCCCCTGGGCATGGGAGTAAGCATAACTTGGCACATTCTGCGTCAGAGCAGTCCTAAGCACTCATGATGGTATTCAAGGCCAAATGTAACAGAGATAATAATAGATACTAATTAGAGTCTTCAGAAAAACTATTTTGATTTCAATGGTGCTATTAGTAATATAAATAGTAGCATAGAACCTCTAAGCCTCATATTAAGGACCACATCCTTAGTCTGAACACTGTGGTTTGGAGCAAGGCTGTTCCTCCCCAGAATTTTCTTCCCCTCTGAGGAATTAATTCCTCTTTCTGTCTTCCAGTACTTAAGTCTAACAGCCCTTTAGGGTTTACAGAATATGCACTAGTTTTGTTTAACATTTGCTTAGCAGCTTTTGCATCATTACATTTCTGTAATTAGAACATCTAGTGGCTATGATGATAGACACTATACAAATCAGTGATATAGACAAGTAATTTCCTTTTCATACTCCTAAAAAGACAACATCTTTGCTTTGCTACTTTATGCTGGCTGTCTTACTATGACTCTGAATACACTTTTCCCCTTACCTTGTCTATTAACAAAAGGGAATCATTTTTCCGTATACTATTACTTGGTTTTTCATTGTTCCCCAAAGGGTACACTTGAAATCAAGTTATTCTGCTTTCTGTGGTGATGCTTTCTCTTTTCTATATCTTCCATAAAGGTGTATAAGAAAAAAGTTACTACACTTTTCCTTATAAGCAGAACATTCATCTTTATTTGATTGTGTGGCAGAAGCTACACTTTCCTTTCAGAATTTTTCACAGGAAAAGGATGCATTAGCAACTTTCCTCCAGGTTAAGAGGTACTTTGGTACCTAATGCTTTAAGATTTTCAAGGGTGTTCTGCTTATCCAGACAGCTGCAGGTCTTCTGGGATTCCCATGTCATGTCTTAGATAACCAACAGGATTTCAAATTGCATGACACATCTAAGTTTAGGTACCTGAATCACTTCCCAATAGTCCAGATCTGGGACTCATGCTATTACTTTTCTATGATTCTGTCATCTGGATCTCACCATGAGACACACAATAATCACCTAAACATAGGTGTCTATTGCCATCTGGGTCACCATGGGGTGCCTGAGGCACCTGTGTATGTAGGTAGACATTACCCAGGATCTACAGGACACCGTGCCCTCCAGGGCTGGCAGCTGAAGACAAAGTGAGAGACCCTATGGTATTTAAAACCACAATAGGCACCTATATTTAGGCACTGTGTCCCACCCTTGGTGTGTGTTTTTCTTCTTTATGGTCCATAATAAATCCTGAAACTCTGTGGATAAGCTATGTGGCCGAAAGGGCTTTGTAATATTTTTCCTACTTGACCTGTTAATTTTAGATTGTCATATTTCTTGCAATGCCTTTTTTCTCTCTCTCAGGTTTGGTTTTTTTCCCTTCAGTAATTGCAAGGCATTTCATGAGAAATTCCCCAAAGGGGAAAGGTGTTGAATTTTTGACATAGACTTTTTTAATCAGCGTTTATTAAGCATTGAAATTAAATATGTGTTAAGAATAAGCATTTGTTTAGAGTTTTATAACTTTAAAATATTTTCTTTTCTCTGTCAGCACTCTTTGTTCATTTCATGCTATAATTTTAAGCTTTTTTACAATCACAGATGTACTTTTACGATAACTACGGTCTTTCTTTTAATCTACCACATGTACTGTATTTTATACAACATGAAGAAACGCAGTGAGAATGAGACTGTTACAGTGACACAGCCCAACTGACCTACTTGATGTCTCCCACCGGGTCCGTGTGAGGCTCCTTGGGCTTCCACTCTCCCCTGTTTGCTAGCTAATAAGCAAACACAGCGCTGAGATTGAAGTACAGGGCTTTAACTCATCTTAAAAGATCTGAGTGCTGAGTGTTAAGAGATCTACTGTTAAGGGTGTGAAGTGTGCTGATTTCTTCTCTGCCATATGCTTCCCGTGTGACTTTGGGAAAGTCACTCACTTTGAATTTCAGAAAAGGCTGTAGGAACTGAAGGTTCAGGCAAAAGCAGAAGGTGGCAAAGCTCTTGCTGAACCACCAGCAGCAACTGAGTCCCTGGGATACCAGAAGGGGTCAATGACACTGCTAAATCTTCAGGTGGCCTTGTGTACCCAGGGTAGCACCAGCCAGGGTGAAGGAAATAATATGTCTAACCCATGTCCTGTCTCCTCCATTTGCTTGGGGCATCAGATCTACTGGGACAATCTCTGTAGCCAGTTAGCACAAGAAATGGTATTCTGGCTTCCCAGGCTTGAGTCACCCTTCATGGTGTGGTCTTTGATGCCATCTGTACCAAAAAAAAGGGGCTGTTGGCAAAGCGTCCTTGATGAATGCTGTGCATTTTTAGACCACCCAAATATCCGGAAATAAAAATCCACCTGAGCATAGCAAAGTGTTATCTAAATATGGCCAGGATTATGTAGCATGATGTGGAAGGTAGTATTACACTTTTGGTTTCTATTGTAAAGGAATACGTGCATTTTTATTCTTACAAATATTCACATTTATTATATTACGCTAAACATGGAAGTACTGCCCTTTTCCTTGTTGTTGTTTTCTGGAAGCTTGGCTAACTTTTCCAAATGGTAAAATTTCGACTATCCTTTCACCCAGAAAACAGATTCCTTGGCTTGCAACTCAGGAGAATATTCTTACCCACTTATTTTTCTAGTAAATTCAGGTTCAGCGAACCTGTTTAGGTTTGCTGCCCTATGTATGAACAACAAGACCATGGCCTGTTATCAAATTGGTACAAACTGTACAGAGCACCGAGAGAGAATTTAATATGTTAGAAGGAGAAAGAGTGCTCTTTTCTACCTTCACGCTGAACAGTTTGAGTTTGTGCACTTTCATTTTAATAAACCACAA
Source organism: Himantopus leucocephalus (assembly GCA_003993805.1). Lineage (NCBI taxonomy): Eukaryota > Metazoa > Chordata > Aves > Charadriiformes > Recurvirostridae > Himantopus > Himantopus leucocephalus. Next base: position 179,775,410 of record RSEF01000001.1, read on the forward strand.
AAAGATCATCCAGACAATGCTTTTATGCGGCCTTGACAGTCTTCAGAAATGTTCTGGTGGCCTGGGGCCTGAGGGAGAAAAGCAGCATCCTTCAGAAGACACAGGGTGTCAGATGCCCAAAGGGACTGAAACACTCTGCTGTGAGAGAAAGTTGATGGCACATGTCAACAAGCAGAACATCTTTTTGCGTGTATATTTGTCAATATCTTGGAAGTTGTGGTTTTGGTTTTTTTTTTTGTTAAAAGCTGTAGGAGCTGTGGATGTTATTGTGTGAAATAATGGGTCTACGAGGCTTGACCACAGGCAGCAGCTCACCCCAAACTAACAGATCTACCTGGCTGCCCTGGGCGTAGAAGACTGGGATGGAAAGGTGCCTGAGAGCTCTAGGAAAAGAAGGATAGATATTTCCTCTTTTGGCTAGTTTGCTGATGACACAAAACTGGGAGGGGTGGCTGACACGCC
>RSEF01000001.1:179775971-179799875 GCA_003993805.1 Himantopus leucocephalus
GTGTAGCAGCCATGGAGAATGTGGGAAGTGGAGATGAATGAGTTAGCAACTCTGCTTCCCCTTAATAAAGGAGAACAGGGTTGCTTGGAGGAAGGATGATTCTTGGCTGATGGAAGGAGAATTGGCAAGGTGTATCTCGTGGGCACAGGGTATCCTGTAGTCTCTGGAGAGCGCAGGAAAGTTGATTTGTGAGATGTTTGGGACCGTGATGTTTGGATGTAATCTGAAGCATCTCCAGTATTTACACTGAGGAAAGAGATAAAATATACAACCACGAGTGGTTTCAGCTCACTAAGCATTCCATATCAGATAAAGGTGAGTGCAACACCAGTATCGCTGGGGCAGCTTCACAGCTACAGGACCACAGGCGTATCAAAGAGACAGGGTCCTGCAGAGACCACCAAGGGCCACTGAGGAAGGCTGGTGTCCTTTTAACTTGCCATGAAAAATCTATGCTTGCTAGAGGTCTTCTCAAGGGATAACTAACCACCATGCTGCCTTAGTGTGAACAAATCATTAACAGAAAAGATCTGACCTAGAAGGCAGTGAGGAAAGAAATAACAATTCTGAAGAAGTCTTAAATGGGATTAGCTGATTAACTTTCATTCTGAGATTAATCATGCTTATGGGTCTGATCTGTTGTCCAATGAGGTCAATGAAAACACATTTACTTCTATGGATCTTTAATCAGGTAATCTATTCGTGAAGTGTACTCTTTATTGGGTTTATGTCATCCGGAGATAGGCAAACCACCTGTGTACAGGAATATCCCAGCTATTGTAGTGCAATGAACCAGGTCTATAATATAAATGTGTTAAAAGTCAAAAATTGTAGAACAGTAGAATTCTTGAAAACACGGTTCCTTTAATAGTCTTGTATGTGGCATTCAAAATCAGATCTTCCCCTGTAACCTCTCCTTTTTGAAATTGTGGGCAATATCCACAAAAGATGCCATCTTTTTTCTTGTCATGCTCTGAGCTCAACACATTTTAAATGGTACAAAGGTATGTAGCAAACATTTGCCCCCAGTGCACTAAAAATTTGCTGGTTTCAAAACCCTGCTACTTTTCTTTGTTTGAAGTGTGCCTGCTACAGTGTTGCCTTGTGAGTGGGACATGCATAATGGCATAAAGCTTACCTGAAAAATATCTAACGATAAGCCTGGGAAGAATGTGTACTCCTTTACATGCATAAAAAGTTGCAGCAGCTGCTGGTGTTCAGACACAATTATTTCTCATGAAAACGTTTGCAAACAGGTTTGGTTTGGGTTCTTTTTTTAGTGTAATCAGCCCAAGATACTGCATCTGGGAAAGATTTGTCGCTATCAAAAGTAGGCACCAAAAGGGACATAAGAAATACAGTTCTCTAAGTGGAAATAACTTGCATTAATATGACTCTACCTACAGGTGAATAGATACTGCCTCCTCTGTTCCATCATGCTGCGAGGGCAGCTGTTACATATGAATCTGTGAGGTATTTGTTTGTTATATATGTATCATCTTGTCTCCCTAGGGACATCTGTGGAATTAAATGGTTGGATCTAGGTTTAATTCTACAGCCTAGTTAGTATTGTTCTCAGAGTAGATCTGGGAAAAATTCAAACTGTACTACATGCTGGTTCATAGAAGAATCTACTATTAGACCTAACTTACACAAAAGATTTACTGAAAACCCCTGAAGGGATAGGAAAATCTTCGGAATACTCATTCATCCTCAGTCAATTATTGCAAAGGATCTGACTACTCAAGCACACTCTGCACAGCCTTAGCGTTGTAGGCTGGGATAGTCTGAGAGGCATTCATTCAGCTTTGTGTTAGTTAAAGGTAAGCATTGGCATATTTATATTAGCAGTTAAGAGAGATTCAAACCAAATCCAACATTACTGAGATCTTCGCAAATACTAAACATAAAGCTTTAATCTCTACAGTTTCAATTTTGATTTAAACCTAAATATACAAGTAAGATACCTGAGTTGTTGAATGAGTATCTCTCAGTAGAGAGCATTGCCTGGTCTGCCAAAAAGCTTGATCTCCTACCTGCCTACACTAGTTTCACCATGAAATACTGTGTTTCTAAAATGATATGTGTGATTAGAGACATGCTGTCAGGTTTGGAATTGAAACCAGGCTGCAGTAGGGAGTGTGGAAGAACTCGAGTTTACAGCTTTGTGCTTAAACTGAGCTTTTTGTTTCAGGCAAAAGTAAAAAATCCTGATGTTAAGATGAAATTCAGCTGAAGTGTGCTCAAGGTAGGGAAGATGCACACAAACTGCAGATGCAACTTAGATGCTCTCAGGCCATGGGACCACAAAGAGAAGTCACAGCACAGTCACTGATCTGCCTTTTCTGCATGTTACTGTTTTTGCTCTAGTGCTAGTTCCACCAGCTCCTTTTTGCCAAGTGTGTGATGTGTCATGGCCATGAATATGTGTGTGTAATATCCGTGCAGCCTGTCCTCTTGTCCTCCTTTGGCTTGCCTCCACTTTCCTTTCCCACCCTGTCGCCTGCAGACCTCCTTCCAATTTGGCAGGGCATCCCTTGGTCTCTCACTGCTCCAACCTCAGCAGATCCTAAGTGTTATAGTTGGAGAGAGATTTTAGTTGGCCTTCAGCTCTACAGCTAAATTTCTCAGGATGTGGTTACAAAAAGAAAGCACCCTGGAAAATCTGAGAAGACAAACCTGACAACGTGCTTGGGTATACCACCATCTGCAGCGTATGTTAGACAGGAGCAGCATGCAGAGATTCTGTCACATTGCTCTCCACCCCTTTTCAAGATCACTTTCAAATATGTTGAAGTCTTACTCGTGAACTCACAAACTGGGAATATTTAATGAGGCAGGGTTAGGTGTTGTGAAACTAATATAAATTTCTGCTTTTTCAGTTTATTTCCATGTCTGAGACTGAGCCTTACTTTTTTTGCAATCCTTTCCTGCAAAATTTGGAGGGGAAAAAAGAAAAAGAATAAAATAGAACCCAATACTTAATGTACTTGAGAAAAAGACACTTAAGATATTTTTTGAAGAAATAATTACTCGTTTCACTCTGTACCTTAAGCATTTTGATGTGTTGGACTGGTCTGGTGATTTAAGTAGAAATGTGCTTAAGTTCATAAAACCTTCTTATTCTTACTCTCTCTGTGTTGCTTCATAGAGCACACCATAATTTACAGATGTAATTTTCTTTCTTGCTGCTGTGGCTGAAAAGTCACATAACCATCCTCTCTGAGATGGCTCGATGTTCTTCAGGGTTAAAGTAGTCCAAGTACTAGAAAACCTGATTGGGAACATCTTGGAGACTTCATAGGGTAATCACTTGTAGGAGCTTTGTTTTCAGACAATGTCGTCTAAAGAACTGATATTTAACAAGAAATTAAAACAGAACTGAGAGGGTTTTGTTTTTTACCACAGCACCATGGGGACAATTTCATGTCTTCAGTCAAGTAATTCAGATCCATGGTTTAAGGCAGAAAAAGATATCAGCTTGTTAGAAGCAAAGCATTATTTATCCTTCTAATAATCTGTAATGCTTTAGGTTTCTGGGTTTTTTTTTAATATGATGCTGATTCTTTTCTTATGTTATTGATAACAAGGCCAAGTGCAAGGTCCTACAGCTGTGTCAGGGCAATCCTAAGCACAGATACAGGCTGGGTAGGAAAATGGATTGAAAGCAGCCCTGAGGAGAAGGACTTGGGGGTGATGGTGGATGAGAACCTCAACATGAACCAGCAATGTGCACTCACAGCCCAGAAAGCCAACAGCGTCTTGGGCTTCATTAAAGGAAGCGTGGCCAGCAGGTCGAGGGAGGTCATTCTGCCCCTCTGCTCCGCTCTCATGAGACCCCACCTGGAGTACTGTGTCCAGCTCTGGAGCCCTCAACATAAGAAGGACATGGATCTGTTGGAGCAGGTCCAGAGGAGGGCCACGAAGATGATTAGAGGGCTGGAGCACCTGTCCTATGAAGACAAGCTGAGGGAGTTGGGGTTGTTCAGCCTAGAGAAGAGGAAGCTCTAGGGAGACCTTATAGAGGCCTTCCAGTACCTAAAAGGGGCCTACAGGAAAGCCAGAAAGGGACTTTTTACAAGGGCATGTAGTGATAGGACAAGGGGTAAAAGTTTTAAACAGAAAGTGGGTAGGTTTAGACTAGATGTTAGGAAGAAATTCTTTACTCTGAGGGTGGTAAGGCACTGGAATGGGTTGCCCAGAGAAGCTGTGGATGCCTCATCTCTGGAAGTGTTCAAGGCCAGGTTGGATGGGGGTTTGAGCAGCCTGGTCTAGCGGGAGGTGTCCCTGCCCATGGCAGGGTGGTTGGAACCAGATGATCTTTATGGTCCCTTCCAACTCTAACCATTCTATGATTCTATGATATAGAACAAATAGGAGCAACTCATTCACACACAATCCTTGTCTTGTTCATTCTGAGCCTATATTTTGCAAGGATCATTATAACTCTTTGCTCATGTGAACAACATGGGCTTGGAAGTTCACCTAGTATTCAGCAGTTTTCAAATGTTGGCCTCAAATTCATTCTGATGGGAAAAATACTATTTTCTTAAAAGACATTTATTTACTTACTTGTTTTTCATCAGGAAGGGTTACTCATCTCATGATGCAAACCTCTTGGGAAACCTATCTTGTTCCAGAAATATTTCTGCTGTCATTAGAAACACCGATGGAATCTGTGTAAGTCATAAAATGTTTAGTTAGTGCTCTGTGAAAGGGAAATCTGTATTTCATTACAGCAGTCACATTTTTTTAAAAAAAAGTATTTATCTTGAAGAGAAGCCTCAGAAGTGGTGCTTGATTCAGTTCATCAAACTTCCAGTTTCTCTGAAAAATGCCAGTTATAACAGCACAATTCCAGCTTTGATCCATTAGCTGTTAGAGGCGTTCTTATTTCTGATTGCAGGATGAGCTGTGTCATTTATATTGCTGAAATGTTGGCTGTGGTGAACAAAAGCAAAGAATTTTTATAATGATCTAAGTAGTTATGGCCAAACTTTTTCTTAACCGGCACAGATTAGCATTGTGTAGAAAAATGGCTGATATTGCAGAAAGACATAATAAATGAAACTTTGGAGCATTCCACTGTGTACGTAAGCAGTCCTGAAGGATTTCAAGATGGGACCCCCTACCTCCATCACACTTGGGTCGATTAAGCTTCTGTTTCTCCTCTTTTTTACTTTTCATTTTTAAGTCATCACAGTATATGATTTACTCAGACCACACCAGCATACTGCAACAGTTATTAAAGTTTAGCCAGTGGTTTTGTATGAGAAATGCTCTATTTTTAGAAGCTTCTAAGTAGACTATAAAAATAACTTTGGACAGACTTGGAGTTAGAAAGCCTCTGCATAGGCATTGTGTTAAAAAAATGTAATTAAAAATAGCAGGCTGCATTTGGAAACAAGTAAATGCGACTAATTTATGTAACTGCACTCTATTCACCCTCTGTACTGTGACTTCCCTATCAAAGCAATATCTCAGTAAGACTTTGCATGTACAGTTTTTACACTTCTTTACCAGCTTTATGCATGGTTCTTTTATATATCTGCTGTATTCCCAGCTTTTTTTTTTTAATTTATCTTCCCATGTACCTTGATCCACATATTGCCCTCTTTACCCTGAAAGAACTGTATTTTTAAAGAAGTGCAGGTTAGGTGAGTGGTGGGTGATGCACACACAACCATGGAAGCTGGTAGCTTACTTAGTCTTTCCAGTAGATAGTTGGAGGGCTTTTTGATTGCTCTGTACCTTCCCAGTTGCATTTATGAGTGTCTGCAGAAGCTGTGAAGAAGTTGTGAGGGACTGTTGTGAAGGCCCTTTGCCATTCCTTTCGTCTGCCACAGGGATGTTGGCAGGAGGGATGGAGCTTGAGTGGAGCTGTGCCAGCACTCAGACACTGCAAGGATGAGAGCACCATTAGCCTTTACTAAGCCAATAAAATATCTACAGAGTGTGGAGAGGAAAAGAGTGAAGATAGGAGCTCTGTTACCTAAATTTTCCATGTCTAAATAAATCTAAGTGAGTTGTGCTTGCAGGGCGCTTTATTTTCTTTTCAAAGGAGGCTGTGGAGAGTGGGGGATGACTTGAGTGTCGTGTCTGTGTTGTTAGAAAGCCGCCAGCTCTGTTTTGGTTAGGTTGGTTTTTATTTCTTCTGCTGTCTTTTCTTGCATGTTGGCCTGATTCTTCACATCGTGGAGGCACAGACAACAGAGGAACGGATGTGATTGCTGGACCACTGGAGCACAATTGCTTTAAGCAGTGAGCTGGCTCCTGTTACTCCGTTTTGGTACAATAGGCACCAGGTCACTTCAGCAGCAAAGAAGTCACCTACCTGGGGTCTGTTTTTTTCCAGATCAGCCTACAAAAAATGACACCTGACAGAGGAACCAGAAGGTTATAAAAAAGGATAATGGACCATTTTTAGCAGCTCGAGCTGAAGAAGAAGTATCTGCTCCAGGAGCTCAGTAGGGTGGAAGGGAAAATGAATACAAACAGATCTGGAGGGAAGAACAAGATGTAGGGCACATGTGGGGCACAGTTTTCAGCTATTAGGGGTGGATTCAGCCCACCTGACTTAGGTGCCTAACTTTCTGCTGTCTGCTGAAGCAGCCCTAATAGAGATGCTTTAGATCCCTCTCCAGTCACTGGGAAAGGCAGCTGCTTGTGGTGATTTCCAGAGACAGACCACGGCTCTGTGAAGTGCTGCAGGCTGAGTGGGTGGGATTCTACCCTTGGCAGATTAATAACCTTCAGTAACAACTTATAATTTGTCCTTTAAGTAAAAGGAGCTGCATTTCATTTCCTTGCAAAGCTTCTGTATACATGCAGACGCATCTACTAAAGGGCTAACATGCAAGGATGGAAGGCTCCTATTTCTGGCACGCGAGAGGAATACGAGAAGTTGGTACTTTGCCCTGGGACATGCAACTGCATTTTGAGTTCTTCGTCTCAGGAGATTTGCAAGACAGAGGATGTGCTCTTTGGGAATATACCGTAGGGATTTAGGGGCTCCTAGATGTAGCTTAGGCTTGCAAGTGCTACATGTGCGAAGTCTGAGTTCCCAGTAGACCATCTGAGCTTTCAGCAGAGGGTGTGTGATTAAGTTTTGTCTCTCAGTATAGAAAGAGTCTCCATTTCCTCCATGCATATTCAACATTTATGTTCTTTTAGGCTTGATTGTTGTTTTCTTTTTATATGGAGAAGAGAAATATAAGGTCCTTGTTATTAACTTCAGTTTGAGAGTCTCTAGAGTCTGGCTTTAAAATACATATTTTTCTAGGTTCTTTAAAATATTGTTCCATAGCATGTAAGGGTGTAGTTACATGAATATTTTCTTCAGCGGCAAAGCAAGTTTAAACTATACCCTCAAGCAAATAAAACATCTGTAATGACACTGCTGGAAATTTCATAAACAATTTCAATTGCATATTTACAAGGAATATGCTCATTCTAAGACAAAGGAGAGGTTAGTACTGAGTTATGTGTGGAAGTATCTATTAATCAAAACAGCAATAGATGATCTCAAAGCAAAACACTTTTTCAAACTTGCCAAAGAAAACCTGGCAGACAAAACCAGCAGATCTGTTTGAACATTTATATTTCAGTGTTTCAGGCTGTTAATCACTTTGTCCCATTCTGAATTGAATGCTCTTTCAGATGAGAAGAATGCAGAAGTAACCAATGTTTCAGAATGGGAAGGCATATTTCCAAGGTATACTAGGACTATCATTCAGCTACAACCTCATGAAATGCTTGTATGCTCTTCATTTACAGAATTAAATCTGCACTGTGTTCATGAATCTCTTCCTCCCTTTTAAAAACTAACAGGCTTCTGCTTCTAACACTTGTGGACAACTCTTTAAAATATGAACCTAATGTAAACTCATACAATGTTGTTTTCCTGAGTTACCTGGTAGCCTGAATTTATAAGGCTTTAATAAAGGGCTTGACTGAGAAACCCTGGAAACTGCTGAAATACCAACACAGGCTCTTGCTGCAGAAATACATAGTTAAGGTATACCTCCTAGAATCCAAATATATGTCTGTGCCTTGTGAGTTTCCAGCAAATGTCAGCCTGAATGTACTCAGCTGCCAAGATTTTCATCTTCCTGTTCCCCACCCTGTCCCACATCCTGCAGAATGGCAGGCTAGGTAAGAGATGAAAATGTCTTCTTCTCCATCCCAATAATGATCATGGAAAACGTGCTTGGACTACCTCTGGTAGCAGGCTGTCTGACCTTTTTTTAAAAGACCTCTACTGCAGAGGATGAGTAATTTCCAGTGTAAAAAATCCCCCAAACTCCTTAAAAGATAAAAAATCTGCTATGCCAGTGTGGGATCCTACTATCCTTACTGCAGCATTCAGCTGTGCTTATTAAGGACAAAATGGGGATTGGATTATGGTAGTTGAGTTTTAACCCTTTAGTCTGCTCAGCTAAATCTGTAGTCTGACTCAGGAAGGCAGCTCCTACGCTCCTTTATTGCTAACATTTTAGTTATACCGCAACGAGTGCATTCACTAATACTATGTGACCGTGGGAGGATTAGTCACATCAATAAGGACAAGAGTTCTGGGTAAAATTAGAAACTAAGCAGTGGAACATATTTTGTTGTACTACAAAAAGCCATGGGTCCACCCTAAAGCAGCACTGGAACTATAAAATTTGGGTTTGTTTAAGTTTGTTGAATTCCAATTTCCTTTTTCTCTATGAAACCAAACCACATTATTTTTTTGTTTGGGGGGAAGGGGGAGGAAAATAAAGACCCAGCTGGTCCAGATAATTTCTAAATTATATTCTGTAAGTGGGTTTAAACGATATCAAGAGTTTCAGTGCTGCTGCTGCTGCTCAAGGTTTCAGCACTTTGGCTGTCCCTCAGCTGGCCAGGCAGGATGCTGGGGTACAAACTGGGAGGCGATGGGGCTGGCAGGTACCCCCATCCCCTCTCCAGCCCTGCCAGAGACCACGGAAAGGGAGCACCTCTCTGAAGGCGGCCCACAGGGAATTTCTGATCACCTCCAATAATTAGTCCTGCACGTTTGGCAGCAGTCAGAGAGATGAAAAAGTAATTGTACCATCTCAAAGTCATTTTCTGTTGCTAATGGTCTGGTTTTGTCACATGTGTAATGGGACTAGGAAGCAGCATAGCTTTCTTATTAACTCATATGTCTTGACCCCTCATTTTTTCTGAGTTGAACCTTATTCAGCTTAATCCTTTTCCACCATTTTCCTGAATATTTATTGTGAATCATCTCTGAATGTTTTTGTTCTTAGCACCTTACTTCTACCTTGGTGCACAACTCTAATGAGGTTTGTTGTAAATATTTGAACTGAATCCTTTTTTTTCACCAGCAAAACCCACAGCTGACTAAGAACTGTGTCATCTTATAGCATTATTTTTTTCTATCATGCGGTTTCAGAGTTGATAGCTCCATCATAAAATTAATTGGAAGGTTTACACCTACTTCTGGACAAACAAGGTCTCTGCATGGGAAGGGTTTCCTCTCCCCTCCACCCCCAAGGCTGTTAGAAGTTAAATAAGTTTACATAAAGATCAAATTATGTTTAAACAGCATTAAGTCATGCAAAGAATATTACTGTTAGCTGATGCCTCCACAACTCATGCCTCTCACTTATGTAGGACCAAGGATGTGGCTTAGACCATCCAATAAAAAAAAATGTAGAATCTAACACTTGGAAAGGAGCACTGTAAAAATAGCATAAATCTATAAAGCTTATTGTCTTTGTTTCTAGATCATTACGTTTGTGCTGTACTAGAGCTTATGTCCTTTGCTTCCATCTAGTTTACTAGGAGATTCAGATTGCTCTGTGTCTCTGACCTTTCCTCTTCATTATTTCTCAGTCCACCAATCTTTGTGTCATCTGTAAATTCAATCAGCAATGATTTTTGGTTGTTTTCTTTTTTTTTTTTCTGCCAGGTTCCTGAAAGGTCCAAAACTCAATCTGTGCAGGACTCCATCAGCAACACTCCCATATAGTAGTGAGTCCCTGTTTACAATTACATTTTTAAACCTATCAGTTAGCCAGCTCTTAATTAATTTAATGTTGTGTCTGCTATATTGATTTTACATCATTTGAGTTTCCTGATCAAAATATGATGTGGTACTAAGTAAAATGCCTTACCGAAATCTAAGTATATTACATTATCATTATTACTTTTATGAATCAGATTTGTAACCTAATCAAAAAAGATAGGAAATTTTCTCTTACACAGTGTATTTTCCATAAATCCAGGGTGATTGGCATTAATTGCATTATTCTCCTTTAATGCTGTATTAATCAAGTCCTCTCTCTTTTCCTGTTTCATTTTACCATGGACTGCAGTCCTGCTGACAACCTTATTGTGGACCCAGGTCTCATTAATCCTTTTAAGGATTATGCCACAGCATAATTTTTCCTTGCAGCCATCTGGAACTTTCCCAATATTCCCAGAATTACTGAAAATTGGCTTTAGCACACAGATAGATGTGGGGGAAAGGATACATAAAACACTATTTTTATTCCTTTCTTTCTTGGAAAAGATGCCAGAACCATTGCCATTTCCCTAAACCCGCTGTGTCCAGTGTGAAGTCATGGCGCAAGAGATGATACGAGGAGCCCTTTTCTTTGCAGAAAAAGTCACTTCTCTGGCAGCCTGCCCACTTCTCCTGGCCAGTGGGGTGAAAAGCCAGATGAAATCATATGTCTCTCTTTGCAGCACTCCTTGCAGCTGCCCATGCCCAACGAGCACAGTTGTTACTGTGATTGCCTGGGAGGAACAGAGAGATTTCTTGGACCAAGAGCAGGAGGATTGCATTAGAAATCACAAAATATCTGAATTTGCACAGGATTGATCCCATTTTTCAGGTTGCTTTGTAGGATTTTTTGATTCAGGCTGAGCAGGTTGATTAAATAATATATTGACAAATTAAGTGGCTGAAAAGAATGTCACTGTATCAGTGGATGTGACATGGGCTATGACTACTTTTGGGGAAAAAGAATCAGAGAGACAGTTGATTATCTGCAAAGAGGCAGAAAAGAAAGCAAGTAGTCCTGAAATACTTGGATTTTGTAAATCTTTGAGTTGAAAACTCCTTTTTGCTTGCTGAAACGTTATTCCTGGCACCTCTTCCTGCAAGGAAATGGAGTGAGTGGGCGCCACAGAGCCTCGGAGCATTACACAGGCCGCTTCTTGAACGACAATCTTAGCTACTGACATGTGAACGAGAGGCTGCTGGGCAGCCAAAAGCTCCATAGCACTGCTGGGCGCAGAGTATTTGGTACCTTTCACAGGACTTGGACTTTTCTAGATTAAAAATTGTCAAACGAGGCAGGAAAACAGGTTATGTTGAAGTTTGGGGGAGCAAATGGCAGCCGCCCTAATGCTCTGCTCAAGGGTCTGTATGGAAGAACTGGACAGCTGAAGTGGCATTAATATGGGAGATGTTGCGCAAAGTGAACTTAATAGAATATTTCCCATTTCCCTAGACTTCACTTCATACATTGAGATCCCCCATCCGATTCCCCATCCCGTTTTTTGAGAGATCAATAGTGCATCGGTGCAACCTCCTAGAGCGCTGCAGAGTTCTGCAGAAGACACTCCAAATTGGATTTACATGGTGTTTTGTAGGCAGGGGCAAGCAAATTCAGGCCATGCTGTGGAAGAGAGAAGTGTAAATCACTTCTGAACTCAAAGCCATGGAGCACTAGTTAGACTGGTGCCGAGCCTGAATCAATACACTTTACAAAGAGGCAGTTTTTTCTCTCTTGGACCTCTTACCACTGACAATTGAATGGTTTATAAGGTGCATTTACCTTAGAAGCTATTACAGCCATTATAAAGAATCAAACCAAAGACTCTCTAGAGTGTCTTAATCAGATGAATTTGAACTGGTTAACTTTTCAATGAAGAAACGTGGCTTTCAAAATGCTAGACTATTCCATTTTGTTAGTTTAAAGAGTGAAATAGAAAAAAAATTGATTTAGCATAGTTTTACACAGAAAGGTTTGATAATGAAAAACTTGCAGTTTATTGGAAAAAACCCAATGTGAACAGCAAATTTTGAATGCTCCAAAATTATTTTCCTAGCAAGCTTTCACAAGGCTGCCTTTTAATGATTCAAAGTGAATTCTTTTGCCAGGGCCACAAAATTTGTTGCTTTTTTCTGATCAGTCAAGTTGAAATATACTCTTACTGACATGTAATTTCTATGATCTTAGCAACAGTAGACTTTTTGGGTGGAGAGCAAAAACTAACCAGACAAAAAGGTATGTGTCTGAAAGGAATGGGTAGGGTGTGACGCCAAAATGCAGGCATTACCCATTTTTCAAGGCTTACTTTGAAATCCACAAGTGGGTTTCAACCCATGCTGAGTCTAAAAATGTTAGAAAAAATTTTGATTGCTTCACATATATTCCTTCAAGAGGCAAGACTCCTATGTGAGAGACAATTCACACCGACACTAAGGCCTTCCCATGGATTTCTTGGTATGTGGTCTTTACCATTTGGCGAAAAACCTAAGGTGAAAGCAAGCTGCATAACATTCTTGCTGTGCAGTCCCTGAATAGAGACAATCAGCCATCACAGCAAAGTTTGTGCAGAGAAATACTGCTTAAACAGCAGTCCTAGAAATTCAGCTTTTGAAATTTCTACACATTTAGAGAAAACTGACCAGCATGTTCTCATGAATGAAACAAAAAGCTTTCCAAAGTGCTGGCTATGATTTTATAATGCTTGTGTAATTGTACTGAAGGAAAATCTAAGAAATGGCTCCATTGCCAATAACATTCCTTACTGCTTGTTACGATGTAGAGGAGTTAGGGTCAAATTCTAGAATTTTCATCTGTTTTTTGTAACAGAAATGTTTTTAGCTACTGTTATTTCATAGTCAGGCTGGTGGGACTGAATGGAGAGCTAAAACTGCAAAGACCTGAGGTTCACTTTTCTTGTTGTGGAAGACGTAATTGGCTCTCATTAGATGCATCTTCCATAAAAGGAAACATTGCCATTCCTCTAGCAACATATTTAGAGATGCCGTCTGTTAGTGAGGAATGCAGCCTTAGGGAAAGCTGTTTCCATACTGTACTGCCAACATCTACAAGTATTTTTTCTGAACTGAGCCTCAGGTATTGGAAGGGACAGAGCTAAGACATCCACCAGCATGCATCCATTAGTCATTTCTTCCATGGAAATGCTGGAAAATGAAGTTGAAAATGAAGCCCAAGATTCAAATCAGTGCTCTGCTGCTTGGTGCATATATTCCTGCTCCTAGTCTCCGAAGACCTGCCTATTATGCAGTTTACTTGGTTAGTAGGCAAAAGAAGAGATTTAGAATATGTTGGACGTGTGTGAATTTTTTTTAATGTTGTTAATAAGTAAATGCTATCACTTGAAAGACTCCTGTTTCTGATTTTTCTTTACTAGCTGCCTTTCTTCCCAAAATATTCTCCATGCTTTATTGGGCAGACTTTAATTACAGACCTGTAGGAAGTAGACCTGTGCATGAGTGAACTCCTTCCCCCAATCTGAACAGTGTTCCATGTTTGAAAAACCTGTAGTTAGCAATGTATTTGTGAGGACACTCATGGAATCACTAATGAAAGTCAATAGCCGAAAGCCCATTTATGTCTAATTCAAATAACAGGAGCTTTGATAACACCTTTCTCCCTTTTTTATGATAGTGTATTTTTAGCCTTATTCAGAGAGGAAAAAAAAACCTGCTTGAAGGCATATAGAGTTCGGAGATAAATAATTAAATAGATTCTGATCTTGAAATATTTTCTCATACCGTGCTGCCTTCCTTTTGACAATTTGGTGTGAAATTCCACCATTCAAATGAGGTAGCAGTTTGCATTTACTTCACATGGAATAAAATCACTCCTTCAGGTGCAATGCCGGAGGGGGGGTACAAAACTAGGAGAACCAGTGGTCAAGATCCACCCTTAGTAGATCCAGTGCTAGTTGCTTCTGATGGTATGAGCTAACACGGCTGGTTGTCTTTTTGGTTAGTATCTTCTAGCATGAAGGGGAACTTTTGCATAAAATACTAGGACAATGGTTGAATCTCTTGGGAGAGCCATATACATTTATTAAAAGCCATCATGCATCTATCAATCTTCTTTTTTTTTTTTTTAATTAAATAATGCAGAACATATAAACCCAAATTCATTTTCTTCTCTTTCTATTTTGCAGCTTCCCCTCTCTCCCCACCTTCTTTTACTTCCTCCTGCCCCAAGCCTAAGAAGAATGGAAATTCTTACTGAGATCAGTCCATTATAAGAAGATTGCATATAGATTAAGAAACAGAGGATTTATGGAGGACTCAAATTTGTAGAAGATTGAGGACTCATTTAAGGGCATTTGGAAGCCTTTTATGGATTATATATACAAAACAGATGTTACATCTTACAAAAAACTTGTAATTCATTGTTATTTCCTACTTGACTATGGGGTGGGAGAAAGACTACATTTTATAGTATTGTGAACTGAGACAATTTTTTTTTCACACAATAGAGTTGCTTTGCTTCCCTTCCTTTTCTCTGTTGGGGTGTGTGTTCTCAATTACAGAATACAGCACCTCTTATGACAAATAATTATTTTTTCACAAAGAGAACAATTATTCAAAAGCCACCAAGAACAATAAAGAAGAACAGGAGTAGGAACACAATGCCTGGGTTCTAAAAAAGCAACTTCTTATTTAAGTAGAAACCACAGAAATATTGATAGAAACCATGTTAACTCTTCTTTGGGAATAATCCATCATTTGGCTGATATGAAACAGGACTGCGGTTTGTGCCTTCTCTTTATTGGGATAATTAGGGACCTTGCTAGGCCTTCACTTAAGTCAGCTGAAAAATGACCTGTTTGTCAGAATAATGCCTGTGAACCTTATTCTTTTTGAGGATGCCGTCGGCATGGTTACTCTATATGGGGTCTGGGGTGTGTTGTTTCCAGAGATTCCCCTGTCCGTAACAATTATCTTCTGATCTGCTTTGTGAGTTTTCTCTGAGATTACACAGGGTTTCTTTGAGATTACCCCCTACAGGGCCTGTAGGGCCATGGGTGGGAGATCCCTTTGGGTTCCCACATTAAGCCCAGACCCATCATGGGAAAAACTTTTAATTGCAACAACCATTTCTCCTTCAGAGGTCTTGCTAGCCCTCCACTTTCCTCAAGGCAATTTGTATATCCCAGGGTGCTGGAAGAAATCCTCAGAACATTTGGAGGCCAAAGACTGTGTCTTGAGATGGTAGAATTAAGGCAAAGTTAATTTGCTGCTCAGATGCAGTGCATTAAAGGGCAGTGGTTTTTGAACTTTTTGTTTTCTGTCTTTATACTTGCGTTTCCTGCCACTAGGTTTGCTCCAGCACTCTCCTTTTCATTTATGCTTTTTAAGCTAGCTATGATTGTTATTTGGCAGCTTGCCTTTTCTGGAGTGCTGCCATTTTATTCCTTATATTTGCTGATCTCTGTTTGAGTATGTTAAACAGTTAATTTGGAGGATCTGATTTTTATCTATGACTTTTACCAGCTAATTGCTTGTTGCTGGTGCATAGTGGCTAGCTGTCAGTAGCTAATTCCTGTGTTCCTAACACTTTTTGATGCAGAAATAATGGTCTTAAAGGAAACATACTACGTGCAAGTCTTCCATTTTTTTTTTTAAGGAAGACTTCTTTGATGTATTTTTCTCAAGGTTAAATTCAGTCATAGTAGATGCCAGTAATAGTATGCGTTTTCTTTCCATGACTTCAAATATTGCAAAATTTCAAGGGGGAAATATGAAAAAGTGGTCTCAGAATTAGGACAAAGTGGTGTTGGAATTAGCACAGAAAAAGGAGAATAAATAAACCCTCACATTCAGTTTCTTTATCTAGCACTGAATTGGTGTTTAACCAGTCGAAGACACAAACCTCTCTGCCTTTGTAAATGAGACTTCTTTTTAGTTTTTATTATGTATTTAGTTTTTTTTTTAATTATGTCTTTGGTGAGATTATTATCTCTTATTAAATATATATCAAGGGCAAAAGAGGATTTTGAACATTTAGGTATGACTGTGCTGTGTATTATTTATTACATACTGAGACTTATGGATTTCCAAAGCAACTGAGCCACTGCATAAGTTCTCCAGGCATGCTTAACATAGTTAAAAAATGTTTCTAAACATGCCACTCTGCTCCTGTTAATGGCTGTTCTTACAATCATATTTTCATAATGTTTGTATAAAAAGGACCTTCCTGTACGGCTGAAAAAGCTCAGGCTCTTTCAGAAGAAAGAAAGGAATTTGGTTGGACTCACAGAACTAATTAAGGGTTTCCCTGGGATTTTGTTGTTGTTGTTGTCCCTTCCTTGTGGCCATTGTAAATATCTATGGTAGTTTATTTGCCAGAGCTGGAGAGTAGCCTAGATGTGGTAAAGAAAATTTTGGGGTGCTTATAGCTTGATGGAGATATGTCAGGGCTGTGGGTCTGATAAAATTTTTGGGAAGGGGAAAGGGAGCAGCAAAACCAGCCAGAAAATACTATGTTTGCCAATTAACTGCTCCTGCTGCACAGGAGTTCTAGCTGGAAAGAGGAAATACCCACAGCTAATCTTGCTGTGATGGATGCCCTGTTAGGATGGAGGGTTGCAGGCAGGCAGGGTGGGTTCCCTTAGCAAAAGAGAAGCCTTCACTAAAACTGAGGCTGAAGAGATCCAGAAGCCTTCTTGAGTGTTTATTTGAGGTTTCCGTGTTCTACTGGATAAGTGTATCATTAAAATAGCTCTTTATCTCACTAGGAAATCCTGTGCAATATGTTACACATGATTCATAAAGACAGCAGAAGAATTAAGATAGTAGTGAAACTATTGTTCTAGGCTAATCAAGCGTGACTGATTTTAATCATAACAGCTTTTTGGGCAGTACCTGGGGCAAATACTGTTTTTCTAAATTAGCACTCAGCCTGTGTAAGAAGTTATTGAGAAGTGCCTGCAGAAAGTTACACCCAATTATTTTTTTATTTTCACTTGGGTATTCAAGTGCTGCTGTAAGTTTCTTCAGTAACACTTGTGATGAAATATATAACCTAGATGAACTGGATCCCAAATCCAGACAGTATATCTGATTTTGTAGTGATTTACAGGGCTAAGTATGACATCAATTTGACATATAACCTAGCTCACCAGACTGACAAAATACCAGAGGAGGGTGGAAAAAGTAGAATATATAACCACCTTTGACGTGTCAAAGCTGTGCTGTCAGATTATCCTGGTCCTGCAGTCCCAGTAACTGACAGACTGGCCTGCTCCATGGACTGTATTGGCTGGAGAATTAACTCTTTGGGCTTCCTGGAAGTTCATTTTTCTCAAAAGCAGGAATGAGCTAAGGCTAGGCTGATCTCTTCTTGAAATATTTGCTGAGCTTGAAGAACAATTCTTCTCAGATGATGCTTCAAGACTGTTGCTCCCCTTTCCTTTTTTTCATCTGTCCCTACACCACCTACTTGTACTTTGAACTGCTTCAGCACCACTGAGATCATTATCAAAGCACTATTTCTTATGGTTCAGCCCAACTTCAGCCACAGCGAACCAGCAAGCTGACTGGTTNAAACCAGCAAGCTGACTGTTTTGGGGATCTATTGCAAAACATATCAGGTTCGTTTCAGGTAAGCAAATGAAAATAGCTTGATGTTGTGATACCACCTCAACTTGAGGAAACTTCGTGCAGTGGCAACGGCCCTTAAACTTGCTGCAGTAGGGGACTTCTGCCAATCCCCCATTACATACCCAGCTGGGTGTGCCAAGACCAAAATTTAAAGTATATCTTTTAGGGAAGAAATGTTCTCATTATCCGACAGAGCCAGAATTCGATATCCACCATTTAAAAGGAGAGCAACTCTTCTCCGTATTAGCCAATTATTGCTGTTGACTCATGTAAGTTTGGAGTGATCATAGCCACCTTAAGCGTGTTTATTGGGTAGCAAAACACTTCAGAGTACGCAAAGGTAAGCTGCCTATGCAGACATATTGCATGCATATTTTTTAATGCTTTAATTCTTGAAAATGCACTCTTTACCAAAGAATTTTTCACACAGGTATTTTTAAAGGAGGTGAGTTTGAGGATGAAAGCTACTCTTGTCTAAGCCAAGAGCCTCTTCCAGAAAAGCACAGTGAAACATTAAAAGAGTGCCTCATTGTTACCTGGTAAGTTGAAACTCTCAAGTAGCATCTGCTGGAGATTGCTCTGCTTATTCTGACTAGTACTGCCATGATAAAAATGACTGCAGTGCTGTATTTATAGCCTGTCTCTGCTCCTGGGCTACACAAGTAATTGCTGCCTTATCTCATGAAATCACAAGACTTATGGCTGTTGAAGAGTCTTTTGTTTCATGAAGAGGTGAGCAGTGATGAAGGGGATGGAGGGGTTTTACAACAGAATGTAAGGATCTACAAAAGCAGCTGCTTTTGCACTGTTTGCTTAAAAAATCATTAAGGTGCCAGGGATCAGCTAAAATTATTCCCAGCTGAAAGATGTAAGTAGCCCCTTAGCTGCACTCTGGTTTTCCCAGAGAAGTCTAATGTGTGAAATAAGAATTACAACGACTACCAGGAGCAGCAGGCTTTGCTCTTTCCTGGCTCAGCCAAGGGTTAATGTTTTTTTTTTACTTGAAAATAAAGTCAGTTTAAAGGACTGCCTGTCGAACAGGCTGTTGGCAGTTTATTTATCTGGGCTGGTGAACACAGAGCCTATGAGGTCCTAAACTAATTTATGGCTCTGTTAGTCAAAATCAACAACTTAAACTTTACCTGCAAGCTCACAAACACATAATATAGCTTGTGGAGTGCTGGGTTAGTATTTACAATGGGGTATTCGGCATAGCAGTCAGCTTTGTATGCTCTGAGCCAACTTCAGTTTCTATATGGATTCAAGCCATAAATCTCTGAATGCTTGTATTAGGAGCATAACATCGACACAACTATGTCTGCCTCTGAAAGAACTGTCACAATGTCCTGCTTGTGCCTTGATAACCAAGCAGGGATACTTGTTCCTTCTTATTCAACAGTGCGTGGTCATGCGTTTCCTTTTTTCTTGTACTATTATGACCATTTACAAAATCAGTCCTGCTGAAAATGCATAAATTCTGAGCACTTAGTTCTTCTAGAATTCACAATATGTTCCCTGGGATTCTTTGTAGTTGTGACTGAACTATCAGGGCAACAGTATTCTTCATGTCTTCCTTAAATTTAAAATTACCATTTGTAAAAAATAGTAACTTAGCTTCCTCTCATCCCAGTTCTCCTTGACATATGAGTTTGGCTGGAATGGACAGTGACATTAGCAAGCCTTTTGGTGGGGTATGTAGCTTGGGCATTTAGCATTTGAGTTCTACATATTTGAGTAATCAATCTCTTTTAGCTTTATACACTTCCATACTCCTATTTATTGTAAAGGAAACCCATAATACTCTAATAAATCTGTGAAACTAATTTTTAACGTCAGCTAGGTCCTACTAGAAGCTGAGCTCAGAAGAATAACCTTATTTTACTTGAGAACTTTACAGGTAAGATTCAGATTGTTTACATGTAGCTGTATAGAAGTTTCCTCTATAGCTGATAGACTTGGCCAGAAGGTGGTATGTTTTCCTCTAAGGTAAGGACCCAGCTGTGTTAGATATTTGTCTGCCTCCCCTGTTTAAAGAAGGAGTTCAGATGACGATCTCAAGAAACATACATACAATCAAATAACTTAGTTTTGCTCCTGGGTCTGGTCCTTGATTGCCTGCATAATGACTCGCAGATCACAAGGTATGACCAGTTTTGAAAAACCTGCCAGAGACACACATGAGTATAGATTTCTGCATTAGGTACCAGCTTTTAAAATCTTATTGTAGTGATGTTAACTTGAAAAATGAGTGACTGGAGTCAATCAATTTTGTTTGATGTTAAAATCAGTGTTTATAATACTGTTTCAAGTTTTGCATTTGGTGAGTATCTTTTCTGTAGTGACTATAAAATTTGGGTGAAAGATTAGCTGAGTTATTTCATTCTCCTACCTGATAAGAATGAAAAAACACTTTCAGATTAAATTGCAATAAATGTGGTAAAATAATAAGGAAATGGAAATTCACTGTTCCAGGGCTCTTGTTCTTAGACTTTGCCTCAAAGCATACACCTGTTGTTGACAGTATTTTTCTATTATTTCTAAATAAAAATTGTTAGAAATATTTTTTTCTAACTGTCATTGCTTTTCAGACTTAGAAACTTATCTTATGAATGATTTATTTTTTAAATTTACAAAGTGGAATTTCATAACTCAGGTGTACTTCTGCCATTTGTCTTGGTAAGATCACTTTATATTTACTAAGTGCTTCAGGTTGCGTTTATAGTACATTTATAGCAACTGAATAATGGGGATCAGTACACATCCTTGATGAAAAGCGTTAACATTTTTCCTCTGGAATATACCATCCCAGATGGTTTTGGCATTGACAGCATAGGCAGCTTTATTAATATCTATGACAGCATCTTGTTAACTGCACCTCACTGTTCATTGTAAAGAACTGATAGTAAGGCCATCGTGGTTTCAAGAAAACAAATGAACGTGAACTCAAGGGTTTCAGAAATTTTTAGTGAAACCTAAAAAAATGATCCATTCATAGCTCAGAAAAACATTAAATGTAGTAAAAACCAATAGCTTTGTGCACTTATTATGGGTTAACTTCAAAATTAAATATATATTCACTTATCAAAGAGGCTCTGAGCCAATATGGCTATGCCTTTATTCCTAAAGCATAAGTCCAAGAGATAGATAGCCTCAGGCTTTGTGTCCAGGTGCCACGGAGTAGCCCACACCATAGTGCTGAGCACTACCCTCCTCTGTAAGAGATTTGTATTGTAGGGAGAATAGTAAAAAACAAATTAAAGAATAACCTGGCAGTTAGGTAGCATGGACAAGCAGAGGCCAGCTGGCTCTTTTTTATTTAGCAGTAATAGTTTGCATGGTGGGATGATATCGCATTAGGTGCCATTAACATTATCCTAACTGAACAAATTATGCTATAAGGTATGTGGCAAATGAATTGGAAATTGGAAATGAAATGCAGCTCAGTGGAGGTTAAACAGTCTCACTGAGGAGAGGAAGGGAAGAGGGGGGGGGAATATGCTAAAAATACCATGCAAGGGTGTCTCATTTAACTAAGCTGAATAAAAGCTTATCAGCCATATTTCCCCTTTCATTTGGATGGGTACTTAGCAAGCTAGATAAATATACACCTACACCTCTAGCCTGTTTTTGATTACACCGATATACCACTGAAATTGTTTGCTGTGTTGCCAATAGTAACAGCAATGAGAATTTGAAGAAAACTCGGTTGAGGTTTCTGAAGTGATTTGCCTTAGAGACGGTTTTTGTAGTTAGAGTTTTTGGTTAATATTCACACAAGAAATCAATTTTGTACACTCAAAGTGCTTGTCCTACTAAATATAAATTCATGTTTTCATACTAGGAGGGCCACTAGTATTATGAAAAATATTTTATTCAGAAAGTTATATCTCAAAAAAGGAGCACTTATTTCCTCTTCTAGTAATTGTGTAGAGGAGAATTGTATTATCACAAAGTCCATTTGGCAAAGCAGACATAAAAGCTAGTGGTCATTGCTGTACCATACCAGCTGATGCTATCAGCAAGCTCTTTTGCACAGTGCTTGAGTAAATGCTTTTTTCTTTCAAGTTCTCAAATCAGTATTGTTTCTGAGGTTTTTTTTTTTTTTTAACATATACAGCTCAAAATGATTAACTGTTAGAGGTTATAACTAGTGGCTTTTTGTGCAACTTTGATGTGAGCAATAAATGTGACAAAGATGGGAATAAGAGAAGCTGATACTTTGTTTCAATAATAACATAACCACATTAAAATAAATTAGCTATTGTGGCCCCTTCCTAACCAAACCATGAAGAGTTCTCCACCCAAGTTACTTCCTTTCCCTGCGCAGCCCTGATTTTGCTCTTAAATCTTTACATGTGAAAGGTAAATGGTTTTTTTAATGCATTGTAGGGAAATGTCTGGGCAGCACCATTCATTTTTCTGTGCGGCTGGAAAACTGTAGGCAGCACGTGATTCTTATTGAGTATGATTTAGGTGACACATCTGGCCACCAGCCTGGAGCTTGACTTTGAGAAGGCATCTCTGATGCGGAGAGTTGATGTCTGTGAGGCAAACCCAGCATACGTGTGCACACACACAGACAGGGGAAAAAAAAAAGGCTGCCGCTCTTGGGTAAACATGGTCAGAACTGGGTGCTTTGTTAGGAACTGAGCAGGGTGATATCTACACAAAGGTTTGCTGGTACTTTTGTTTTTGCTCTGACAATATGAACAGATGGCATAAAAGATTGCCCAGAAAAGAGGATACTGAGGTCTAGCTGTTGCTCGTTCTACTCCTAGGGGAAATCATACCCGTCTAGACAGCACAAACACTGTCTACTCCAAGAGGCAACACCCAGTTTTCTCTTGAAAAGTCACTATTTGGGTGAAACTCCAATGGTAACTCCTCAGTAGATCAGTACACACGGGATTCTAGTGTAGTCAGTTTGTGTATGTCCCTGGGGCAATGAAAATGCCCTTGTAGTCCTAAGACTATAAAATATAAACTCTGAAGAATGCAAAAGATGAATGAAATGGTCATTTTCTGGGCTTTTCCAAATGACTTAGAACAGAACATTTTTTTATGATATTACAATAAATTGAGGCTCCTCTATTTTTGAGTGTTAGTTTAAGAGTCAGAAACTACATTACTGCTTTGAAACAAGCCAGGACATGGCCGCAAAAGAACCTCATGAACTTGAAACCCTCATACCGACATTTTCATCAATGCAAGTCATGTGAACAAGTGGAACAACATGAATGGATTTTCATCCTTGCTTCTACAGAGCGAATGTGGTGTGATCTCATACAGTTGTATACATTTGTGCTGTTGTAGTAATTATTGGCCAGTTTTTGTACTTGTAATATTCCCGCAGTGCAATTTATATCCACCACTATGAGAAGATATTACTGTAGACGGAGTGAGGTCCAGAAAAAAAAAACAACAACGCAGTAGCACTTAATTGAAAGAAGTCGTTTGGGAGAAAGAAATTATGCCATAAAATACCTGACAAAGGTAGATAGTACTGCAAACAGCCAATAAAGCTTAGCACACTCTGAACAATTATCGTTTAAAGATGTTCTTACATCTTCAGCAACCTACTTACCTGATCATTGTGCTGCTAGGTATTTCCGTTTCGAAATGACTATTACTGGAATTCAAATTGAACGTCCAGCCAAGACTGGTAAATGTATAAAATATTGCCTACTAAATAAAACTATATTCTAATACTACACATGGCAAGCAAACAGAGTATTTAATAAGATAGTTGGGTTCAAGATTGGTTACTAATGTCTTGTATCTCGTGTGTGTGACTACGTGGTTTTATTAAATGTGCAGATCCCCACTGGATGCTCTGATGTACATTTTGAATATGAGTTCTCAGAAGAATTAACCTAGCACTTAACTCCAATCTATAATTCAAATTTCTACTTGCCTTTTGGGCAGTAGATCTCACGTTTTGGAATTATTCCATATTCTGTACAGATGGCACTAGGGAAAGCAGAGAAAATTCTCATCTTGGAAGGTGGAGGGCAAATTGGTGCCCTTTAGTATCACAGTTCTTGTCTGCACTTGAGTTTTCTATGCTTTTGTTCACTGACGTGTCTAAAGAGCAACAGACATCATCTACCTGGAATTGTGCAAAGCATTTGACACTGTTCCACATGACATTCTTGTCTCTAAATTGGAGAGACACGGATTTGAGTGATGGACCACTTGGTGGATAAGGAACTGACTGGATGGTCACACTCAAAGAGTTGTGGTCAATGGCTCCATGTCCAAGT
>RSEF01000001.1:179799975-179813289 GCA_003993805.1 Himantopus leucocephalus
TATGAGGACAGGCTGAGAGAGTTGGAATTGTTCACCCTGGAGAAGACAAGACTCCGGGAAGATCTTACAGCAGCTTTCCAGTATCTGAAGGGGGCCTACAAGAAAAGAAAGCTGGGGAGGGACCTTTTACAACGGCATGTAGTGATAGGACAAGGGGTAATGGGTTCAAACTGGAAGAAGGGAGATTTAGAACAGATATTAGGAAGAAATTTTTCACGTTGAGGGTAGTGAGGCGCTGGAACAAATTGCCCAGAGAAGCTGTGGAGGCCCCATCCCTGGAAGTGTTCAAGGCCAGGCTGGATGGGTCTTTGAGCAACCTGGTCTAGTGGGAGGTGTCCCTGCCTGTGACAGGTGGTTTGGGACCAGATGATATTTAAGGTCCTTTCCAACCTAAACCATTCTATGATTCTATGAAGTATTTCCTCCAGAAGTTTGGCTGACATGGTGAAGCCTTCTTCAAGCTTCATAAATCCTGTGTCATGTTTTGTTTGTAAGGAAATACTTCACTGGAATATGTGTCGTGTATAATATTTATATGTAATCTCTGTTTTAATCTAAGCTCTTAAGTGAAACATAACACTCTAAGAAGCAATTGATTGGTGTTCTTCTGTATTCACAGCTGTAGGACAATTAGAAATGGAACTTTGTTGTAGTCATTACTTTTATATTAGACAAGTACATAAAACAATAATGGCATAAACTTCTTCCTGTTAAAAATGATACTTTGCTTGTCACCTTAGCCACAGAATACCTAAGAGAGTATCACATTTGTTAATGAACTGCCTCGATTCCTCCTTCTCTGGATGTGCCACACTCCTGGTGACAATGCTGGATGGTGAGAAGTATACAGGATGTCACTGTGTATCACTGAATCCTCAGCGGCTTTCTGTGTTAATTCCTCAGCCAAACTGACATTGGCTGAGAGGATGCTGACGTTTGTATGTCCTATTATGTCCTCTGGGTCACCCTGAAGTTATTTATTACTAGTGGCCAGTGGGAGAATTCCTTGTCACTGTGAATCTCAGAAGGGAAAACAAAATCTGTTATCTCTTTTTCTTCTTAGTGTGGTTGTATGTACCTGAAGAAGCAACCAGAATTATTTCAGAAGAAAGGTCCTGTGTAGGTGTGTCACCCTTGATTCCAATCTCTTTCTGTTTCTCTGATATGGAAGTAGATCTTTGAACTGATCCGATCAGTGAAAAATGTTATTTGAACTTTAGTCATAATACAATCGAGCAATGGATCAGCTGGTATTAAATCTCCTTTGCTCTTGCCGTGCCCATCTATCACTTTTACAAACTGCTATATGAGGTAAAAACTATTCATTTGAACTTTTTTTAAAGTATGTGCAACTCACAAATCGGTCTGATTTTCTTTAAATTTATTTTGGCATCCAGAGCATGTGACAATTTTGTGTTTTGTTTCAGTAGTTATTTTATCAAATAGTCAGACACCACTGGAATTGATTCAAACCTGCTCCACTGCTCCCATAACATGCTACAAATCGCCGTTCTCCCATCAGTAAGGTATGCTCTCAGTGTTACTGGAATCTATTTCTGTCAGCAAGGAAAACCCTCACATCTCTGGGATGACATTAATGATCAGCGTTCTCGTTCACATGGACTCCTACCAGCTGACCTGCGTAGGTGAATTCCTGCCCGCTCAGATGATGAGCATCCTGCGGCTCCCAGCCTTAAGCAGTGAGATCAAATTTCCCAAAACTGTCTGGCAGCTCTAAGGTTCAGCCTCCAAACCCTACGGACAAAAAGATGTAGCGTCTCATCAGCATGACCTATCTTTTGGAAGGCTAGGCTTTCACATTGAATAAATGTGAAGACAGTTGGGTATTACTTCATTTTAATGGAACATTAATATTAACCAACAATGGAATCCCAATGGGAATGTGTGGCCGCTGTTTGAATACCAAATCAAGCTGTTATGACTGGTGTTGAACATTAAAATACAGAATAAATCTGGTTACAACCTGGTGAATGTATTAGACTGAGAATTTATGATAAAGGGAAAAAATTGTTGCTTTGAGTACATGTCTGAGACTAAGCCACTGAAGGAATAGTTTTTTTCAGTCTGAAGGAATGTGTTTGAAATGAATATAAGGATTAAAATGACTATGTATAATCATAATATATCCATTTACACAAGTATTTCAATACATGATCTTGCAGTACAAGACAGTTGAGTCTTGTTGCTTATTTCACTAAAATATTTTATTCTCAAAATCAGTTACGTGTCATAACTATAACATTTCAAGAATGTTTCTTACATTGTTTTACATTTCAAGTTATCTCTTCTTTTTTTGCCTGTTTGTATTAATTTTTTTTAATGCTTCCGTGACACAGAAGGGAAGAGTACACCTATCTTCCTGTTAGATGGACTACTTAATCCTGTTAGCCTTGCGAAATTATAAAGTACAAGGTAGAACATATACCAGTGTGAAACGATTGGATGTCATAGCTGAGCAAATAGTGAAAAATACCTCCTGTGAATATTAATTAAATTAGGACACAAACACAATCAACACCATTTTATGAAAGCTTGCTGTGGTAATTTCATGCTTAGAATTCACTATTAAGAACACTCCAAAAAGTGTGTTCTTAGCTGAAAAGCTTGGATTGTCTGTGGAAGTGAATTTTGATTACAGCTTGATTGTACAAGATGTGCTTTACAGTTTGCACTGGCCTACATAATATGAATTGTAAATACTGTAAACAGCTACAATACAAACCTGCTCTGTCAGAGAGACTAAGTTCACCTAGAGGATGGTCTATTTCCAGCTCGCTAGCTAGTTGACACTTAAGTGTCCATGTCTCTATTCCAGCATATTCTAGTCCATACTTTTTTAAAATGTTACGGGACTTTTAAAGTGGGCTAAGCCGTGCCATCTTTACTGGTCCGTCACCGATGGAAATCCACACAGGGAAATAATTTTAGAAGTTTTTCACATTCATAACTTCCTTGGCAATAGTCATCCTCATTTATTTGTGTTTGAGGGATTGCATTTCCCTGTTGTGCTGTGTGTGGAGTTATACTAGCAGTGCTGTATAGTGCATGGTGGAAAGAAATGTCCAGGCTCTGCCACTTCTTTGCATATCCTCCTATGCACTAGAGAGCTTGATGAAAGGAATAGTATACATAGGAAGGGGTAAAGGGATGGAAAGAAATGGAAAGAGCTGATAGAACCTTATAGTCAGGACAGCTTTCCAAGGCTGGGTCATAACCTAGGGCTTGTAGGGTTTAGACATGAGAAACTGCTCTCAACAGCCAGCTTTCAACTAGAATTGTTCATACTGAGTCACTTTCAGTTTCCTCCCTTGCTCCGAGTATTTTGTTTCCAAAAATGATTGCTTACAAATACCCAGAATAAGTTTTCAGTGAAGGCTGCCATAGAAATGCAGAACTACCACAACCCCACTCGCAACATGGCAGATTAATTTTTACATTATTGCTCTCTGTTTAAGAACGAAGCAAAGTTCTCATTTACAGTGTTCATTTACAGATACCTTTTTACTGTCTCAGGTACAAGAAAAAGAACATTTTCATTTGGGGACTTCCTTCTCGGAACTTCTTATGCCCCGTATGTTCCAGTTATGATCTAAAGGGGACACTTCTATTGCTAAGTAAGAGAACAAGGCAGTCATTTCAAGCAATGGGCCTGAGATCATCCACAGCTTCTTCCCTCATTCTGTTTTCTGCCACTCAATTTAGCTTTCACTAAGACAAATGCACTTAAGGAGGGTGGATGCAAACCAACGGATGCCATTGATTTAGGTATTGGTCTGTGGTCTTCTTGTAGCAATTGGTAAAGATATGGTCAATGATGCTTTCCCGGTAGCCCAGACTTCTACACACCATTACTGTCTACTCTACCCCATGTTATGTTCGTTCCTGGTACTTTTTAGCAAGATCTGGTCTCATAATCTGGTTTAGAGTCTTGCTGTAGTTGGTCTGTTTGCATGATGACTGTCTCATTCATAAAAAACAACAGGCTGACTATGGAGTCATCAGCTGTTGTTTCATGTCTAATTACAAGTTTTTCTTCCCCAAGTCCCATATGGAAAAAAAATATGTTCACAGTAACAAGTAACAAGAAGGTTCTTATGCCTCACTCTACTGAAACATATGCAAAATCTTTCCTCTCCCTGTCTATTGAGTAAAAAATATCAAAAGCTGGTATTCATAGGCTCTGAAGTCCGAAACAAATTAATGAGTAATTTTGAATGACAATAAACCCGAGGCTTGTTACGCAATCTGTTCTCCAACACCAAGAAAAAAGGGGAAATATCTGAACCAAATTTTTCACTGTGACTCAGTCACTCACCTTTTGCTGTATTATTATGCCGTGGTATTTCATTTTGAGAATACATTTCCTCATTTCTTTTTCAAAAGCACCAGAAAAGTACTCTCCAAGCTGCTTGTGTGGAACCATATCACATACACTTGTCCAAAGAACAAGTAAAAACACTTTAAAAATATTTTAAATGGAGGCAATGGGAGTTCTTAAGAAAATGTAACAGAAAATAGTTTATAAATGCTCCATTTAGGTTATGTACAGAAATGTGAAAGCACATTTATTTTTGCAACAGACTGCCTGCCTCACAGGCTCCTAATTTCTCTGTGTTCTTTAATTTCTCCATCTGCTACTTACTTTCTTGATCTAATTAGGACACCGAGGTCTAGATTTCAACATAATTTGGACTCAATGCAGACTTGGCGACGTTTCTAAGACCACTGGAACTGACTTGCCAGTACTTCTGATATTAGACATAGGAAAGAAAGCAGAACCCCTCCTAAATCTTTAGGATCTGCCATCTAATCCCATTTCATCTATGCTAAATCTATTAAATTTTACTCCTCACTCACTTCTTTGTCAACTACTGCATTTTTCCTAGTGTTGTGCTTTAAGCCTGAAACATCTCTCCCTTAATCACAAAAGCTCCAAGTCTCTGTTTAGGAGTCTTAAAAGACTGTCTTGCCCTTGCTTCCTACAAACTACTATGGAGTAATAAATGCCTTCTGATATTCCACTGTTTTGTTCCAGTTTAATTCTCGCTAAATCATATCTCCTGAAAGAAGGTCCTAAAATTGCATTATTGAATTGCTCCCTGAAAATAGGTAACCACCAAAACTAACTCAGCCTACATCTGTTTCATCTGTTTTTCTTGATGTAAGTGCTTATCGTGGGGACTTTCTCCTATTTGTATTAGACTGACATATACGGGATGCCACTGAGATGTGATGTTCCCAATTACAAATGTTGTCCTCACACAAGAGTGGGAGACAGCAACATCTCTACCCAGACTTTTCTGACAGGAGTGCTACATCATCATCTTGGGATATTTTCAATCAGTATTACACTGCTTTTGGCTCACCTTCTTATGAAACTATGCTCATTCTGCTTGTCAATGGTGACAAAAGGGCAAAACCTGCACCAGCCTGGAGTACTGATTTTGCCCCAGCCTCGCTGTGACCCTGCTTATTGACACCTTTTAACAGGTAGTGAATGAATTGAAAAGAGGTGGGGTTTTTTTTGAGAACATGCAAGAAATCTCTGTCAAAGCTAGTAGTCAAACTGATGATATTTAGGTCACAGTCTAGTGGAAATGTCTTCTTTTGTTAATTTCTCATGAAGGCATTTAGACTCCTGTTGTAAGCCAGTGGAACATCCCCAACGGGACAAAACATCATTCTAAGCAGGGAGACATGTAAAATAGCTAATAAGAAACTCTGAGGAACATCCTGTGGACTCTGGACTGAAGGAAATCATCAGTCTTCACTCACTGTGCTAAAGATTTAATCATTTCCTTGCTTTAAAAGTCAAGATGGTCTTTTCCAAAAGGAAACATAGAATCAATAGATGCAATAATTCACGGATGCTTAGGGGAGGGCTGTCCTTTGAGTTTGGAGACTTGACTTCAAATCCCTACTTTTCCTTTTTGTATTTGGACCATGAGTTTAAAGACTGCTTTCCTGTGTCCCAGGTGGATGTCCCAACTTTGGTCTATGAGTGCTGTTGGGTGGGATCATCTTCAGCTCCTTCTGTTCAATGTTTCCATTACATAAATACTTATCTAGTACTTGGTATGGGAATTAGAGCATGACACCCCAGGTGAGTGTCCTACCAAGCTACATGCAAACTTCTTTCCCTTTTCCTCAGTAAAGAATCAGGGTTCTTTAGTCTGATATTGAGAGTCCTCCTAAAGCTGAAGTGCGAACCTGGGGTGCAAGGTTGCTGACCTAGGTGATTCTGTAAATGTCCACCAGCACAAGATAGGGCCTTAGCAGGTGAGATAATATTTCAGTGCTAGTTTTGAAGATTTCTGTAGTGTTTGAGCATGGGACTTAGGCACTCAAAGGGCAGGTAAGCACCTAATTTGGCCCATTGTTAATATAGAAAGAGTGGTCATCAGCACCTTGTCCAGCTCTTCAGCTTAGCTCTGGGAGTCAGGCTCCCTTGCTGGAATCTCAGAGGTTTGCCCCAAGACCAGTGCAAACCATCACTGAGTTTCACTAAGAGCTGATGCGTACCTTTGGGCATTACTGATTTACAGCTGAGAACTAAGAAGAAGGAAAAGCGGTGTGAAAACCTAAGAAATTAATGTCTTTAAATGTTTAATGAATGCAAAGGCTCCAAATACACAGATATTTGGAAACTGCAGACTCTACTTCTATGCTATATCAGTGAAAACCTTTTGAATCTTATTGAAATACAAAGGACCTTGAGGTGTACAGGCTGCCTGCTGCTTTGCCTCCTGTTAAATCTTCCAGCTATTAAACAAAATGTAAGAAAACCATGTCTTCATAAAAAACAGTACCTAATAGTTGGAACACGTACATTTTTTTCTCTCCAACCTCTGCCAGGGTTTAGGCAGAAGGCTATTAACAGTTGATGGGACTACCAGTCTCTCCTGTTTTAGCAGGACAAGGTTATTCAAATGTTAATGGTCTTGTTCCATCTCTCTGGCACTGGCTGCTTTTGCCCATAAAATGGAAGATTTAATCCACACTGAAGGTTTTGGTCAGAGGTAAAGTTCAGAAAATCAAGCAGAATTCATAAATATACGGAGACACATTCCCTGGGCTGTCTCAGCCACTTCAGCTGCTGTGGCCTTATCTTGCAACATCACCCAGATGCATTTGTGAACTATCCCTCAAGCATTGTCATCCCTTAATCAGTCTTAACGATACAGTTTCTGTTGTAATTTAAGCTCAGGTAGTTCTATTTCAGCATAAGTCGAGCTGGTGAAAGCTGTAGTGTGTAGATTTTTTACAACAACCTTGCCCTGGGAGAAAATAAGGGAGCTGATGGAGAATGTTTCCTTTCTTCCAAGGCTGTGATATCTGAGCAATTTCAAAATGATGTATAAAATGTTCCTTTACTTATTTGCAAACAGAAGGATGTCAGTCTGCCATGGAGCAAGAAATTGCAATGTCAACATGCTATAGGGATGTATGAATAGTTGATAAAAACAGGTGTGCATGAAAGAAGTGTGATATATTTTTCTCTAACAAAGTCATGACAATATCTTTATCAGTCATTTGCACAGGCAAGCACCCACATGCATAAAAACACATGCTGTTCTCCTACTGTTTTTAGAGACAGCTTGCCCATTGAAAATCTGCATTTGAAAGTCTTAGGGTCTTAATTTTTGAAATAATAATGATATTAATTCAGATCTGCATCTCTAAATGTGATTTTTATTAAGGGCTTGAAATGGCTTTTTCCCCTAAATATAAGATGTGTTTTATGGGTTTAGGAAGATATGTTAAATTTTAAACAACAGATACTGTCTCTATGTTAAGTATCATATCTTAATTTGAATCTGCTGATGACTGAACGGCATTTCTTTCAAATGTCACTAGTCTTGCTTGTGAACAATTTGTTCAAGTGTCTACCATTAAGAATCTGTGACAGGTCAGGCTGAGCATGACTAAATTATATTTGATACTGAGAAGAAATGGTCAGAATACCATGACTTGAGCAGAGGAGGGGCGGGGAGGGGAGAAGAAAAAAAGTACCTTTCTAACAGCTGCTGGTTTTGTTACAATCTGGGGAATGAAAATGGGACTTCCAGACCTCAAACAAGAAGCCTCTGTAGTGGGTGCTGAAGGGCCAAGATCCTTCCCTCTGAAGTCTGGATAATGTACTTCAGTATAAAGAAAGCCTGTCTGAATAATTTTTAGTCTTATACTAGCTAAGTCAGGAGAAGTCAGACGGGCGTAATTGTGTACTTTGAAATATCTTCCATAGTCCACTTCAAGCTCTGTCCCTTGGTGGAGTCTCAGGAAGCAAAGAAATAGAGTGTTTTATGGAGAAATAATAATGGGAAGAGGCAAAGCACTTGTAATAAGAAAAATGTGAGGGGTGTCCCGGAGGAAACCCCACAAGAATATGTAGAGAAAGTGGCTTGTCACCCTCAGTTTAAACAACCATTTCCCAAGTTTACCATCTGTGGCATCACTTTTATAATGTTTTCCGCTTCTCCCCAGCAAAACTCTGTTGAAAGGAAGTTTCTCTTTCATTAGTAGAGATACAATATCATTATTAAAGTCATTCTGAGGAACAGAATACATTTGGAATAACGTAAAAAATTATCCAGTGTTACCTTTCCAGTAAAATAAAGTTGAAATCATCTATTACTGTCAAGTAGACTTTTTTTACAAATAATCGTTTCAGTGGGGTGAGGCAGATAACTGTCTTTTTGTCATTGGCTTGGCAGATATTTAAGGTCCCCACACCCCTGCGGTAGCATTTTCTTGGGATTATATATGTGAAACTTATCATTTACTTATCCATGGCTATGGTGACACTGGATATGCTGCACAAGAGAGAGCTCAGATATGCTCTGGCTATCTCCCAAGTCACAGCAGGCAATCCACTTTGTACAGTGTGTGTCCACATGAGTGACTGATAACTGTGGCTCGGTCTCTGAGAGCATTTTTAGGTACAAACAGTGACCAGCAATACAATTTTTACTCCACAGTTTAATACGTGATTCCAACATGTCTGACAAGAAGCCAAAATGTTTCATCTTCCACCGTGTCAGGAAACGACTGTGTAGTCATAAGGGATGGAAGGCAAATGACATGGCATCTATGGAAACATATACTAGCATTAATGAAACAAGCAGACAAGTTCTGACTTTGGCCAGCGCTGCAGTGACAACCTGGACCTCACCGCATTAGCTCACAGATCTTACTGTGCTTTGATCACAGGAGCAATATCAGACAAAAGGAGAAGCAGTGACCGAACACATAGATCTTGGAGAACTTACGGCTCCTTGGGACCAGCTTTTCCAAGTCAAAGGATTTGGGAATCTTTGATTTCAGAAAAAGCAGCTGGCTTATCCCAAGACTCAAGATGGTGCATTTTGCAAATATTGTGCACTCTTTCTGCCAATTTCACTGTCACTGGGTGTGCAGCCTCTAGGACAGCTATGCACGTGAGCAGTGAGCAATTGGAAAGACACCGCCAAGAGCTCTGCCGCTTGTGAAAAACGCCAGCATTGCCAGCAAATATAGAGGATTTGGGAAACCTGTCTAATGCGGTACCTAGTAAGCAGCATGAAATTTCCATGCAATTAGAGAGTGAAATAAAATGTCAGATATAGTCAAGAAAGCTGTTATCATTTATCCTTTCCAGAGTCAAGGCCTTGTCTTCAAGGGACACAAATTCCTGCTGCACTGCAATAACAACCCAAAGAAAAGTGACAGCAAAGTCCATGCTGTTCTTAACTTATGCACAATGACTGATTTAATATTGAGGAAACAGTTGAAGTTAAATGGCAGAAACAGAAGAAACAGTTCAATATCTATAATCAAACAATTTAAATACGGAACCGCCCAATTATCTTGATTTCCATGAAGAAGATCAGCACAAAGAATTGTTATTTTGTGTTCCCAGGTAAGAGTAGAGAGACTGTGAGCTTACAGCACTTGCCTTTGCTCATTGCATACCCTGTGATCGACGCTTGTCCTTTGATGCCTGACTGTCCTTCTTGCAGTCTGTATGACATGGCAGGGGAAGGTACAGCACCTTTCACACCAACTGGAGAGAAGTAAGATGTAGTGACAGTTCTGATGGGACTGCAGCAGCAAATGGCCATTTTAATTGCCTAGAAGACCGTATCAGGAGAACAACTCTGAAGATCCACTGCATCACGCATAGTCTAAACTTAGCCATGCCAAACCAAAATGACATGACACTCATAAAGAGTTCTTTAGCAACCAGGGGTGATACGCCTAAGGTTTTCAAAGCAGCAAACCATGTTGTCCATGACCAGGGAAGAGATTGCTTACAGTGCAAAGCATGCATCTCTGCTTCATGAGGTGGCTGAAGATTAATGGTTTTGAAGCCACTTGCCTTGAGCTTCCCGAGCCTTTTAAGAATCTCACAGAGTGAGAAGACAGAGTATCATTCTACAAAGCTAAAAGCTTGTTTCAAGCAAACATGCTGTGATGGAAGAATATTTCTTCCTGTCCATGCTGACTGTAAAATAGGTGATTGGCTGCAGTGTCCAACTGTGCAGGTCCTTGCAGCAAATCTAGAAGAAACCAGTCTTACAGAAGACGTCGCTGATGGGATAAAAGCCCTAAAAGCTCCGGTACTGAATTGTATGGTATTTTTCCCAACATTTCCAAACACTTAACAGCCTGGATTTTTCATCAGCTCCTTGCGACTTTCACTGGGAGAGACACAACACTGTAATAAGGCCTTAAGGTTATAAAAGTAACACTATCAAACAACAATTTTGTCTCATTTTTAGAGCTATTTATCATTCCTCTTCAGGCAAGATTTACTAGTAAAAAGTCAGGTTTTAAAAGGCTTTTGGTGTCTGTCACCCTGTGAGCCCCTCCTCACATTAGATGATTAGTGACTTGAGCAGTCTAACACACCTGACAGGCAGAGATCACAAGAGGAACCTGGAGCTAATCTGAAGCTCTCATACAGGACATTTAATGAGGTGATAAGACAGACCGTGTAAGAGTGCACACAGAGGTTATGCCAGCTTGTCACACTGGAATTCTTCCCAGTGCCTTAAAATTACTGTAGATAAGGACTAGTTTGTTAGAGGAAAATATATCATGCAGGATCCGACAGCCTGAGAGAGGCGAGGCTGCCACTGCTCTGTGTTCCTGAGTCCAACCAGTAGTCATGAAGAAGATGTATTCCCAGCAGGCACACGCACACAGAGCACACACATAAACACCACACGCATATGTGTATGTGTCATCAACCACACAGATTACAGACAGACAGAGCACCCATGCGAACACAGGCAGCTCCAATGTCCGCATCTACTCCCCTCTCCAGCTGGACAGGATGGAGGTTCAGGAGTGAGAATATGTAAATGTACAAGTGGATCCCTCCAGCAGCTGTGTCCAGACATTCAGTCTGTCCCAGTCTCCCCAGTTGCTGGCAACCCCCCTTAGCCCAAAAAGTGATCTGGAGAGCTGGTCCTGATGACTCGCAGTGATGGGCTCCACACTTGGACCATGGGGCTGATGGCTTTCCTGGGAAAGCCCTGGGAGGGGCTGGGACAAGACATTCCTTCCTTGGGAGTCCTTGATTTGGGTTCCTGCCTGCCATTGTGCCCCTGTGCTCCTCTGGGCTTGTGGGAATGTGTCTTTGATGGACTGATGGCCCCTGTGATAAGCCCAGGAGTAGCCTGGCAGGGTACTATTTGGGGACCCCTCCTGCCATTGTCTCTCCAAGCTCCTTTTGTGGGTGTGCAGATGAGCTTTATCACATAACCTAACACAGCTGTGCCAATAAGCAACTCAAAAATTAATTGTGCATTTCAGCTTAAGAAACCAATATGAATGGAGCGTTATTTCTGAACATGCACTGAGAAATGACAGATTGTAAAGAAATCACACAAGTAGAACCTGTACTGGTGCAACAAGAGGTGAAGTCCGAACAATCAGTTTATATGTGTATTAATACTGTTTTCTTCTTTTTTTTTTTTTTTCACTGATGNCACTGATGTGGCTAATTACCCATTTTGCTATATTTAAAGAGGTTCATGCAGCTTTTAACACTCCTGTCATCTTTAGACAATAGTGCCTAATTCCAAATCTGCAAGATTGTACTGAACTAAAGCTAATAAGTTCTGGATGTCCTCAAGACGATTCTGTGTGGTCCATCTTTCTGCTGTGATTCATAGTCAGGTATGCAGTATCATTGCAATGTCCTGAGTTATCTGGGACAGCTGCATAGGGCTGGTAGGTGTGACACAGGACCTGGATAACATCCATGACTCTCTGGAAGTACAGCTAGGGACTATGACATCCCAAACAGCATTAGACATCCGCATCTAAATATTTGAATGAAGAAGTCCCTGCTTCCCAAAATACTCAAAGAAATGTCGAATGCTATGAGGTTACCTACAGATGTCTGCTTTAGGATAAGGTGAATAGCTCCTTGGATGTCATTGGGTTTAAGTGACATTAAGATATAGCTTTCTAGTACTGTTCAAGACTCCCTAGGATTTAAGAGACAACCCAATAGGAGTGGCAGATATTGCACGAGATCTACAGATGTCCCATGCCCTTCTGGAGTAGTGATCAGAGGCTGGAGAGGTAACTTAGACCATTTCAATGGTACTAGACTAGATATTCTGGTGACTGAACTGATTTTCAGATCCTAACTCTCATTTAGCTCACCTAAATTGTAGACATTTAGTTAATTATTCCTGATCTAAGAGATTAAGAAGAATGGGAGAGGTGGAGCTATTTAAATAGGTTTTACCAAGTGCACAACAGCAAGATATCTTCCTGCAAAAAAAACCTGAGAAGTTTAACAATAGTTTGTTCCCAGCTGTATAGAAAGCTTTTCAATGACATTCAAAAAGCAATCACCAAAGAAGTGAAATAGGATATAGTACTAAGTATTAAAAATAGCACAAGCAAGTGGGCAGAAAAACAAAGAGAGTACAAAATAGTAAAATTACAGCATTACTTCAGTGAAATAGGAACACACAAGGTGATAAGGAAACTTTTATAAACATAGAAGTAGGACACAAAGGCAAGGAAAGGGTTTATTGTAAAGCAGTGAAGAAGAGTGAATTACAGGAGGAGCAGAAACTTTCAGTGCCTCCTTTGCCTTATTCGTACTCAAAACCTGAAGTGTGATATTGTTACCTACAAGACAACAATATGGTAATCAACACATAGAATCATAGAACGGTTTAGGTTGGAAGGGACTTTGAAGATCATCTGGTTCCAAACCACCTGCCATAGGCGGGGACACCTTTCACTAGACCAGGTTGCTCAAACCCCCTTCCAGCCTGGCCTTGA
>RSEF01000001.1:179813389-179858294 GCA_003993805.1 Himantopus leucocephalus
AGGTCCATGTCTTTCCTATGTTGGGGGATCCAGAGCTGGACACCATATTCCAGGTGGGGTCTCACTAGAGCAGAGGGGAAGAATCACCTCTCTTGACCCTCTGGCCACATTTCTGATGCGGCCATCAGAAGCTGTCTATTAAAACAAAGCATGTTTTAATAGACAGGTGGGACAACACAGCAGAACAAGGAAAGACGAGCTTAAACAGTGTTTAGGTCAGTCAGGTTATTCATTCAGAAGCACCTGAAAACTGGTCCTTGATGGTTAGAGATCCTTAGAGATGCAGCTGAAATCATCTCTGAACCACTTGAAACTTGGGTGTTCAAGGGTCCCTGTGTTATAGCAGCTAGAAAGCATGAGTTGACATGAGATTCTGTAGCAGAAAAACGTATCTTGAGCTGTGTTACAGAAGTATTAATGTATGGCAAGGGAAATAGTAATTATCCCGTAGTTAGCATTGTAAGACCTCAGTTGGAGCATCGTGTCTGGTTTTGGTGATTGTACTTTATGAGGTTTGTACGCAAATTGGAGAGAGTGCAGAGGAAAGCACACAGAACGATAAAACGCTGAGAAATCTGGTAACTTCCTTTGATGGATTGATTCCCCGTAGAAGGACAAGAAGAAATCCCTTTGGTTTTCAAACAAGATGGTTTTGGTAAGATTGGGAAAGATTTGGTAAGAGGGAAAAAGCCTTCTGTAAGGACAGGAGACATGAACCACTGAAACAGCCGCATCAAAGGAATGCTGTCGAGGCTCCTTCACTCCCAGCATTTAAACAGGGGCTATACAATAGTCTGTCGGGAACGCTGTAGTCAAAATGACCGGTTTAACTAGAGACACAGCTGGTGTGGTGGATCATGGCATGCTCCCTCCAGCCCTCCACTCCCCGACTCTGCACGGTCCTTGGTTGCCTTGCTGCAACTAACAATAAGGGAGCCAATTAATGCTAATTGGGATGCAGCCACCTTCCCACTAGGAATCAGATGAAATCTAAGAAGGCATTTCATACAGGCCACAAAACAGCTGTCAGATGGTAACAGTGTTCAGTTGCTACTGACCTGGGCTGCATTTACATTTTAGTGACTTGCCGTGAAAGCTCTGTATGCCATTATCAATCCCCTGGGCAATGTAGTCCCTGTTTTAGAGTTGCTTGACAAATGAGATTTAGTTTCCAGAGAAATGTTGCTAGGTAGCGCCTTTTTATTCCTAGATATTAACTTATCACACCTCCCACTGCCTCTCTTTTCTCCCTGACAAAGTCAAATAGATATTAAGGAAGAGAAAAAGGAGACAGAAGGGAAGGTATTTTACTGCAATATGGTTTTATGTTGTTATCATAAAAGAAGATTTGAATTGGCCCATTCAAACAAAGAGGGAAATATATACAAAGCTCTGGTGTTGTGAAATTACCAGGAGTATTTAATTTTCATGGAAAGAAATGTCCTTTAAAAAATATCATTAGAAGTCTGTGTAAGTATGGTTTGAGATTCTCAAGCTTTCTGCTGGGAGTCCTTCTGTTTTATTGTTTTGTAGAAGGTTTATATTACCACTCTGTCTACTTATTGCTGATACTAAACATGCCAAACAAAAGACATTACTCCTTTTCTCCCTCCCCCCACCAAAAAAAAGGGAGAAAACAAAAGAGAAGTTGTTGACAGATTTTTGACAGCAAATAATTAACTCAAAAATTAGTTGTATTCGTTTGTGAACCAGACAAAAGTTCTAGGTGTGGTATAAAAAGAAGATGATTTAACAAAAACAGTGAAATCAAGTTGTTATGGTAACTGAATTTTGAAAAGATGTACGTTAAAAAAAAGAAAAGGGAAGAAAAGATTTATGCTCCATCTGGTCTAATCACTGTGGTAAAACACAATTGTTAAAGAAAAACACCTAATAAGGATAATTTCACATCTGGCACCAAGCCTGTACGATATTTCACATCAACGAGACTCCCAGATGTGAATCAAATCTTGCTCAAATATCTGCCAGGTTATAGAAAGAGGGGTATATGACTGCAGATCATGCTGAATTACTAACTGAATTTAATAATTTTGAACTACGTTACTCTGAAAATTCAATTCAAATGTTTGCATTTGAACATTTGTGCTACATGCATTGTACTTATTGATTTTGATTAACTTCTATTAGTGCATGCTAATTATCTGATATAACAGTGTACATTGCTTCTGGTTTTGTGTTAGTGTGCAACACTGGGAAATGAGATGCTTCATCTCACTTGGTGCTGCAGCCTATTAAATAAAATCTCCACTGGCAATCAGAATAGAGAATGTCTGAAAAGGGGCTTTGTGAGAGAAATGGAAGTTTGTACAAGATGTTGTAGTCCGCGTCATTCAACTCAAGTAAGAAGCACTTCAGACGAAAACCACTGGCACTTTCCCCTGAAAAACAGAGCCTTAGAAAATGCAGGGGGGGGATCTGGGCTGTGCAGATCACACATTATGCTTTTGTCGCTTCCCTGTTCATTAATAAGTCTGCAGCTACACAAAATCACCAAAAGGAAACAAGCTTTTGGTGGCATACCCCAATGAGTTCCTAAGGGCTTCATTTTGCTGTTTCTCTATCTTCTCATCTGCATTTGCTGGTTTTCCATGCTCCTGACACCAGTTACATCTTCAATACCAGATGTTCAAGTTTTTTCTGGAGAAACACTTTCTTCTTTATTAATAGCCATGTTTTCTGATTAGACCAGTATTCTGGTGATTTAAGTGTATTCTGGTGATTTAAGGTTTTTCTGGTAATTGAAGTTTGACCACATTTCATCTGTTCTTAACCCTCTCTCCCTGTTTTTTGCCTTCTATTGGTAATTCAAACTTCATAGCTTGAACGTGCTTTTATAACTGATTGAAATTTAACTAACATGTTTGTTCCACATCCCGTCAGAGACCATTTCTCTCCTTTTTCACTTCACAGCCTACTGAACATTGTTCTTACAGTTGCCCTGTGGTGTCTTTCTCCTCCCGTCAGACACCAGGGCATACCCAACAGGGCTAACATCTGCTTTCCTCCCAAATTATTGCTGGCTGGGGCTACCAGAGATCTCCCAGGCTGTGTGAAACAATGTTACAGGGCTGTCTGATATGACACTGACCCTATGGGAGATGGCATGCAGTGTGGCAGCTGGAGGGTGGCTGAAATACAAGAAGGTATCCCATAACGGCACTAGACCTGCCTGTGTCAAACAAGCCGGAATCTGGGGAACTGTGAACCTTAAAAAGGACACGTCTAAGTCAGAGGAATTGCACTTATGATCTCCGTTGACCTCATTGACATGAGCCAGGGGCTGTGGTGAAGGTTACTGCACAGTGGGCTGCAAGATTTAGGGCAGTGATTACTTGCCTCTGTTCAGCATTTGGCTTTTAAAGTCCTCACAGTTTTGTTCCATCTCGTTGCTCTTCTTCTCAGAAAGCTGCTGCTGCTGTATCAGATTTGTCACTGATCAAGCACCATTGCTCCTTTCTAACACTTTTAAACAAGCTCCTTCATG
Source organism: Himantopus leucocephalus (assembly GCA_003993805.1). Classification (NCBI taxonomy): domain Eukaryota; kingdom Metazoa; phylum Chordata; class Aves; order Charadriiformes; family Recurvirostridae; genus Himantopus; species Himantopus leucocephalus. Next base: position 179,816,895 of record RSEF01000001.1, read on the forward strand.
CTTTCTGTCATGCCTTCTCTGAGGCTGGGAAGAATTTCCAGAAAACATCTTTACTCTTCTTTTGTTGTGAGGTTTGACAACAATTCAATCCTAGTTGCACCAATACTACTGCCGATCAGAGAGACCAGCATTAACCTCGTAGTCCCCTCCTGCTCCCCCCAATTATTTGCCTGTGCTTACGTTTTAACACATACACTGTAAGAGTTTGTCTCTCTGTGTCTGGGAAGGGCATAGCATGGGCAGTCCCTCACCATGACAGGCATGCACAGGAGCACGGGGTGCTGTCACTTCCCTTCGCATCCCTGCCCACTACCAACTACTGCCTTCTGAGCATGTCGGTCTCACATACACATGCACGCGTGCGCACATGGTGTCTGCAATATTCCTCTCAGAAACAACATTCACATTCAAAACCTTCTCTGGCTGCTAGAACAGCTTCTGGCGATAACTCAACTGTCATCCCATCTCGTTTCCTAGCAAGGGGGAATTATTTCATTTTAAACAGCTGAAGACCATCCATGTGCTTCAGCCAATTAGTCTTCAGTCTCAAAATACTTCGCCTGGAAAGCACAGAAATAGTGCATGTTTCTTAATGGGGCTGCATAATAAGCGGTGGTATTAATAACATTGTAGTAGGAAATCTCTATATTTTGAATGTCACTTGCCCAGTAGGAATCACACCTGCATCACATACCACTCTATGAACAACTCTATTGGTTTATTTAATTACAGGGAAGACAACATTTATTCATAAGTTCAGGGTGGAAGAGGGACTTTGGAGTGAAAAATTATCTCACTGCAAATCCTTTAATAATCTTCTTATATTTATATTCCAAAAGTCTGAAGTGAGGAAAATGAGATATTTTAAAACCTCTCACATTCTTTCAGTGTCAGCATGGCTGTCAAGTCTCCTACCCAGTTGCCTTAGACATATCTCTCCTTAAGCTTTCTTTGGTTTAAGTAATATTGTGCCTAGTTTCCCAACACCCCCTACACCATCGCTGACTCCTCCATGTACTGCTATGTTTTATGTGGCTGCAGCTGATTTTTCCTCTGCAGTAAAGTTCACCTTAGGCAGGTGAACTGCATTTACAGAACAACAAAGTATGGCATTGCTGCAAAGAATCTATCACTCTATCCTCTTGTAAAACCAAGGTCAGAACACAATTACAGGGTTCAAGTGTTTGGTAAGTTATTTGCTTGCACAGACTGCTGATTGATTGTTCTAAAATTGTTATTAGGTAACTTCTGGCAGCAGTGAGCAAAGGAAAAGTAAAATGAAACAGGAAGCAGTAAGCAAGGAAAGCTTCTACAGGCTAGAGTTTGTGCATAAATAAGGGTAATGTCAAGGAAAACAAGAAAACACTGGAAAGCAGATTACGTCAAGTGAGACAACCTAGGTGGTGGCAGATAAGCCTAAAACCCAGTATTCCACATCACTCTCTCTTCCTGTGCTGAATAAGAAGTTTTCTGAAAGCTTTGCCTCTGTTAGATTTAAAAAAAAAAATACAGCTGTTCACAACATTTAAAATAAATTATTCCTGAACTGTGCAAAACTGCATGTAATTAGATTTACCTAATAACTGGTTGCACAGGATTGCATTGAGGCTTTAGGAAGGAACACAGAGAACCATTCCTTTGATGGTGTTTCATCCAAGCTTCTCCAGCAAGGGCAGAAAGAAAAAGATTACTCCCAGGCTCTGCAGGCTGCTTATGGCCCTTGCTAGTCTTGTTCTGTCCATGGCCAAGGACAGTCTACCCAAAGCCTGTGTCCACCTTCTTACATTGCCCTATATCAGTTCAGGGTCAAGAAGACTAATCAGTCTGGGATTCTTTAACCCCTGTAATCCTCAGAAATCCTTCAAAATAATTTTGATCAGTGTAGCAGAGCTTGCACGCATTCCAGATGTTATTTGCTGTGAATCTTCATAGGCTGCTACAAATGGAGTATTTAGCCATTTTGTCATTGCATCCTGGTGTGGACCTAGTCCTGGCAAGTAAGCCTGATGATGAGGGCAACAGAGCTTAGGAAACAGGTTACTTTGCTTTTGCATGGGCATGACCACAGTTTGGTTTATGCTGCATTGCAATTGAGTGTGATTTTTTACGCAGTACATCACTATGTTTTAGACATGCGGAGAATTTCTCAGAACATGTTAACTTGATAATTTGCAACATCTGACCATAGAAACAGAGACCGTCCAAAGCAGCATGTTTTCAAGGTAGATCAGATTTGAACTTCTTCAAAGGTCAGATGTACTGGACTTTGGGGACTTGGATTTGTGCCTAATAATAGTAAAAATTTACAGAAGTTATAACTTAGCCTCCAGCAAATGTACACTGCTTTGCAGTGTACAAAATGTTTGTAAGTGTCAAAAACATTTGTAAGGAAAAATAAAGAAGTTTAAGGATCTATTCAACCTGAAGGCAATCTTGTAAGAGAAAAAAATCTCTCATCTGAAAATTGAGACTGGAAAACAATTTTATATAAACCATTACCTCTCTATCAACACCTACATAGACTTAGATCTTATTTTGTCAGTAAATCATGTAATAAGTCATGTTTACTGTGCCCCCTTGAGTACTGGAGACTGCGGAATTATGATTTTGATGTGGATAATTCCTGCTGTCCAGGAATGGGGAGAGGGGGATCGATCTTTAATTTGTTACTGTCAAGAGGCTGTTTATAACTGGATGACATTCAGGGTCACAAGATACCATGGGGTAGCGCCTAGCTAAAAGCACCTCCCAGGTAAACAAGACCTTGACTACATCTGCCCAGCTTTGACTAGATTAAGTCAGGATAAGCTGGAAAAAACAATGAAGCAATAGGTGAAGCTTGCTATGCAATTGTGTCTAATTTCACTCTTTTGTGATGCATTTGAGGCAGGAGATCAGAGGGTGATGGAAGCCCTGGTGACAACTGCTAAGTGGCCTGAGGTACAGAAGAAGTGAGGTGATCTAGGGCTGTGTGACTAGCAAGGCCCTTGGTGGCTTTTGGCAACTGCCTGATACAGAGTGTGTCAAACAATAAAAACTTTATCCCTTTGAGAAGGAGGTGGACACAACCAGGGATGGCCGGCACCATGCAAATGGCTGAGCCGGAGACTGGGTTGCTGCCCGTGACTCAGGCTGGTCTCAACTGTCCCAGGGGCTGGGGTCTCAGATGGTATGAGTCATGGGATGGAAACCTTGGAACAAAAATCGGTACCCACCCACCCCCCTGGCAGGAGTGGGGGCAGATCCCAAGGCTCTGTGGAGGGTTTAGGATCAACTCAGGTCTTTACTGGACCTCTGGTCCTCCATGGCTGCATCCTCCTCCTCTGAGGCTCCTCACTACACCCAAACTATTCTCTTTCCCCCAAAATTCTTGGCTTTTAAATATTTTCACTGTTGCACTGGAGAAGCTGTTAACATATACTGAGGAAATACTTCGAAAATATTTTAAAGAAAACAGATAAAATTTAGTAAACTGCTGCGTTTTCTTACATTATTCAATTTCAATATAAATTTAAGTGTCCAAGTTAAAATTTTAGGGTTCCTTTATCATTTATGCTTTGAAAAGAGGCAGGCCTCAAAAGAGGAACCTAATTAAGATGCTTAAGCAATATGTTCTTGATTTCTAGGGCTGGGTGAATACATGACTGAGTCAATTTTTTCTGCTTTTGTTGGAAGGCAGCCAGCATAGCCAGAAGGAGGGGCCAACCTAAGAGAAGGAAGAGACTAGAGTCTCCCTGGAGAAACTGAGTATGAAATACAACATAATTTTGCCTTCTATAGTGTTTGGAGTCAAGGGCATCTGATAGTTATGGAAAACAGAAGATCTAGTTGATAAAATCCAGATGTTCCAGCGTTATGCCTTTCCTGAAGGCTTGGAAGACCCAGCCCAACATGGGTCATTTAAAAACGTTGGGATTCTGAGCTCATTTGTTTCTTCAGAAATACTTGATCTACTTAAGTGCTGTGCAGAATGTAAGCCTTCACCTAAGGAGATGTATGCATCTGGCTGAATATAGGCATCTACAAAACAGTCATCTAATAATCTGAAATGATCACTGTAAATTGCTTATAATCACCGGAAAAAAAATAAACATTTCAAAGGCAAGACTGAAATCAGCAAGCAGTTGTTGACCTAAGACAAAATAAACCACAGCTTAAAAATGCTCTTTTTCTCTTCATTGTTGAGAAAAAGAACTTAGGCCAGACATAGATAATTTAATAGTAAATGTCTAGTTAGGCAAGACAAACCTTCCTCGAATGTATAATGTGAAGACTGGATCGGCATCTAAGAAAAAAAGCTGTTTTTCACATTCTTATAATATTTGCATAACTAAATCCCATTGGCAGCCATCCTGAGTAGAACCACAGCAAGACAAGCTACTGTGCTTGTAATGAGAAAAAAGATAACAAGGACAGGTCAGGACATCAGCTATGTAGCTGCCTGATGGCAAAGAAGCAGAATATATCTCCAGTAGCATTTTACTGTAAATAGCTAAGCATGTTAGTTACCTGAGATAACAGCACATTTTCCCTCTTTTTCCCTTCCCTTTCCTCTTCCCCTTCTCTCTTCCTTTTCTATGCAGTGGTAGATGAGCAATTTCTGGAAGAAATATAAAAAGAAGTAGCAAAGATCAGACTACCCTAAAAATCTTTAGCACCTCACCACACATGCAGTGAACGCTAGTGGAATATGTGCCGCTGCCGATATGAACTTTTTGTGAGAACAGGGAAATTAAAAAACATCCAGTTTGTTAGAACTGTGTGACGCTCTAATAGCATGTGAAAAATTAGCAGTTTGCTACCCACGTCATGTTAACATTTTCTAAAAGTTGTTTTTGGCAGAAGTTGTCAGAAGTAGAAAAGACAATAAGAAGAAAAACACTAAGAAGCCTCGATTCCTAGGACTGTGGAGATGTTTGGCCATTCCAGGTTACGCACAAGTTTTGCAGTGCAAAATGAGGAAGGGAGTAGGAAATATGAAATTAAAAAAAAAAANAATTAAAAAAAAAAAAAAAGCCTCAGCAACTTCCCATGTAATTTGGAAAACAATGAAAAAATAAGATGTTACTGCCCATACCTTGTAAAGGGTAAACTATGTTCCTTTGCAGTCATTACTTTTTATGTCTATTACCTTTACCAAGGGGCATTCCTGGAGAAGTAGTGACCAGTGTAACCTAATGGCCTTTGGCTACGCCTCATCCCATCAACACTTCCTTCTGACCATTAATCCCCGGGAAATGTCCTGTGCTTTGCTGGCGTCTATTTTAAAGAGAGAAGGGATAGACTCAGGTTGTGTGAACTGCATCCGTTTATTGCAGGTCTCCTACACTGCCCTCCTGTCATTTCTCTTGTTGACATTTCTTATGTGATGTGGTGTCTTGTGATATGGGAGACTGAAACTCAGCAAAAAGTGGTGTAATTTTATACGCTGGATATAAGTCCACCAAGACTTTTTTTCAGACCCTTTGACAGAGAGCAACTGTTGACTCAATTTTAACAGTGAGTAATGGACTTAAACCTTCACATAGTTGTAAACTCCCCACCTGTGAGTCAGTTTTATCTGGAATAAGAGACTTGATGTCTGACCAGCAATTTATTTTTCTGAGGTCTCTTGGAAACTCTGCTACTGCCTACATTCAAAATTGCTACCTGTTTTATTGTGGTGCTAACCAAAGGATTTTCCGCTGCCTTTTCCAGCATAAGGCATGCTCAGAAAGTTTGGATGACTTCAGAGAATCCGCTTTTTGCAAGTTTCTTCAAGGCATATCATAGCTGAATGAACCAATAATGCTTATAAACACTGGAATCTAAATTGGACAAAAAAGAAAATCACTTGATCATTGTAGATATCTCTCATGGTTTTTTATTGTCACAGAAATCTAAACATCATTTGCTTAAATACATCATTTAAATGGCAAAACTTCATCTAAAACAACACCCTCTAAGACTCACATAAACACAAAAAATAAAATTCTTCTGATAGTAATGAAATTAATTCAACTTTAAAGAACTATATGTAAGAACCACGTGTCAATCAGTACCATGTGCATTCACCCTACTCATTATAGGAGAGGCACAGCACACAAACCACAAGAGGGCTAATCAAGAACATCTTCCCTAGTACAATGAGAAAACATTGTATAGTTTATAAGACCTTCAACCCACTAGTTGGCCTCAGTAATTACTGGAACATACTCTCCTTATTAAGTAAGCTCTTAAATAATTGATCTTTTATTTGCCCCTGCTCACTAAGGAAATACCATATATAAACAGAATTTTTTATGCGTGTGGTATCTTATTTGCAAATTTTGCTATTGAGAAATGTATGATTAGGCTGTGTATCAAGAGACCAGGGTTCTAGTCCCAGCTCTGCAGCTGATGCACTATCTGACCTTGGGAAAGTCATTCCCTGCTGTGACTTCATTTTGTCTAAGATCTGTTGTCTGTCTTGCATTTCATCTGGTTTAATGTCTTAATATCTTTGACTTTCCTGTAAACACCTCCTGCAGAATTGCTACATTTTCTAATACATCTGAGATCAGAGTGCCCCCCAATTTTCAATTTAAATAATAATAGAAAAAGAAGCCAAATAAAGAAAAAAACCTTTGAGATTAGTGAGAAAAATAGCTTACTGATTTTTTTTTTATTTTAGTAAGCTGATTTGGATTTCATTACTTCACCAGGTTCTGTAGTTGGCACGGGCATGGCTCAATTTGGGAAACTTTTTGGAATATGCTTCCCGAGAAAAAAACTGTGTCTCAGGATGTATTTCTGTTCATGCTGCTGCTGAGGGCATGTTGCTGTTCTCTCTTATCTCATAGTGAGAGGATAAAAGTTAATACAGCTTCCCTCCACACAGCGCTGGTACCTAGTTTTTATCACCTCCTTCTCTAAGTGCCGTAAGGGTGGTGTGCCAGCAAGGAGGCAACTGTCCACCATGATAAAGCTTAAGCACGTCACTCTGGGGAACAGATGGGACATTGGCTGTGCTAGAGGGAAGGTAAAGGACTTTGAACAGCCTCTCGTCTTTCATCCAGTTCAGATGTAGAAGTGAAGAATAATGTATATGTTTTCACAAAAAAAATCAAATAAAAAGGAAAGCTTTGTGCTTTTGCTTTTAGAGATTTTAAGTAATGTTCAAAACCCTTCGCAAATTGCTTTGAGCAAACAAATATACATCGTAAACATATTTCAGTCTATGAATCCTACAGACAAATGCTACTTCTCATACTGTGCTCCTAATGGTAACGTGGATTGTGTAAAAATTATATTATAATGAAGAGACCTGAGGATGTAATACATTTTTAATCTGAAGTATTACAAATAGTGTAATAACCCTTAAGAGGAATGGTTCTAGGAATGTGTCTGCTAGCTTAGCAGGAAGCCGGATAGAAAGAAAAAACATTTTGCATGAATATATTTCAATTAATTAAATATTAGGCGTACATATTGTTAGCATATTTACTGATGAAAAGACTAATGTTTTCTATACACCCATGATCTATACACAACATGATGTAGAGTATCCAGAAGCCTGTGAAATTCTCCATGTATAGTGTATATATTTCAGCATTTGATAGATGTTTAAAGGATACAATAAAGATATATTTTAATATTAGATTGTGGAACTGGAGAATCTGGAGTGGTAGTACAGTTAAAAGACATTGTAGATGTAAATTCATGCTTTGTTCTGGACTCATGGTAGAGGCTTCTCTCATGTGTCTGAACTGCAAAGGTAGTCAAACTGAAGAATAAGTAGTTGGGTATGGTCCTTCCCAGTGCAGGATAATGCTGAGAAGTGTGCTGAACAAAATGCAAAGCCTCAAAGACCTGCAACCCAAGGGCTGCAGACGGTCTTTAGGGCTTTGATCGCATAAGATAAGCAAGCCGTCAGAGAGATAGTATTTGATGTTTCCAAAATATTATAAATCATATCTTGGGAACCTGTGATCTGAGGCACTGCAGCATGTGGCTGTGGTGAATCTCTATGTGCTACTTCTCGTCTCTTGAGTTATTTTCCTCAGTTAACTCACAGGGAGCACTGCTGTGCTTGAGGACTGTGGTTTTGCTGTCCTTGCTGGTTTGTAACTCTTATGAATGTTTTTGGTCCGTTTACAGATTTTTCCTCTTGCAGTTTCAAAAAGGTTCTTTATGCCTCATTGTAAATAGCTGCATAGTGATGCATGTTACAAGTCTCAACCCAAGGCCATATGCACCCATATATAGGTGGCAGTGAATGTGGCAATAGTGCACACTGAAGAATGAAAAGAGAAAAAAAGGCTGTCAGTCAAAATGTTGATTACCTGCCAAATGTTAAAATAAACAGTTGATGATGCTCTGTGCATATTTAACATTAAGTCCAACATGATGAACATAATTCAGCAATTATTTAATTATTTTAATGCAGAAACTGTACAGTAAGAAGAATCTAAATTATCACAAATTGTTGTGAATCCACTCTGTTGCCTAAATCTTAATATTTAGCCCACAGGATCTGCAGTATAGAATGTTAAAACAATAACAGAATTAATTTATTAATGTCATTTGTATCAATGTTTCAAAACACTTTGCAGCAACACAAGAATGTTAAAAGGCATTCATTACCTTGGATGTATCTAAGTAAATATACAATCAAAAAGTGGGCTGAATGCTGTCTACAGAATCAACAATTGTGCATCACAAACATCACCAAAAAATACATCTCATCATATGTATGTCAGGTCCCTTCATTTGCCTGAGTATTAGAAGCAAATTAAGAATACTTTGTCTTTCTTCTTACCAATGGTACAGATGAGTGAAGAAAATGATTTGCCAAAGCATGTCCCAGTCTTGTTCAGAAATTTTTGGCAGACAATCTTAGTAGCAATTCTATTTTTCTTCTGTCTGCTTGAATACCTGATATCTATTTTTAAGCCCAAGTACAACTGATATGATTCAGCAAGAATAATTTTGAAGATCCTGTGGGATCAATGCATGACTTTCCAATATGTCAGTGGTGTCTACTCAACAGTTACCAAAGATACAGACTCCCTTTTTATGAGAACTTTTCTTCACACTGAGAATATTTTCTCGCACTTCTGTTTGGTAAAGAAGAAAACCTCAGCAGAATGACTGATGTCTTTCTTGCTCAGAGGCAAGTTCAGTGCTGTCTATCCAAGACTTCTTATACTGCTTCCCCAGGGAACATTGCATTTGCTTCGAGATAGCGATCTTCTGGCATTTGACCAAAATTTCTAAAAATTCATTTCTTGTCAGGAGATCATAACATCCTTCCACAGCTAAGTTCTGCAGGCATGATGAGACTGTCAGCTGCAAGGGTCAACTCGCTAAAGCAAGGAACAGGAAAACAAGGCTATGAAATTCCTTCCCAGAGAATGTAACAATTCCTTCTGAGATTTCATCTCTTACTCTTTCACCTCCCACCAAAAATGCAAACATCAAGAAAAAAAGAGATGTCTCTTCTCTGTTTTCTCTTCCCACTCTCACTACTCACCCCAAATTTGGGAGAATCAACTGGGATGTTACCCAGTTCAAGCTATTATGGATTAAGTAGTAGACGGAGTATGCAAAGCGTTTCTGAATTGATACACCAGGCCTTTATATACACCTCATTCTTAAATCAAGGAACTCCATTGTTTTCTTTCTATAGTAGTATGATCTGCCAAGAGATTCAGTCTTTCAGATAGGTATGTCCTTAGCTATGCCTAAGAAACTCCATGGGCATACCATCTAACTTGAATATTTAGGGAAAAATACAACTTCATCTGGGAAATGATAAAGAACTGTATGTACTGAGTGTTGGAAGATTTGGACCATCTGAAAAGAGAAATAGCTGTGTTTCTCAATCTTGATTCAAAATGTGAATTGGATGGAATTATACAGGAGGGAGGGCTGAACAAAGGGAGATTGATGCTATTTTCTCGGTATTGGAATAAATGGGAAACAACTACCTACTTCACAAAGGGGAAAGAATGGATGTATTTGTAGAATGTCAGTTTAAAATAGGCTGCATCTATTTCTGTTGCACATCATTGCCCCCTGCGATGCCCAGTCTGGCATGGATGTCTGTAGATGCTGTGGTAGCTTTATGTCGGAGCATGTCAGTGAAGCCAGGATGTCAGAATGCCCTATCTCAGCTGTGTCCTGACTCCATGCACAGAACCACTTTTTTCCACCTTGAAGTGAGCACAGTTTTACCACCTCAGGCTTTTTCCAGGTTTTGCCAGCTGAATTTCCCCAGGCTCTTTCAGGCTGCAATACTGGCTGTCTCATTTCCCAGCATAATTCTGCCTGCGTTCCCTGTCTTATAACTCATCTTTGCTGTTAATCTGAATATCACTATATTGCTGGGCAGTTTAATGTAAAGACAACTTGACCAAATTCACTCCTTTATTAAATAATTTATTAATAAACTCAGGAGACTGCTCAGATGACTCAAATGAACTTTATTAGCATAGTGTGAATAATTCAGCACTTTCTACAAAAAGAAAAGGCCTCAGGAAAAACAAAATAAGGACGCTATCTTGCCAACTTTCCCAGCTAGGCTTTTCCTGGAGTCAAAGGGCACTGGTCTGCTGCCAAAGTCTGTCCCCATGAGGAGGCTTTCAGGCTTAACTTTTCATAGGAGAGCATATTTCCAGATACAAAACCTAAAAGTTTTTCAAAATTATTAGGAAATCCAATAATACTGATTTCTTGGAGAAGTTTCTTCCATACAGGTAATAACTAGTTGAGACTACCCATCTTTAGATGTTTCCAAAATACCAGTCAAGTCTATATTAAATTAATTTCCCAGTCTGAACAGTAAATTAACTTAACTTTATGCACGTGTGACTGAAACTTAAGTAAAACTTTAACTCTGAACTCGGAATGGTGGGTGTGTTGAGGTGAAACCTCTTGAAGAATCTTGGTTATATATTCAATCTTGTTTGTAGTCTTGACAAGATTATACAATTATAGTTCAAGAATGCTGTATATACACTGTGATTTTACACAAAGGACTTCTATGTTATGATATGTTCTCACAACAAATAAAGGAAGCAAAGGAGATCTTTCAGGGATCTGCCCAGCATAGGAGAAATTCTTCTTTAATAGTGTTATAGCTACTGTTTGGGGGGATTTTATCCTCTGCCTGTTTTTCTGAGAAACGTCTTTTCCAGCAGCAGTATGCTTGTTATCAGCAGGAGGTATTACTCATATGTTCTCATAGGAGAGAAAAGATACATAGAGGAGGAAAATGGCATACTATTATGTTGAACTTTATGGATATCCTAAGATACTGCAGTACTCTGCAACCTTTGATGCGACTGTGATCCTTTTGAAGTCGGTGGCACAGAACTGCCTTAGGCTCCAACGGACATCAGGGAGACTATTAACAGGTGCCTCCATTCTGGCTGTGGAAAACAACCCTGGTTCAAACCCCCTGGAGTCCAGATTCTCCCTGCTTTCACTGTACTATCCCACACAAACAGGCCTACCAGGCTGGAGGAATAAGTACATTTTGGCAGAAGGGCATAGAGAAAGGGGGTCTGGTTGTCCAAGATGTGAATCTGTCAACTTTTAGATTGCTTCCATGCTGAGCTGCTTCCTTTTCTGCCTCAGCTCTTACCTCTTTAAACGGAGAATAAAATGTCATACCTGCTCCCAGTTACCTCTCAAGAGTAGTAAGGATTAATTAGCTCAGGTTTGTACGCTGCTCTGAATGTGTAATAAGCACAATTGTTTATTCTTACAATTTAAGACTTCTGGACGTGAAGATTAGGGCCCTGTATATACTGATTTCTGTGATTTCTATTTTTACAGTTTTAAGTTGTTATTAAAAATATGCATAACTTATTACAGCTCCTTTCACCCAGGAAAGCTGTTGCACAGGTAGTAAGGCAACATAGACTTCTGTTTTGCTGGTCACTCGTCTCCCTTTTCTTTGCTCCCCTGCCAAAGGCTTTTTTTTTGTGATGCCTGGCAAAAGGCAAGCACCACTGGCCTGATTCCCTTTGTCTCATTCTTTCTCTGCTAGGAAGGCCACAAGTTCACATTTTAAGAGAAATCCTCTGAGATTCGTGTGTGTGGTGATTTCTGTAAAGCAGCTGGAAGTACATTTTTTATGACAATATCTGATTTTGTTTACAAAGGCCAAACCCAATTCTATTGTAAATCTCTAGGGGAATTGTTTTTAACTTTTATTCAATTAATTCAAAATATTGAGGCAGTAAAACCAGCTTGCTTAGATGTCCATTGTAAAAGCAGTGATTTATAGTGTCAGTTACTCTAATGATAGCTTTATAGGATTAAATTATTTATTGCTAGGAATTCAAGAAAACTAAGACTAAATGCAAACCCAATAATGCTGCTATTTATGTTTCTTTGGAATAGAGGATTATTACTTGTTCTTGTTTCTTCTTCATTGTTTCTCACTGCATAACTAACTTTTGGTAATTGAAATATGTGTCAGTGATGGAAAATTTTAAGTTGTAACCCAGCTCCTTCTGGAAGAATGTACAAATAAACCAACTCTCTCCTATTTATTAGTATTTTGTTACTTCAAAGCTTGCAAAAAAGCATCCTGAAAAGGTCTTCTTTCAAGATTATCTAGGCTGAAGACTTCACCTTGCTCCTTCTTAAATCAGTGACAAAAGTTCAATGCCTAGCACAGTGAGGTGCAGATCTTGATCATTGGCCACTTCTGCTGAAAACCCAGCATTTTCAAATCACAGTCTTATGTGTTGAACACACATATTTTCGGGAAAAAATCAGCTTGAGTATGTCTTGCATTCTGGGCTTATTTGGGGTATTATCCTCACTGTAAATAAAAATACAATTTTGTTCAGTGAGTAATTCCTGTAATCTGTACTACAAGTATTTACCCTCCATTAAGCATTGACAGGACATGGGGAAATCAGGGGAAACATCTCACTCCATCAAGCCCCATGTCAGTGTCTTTGTTACAGGGAGAAATCCACTGGTCTCGGGGAACTTACTGTTCAAGCTGACAAAGACAAGAATGGAGGGAGGAAAGGAGAATAAAAAAGATCTGGGGGTAGCTGACGTTTCAAAACGTTGCAGGAGCAACCAGCAACAAAAGCTGACTCTGACTCTTACTACAAAGCTCAGCAGATGCTGGAAGAGGTTGTCTCAAGAATATAAGCAGCATACAAAACAAGATACAGAAAAGATAGAAAACATGCCTTTGAAGGAAAAGAAGGTGTAACCCACATGACAGATATATTTAAGGTAGATTCTTGTTTTTTATGCTAAGGCATGAATAATAATGTTAAATGAAATTGTGCATAAAAGGCATGAGACTGACTATTAGCAATTTTGGGGATCACAAAGCAGACATTCATTATCTGCCACTGCGTCTGTTTGCAGATTCCAGAACTTTCGTTCACTTCAGCAGGTTGTTATTATTTGCTCAGAATGTCATGTCAGAAATGAATTGCCATTATAGGCTAGTTTAAAAATTCAGCCGTCCACTTGTGGAGCTAAGCATATCACATGACTGGAAACTACTCACATACCAGGAATACTGAGAAAGGAGAAGAAACAAATTACTGTCAAAAATGCCTTTTCAGAAAGTGTTGGTTGAGCAGTTATATATAATGAAGCCATCCTTAAGACACAGTGTTACTTGAGAGCTATTAGGTAAACAAAGAAAGGAGCTATACTATGGATGCTATTTGTAATAGAAGACCGGTCTAGTTTTGATAACAGCGTAAATGTTAGTTTCAATTTCAAACATATTGCCACAAAACTGTTGATCGATGTGTTACTTCCCATACACTCTACACATGAGATTCTGAAGGCACTGTCAGAGTAAGACTGTCAGAAAGCAAGCAGGCAAACATTTAAAAATACAGCTTCAAGATACTGACCCCTTCCAGTGAAAAGCTCTTTGGAAGTAGGAGTTATCATCTCATCTGATAATCCTCCACTTTCTAAGAGTTCTGTGATGAATTAGACATTAAATAACCCCATCCAGCTCAAATTAAATGGGTCAAATAGACAGAATTTGCAAAGCTTCTAGTTTGTTATTCCTGGAAAGCTCCAAAAGAGCTTGGCAAAGGATGACAGAATGGTATTTTCTGCACTAATGGAGGAAAACAGACAGTGCAGTCCCAGACTTGACCGGATATGGCATCTATGCTCCATCCCTACCCGACCCAAAATTAGAAGATAAGTCAACTGTGGCACTACAGCTGAAAGGTAAGGCATTTTCTCTATTGAAAAAGGCTTAGCATTTGAAAATGAGGGTGCTTGAAAATGGTTATTTTTGTTTATTTAACTGCATCTAGCATACAAAAAACCCCACCCCAAACCCAACCCAAACCAACAAAAAAACAAAAGCCAAACCAAAACCCAGAAAAAAAACCCTGAAACAAAACAAATTTTAAACAAGGTAGGGCTCTGCAATGATTCCTCAATTGCTACTGGTGGGTCTTTGCAAAGACACCCCTCAGGCACCTTTTTCATGTAGTGAATTAAACTGGTGAACTCATCCTCAGGATGCAATGGACCTTGAAAAGGCCAAGAGGTAAGGTTGAGGAATAAAAATCATTATGGTACCATGGGCCATGGAGATAATGTTTCTGGCTTGTGAAGGACTGATGTTGGTATATTTCTGGAGTCTGGGGCAACATATCAGGGAAGGATCACTATGTAGTTGCCTGGTTTAGCCTCTGACGTCAACCACTGTTGGAGACAATTGGGTCAGAAGGACCTTTGATTATGGCCATTCTTACGCTCTTGAAGATGTAGCTATTTAGTACAGAATGAGCACTGTACTTGCAAACGTGAACTATTTGTAGATGGTCATCTGTCTACATAAAGAGAAAAAGAGGAAATGCTATTTGCAATCTTTCACAGACTTGCTCTCCAGTAATGAAATGGTGTTTGCCAGGCCGCTAGGCAAACAAGTAAAAGCAATTTCCAGCAAACTGAGTGAGCATCAGAAATGAACTAGATTGTCTACACAGGAAACACAAGGTAAAAGAACTTTGGCTTTTCTTCCACAATAAAGAAAATGTGGGGGGTTTGTCAGAAAGGAATGAAAGAAAATCTGCATGTCTACCTGAGAAAAGAACAGTTATGTTTGGTGTCTTCAGACTCCAGAAAATAAAATTCTTTGTTAGCAAAAATCCATCTGTTACTAAAAAACATCGGATCTACAGAAAATTTACTGTTTTTTATGTAAACCTAGATTGTTTTTGAGAAGACTATATGTGTTTCTGAAGACATAATTAAAGAATTCTTTTAATTCTCAAAGGGCACAGTTGAAATTTTCATGAGGAACAAGAACTATAATTTTAGGTAATTGTAGGAAGAACACCCCTTGTTTGAGGAGAGAAGGAAACTGAGATATGTAATTTAAATAATTTAATTTAAATCAGTGGACATTGTACATATCATTGCACACTTACTTACAGTGTAAATCCTACATACAAGACTAATAGAGAAAAGATGGCTAACAAAAAGATTGAAATTAATCCCAAGCAAATTATCCAAAACAATGTTTCACAGAAAGCTGAAAAATGTCAGTCAAATAGAACCCAATATAATTTTCATTAAATTCGAGAGACAATCAAATTCACCACGCTTGGAGTTAATAACAAGCAATATGAGGATATTTTATTGTAGTTAGTGATGGTTATACAAGAAAAGAATGACACTGATAAAGAAATAACTGAAGAAATTAGTTTCCTGACATTGATAAGAAAGAATTATTTCCAATAAAGTAAAATATGCAATCAATCAACTCAAGCAAAGACATTCTCATGGGAAAGACGGAAAGACCACAGCAGGAGCTATGCTATAGTTAATGACCTAGAGCAAAGTGTAGGTCACAGGATAAATATTTAAACAAACTTTATGAGAGCTCAGCGTCTACTGGTGAAGGAGCAATGGTTCAACAGAGTAAAGTGCCATTGGTTAGGACATGCCATTCAGGCTTTGCAAATGGCACGATGGAGCATGGGTGGAGGAGCCATGCCATCCTAAAAGTTTTCTGTAAAAAAAAAAAAAAATATAATTCTTGAGCACATAAAAGCAAGTCTTTGGTAGTGATTTTACAGGGAGATTTTATAGCGGCTGAAGATCAGGCTGACTAGCTTCAAGTTAATTTTCTTTCAGCGGGGAGGGATACATAGATTGATGCAGTCTCTCTTTTTTTATTATTGTCTTGAAGTCATTTTATCCCATCATAAAATAGGCTAAATTAAAAAGAAATAAGGAATGTCTGTAGCTTGCCACAAAGAATTTAATAGCCAAAACCCTTATGCAGTTTTGAAATTTTCTTTTAACCCCTAAATCCACTGGTTTTTTTTTTAAAAAAAAGAACAGGAAGTTTGGAGGTTCTCCCCTCAATGAAATCGGGTTACTTTGGACAATAATTTACAGACAAGATGGAAAATAATGTCCACGTTATGGAGGTAGTAGTTGTAACCTTCACCTCATCTCTGATGTTTACACCAGGTAAAAGCACCCTGAGCAGAAACAAGAGGCTCCTCTGTGGATGCAGAATGTGCCTGGCCCCCACAGTGAGAACAGGAGCCCTCCTGCACACCCTGCTGCTACATCCTGCCCCAGCCCTTAGGGTTTCTACCACCAGGGTGATTAGGTAGCAACACAACTGAGGTGATTCATGTATTTATATATGATGTGCAATGTTTCCACCCATATTTATTAGACACCACAGATACATTAACTGGCGGTAATTTCGGGCAGTTCTTACTCAAAGAAGAATAATCAAAAAGTAGCAGTATCTTCATGGGCAGTTACTTCAAAGCAACTGATGCCCATCAAAAATCCCTACTGCACCATAACCTACATCTTTTGCTTCCTCTCCTTGTAGCCCTGTTGAGAGTCTGTGTCACTGGACAATTAGCCCACTATCTTGCTCAGATGGATATTACGCAAACAGTGATTTTTTTTCACCTCTTCCTCAAATATCCTTCAAGATTCATCTTGTTTAGGCAACTGGTAGCATTAAGCAATTGCTGTTATACAGCCCACATTTGGCTACTTTCCAGTGAAGATTGTAATGCTAATAATTCCCGTAACGGGAAATGTTTTGGAATCATAAGGACGTGAGATGATATTAAGTAAGAGAGAGCGGTGATGGTAACAATGGTGGAATTATTTTTGCAGATCCTGCATTCTAGCCACATTAAACTTTTCTTCCTTTCATGGTTCTTCCCAGAACATTTACACAAGAGGAGAAGGACAAAATACTATGACACTGAGACAGAAACTAATGAAATGGTTCACATATCAGAGACTGACACAATAGCAGAAGCACTGCAAGATAGGTAACATATTACGGTATTATATATATATTTTTAGTATGTCTGTATGTTTTCCATATGTTTGGTATTAATATTATGTAAGTTTGAGTATTTATACACACATATATAAATGCATTTTCATATATGCTGAATATAATTATTCACTGAATTCAGCATCAGAAACCTCTCTTATACTTTAGGACTTGAAGAAATTTTAGTCCAGATAAAGACTACGTGTAGTCATAACAAAGTCCTAGGATAAAAAGATACTTTATTGGATTGAGGTTTTGTTATTATTGACTGGAGCATTTTATGGTTTCTACTGAGCGCTGGGGATTTCAATTTAACCGGTTAGATATGAGCATAAAAGTTCATGAAATTAACCAAAGGCAGCTAGGACAATTCTCTGAGTGTGTAATAATCAGGCAAAGACATACCAGCATAGTAAGAAAATTATAACCAAGGACTCTTCTGTCTCTGCTTTTAAGTTTCTTACAAACAAAGCTTTAATTGTATGTGTCCATCCTCTCTTATTACATTATATTTCACAACTAAATTAAGACAGTACCTCACCTGGAGTAATTTCTGCTTAAGTCATATCCATGAAACAGTATCCATGCATGTCAGCTGAAGATCTTCATCTCCCTACTCCTCCCCTCTCCCTTTCCAGTGGCCATACTTTACTAGAGGTTTGTTCTTGATTAATATTTTAAGTATCTGACAAGATCAAACAGTTTTATTACCTTACATTTTTAAAGGCCCTCCAATTTGGCAAAGAGCTCATGATCTCAGTGGAAGCTTAATGCAAAGAGAATGAGTTATCTTTGAAAGCAAAATATTAAAAATACTGTTTTCATGTTTGTAGCCTTTGGACCTGCAAAATGCATACTGTCTCAAAATGAAGCACTGATTATTTGATGTGAAAAGATATTCCTTGTAGCAGATGTTTTTTGGTTATTCATCCGAGTAATCAACGTTGCAACATCATTTCTCTGAAAATGCGCTAGAGTGCAATGCATAGTTAAAAATATTTAATAGCCAGGGGGTTTTGCCCTTCAAATATATCTCCTGGCTGCATAAAATGACCATATGAGAGAAAGATATGCTTCAACAGTGCATGTGGGTAACTCTGCTTCTTTATACCTGAGTAGTTCTTTGAAATGGTCAGTCTCCAGACAGAAGGAGAAAAAAAAGAGCTGAAGACAAATGATTACATCAAGCAGTCTGAGCTAATCATCCATAGGTGAAAACATTTACCTTCCTAAATACAGCTGTTATGATCCAAATGAGGTAGAGGACTTAGCGGAGGCACAGCAGTGCACAAATTATGTCATGAAACACAGGATCACCACTACATAATGGGAGATAGGAAAAATCTTTGAATATTAGTAGCTCTTCCATTTGAAAGGATCATTTTACTTTTTGGTTGTCAAAAATAAGTACCATCATGGAAGGTCTGAATTAATACTGTGTTCTAGCTGTGTAGCAATTTTAATTCCCTTTTTCTTGGAGTTCTTGGCAGTTTCAATGAGAAAGGGTATTTGGCTACAAGGACTTGAGCCTTGTGATCAAAGGAAAAATATTACTGATAATAAAAACCATATTTTTAATTCCACAGCAAGTTTTAAGTACACTAAATTACTCACAGAGCAGCTGTATTCTTATTTTATCTGCTTAGATGTCAACTGGTAAAAAATCTTATAAAGTCATCGGTGTTACTTCAGCGTAAAATTGTTGTTGAGGAGACAGATCAGCTTCATAATTTTATCTAAATTGTTTTTATTTGTAATGCAACCATGTGACCCACAGAAAAATGTACACTTAATGTGGATCATTTAACACAGCCATCTCTACATTTCTTAAGAATGAAACTTTCATCACAGTGTGACTTTTGTTCAGGTTATCAATATGGTTATTATGCCTTGGCTTAATTCACTCTCACAATAAAATCGCAGATGCACTTGGCAGATGAAATAAGAAATAATGAGGTACTTACAGAAATTAGATTTCTACATTATAATATAATCAGATTTTAATGAAACAAGTAATATATACCATTCATACCATTTTGGTTTGTGATAAACCTCACTGGATTAATACAAGATTTGTTTTGGTGGCCAGGAAGAACTGAAATGATTTATTCTTTGAGGTAAAATGTTGCCTTATCTGTGTAAAATCTATTACGGCATTATATACAGCCTTTATTATTTCTCTCCTATTGGATAATTGGAGGTCTACAGTATTATTTAAAGTGATGAAGTAGCAACCTTAGCTCATTTTACACTTTTCAATTTCATGCTTGTCTTCTGTAAAATCTTTTCCATAAATTAAAGTTCAACAGAACATGGATGCAGCACAAAGTATAAAAGTTAAATACGTATTGATTAAAATTGTATCCAGAGTCAATGAAACTAGAAATTCTGGTGGATGTGTGTTACCAATCACTGTAAACTCTGCTTATAAAGCACGTATTCTAACAATAGTGAACTTAATCAAGCCAAGTTAGAAATACGAGAGCCAGCAATATCATGATAAATAGCTGAATGTTTACAACAGTGACTGTGAGTTCAGTTGCCATGATTAAGTCTATGTTACGTTCAAAACACCCTTGACCTACATCCTCTTTTCTTGCACAGAAATATAACAAAGAAAACAAGTTAATATGAACACTCAAGTCTTAGTATGAGTTTTTGCTGAAGAACTTCAGGAACTTAACTGGATCCTACATTTAAAGATGAACCATTGTAGGCTTCCCTGTAATCAATCCTCTGAAACACATCTCTAGAGGGAAAATCAGATCTTAGATGTGTCTCCTAGAGGTGCCATCTCTCTTTAGTGATTTCATACGATGAATAAGCCCGTAACTTAGGTATTGCAGAAAAAAACATTGTATGACCACAATGAAAACGATCCCAAGTGTCTATAGTTCAAACATTTTACCAATATAGATGTATACAACAAAGTACAGATTTGGGGGAAGAAAAAAGCTTAGAAAGTCTGTACAGAAGCAGGCACTTTTCTCACCAAGAGAGAACTGTTAGCAATATAAATGGACAAGCCAATTACTGGGCTTAAGAGCAAAAGAATTTTTGGAAGCTGCAAAAATCACTTAACCTTAACATCTCATGCTCCATCCCAGATTTATAGTCTTCTCTGTCCTGGTCCTTTTTTGTTATTATACCCTGGTGATTTGAAGGATCCATGCCTCCTTACCTAAGTGGATATTTTTGTTACACTCTTTACAGGAACCGATATTGATTCTAAGTTGTTCAAATTATTGTTCTTATTATTACTGATTTACGCAGTACTTCGTATTCTGCCAAACTTCAGTTAAACTACTATCCCTGTCCTTTTAGTAACCTTCCCAGTGGAGCTGTTTATTTGCAGCTTGGATGGGATGAAAATACCATTTTAGAGAGATAACATCCTTGCTTTATATTTCTCATTTTCACATGCTCTGGCAGAGTTATGTGGGAAGATTCTCCATTTGGCTTCTTTTACATTATAAATATAACTTATTTTCTGAGTACTTCAGTTTTTCTTTCACACTTAGGTCTAAGGGTCACTTACAGATTTAAGTCCACAAGAAGTGGCTTCGTCATCCTAACATCTGCAAGCCAATACTTTGTACAAATTCTAGGTGGAGGTTAACTACTGACTTATAAAATCACAGCTAGTAATGATACATTTTAAAATTTAATTTTCCATTTTGGATAAGCATGCAGAAGGATGTACGCTATCAAGTATTTGGAACAAAGATGTTTGAAAAGGATGTGGAAAATTCCCAAATGCAACTAGGGGACCAGTAAAATGCCCTGTCAGGGAATAAGTGGCATACTCTGTAGAGTATCACCAAAATACCCTTACAGGAGACTTGTTTCTGGTGTACAAGTGTTATAAAAAGTATAACCCTTCCCCCCACACCAAAACCCAGTTACTTTGCAAACCATTAATCTCTCAGAGAAAAAAATAATGACAGTCAAAGGCTGCAGATCAAAGCCACACAAATCCATAATGGAAAGAGATTTTACAGTAAAAATAATTAACCTGCGGAAATCTGAAGGGAAGAAATGGTTTGCACTGGTGACATCAGTGGTGATCAAGTGTGTAAATGTCCGTTAGTGCCACTTTGCTCTATACTGCCTGTCTTTTCATAGCTTGGCCCACTAACTTCCCTATTTAAGCAAAACTGGTGAATACAGGAAGACAACAGTAAGCAAATATTCTGACAGCTGCTTTTCAAATTCTTTTATATCAGGTTTGGCTAAACTAAGATAGTTTTTTTTTTATTTGTGCAAATCAGTTCTTCAGTTACTAACAAGAAAATATCTTATCTATCTTTATTTTTTTTCTAGCAATGAACACTGCCGATTTTCTTCTTTTATATAAAAGACTTCTCTTTTCAGTCTTACCACGAATAATTCTGACATTAACATTTTACTTTGAAACATTCCCTCCTGGTTTCTTTATTCTGTCTATTAAGCTATGTCTATTTGCATTGAACTTTGTCTGCCAATTATAAACCTAAATTGACAAACCTAAATTATGTGACTCTTTTGTAATAATGAGTCCATTTTTTAATATCAAGCTTTAATCTCTGCTTTACTTGAATTTAAATAAATCATCAAGTCAAGCCATTAAATAAGTCATTTCAGAAACAGTCATTATATGTTTCAATATTTATTGGCAGTGTTGTGATCACTCTCCTATTCAAAGGATTTTTTTTAAGGTACACCTGTATATCATTAAAGGGGAAAAGGACAGAGAAAGGAAATGGAAGAATAAAAAAAGTGCATAAGAAATCATGCTCAGAAGTGTCCAATTAAATATCTTCCTCTCTGCCCTATTTTCGTATGGAGAGAACACAAAAAGTAGCTGAACACAAGGAAATACTTTTTCACTGTGAGAGTAACTGAGCCCTGGCACAGGCTGCCCGGAGAGGCTGTGCAGTCTCCCTCCCTGGAGATATTCAGAAGCTGCCTGGATGTGATCCTGGGCAACTGGCCCTAGGTGTCCCTACTTCAGCACAGGGGTTGGACCAGATGACCTCTACAGGTTCCTTCCAACTCTAAACCATTCTGTGATTCTGTGACTTTATACCATTGTTTTACAGCTCAACAGATGCAACATTGCAATTTGTGGTTTGTCTAAGCGAGTCCAATAGAGAATGTATAGCAAAAGAAAATATTTTGTGGTTTGGGCTGGCCTGGCCCCTAAATGAACGACAGATGCTTTCTTTAACCTCTCTTACTTCAGAGAAGGGAGAGAGAATAAGAGAGAGAGACTTATGGGTAGAAAACAAAATTAAAACTACTTTAATGAAATAATAATAAAAAGGAAAAATAATAATATCAATAAGAAAATAATGAAAAATATATACTATATCCAAAACCAGTATTGAGCTCTCAGGATGATGATCGCGTCACCAGCAGGCACTGGGAAAGTCCCAGACTGGATTCAGTGACAGACAGGAACTGGATTCTGGATCTGGTTTCAGGAACGCACTGATCGGCATCAAAGGCAGATGAACAGAGTTTTCCTTGGACACCGGCCATTGAAGAGAGATGATCCTTTGATCCCTCAGCTTTTATACTGAGCATGATGCAGATGGGATGGAATACCCCATTGGTCAGTTTTGAGTCACTGATCCTGTCCGCTCCTCCCCGCAGCTGCGACCCGGCTACACCCTTTCACGTCTGACCCTCCAACTTTGTGCATAACAAAGTGAGCTGACCTTGGTTGGTATAGCAGTAAGTATAAGCAGGAGCCTCTCTGCACAACATTACTTGGTATTCACTAGAAACATCAGACCTTATCTGCTAGAAGTGGACACTGTCTGAAAAATATGCCTTTAATTTCAGTCAGTTAGAAGAGGCTTAGCTGAAAAGTAAAATCACTGAAAAGAAAAACAGTTCTATTTTACCTCCAACCAGGACAGACATCTATACTGTTTCTGTCAGACCATCACCGGAAAGGGAGTAGGAAAAGTAATTTGAAGACCACAGATACTAGATCAGGAAAAGTAGGTTACAAATAATAACAATAGCTTTCATGCTCCACTTACACATAGTGGCTGCTCTTGAAGTCAAAGTCAAGGGTAGTATTTAAAGAAATGCATGAGCCAGAGCAAATGAGAAAGGCAGGAAAATATGTGGTCAACTTAGCACAATCCGGTATTGCAGAAACTTCCTTAACAGTGACAAAAGAGATCGGTAACAATCCCTGTAGCCCATGTGTCAAATGTAGCATAAGTTAGTACTGTACGTTTTGCAGCTGTTTACACTGGTTGGGGTTTGGGAGACGGGCTATGTATGCTACTCATTCTGAGGCTTCCAGCGAAAGAGCATCTGAGAAGGTGAATAGCTTCATTCATCTCCCCTGTATTTAGCTTTTGCCAATAAGGACAACCCCTGCAGCTGTAAAACAAACTCTGATACTGGATAAAATGTGAACAGGCTGTGACAGCAGCTATACAAATGCAAGGAATTACTGACATGCATGAATGAGAGATAAGAAGTTTGAAGTCAAATGGTCAGCGTTGCAAAGCAAAATATGTAATGTAGCTACATTTTGACAAATGGCACAAAGCTCCAGCTGAAGCAACACAACAGTGGAAAGGTGATGATTTGGGTTGACACCACAGGAGATGAAAATACCCAAGCACGCGCATTATTGGAAACTATATTGCTACAGCATCCTATGAAGACTGACACAAGATCAGCTTTCTCAGTTCTTAGTCAAGTCACAAATGTTAACTGCTGGTGAGGGATCCAGCTAGAACTGAAGGGCCAGGACAGGAAATCCATGTTTTTTTGTCACAAGTGTTGCAGTAGACACAAAGTGAGGATAAGGTTACCTATGAAAGACCTGGCCATGGAATTGAACCAGTCAATGCAGCAGCTAGTCAGTACAATTCTCCACTGCAGAAGGATCTGGTCTTTGACATAATTTTAACAACACATGATGGGCAGTGGTATTGCATTTTTTGCCAAACTCGTCCATGGGGATACACCTCCATGAGATACAATGATGCCCTAAGCTTCCTCATGGTCAGTCTTTGCGAGGCACGTCTTCTAAATCGCAGGCTTCTTTGATGCTGACATAGCACTCTTGCTGTTGGTCTTTATAAGGCATATCACAAATTTAAGCTGCTTCAGTGACTTTTTTTTTAGCATAGCAGTTCACTCATATCATAAAGCCTACCCTGAATTCTGTGCGCTTCAGAACCGAGATTCATAAAGTATATTTAAAAAGTAGATGTTATCTTAAGAATACTGGCCTGTGATTTGTCAATGACCTTGGTTTTCATTAAATATCAAGTTACGTTATAGACGGGGCATACATCACAATGATGAAATAACAAGACACAACCAGACCGGAGTAGACCAGACTAAGGAGCTTTCTATATTCAATATATATTCCATACTTTATATGCCATGTGACTTAGAGTAAGGTACAACAAAAGAGACAGTTGTTGACTAGAAAATTTCTTTTAACCCCTATAAGTAGAGATTGATTTATGACCTGAAATATATAGATTTAGATTCCTTTCAAAATCTCGCCTTTCTGTATATTTTTATTAGTCATACAGTTGTTATTATCAATGTATTTGACACTTTTAATGAAAACAATGTGTTTTGGCTATGTTGTCTCTTAAGGGACTAAGTTTCCTGGTGAAACTGTGTTCTAAATAGCCTCTTCTTCCTTTGAGCTTTATATGAGACTATTTCCCAGGTTCTCATTATTCTCACCCTCATCTTTGAGCCCCATTTCTATCTCTATTATCCTTTCAGAGCTGAGGAGAAATCTACTGAATAAAAATGTGCCCGTGGAGGGCATGCTTTTGACTTTATATGATTGTGTTAAAATATTGTAATATTGCTCTCCACAATCATGCTGTTTAGTTGACCGGCACATACTGAGTGGAGGTCTTAAATGTGTTGTTCGCAATAGAATGCAGTTTTAGTTTTCAGATCCTAGTATCTCTCTGCTATCAAGTTACTGAAACTGCTATCAAAACAGTTTTCTATTATTTCCTCTACATACTTCAGTGTACAGAGCATTATTCAGATTTGTTCTCTTCCATATCTAAGTCTTTCTGATATACTTGTTGACAGCTCCAACGTTACCTGTTTTCTAATTCCTTGTCTATTCCTTGTCTATTACTGCTCTGATTTTGATCCCTGGTTTAAGTAAAACTCCACCTCCATTCCTTAAATGAATCCAAAGTGTTTATTTAATGTCTAATGCTATTCTTTTTAATCCATTGGCTCCAATTTCCCACTATCATGCTTAAGAGGATAAACTGTTTCTTACTCCTCTGCCTATTGCTTACTCTCTTCAGGAAACTGTTATTATTCTTCCTTGGTCCACTAATTTATTTTTTTTACTTGCTACAGTGCTTGCTTTTTTCAATCCATTGAATTTTCTACTGTTCACACTCTTTAATTATCGTAAATGCTTTGTGTTTACCCTTGCTGCTGTTCTCTTTACATCTTTATTTTAACTTCATTAGTTTCTGCCACTTCTGGATATTAAGATTTAGTAAAGCACTTCCGTGAGTAAACAGAGAGTATTTGTACTTTACAGTGAAGTGAATTTTCTGGATTTTGGTGTAGGGAATGGATTAATATTGCACTTCTGAAGATATAACATGTTGACAGGTACTTACATTACATGGCAGATAAACGATGATGATACCAGTTTTCCACTTTTCTGCCTGTACTATTGATCTTGCTTATCAGCACTACCATAAAATACCTAGCTATTCAGTATGTTATCTGCCCCAATTAGGTGAATCTCATTAATCCCATCTTGTATGTTATCTGTCCCTGAACTTGTAATATTTGAATTCCGTCTTGGAAAATTGTTTACAGCGATTGAACAAGATAGTGGAACAGTAAAAACAAGCTTGTATTCTCTGTTTCAAAATCTTATGTAGAATCTTTTTTCTTCCTTTCTCCTAGAGGCAACTACTGGCTTTGTAGCATTTCGAGAACTGTTATCATTGCCGTGGCAAGAAACCAAAGGAAACTCTACCTTTCTTTCTAAGATTAAGTATGACTAATTTCCTTTTTTTTCCTAATCCAGCAGAACTGCTCTTTCTCTATCCAGATATAAGTGAACCTCCCTTACCATTTCAGGGAAGGACATGTAATCATATTTTGAATCTATTTCTCATGAATAATGCAATATTCTCAAGAATGTGATTTCTGAAATAATTAGAACTAACCTGTAATCAGGGAATCTGAGGAAAAGGAACAAGACTCCCTCCCATAAAACAACGTTTAGCAATGCTGAACGCTGGTCTGCTATGTCTCAAATCCAAGAGACTGTGTTTTGCATGTATCATTCCTCATGTAAGAAGTCAGTTATCCACAAACAATCAATTTGAGACTGCTAATCATTTGAAAAGAAACTAAATTTCTTCNCCTCCCCCCCCCCCCCCCCCTTAGTATATAAATCTGTAGTCATTAGTTCTGGATCCTATTTGTGTTTCTGATGTGGACTGGGTGCATGATTTAAAGCTAAACCCTCTCTGTGCCTCAATTTGTTCCTCACAAAAAGAGGATTAATGGGGCATATTGAGGAGACTGTACACTGCAATGGGTGCCTGTAACAGATGTTATGGAAGTGCGGAATCTTTGTGATTACTAAAGAATTATAAGGACTTGACTCTTGTGTTGCCAACATGTTACTCAAAGTTTTGCTTATCTGATTTAACAACTCCTTGAGAGCACACACCACCAAAATGGTGTGTGAAGACTCCCTTCCTAACAGAGGCCGCTCCTGATTAAAAGGACATAAAGTCCTGTCCCCTCCATCATCTTCCCCTGGTGACTGAGGAGTATTACTTGCTCTTTTCTACAAGAAGTCCACAATTTTTCTTGATCCTAACAAGGAATTCCTCAGAAGAACAGGGAGGGCTCAGGCAGTCTGTCTGCTCATGCATCTGACCAAACTGAGCTCCTGACTTCTTATGGAACATGTTGCTTTTCCATGCAAGATACAACATCCATTACAGTGATATCCTTTCCCTTCCCCTTGATTTTTAATGCAAAATTTAAAAGGAAAATAGCCATGTAACAGTTCATTTTGCACATGGATGTTTTTTCATTGGACAGAGATGAAGTTTAGCAATTTTCATTAGTTAGTTTCATTAAGGATTTTATTGCAATTAACACAACTTCTGCTTCAAATAAAGTCGGAATTTACTGCACAGTAAAAAATTTTGAATGATGTGACATTACACTGTTGTATTTTCTATCAAAACATTTAATTGCACATTAAAAATGCATTACATTTGACAGACACAAAGTAAACTCTGGAGAATAAACATACGATTTGTTTTGTGTATCTTAAATAAATGTAGAGCATGACTCCGAAACATTTGTTTCATCTTGGTAAGGGATGGGGAAAGCTACTTTGGTTTCACAGTTCCCTCTGCAGAATAATTTTGAGATGATTTTGGTGGGTGTGAGGAGGTGCATTCAGGTGCGTCCTCCTGTTGTGGAGATCCTGAACAGCTGAGGGTTTAAATCACCCTCTAGCACTTGGAATACTTGTCTGTGAGTGTAAAGCTATGTCTATGCTGTTAACTAAAACAGGACAAGGGAATATTTTTGTGTAATGAGGGCAAGGAACACTGCCTGGCTGCTGTCCAATCTATACAGCCTTTGGCCATAGGTCTCCCCTAGGCCCCATGTGGTGTCCATCTGGACCCAGCACATAATTATTTGGTTTTATGTATATTTTTTAGTTCAAATAATATAAGAGGCTATAGCAATATACGGGTTATGTTGTGGCTCATTAGAACAATATTTAAATATCATGAAATCGAGGACATGTGTTGCACATCCTAGTCCATGATGTAAAGGTACCAAGGGAGCCTTGAGGATGTACAATCCTCTGGAACAGCTTGGGCAAACTATCTGAGAAGGAGAGAACTAAACCTGGTTCAGTCCTATCCTGACACAGAAAATGGCCCTGGCAAGTTGTGCCCCTCACAGGTATTGCTTGGAGAAGACCTTATTCAGTTTGTACCAAAACCATGCCAAGAAGCATGCTAACAGTTCAGCCCTGTGGATAGTCAGCAGCACAGTGCTTACTCCATGGTCTTATTTTATTTAGCAGACATGAAGAAAGCCAGTTTAATACGGATTTCGGTCTTCTCCCCTGAAAATTTCTTACTTCTGTTATATAGACATGCCCATTTGGGTGCAGTAATAGTACTATAAAACTGCTCAGTATCAGCAGATAGTCTTGTATACCAAGGGGAAAAGATATACTGATCTAACTGTGTCCATATTAGGGGCACTGTACTGCTTTAACTGCTTTATCAGTACGTTTTAAGAGACATAACAATGTACCCACTAAGGCTTGTAGCAAGGTAACTTTAATGGCACAAAAGTCAAATGTTTACTAAATAGTCAGGACAACTTTCTTAGTGCTGTGCACACTCTCTTCTTGTGAAGTCTTGTGTGCTAAGCTATTCCACGATGCAGCGGCAGACTTTGGCCTATTAAGTCTGGCTTTTTGGTCCATCAGGCTTCTCTCTGGTGGACAAAAACTTATCTGGAGCTGTGTTATCCACCTGGTTTCCACAGTGGCCTCCTGACAAAGAAAAGAAGTGCTTCATCTTACTTGAGGGGATAGTGACACAAAATACTTACCTTCAAATTTGCTAAAGCCAAATGTATCTCTCAACTGCTTATAGAGATCAGTCTCTACTATACGTCTGTGAATCTTTGCTCCTCCATCTCAGGGCTTCTGCATGTTTTCACCATAGAAGAAAGCATATATTCTCAAACTCAAGCAGCACAGCATATTATGCCACTTTCATTTATGTCCATAGCAAAGGTTGAAGCATGTACCAGAACAAACCTACTTTTCACACCCCTCTCTCTTTCTTTAAAGAAATTTTAATGGTCAACATTAATACATTACACTGTTTTAAAGAATTGTAAATAGACTTTGGTAAGATTTTTGCCATGTGAGAATCTGTGACAGAATGCATTGATTTTAAAAATATTGCCTGACCTCAGTGGAAACTCTCTCAGACTATTACAGAGCCTCTTCTGAGTCAGATGCTGGGCGTTAGTTCAGGCTTTAACCAATTTTAAGATATGTGTTTCATGCAAACATGTTCTCAAAATAAGACCTAGTGCTTCTCCTTTTTGTCAACAAAAAATTGCAGATGTCTGAAAGAAATAAGAGCTCTAAACAAGATTTCATCCTGTCAAAAACCGTCACCCCAGACATAAAATGACAAATTTTTATTGCTCTTTATGAAAAGAATCTTTTCTCTGAGACTAGTGGGTGCTCCATGAAGCAGCAGGAGCTTCAAGGGAGAATGACAGGTACTTTGATTTGAACAAGAAAAAATGAAAGATCTTAATGACTCCAGACACTGTAGGGTCCTTACCTCATAAATATGTCTGATTCATATTCATTGCTTTCAGCAGGGCTGAATCATTTCAAGCAAAATGATGGCATGAAAAAATCTGCTTTTTCTCTTGACTGTTGAGTGGCATCACTCATTCTTGAAATCACTTTTTTGTGAGTAGAAAAATTTTCCAGGAGACCTGTGGAGTTGTGGGCGTGGTTCTCCAAATCATTTACTGATGACGTAAGGGCTCTGCACATGGACTGTATTGCAGAACTGAGATACAGGGAGTTTTAGTTAATCCTTAATTTACACTAATGTTATTGAAGGCATGTCTTTTCCTGGGGAAGGATTTGTTCGGTCCTATATAAACCCTGTTTACCAGACATTGTTCTGAGATTTTTAGAAGACTTTTTTCCTCTGTGCATTTACTCCAAGTCAGTGGAACCATCCACAATACTTATTTTAAAAGTTATTCTAATGGTTGTTCTTTGGTTGTACATTGGATGCACATTTTTGCTTAGTTTGTAAGAAATGAATTGTTTTAGAGGAAAATGCTTATTTTGTTCAGAATTTTGCGGCTCACAATTGCATTAAAGCTCACATCTTTGATCAGGAACTCCTTATAACACTTTGTCTCTCTGACAACAATTCTGGGTTTTCTTTTGTCCTTTATCATTGAATCAGAAAGTCTTGGAAATCCTATTTTCCAAAAATATCCAAAATTTGGGGATGATGAGTTGTTTTTAAACTATTGTGTTTAATTACTTTGTGTGAGGTCCTTATTAATCAATGCTTCTCAACTGATCTCATCATTTGGACATTAAAAGGGTCCAAGTGGACCCTTTACGATTGATGATGAGCCTCCCTTTACTAACAATTCTAAAGTGAGAGAAGTTAATAACTATTACAATAAAATCAGTTATCTAGTTCTCTTTGATGCCAGATCTTTGACATACCCCTTTTTCTTCCTTCATGTTTGGATATTATTTAGAGAGATACATATTACTTGAGCAGAAATAAATATTTAATATGTATTATTGCACTTCAAGGTTGCTTTTCTCAAACATTATTGATCTTGCGGTAGAATCCATTACAGGTTAAGGCAATAATTCCTATAGCCACATTTAAAGCTCCAGGCCCACTTAAAACCCCATGTGGCTTTACTGGAGTGCATTTTATTCTTAATTATATCCATGCTAAATTAGAGCAAGTCTGTTTAAGTCAGCTGAGAATAGAATCTGGATTTCTGTCATCTCTATTCAGGAAGTTTCCTTGTTAATTTTTGTCCTTTTCCTTAATGTTAGAGTTCCTTCTCCCCGTCACTCCCCCCCACTACACGTAAAAAAAGATTGCTTATCTGTTTCTCAGGATTGTTCACTGGAACAACGTTTGTCAAAGTGGCACTTTGCAACTTGGATTACTTTTTATCTATTGCTAGTTCTGAATTTTTTTATCATTGCATGTAACGTTTCCTAATAATGAAGGAGAACGTTGCTGCCAGCCAGAAATATAACGACCTTTCTTTGGCCATAACACTTCTTTTCCAATTCCATTCAGAAAAGTGATGCAAAGATCATTTTTCCAGGCCATTAGTAAGGCCACCCCTTTTCCTGCCTTCATGGTTTCCTGGTTTGTACCGCAGCAAAAATAATAAGTTGCTTCTGCTTTAAAGAGCACACATGACCTAGCTCCACCCACCTTGCTGCTTCCGTCTCCTTCACACTACTGTGAGATCATCTACCCCTGCTAATCAGCTAGGTTTGCTAGACTTCATCATTTAGTTGTTCTCTTTTTCTAAAACACCCTAAGAAACACCTCTGTGCTTAGACTGCTATCCTGTTAGGAAGGTGATTGGTAAAACTGCCCAGATTTGCCTCTTTGGTTCCTTAACCCCCCTTTGCACATTGTTGTTTTCTCTCATCTATGCTTAGATGATAAGCTGTTTGAAACAGGGATATTGTTGATGCAAAGACACTGGTCTCTGGCTAGATCAATCAGTCAGTAATAATAACTCCAGCAGAAGCAGAAGTTGAATAATATAGTATAGATAATATGTAGTAAAAGCTACTCATTTTATTTAAAAATAGGTCATTTTCCAGTGTATTCTTTTGATTTCTCTGTTAACAATTGTAAAGGAAAATTACTGAAGTCTCCATTTTCCTAAGAAATTTTCTCATACAGGCTGGTTACCACTGGGTTTCATGCTGACGTTTTATATAATGTATCTTCAAGAACAGTTGCTCGCATCACTACACCACTTGTAATTGCTTAGCCTTCCATTTAGTGTTAGCAAAGCTTCCAAGAGACCGCAGAGCAGCGGTGCCAAGGAATTTCAGAAGAGCCAGGCTGAAACGCATCAGGATCTGATCTGGTTAATCTGAGCACCAAACTGAATGGACAAATAATTTAACAAGGGGTGAAGGATGTCTAGCTCAAGGTGGAATCAGTCCAGTAAGAAATGAAGTCCAGCAGGTCCGAACAAAAGATGAAAGATTTCCTAAAGGCAACAAAGCTCAAATGGATCAAGCCAAAATCAATATGCAGATCTTCAAATAAGAGATGATGGAGCTACCTCACAAAGTCTGGCAATAAGGGAACTGTATGATTCTTTTGAAGAAGTGAAAAGTGCCCACGACAAGTAGAGCAGAAGGGAAGAGAGTCAGCAGAGGTCCTGTGTTCATAATGAACTACTGTAGCAGGCAGCTGTACTTGAAACTGTGTGGGGACTCATCAACAATGATATTGGGATGAGAAATGTTAATTACAACTGAACAGCCTCCTGGTTTGGCAGAAATCCCAGGACAAAGTGGTGGCACTCGGGCTGCAGATGCAATATTTTATACAATCCCTGCTGTTAAAAATGCTATAGTTTCCTCATTTTCATATATTGGTTACAGAGGAAGTGAAAACAGATTTTGTTTCTTTCAGATAGAATCCCATGTTTTTATAGTGATTACAGTAGCAGGCTGATGGTCAAAAGTGTGTTTGTTTTCTTCTCTGGAGCTTAGAAAATTTAGCTGCTGTTTAAACACGAAGTGTACTACCAAGGTGAAAGTCAATTCAGTGATTATCATACTGGGACCATGGTAGATACAAATGACTTCTCTAATTTATTGGAGAAAATTCATTACTCTACAGAATTTGTAAGTAGCTTCTAAAGGCAATTATGCCCTCAGCAAGCAAGTTACACACCAGTAGTTCTGAGATACAGAGCCATGCCTATGTCTGAGGACTATGCTCAGAGTTCCCATGGAGACTTGATGACTTGCAAGGGGGAGAGGCTGCCACCATGGTTTTGGTGGCAAATGCATTGCTCCGTGACTTACATCACATTTTGTACAGGACACACTGGAATGCTTTCCTTGTTGAATTGGAAGATATTTGGCTAAGTGCCTGTAGAAACGTCAACTGGGTGGGAAGTACCTATTTTCTCTGAAGTTCATCAAGATTTTAAAAACTTTCAGGTTCCCCATCAGGATATAGCAAGACTTTGACAACTGAGGAGACCTTTTCTAGAACCGTCAGTCCTCGGGAACTGCATATTCACAATGGTGACTTTGGTGAATTTAAACCACAGAAGTTTTGCTTGATTGTTTGTCTTTTGTTTGTTTATTTGTTTACTTGGTTGGGTTTGGTTTGGTTNGTGTTCCCTCTCTTATCAAGGGGGCATACCATCCGGCATTCTCAATCTCTACCTCGTTTTCTCAGTATGTTCTGTTTGTAAAGATAAAAATTCCGTAAAGAGGTTGGTAATGAAATCAAGAACTTGCTGGAGTATGCGATATGGAGCTATGCAGTTAATGATTACTGCTAGGAGTTTGGATCAGGCATAAGTTTCTCTCTCCTCAGCCCTTAGAAAGGTTTTCCTTCTGTATTACATTAACCTACCTGCTTTATCATTAAAAACTCATTGTACTTAAAAGCTTGTCTTCAAATTTCTCCTAAATAACCATCAAGGAATGCAACAATTAAACATTTATTAACGTGGAAGACAGACTCATGACCTTAACTGAATGGCTGGGCAATCACTTTGCTGGGGGAGACCAGGTTCAAATGACTTCATAGTTTATTAATGTGGGCATCACTCAGTGTATTGGAACAATATAAATTGAAGCACGGAGGTAACTAAAACTCTAAGAAAATAATTTTTTATGTCACTAAAACTCTGTGCCAACAGATCTGAGGAGAAACTAATACTTCCAGGATTAGAAAAGGACACTTCAGTTGAACGAGGTTGCCCCATAACTTGATATTTTCCCGTACTAGAATAAATGTAACAGAATAGAAATGTAGCAGAACAGTAAGAAAACAGAGGTTTTAAGACAAGCAGTGGGAGATAGCAACAGGAAAGAATGTGTGTATAGTAAAACCAAAAGTACTCAATGGCACCAAGACTTGACTTAGCAATTTATTTTCCCATGCAGTTAATTTAAATTAAGTACTGTCATTGGTATTACATCAACTATGGAAACGTGTGTGATATTTTAACTGTCCACATTTATTCTGAATTTTGTACTTTGCAGAACTCTTCATTCCCTTTTAGGAAATACTTCCCTACTCTTCAAGTGCAGTTCCCTAACTGGTTCCCTTATGTTTCTCTTCCCTGTCCTCCCTATTAACTTTTGTATGCCAACAACCATGATCAGCAAACAAAGCCATAGCAAAGGCAAAAAAACCTCTCTGAGGCAAATACTGCAGAATCTCTTTTTGGTCTGTGAAACAGCATTACAGCCAGTTCTCAGATCATTTCCAGATTACCAGCTGGCTGACTGGCACAGAGGAACTGGGATGGGCTCAGCTGTTGCAGAGCTTGCCAGTAAATTTGTTACTGTATTAGTGAAGTTGTTGGCTAGGGTTTAAAAGGTGGAGGACAACAAAAGGGCAAGAATGAGGTGGGGAAGAATGAATATCAGCCAGGTGGTTGTAATGGTGCTAGCCAGGAATAACAGTTCATGAACACTGGTTGATACTAGTTATTATATTGCTGTTGCTCCTCTAAATTACTTTACAGTGGATACCTCTCAGTCATGGGCCTTGATTTACAGTGTAAGTGCCTAATGTTGTGGAGTATGAATAGCTGTCCTTGACAGTAAGAACCGTTAGAAACCCTAAGCAGAAAAGTATGTCATATATCCATATCAGCCATGGATGAAAGATTGCTGTAAGGATTTGTGTGTACATAATTTTTGTCTTATGTAAACTTTATACAGTTCCTATAGTATTTTTCTACACAAACATTATGTTGTTACAGAAATCAGCTTATAAAAGCCAAGAAAGTTTTGTATAAACATATGAACTACATTTGAATTATGTGATCAGAATCATCATGCTGATGCTGTTTGCAGCTGGAGCAATTAAGAATTATTTTTAGAGGGCTTAAGAGGGAGTGTGGTGGAAGATACTAAAATATTTTTGGTATTGTAGTTATATGGGCGTAAGTTTTGTACAGTGACTTGGCTAAAAACACTGTCAGTCCCCTTCCGTAGCAAATTAACTGACCCCAGTCAGGATAACCCTTAAATACGCTGATCAGGACAGTTTGATTCTTGACCTATTCCAGGCCATGGGGAGGGCACACATAGCCGTAGGATCAAATCTAAATTATCTGGTTTCATGTTATGCCTAATTTCGGTCATTAGTCTCAACACCTTCAAAAGCACTAGTCTCTCTTCATTGTTTCTATGCAGGAGCTGTAGGCGCTCACTTAATGACATCTTATTCACTAAGTCACTCTAAAGTTGGATGAAAATTAGCTACCAAAGTTACGTGCAGCACAACCTATGCCATTCCGTACCGTACTAGATATCACATCTACTACAGATACTTTTCGAATTATATAAAAGCACAAGAAAGCAGGCATTTAGAACATGAAGATTATATTCTGATTGTTGCCTCAGGTTAAAATGTCAAGCAGACTGGAACTACTTCATTTTAAACAAGATTGAGATTGCAAAATAAGTGCAATAGAAGTTAGATGAAACTGTGGGTGCTAGGACAAGCATATCATTCACAAGAAGTTTAAGATGAGGCATAAAAGGTATATTTCCTTTTGCCTGAAACCAGAGGATCCCCTACCCAAAACACAGACCAAATGGAAGACTAAAGGGGGAATGGGTACTAGAAATCTACTGGGTATCATTTGATGGAAGTGTGTTTCAGAAACATCAAAAAAATCTTCACAAACAGAGAAGAAGAAGCAGCCAAAAGACAACAAGCAGAGGTAAGAATCATACATTTAAGAGGTGGGAGAATTCTATGTAGAATGCACTTGAAACTCTGGGCAAAGAAATAGCCTTGTGTAGCTTAACTGTAATGGTGTCTAATAAAATTGAATTTTTTGTGCATTCTTTGTTAATAAGCAGGACTGTATCAAAGAAATGTCTGACTGTATCACCAAATTACTCCTTGGTGTTTTGAAAGACTTATGCATTGGCTAACTGCAAATGTCAAAAGAACTTAAAATGTCATGATTGTTCCATCCCACTTGTTAAATAGCTCATTTTTAATAAGAAAAAAACCCCAAATAACAAACTCCACAAAAACATTAAGGTACCTTAACAAGATATCACTTCAGAACTTGAGTGCAGTTTCTCGGACTGCCTTGTATTCCCAAGGAGATACCTAGAATTTGTTTCTATTTAACATGCAATTAAGATTCAATTGAAAAAAAAATATCCCTTTAACCCTGGCTTTGCACTAAGCCACAATTCTGCTTTAAATCTCTTAGCCTTTATTTTATTTCAGGCACTTTGGATAGGAGAATGTGCTTTGGGACAAGATGTGCTGAAACATGGACTGTCTCTGGGATAGACATGATACCTTAGATGAATTGTAATTGGGATGAATGCTACTGTGGCTGTTTTGAAAACTTAATAGCTAAATTCAGAGAAAAGATGGATAAATTGTAATATTTATATTCTAAATTTTGAAAAATGTGATTCTATGAATGGATACACTGCTGTCCATATTGAGAAACACAAGGAGTGACTTTGTAATTAAAAACAAAGCAGTTAGTACTGTCTCTGTGGATGCTCTGGAGCTGTGATAAAACTGATTCATATGAGTGACAAACCCACACATATGATAGGCAATTTTTTCTGACACCTCTATCAGCACCAGAGCAGCCTCTGAATAAAGAAACGAAGCTGTCAGCGATGGACAGATTGCAAGAACGTGTGGTGTTCCAGTTTCACCCACCAAACCACATATGCAATGTTTTGAGGAAGAAATTTGAGTCATGTATATTATAAAAAGTGTACTGTTAATCTGGTTAACAAAAATTAGGACTGGTGTCACCCAGCCTAGAAGTGGGTGAAGAGAGACCATTTAGCTTATGAATAGTGTCTTAGTAAAGTTTTGTATTGCTAGGACAGAGCCAGGATCTTGACCAACTTCTATAGATCTATGTTGCTCCACGGAATAGAAAGCAGGTGTGAAAAAATTACTAGGTTACTAAAATATTAAACATGTGTGGTTAAATTAGCTAATTAAGGTCTGGGTGGCAGGACAAAGGAGACAGGTGTACCCATCTGAGAGAGACATGGTCCATCTATCAGCGTGGGGAAAAAACAGGCTGAGGAGGGGGAATCACAATCATATTAATTTTCTACACTAGCAAAATCCAAGGGAAAAGGGCGCATACTTTCATGTAATTCAGTGAGAACTGGTGAAAATGTCCCCCTGACCCAAAACAGAGGGCAAATGAAATGGATACTCAGCATCATTCTAGACAAGAGAGGGAAAGCCACAGTGCAGAAGAGAGTTTGGGAATACTGTAAAAAGCCTGTCTTGCAAAATATAGGAAATCACTCTGGAAGTATCCAAAGTATCACAAAGCTACATTCAGGCTATTCTTAGGTGAAAATTGCTTTACCAAGTTTTCAGCATCAGAATACAGGCAGACTTAGCTGTAATTACAGTGTACCCATGCTTTTGCTATTTTTAAAAATCACTTTAATACAAAGCTATATGATTTCAATAGAGTTATAGGATCTGTAGAGCGGTACTTCAAATCAAGCTGTCTTTCTTTCCCAAGTCACAAATATTTTCTTCAAAGAGACAAGATAACACAGGACTTTTACATTTCCCTGGACTCAGGGCTGTAAGAAACATACACCTCATTGCAACGTCTGAACAGTGTAGGTGCCAGACACTCTCAGCTGTTCACCAAGGGCACAGAGGTGGTTAGCAGGGTAGTAACACAACAGGTTATTTTTCAAAACCTGTTCTAGTAATCTGGCTCAGATCATTGTAAGGGTTTTCAATTATTAATGGCCAGAATGCCTGGAAGAAAGTTCCATTTATTGCTTTTCTCCCCTGTGCTGTGGTTGTTTTTTCATCTTTCCCAGAAATTGACAATAGAATCTCCACTCCAACCAGCAGCATTGAGAAGGGGATTTTATTATAAAATTGCTGTTCATAGAAGATCTATATTAATTGCATAATTCTATAGGTTGAAATGATGTTATATGCATAAAACTAATGATCAGAGATATTCTGGAACTTTCCCAAAATTTTAATATTTCATGGGGAAAGTATTTGTCTTTTAAATACATATATTATTAATCTGGTAGGCACAGTAGTTCTTTTCCTCTGAAGCAGTATGTGTAAAAGAGGACTTCCACAGGGAAAGGTCTGTTTGCAATTTAGGGCCGGTGCAGCACAATCTTTGTGCACAGCGTTGATGTTCAGAAAACTTGTATTGTATTCCCAAGGCTGGTGTCTCATCACTGGTTGATCTTTGAATACAAATCTTTACAAAGAAAA
Source organism: Himantopus leucocephalus (assembly GCA_003993805.1). Lineage (NCBI taxonomy): Eukaryota > Metazoa > Chordata > Aves > Charadriiformes > Recurvirostridae > Himantopus > Himantopus leucocephalus. The sequence continues at coordinate 179,855,328 of RSEF01000001.1, forward strand.
TGATCACTATGCAGTAGTTACACATAAATATATATGCACTCAGTTTTACTATCAATGTTTATGTTTTGAATTACGTTAACCCAATCAAATACCATAACCCTGCATTGTGTACTTAAGCAACATTTGAGATTAAACCATAGGGGTTTTTTGAAATGTTTAGATTTTCTTATTAGAGACTGCAATGCTCTCATCTGTTTAAATGGGGAAGATGCTGGTATATAAATTTTAAAGTGCTCTGAGTTCTATGTAGAGATCACTACTAATGACTACTATAAATCCAGCTCTGGTAAATACAGCATTAGCAAAGTACCTTCCTCTGTTCACAGTGACTTCACACTACGGTAACTATAGATGCGTGTACTAAACTTACCAGATAGATAGTTTTTATTTCTTGTCCTCTATATAAACATATAAAGCCTTAGAATACAGTATTATCTTTACATCTATTGCAAACTCAATATTTAGTATACCACAAGGAATAAATGAGAAATGCAGTGACTCACACTGGCTTAAAATTAATCTTTATCACATACTGTGTTAGTGTATAGGCTTTAAAATACACAGCCTTAATATTTTATGTTGTGTTAGTGTTTAGCATTATTTTCAAGCAACAGCCTCTCCCTACCCCTTAAAATAAAACTTGGAATGTGTTATAGTTGGTACAGTTGGAATATTTCCTAAATTACTTAATTTTAGTTAGTTTCTGCGTGACACTTAGGTATAATATGCTATAAAATTATATAATTAATGATTAGGTATTTTATTAACTTGCTTAACAGCCAAGCCCTGAATTGAGAAACAGAACCATTTGAAAAACTTTTGTGTTTGATTCAGTGCAATGCCAAGTCTCTCCATTCACAGCTTTGTTCATATTCTACTGTGTTGTGGTAATAATGATGTCTGAACCTGACCATTGTGTTTCCCTTCTAAGTTAAATGTAACTCTCTGTTTCAGCTATTCTATTGAGACCAAAATCCCTCACGTGATGATGAGAAGCCTGACAAAAGTACACGTTACAGAGATACTTTTACTTTTACATTGAAACCCGAGTGCTTAGCTGATTCAGAGTCCTATTACTCTCACCACCGTGAGCATTGTATAACTAGGCACATGGGAGACTCACTGGTAATTTGGCACAGCAAATGGAAAAATGGCAGTATTTCAATGGCAAGCTGAAAATAAGCTGGAAGAACAGACTTTTCTGAAAAATACCCCTTTAGAAATGTTCTTTGAAGTGTTATCCCATTGAAGCACTTTATATCACTAACAAGTTATGTAAATCCAATTACTCATTCATAAAAAACATTTCTCTAAAGAAGTGAATGTCTTTTATGTGAAGAAGGACATAAAAGTTGCTGGTCTTTGTCCAGAGCCAACACATTTTCGATCATACGAATTTCAGGCCCCTTTAACTTACTTAGCATCTGTGTTTATACTGTGTAACAGTTATCAGAGTGAATAAGGTTTTGAGAACCTGCATTTGATGAATGCTGTTATTTAGGAAAATGTTTCAGATACTGTTAAAATAGGCAACTATTTTAGTCCACCAGGTTGCACATCTATAAAATAACAGGCTGCAGATGCACAAAGGCACCTAAGTCCAAACATAAAATCTCAAAAGCAACTCCTTTAGCACTCATTGAGTCCTAGATGCTTCTCTGCCTGCCCCAAAAGTTTCTCATGCCAGCAGGTCTGGAAAGCTGAACTCTCTCTTCCACCTAACCAACAGAGGAATGAAAGAGGCAGTAATGTTTCCAAAGTGGCATGCTCAAATATGAGTTCAAACATACCCATTAATCCAAGAGGTTTTGTGCCCTGACGTAGTGCAGTTGGAAGTGCTTTTCCCTCTAAAAAGGCATTAGAAGAACAGCGACTTGTCTTTTATACAGTAATTTTACACAGAGATATACCACCCTGAATGTGGGTGATTCCTCAATTCAAAGGCATCCAAACTTATCTCCAGAAAGCAACACTATTACAAGCATGGAGGATATTTGTCAACAATGTCTCTCCTTAAGCTGGGTCACTGGAACATTGTGCGCTGGACTGGAAGTTTCCTGGGATCAGAAGGAGAGCTAAAATGAAAGAAAGACGTGCTGTAACTTGGTGGTGAGAACTCTCACTGGAGCTGGCTATGACAAAACACTAAACCAGAGTATGTGTCTGGTGTTTGTCAAATTTGGTTGAGATTGGATAGTTGGTTCAACATTAGTGGAGTCTACTGACAGACATGAAGATTTTATATCCCTTGTTTCTCTAGAAATCAATCTAAACTCAACAACATAAATTGCACATATAATCAATTTGGAGTGTATTTTTTTAAGATGGCTTTGTAGGTTCAATTAGGCATTGGCATTTGATGCTATCTGAAAAGCAAGACTGAGAAAAAAATCTTTCCTCCACTGGAGTGCCAAATTTGAATAGTTTGTTCGCATTTTCCACCCCTTTGTGCTGAAAGGATCAAGATCTGCAAATACCTATTCATGTGTTCAGCTTTAAGAGTACAAACAGTATGGTGGGGTATCTCAGACTATGTTTACTGCTTTCTTCGTACACTTCAGTGTATTTGAGAGGAAAAGAACAAAAACACCAAACACGGATACAGTTTGATACACTGAATCACAACTCAGGGAGCAATTATTAAGTAATTATTAGAATATACGAAGGCAAAAGTCATTGTACCATAGCTTATGCTGCACCCACTCCAACGATTTCAGATGTAAAGTAGACTGAAATCTGACTTAATGTTGCCCAGAAGCATTTTCATCCTTGTTAAAGAACTTCCTTGTTATTCTCCCAGTAATAGATTCAAATAGCTCATCTTGGCACACCCAGAAAGAACACAAGTTTCAGATGCTGCATGTTATGTGCCTATATATTTAAAATAATCATAGAATAGTTTGGTTTGGAAGGGACATTTAAATGTCATCTAGTCCAAACTCCCCTGCAATAAGCAGGGACATCTTC